>CP077952.1:7200000-7800000 GCA_024584535.1 Colletotrichum gigasporum
TCGGAGCTCTTATCCCATTATAACTTTATAATCCAGTTCTAACCTAGTAAACAAGCGATAATCCCCGATACACTATTTAGACGAGAATAAGACGTTCCTAATACCCAGCGAGATGATCGACTAGAAGGACAGAGGATATAGCTCCTAAAGGGGAAATGGAATATAGTTATGGTAAACCGGGCAACTTTCGAGATGAATTAAATGAATATAATGGAATCCGTGGAAAGTATTATAGTAGGTGATATGGATTAGGACGACGATCCTGAGGCTAATTAGTTAAAACCTATCCTAAACCCCTTTAAAGAGGAGCCCCTAAAGTCTACTTAGACTAAAGGACTATAATTAAATAATTATTATTAGCTAATTAGGATAGCTGTGAAAAGGGGGGACCGTTAATTATTATTATAATAGAAGTTACTTATAATACTATTAGAGTACTTAGTGGATAATAACGGTAAACTCCTTTAGAGGGAGAGGATCTGGGTCCCTTATTATAAACCCTTATAAACCCAGTTAATCTAAGAGTCCCATAACTTAACACTTAGTGGCCATCTCAGCAAAGACGCGTTAAAGGCTTTGATCAGCCGCCGCTTTCACTGGCCAGGCCTATTACAGGATGTCCGATGCTTTATGAGGAACTGCAACGTCTATGGACAGGGTAATATATGGTGGGATAAGAAGAGGGGTTTTCTAAAGCCCTTACCCGTCCCTGATTAGGTCTAAACAGAGATATTAGTCGACTTTATTATAGGGCTACCACTAACCCGCCGTATGGGAGCAACGAATATTATGGTGGTAATAAACCGACTATCTAAGAACGTGATTTTCGAGCTACTTAAGGATATAACAATGGACGTTGTGGCTACGGCGTTAATACTTAGCCTAATCAGACACCATGGACCCCCGAGAGTTATTGTTTCGGACAGAGGCCCCTAATTTACTAGTCGTATGTGGAAACACCTTTGTTAACTATTATAGATAAAATAACATTTATTTATAGCCTTTTACCCAGAAATAAATAATACCATAAAATAAGTTAACTAGGTAATAGAAACTTACCTCTAAACTTATATTTTGTACACTTAAGATAATTGGGACGACCTATTTCTAATAGCGATAATGGTTATTAATAATAGGGTTGCCTCGTTAACAGGCCTTAGCCCTTTCTTCACTACCCACGATTATAACATCGACCTGATTAGAGTAAGGGAGACTCTGTGGACTAAAGGAAAGACCCCCGCAGCTCGGGCAGAGGCCCTAGTCTCGAAGTTAAAGGAGGCCTCTGAATGGGCATAAGCGGCGATGGCCTCCGCCTAAGAGTGATAAGAAGCCTCGGCAAATATACGATATTAGCCTTTTAACCAGTTTCGACTAGGGGACAAGGTCTAGTTGAGGTTCAAGAACGTCCGTTCTAAGAGACCATCTAAAAGATTAGATTAGATAAATGCGAAGTACACTATATTAGAAATAATCGGATCCTATACTTACCAGCTCAATACACCACCGGGTATTCATAACGTCTTTCATATATCCCTGATTAGGTATACGGGAGTTGACCCACTATTATTATAAGAACGAGACGACGCCCAACCACCACCTCTACTAATAAACGACGAAGAGGAATTCGAAGTCGAAGAGATCCAGGGTACTAAGAAGATTCGTAGTTCCTAGAAGGTTTTGGTTAAGTAGAAGGGTTATGTAGAGCCTACTTAGGAACTAGTTAAGTTATTAACGGAGACTGCAACTTTGGATCGTTATGAGGCTAATTATGGACGAGTCCCTCTAAACGGGGAAGAGGGAAAGGGGGGGTAATTATGACGAACTGGGCCCTCTTAGAGGCTTCGCAACCTCTCAGCCATGAACTCCGCTTACCTAAGCCCGGCTTACCTAAAACGGATCAACCTTAGGCCTAATTAAAGTAAACGGGTCCTATGGGGCGGAAAACATTTTCTCCTTTTCTCTCTCATCTTAAAAATACTCATAGTAGTCGCCATAGCTAGTTGCAATATACGTGCTTGGACCGTTACAGGTTATCCCTTAGCGTCTCCTTATTTATGGTCGTATAATCGGAGATTTCAACAGGTAATTAAAGTTATAATTTTTTTAATAATATTCTTAGGGTTTTTCGTATTCCCCTCTTTTATGTTTATCGATTTAACTCTTATATTTGAATTAGGAACGTTATACGTCGTTTTTACTAATTCACTTATTTTGTTATTTTTTAAGGAGGAGGGGGGAGGACGAAGTAGGAGTTAGTAATAAGGAGATCGGGCGTTTAATTCGCCCACGAGGCACTATTAGAACGGAGTGGGGGATATAGTGGACAGTATATATCGTATCGCCTATGACACACACACCCTATTAACCACAGGTCGTGCACCTCTTATCCTACGTCCAAAAAGGTGACTAACTCATATAACATAATATTAGGAACACAATTCTTTGAGTATCCGGGCTCACTTAAGCCTGATTAGGGCTAAAGATATTTAAATAAATCTCTAAATAAGTTCTATTAGCGAAAAAGGGTGCCTTATTGCTCAGTGGTGAAGCGACCTCGTCTCATGTCCGAACGACGTCCTCTGAACTTATAATGGAAAAAAGGGGGTTGATGCTCGAATTGAATATCTAAAGAGATGTGTCTATGTTATTGTGTCTTCTTGTCTGTCCCGTCCAGTCTAGAAAATGCCGGGACTTCGCTTTTTATACTATGCCGTCGCCGATGTGGAGGCTCACCCCTCTCTCGGGACACCTGTTTTCCCTGCCCGGTTCCAGTACCTAATAGAGTTATTACCGGGGTTAGTATCCCACTAAAAGCCTTTTCGGTGTAAACGTTTTAAAAACACAAAGTTACTTGTAAACCTTTTATAGAGCGTCACGTTATATAAGCGAAGTTTAAACGGCTTGCCGTTTCGCCCCTTAATGCGAATATTTATTATTCCGAAGCTATTAGGTACTATTTGCTAAGTATTTACCTAGACGTAATTACTAGGTGTATTACCCGTTAATTATATAAACTACGAAGGGTTGTTAAAAATGTAGATTATAGTTTTAGAGTTGAGGATTGCGGATTTATAGAGTAAGTATATGTTGTGAGATGCTATTAGGGTGGTTTATATACGAGCGTAATAACTTCCTATGAGTTAACTTAATTCTATAGTAAGCTTAAGTTTCTAAATAAACTTAGTAAGGTTTTCGTAATTCTTAAGTTACTTAGTAATAAGCTTCTTAAATACTTGATCATAGTATACATAGTTAGGGCGCTTATTAAGGAAGACTAGCTAGTACTTAGAGAGGTGGTGACCTTATTTTAGGTATGCGGCACACGTCCTTCCTTTATCAGAGTCGCTGGATCTATTAGTTGGGGAATGCGGCCGTTTACCTTCACTCTTCCCGTTACCCCTTCCGCGGCCTCTACGACCTCCACCACGGGCCCTTCGCAGTTAGGTCCTTATTTGTTATAGTTTATCGTCGTTATTTGCCGGTCCACTGGTTATCGTTATAGGTCTAAATATTCTTCGTCCAGTCTTTTGTATAACCTTCGTTTAGTGGAGGACTTATCGAGCCTTAACGAGGACTTTGTTTAGTGTAAATAGGTCGTTTACTACTGTTGGTTTCAGTCACGTCGGGTCGGCCGTACGGCGTAGCAGAATATACGTATATTCGTATGGATCCTGCTGTTCTTGTTGTTGTTGTAGGAATCGTCACTAAGACCGCGATCTTAGACGATCGGGTTAGCGTACGATTCCTGCGCTCTGATTGGCTCGTTAAGCGAGCCAATAGGAGCTTTACGGTGAAACCTTAAATCACCACGTCGAGGTTGTTCCGACAATTACTTTGGTTCTAATTATTAATTAGTAGGACTGAACTCATAGTTTAATAAGGCTTCCGCTAAGGACTTATGTGAACTCTGGAAACTAAGTGTTCAAATTTTTGGCTTATGGGACGTTTATAGCCTGAACTTTATAAAGGACACTTTCCTAGCAGCTTATCCAGTCCTTAGTATCCTTTTATATAATAAGCCTTTTCTTATTTAGATAGCTTAAAATTTTGGAATATGTTTCCGCTATGTTTACTCGGTGTTTATATAATGCACCTCTGATGCGGATTTATAGTTTAAAGACCTATTTATTAAGTCCCTTATCTATGGTATAGTAATACTCAAGAAGGTCCGGAGCGACAATCTCATAAAACTAGTTTTAAAGTATGTATACACCTTTTATATGTTTAGTATAATATTTATAGTTATTATTATATTCTGCTTATTGTTTCTTATATAAAGCGAGGTTTGTAGGGGATAGGTCTTTGAGAGTGTCAGCTTGTTTTATAGACACTTTAGGGCCTAGGACGAATACTTTGTTGGGTTCCTGAGTTGCGCTACTTCCTGAGGCGCTTCTGGTCCTTTGGTGGAGTGCTTTTGGGTGGTCGTAGATCGCTGGCTGTTTTAGTATTCGAGTGATTTCTTTGTAGGTTTCTTCTCCGGTGTTCTCGGAGTGTTCGACTAATGGATTTATAGTGTCCTATAAGTTATAGGTTTTTACTTGGGATTATAATTAGTTAAACTAAAGAACCTAGTTTTTAGTTATTTAAAGGGCGACTTTCGTGGTAGGGGTCGTTATTGTTATTGTTGAGTGGGTATTTTGTGTAGGAATAGTGTTTGTAGGTAGGGTTCGGTTTAATGGCTGCTTTTAGCACCTATTATATTATTAATTATCGGATTTAAGGGTTAAATTCGTAATATACTCAATTGTGTGTAATTATTCTTTTTCTTCTTGTTCTCTAGGGGTGAACTTAGCCCTTAAAGTGTCTGGTTTAAGGGTGCGTTTCGGCCTGTTATTATGTTGGATTCACTTCACTAGGCCTAGTATGGAAGGTGGGCAAATAACGATATATTCGTCGTATCTGCTCTGTTGTTGTTGAAGGAAGGAATCGGGCCTACGGCAGCGATCTGACGCTGCCGATCTAAAACCGATTCCTGCCTTCTGATTGGCTCGCTAATCGGGCCAATAGGCGATAGGCGGCAACAGGTGGCGCCAGTCCGGCGTGGATATTCCGACATATTATTCCACTCCGTGTACGGCCTTCGAGCGCGCCGGAAGTGGATTGAGCGCTTGGCACAGCGGATTCGACAGATACCACCACTACTTTTAATACTACGAAGTTCCTTGATAATATGACCACGAAACACATATAGGAGACGCTACACGAATACTAAATCGATACTTACCTTAGACCACTTGACCGGATTATTATAAACACCAGAAGAAACTTTAATATAGTAGAGTTTAGGAATTCTGTGAAATCTATAATAATAAAAATTAACAATATGCCCCTAAAAGCTTATAATAGCATCAAAAAAGTAGAATAATACTATATAATACTACGATAAGTATATAAAATAATCTACTAAGAATCTCCTTTTATACTATTGAAAATTACCCTCTAAAAGACTATCAAAGTAATAAATAATACAATAGGCCCTAATAACCTCATCCCAACCCTATTCATCTTCAACGTATACCCGTATTCAACACTTAACTCTATACTATTATTAAAAGTTCAATAAAAAACAAAAACCACTAAAAAGACTAACGTGGTTCATCATCAAGTGGAACACCATCATCAACCAGGACACTTTTCCCACCTTCATCACTAATAACTTCTATATTTTAACTAAAATCAATCAAATCAATTATAACTACTCAGAATCACTTGAACTACTTATTTCCACAAACTCTAGATAAGTTCTTATGTTATAGCCGGTCTTACGATAAATACCATAATATCGTGAACTTATCCAACAACGCTTTGATAACCCCTCGTTTTCCTCCTTTTCACACCCTTCCTTTTTAATAATACCCTTTTTAGCTATAATATCCCTTACTTAAGACCCTTTTAGTACCCCTCCATCCTATAATCTAGTTCCTTTGGCTCTACGGCGCTTACTAAGGGCTTTATTTGTATTTCGAAGATGGCGTAGCTTTTCCTTTATAAGGGCAGCTATATAGGAAATGTACTATAGATTTTTTGAAAACTTATTAGTAGTTTTATAAATTGGTGTTAGTGAGTTTCCCTGATGTTTAGAGATTTTCTTTTTATAAGTGAAGACTAAGAGATAGCCTCGTTAATGGTTTAAGGTGTTTTAGAAACCTAAGGGTCGAGTAGTCTGATAGGGGTGTTTAGGGTTGTTGGTGTCCGTAATTGTATATTTAACTTAGAAAGGATAGTTTGAGGGTTATAAGGAATAAGCCTAGCCCCTCTGAAACCCCTATGGACGTTTTCCTGGGTAAAGGCTTAAAGGAATACGGCCTTAAATACGAAGAAGAACTCGGGTTTAGTATATGGGTAATCCGGGCCTTAATAAAGTGCTCGATCTGAGAACTATATCTCAACTTTAATACACTATAATAGCTAACGTTAAAAACTTAGGTTAAATGTGATGAATAAGCAGGTAAGTAAATAGTTATAATCTTATTCTCTTTATAATACTCCTCGAAATTGCTATTAATGTGGTTTTTATAGTTATCGACGACTAGTATCCGATATATACCTTTTAATTGCTGTTTTGAGTGTTTATCGAAATGCTAAAGTTATTAGAGGGTAGTTTCATTATTGGTCCATCAATTGGAAGTTGTTTTAACTGCTTAACCGTCCAGAATCTGGGCCTCGGAGTATTAATTTACGAGGTGGAAGTGGCCCTAAACCACTAAAAAAGGCTGTATCGTATAACTATTATTAGTAATATAATAAATCGCTGTTACCTATTCTCTATTACTAAGTTAAACTTTTCTTAGTTTCCTAATTTAATTAGAATATATAATAATTATTCTAGGTTAGATTATACTTATTATAAAATTAGTCTTATCGAAGTTATAAAGGTCTTTGTTGATAATACCGTATTTCAATTATATATTAACCATAAATCGAAACTAAGGCTTAATAATTATAGGATCTTCGTAGAGGCCTCTCTAATAATCATAAACGCGAGAAAATTACATTTTAAGCTCTAGGCATCGCTGGACGAAGCGTTCTATCCAGCACTTCCCGACCAGTCGGGAAGCACACTTCTGGAGTAGTAAATTAGTTATATTTTCCATATCTACACATTGGGGCGAGAATTCTTGAAAATTTAGGTTAATAAAATATTAAATAATTACCTCCTCCTCGGTCTCTATTAAATTTAATTGTATATTAGTATTATCGGTTTTAATAGTTTAACTGTTTATTTTAGTATAGAGGGTAGTTTTAAGAACGTTATAAATAATTACTACGCATCGGATACTTAATTGTAGAGTTAATCGAATCACTTTAATCACTAAATTAATCTTATTTTTGGATAAGGTATTAGGTATTATATAATAGAAGAAAAGATGTATTAAAGTGGGAGGATAATGGAGGTGGGAAAAGTGTTCTGGTTGATGATGGTGTCCCGCTTAATGATGAACCACGTTATAACTGAATTACATAATCTCTATACTAAGCGAGTAACCACAAACACTCTCATAATGAGAAACAGCCCTAATACTATACTAACCAGGGGATTACCCCTCCAATCACTCATTAGAGTATAACATAAAAAAAAGCTAAATTAACCTATTTACACTTATTACCTATGACGACGAGACCTACATCATTAAACTTTCTTTTAATCCGAAAACATTCTAAACAACCATCCTAAAACCGTTCTACGATAAAGTTAATAACAAAGGAGGTTAAAACGTAATAGATAATAATAAAAAGCCCCCTTAACCCAGAAAAAGGTAACTCTAAATAAAATCATTGTTTAGATGAATACACTACCCCTAAAAGAAAAGCCTATACCACTACCTAAGTACCCAAAAAGTAAACCCAAAAAAACCCACAAATTAACTTCTTTATTAAAATTAATAACCTTATTAATATCGACAACAGAGTCCCTAAAATAACCATATTTCTAAGCACTAAAGAGGAAGTAGACTACGCCCGGGTATTAGAACTATACTAGAAAAGGATAATTAATACCCTAGGGCCACTATTTAAAGAATCCACTAAAAAAGGGATTAATACTCTAATCGAGTAAAGAGTTTTCGAGTTTACCTAGTATAATAAAAAAACCACAATAGTATTCAAATTTTTAAGTTATAAATCGTTAACAAAATAAAAAAGAAAATAGAGACCTTTTATAAGAAATCGAGATTAGTTATCTAGGGATAAACCGATGATAGTAAAAAAGTTATTTTTATATAGTCCTTAACTATCTAGTGGGCTAGTTAGAGATCGATTCTCACCGTTGCCCCATCCCTTATTTGGACGGGCTATTATTCCTTATAGATAAGAGACATTACTTAGGTGTATACCTAATCGATAATAAAGCTCGGAAGAACGATTTTTGTGAAGCTATTAGTTTAGATTAAAGATAACTACCCCCTGGGAATTACTATGATTGTTGTATGACCCTTATATGGGATTATAAAAGCCGGAACCCACTAGTATACAATTTATAATAAGTATCACAGAGGGAAGTTCTAAATAAGGACTTCTATGTATAACCCCTACTTACTGTTACTAAACGGTATTATAAGTCTAAGTAACGAGACCTTCTCTAGATAAGAAGACAAAGAACTCCAAAAAGCGGTATTTATAGTAAAGGAAAAGTAATACTTATTCGCTGAACTACTACTCGTCTTTAATAGAGGGATTATTTTGGCTGATGGAAAAGTTATACTCTTATGCTAAAAGGGCTAAGGGGCGAAATTACACCTAGTTAACGCCAAATTGCCTATTACGAAAAAGGAATACGTCGAGTAGTGCGCTAAAGGAGCATATATCGCTTTAATTTACTAGCTAAAAGCAGCTTTTGACCTATTAGTAGTAGCCCAGTACTAGGAGGCGACGCCAGAGTAAATAAAAGCTTTGAATTAACGGTTAATGTGGTAAATCGAGTATCCAGACCGAGGGCTCACTTATATACCCCTTAATTTACCCACAACTAAACTCTTTATCTTTATTAACAGATCATTTACTAATAATAGTAATTTAATGACCTAACTCGGATTTATTATTCTTCTTATAAATAAAATTCGGGGAAGAACCTTTATAGTAGAAAACAATATAATGTACTATTCCTTAATAAAATCCAAAAGATTCATAACAAGTATACTCGTATCCGAAATTTATAGTATATTTACTAGAGTTAATATAACCTACGCCCTCTCTACTACCCTAAAATTTATTACTAATAAACTCCGAATACCTACAATCCTAATAATTATCTATACTAACTCCTATTTATTCTACGAATATCTCGTGAAACTTAGTACTATAAGAGAAAAACACCTAATAATTAATATTATAGTATTAAAATAGTTATATAAATAATGAGAGCCCTACGAGATCCAATGTATCCATAGCAACAATAACCCTACCGACGGGTTCACGAAGGCAGCGCCGAATCAAGCCCTCGCAAGGCTCATCAAAGACATAAGGGCAATAATATGGATAGAGGGGTGGGTAACGAGGCCCTAGGAGATGTCCACGACGTTAATAAAAAAAGGGATATAAGGGGAAAAAGGGGGAATTACCGTTAACGTTATTAGGGACGTCGAAACAACCATAAACCCGTGGTTAGGCCCAGGAGACGCTCATTTCTACTAGAAGGTAGTATAACTAAAAGGGGCGATTCTACCACTTCTAACCACCTTATACACTCGTTTTATCTATTAATTTAATTGCATTTTTTACTAATTCGACGCCCACGTCGAATAACGCTCAAAATTACCCATTCAGCGTTAAATAACAATTTTACGGCAAAAGAGAGTTACCAGTATCGGAACACCACCGTCCAGCTGGCGACATCTATTACCGTATATCACCGACTAGCCCGATTAGCGAGCCAATCAAAGGTCAGGGATTGGATTCAGAATCGCAGCCACCAACACCGCCTTCGGCTTCCGATTCCTAACAAGAACAGCAACAGATACGACGAATATATCGTTATTTACTAACCTCCAATTACCAGGCCTGGTGAGGTGAATCCAACACGACCATCAAGTGCAATAAATGTAGGTCAGTATACCGTCGCATCATCTCGAGCCTGTATTGAAGTCGCTCAAATTCGATAACACCTCTGGTTTCCCTTCCATCATCGTGTCGTGTTGGAGATGACTACCGGCTATCGAACATATCGTTGTTCAAATGCATGTTGTATTGTTCAAACGAAGGCCTGTATCGTAATATTCAGGGTATCCATGGTGGGGTTGCCCGCCACGAGAGCAGGTTGTCAGAAGACGGAAAAATTAATGAAATCCAGGAGTCCATATCCAAATTAGCTTTTGATGCTTAAGTAGTTGCCAGGGGGAAGCAATTGCCCATTACTCCTTTCGCGTGACTTGTGGCTTCGTTGCTACTGCTGCCATCCAAGGTTGCGCGATCCGCGGGTGGCGCAGCGGGGACGGTGCGAAACATCGGCAAAACTTGAGACATCGCAGGGCCTAACTGGCGATAGTGAGAGGGTTACAGCGTACCCATTTCGTTACACACCGTACCAGACAGCTTTTCCCTCCCCTTGCTACAACTTTTTAACAAACCATGCGGATCTCCCGTCTTCGGGAATAACACCTGAATTTGGCCCATGGGACGGAGTTTATCCATGGCCAACCCGATAACCACCTGAACATTGGATTCACTCATGGGGCCACCAGCGCTCCAGTCCGAATGGAGAGTTCGTCGCATCTCGAAAGAGGATGGATCGAAACCGACCCTGTCGGAAGCGCTTCCCTGCTGGAACACTAGTTCAGATGGTCCTCGGTTATGCGTGCCGACAGTGCAACACAACCTAGCGATCCGTCCGCAACAGAAAGTGGCCGGTCTTAACCAGATGATTCGCATTCAGATTTATTACACTCGAGATTCCTTACTATTGGAAGTTACAGGTTGATCATCCCATTCGTCTTGGCAGGCCCAACTAGTAGCATTTCCTTTCATCTTATAATCTTTTTCCATCGTTTCGAAACCATCAATATGTTAATCAACTTTGTCGGCTCGGCCTTCCTGGTCTGCTCCAGCCTCTCAGTGGCGTTTCCCACCCTCCCTAACGACAATGCCCTAGAAATCCGCGCTTCAAAAGCAGTCGATCCCAATGCCGTCACGGGCACCACCTGTTTGGACAAGAACAAGTATGATCTGCGGATAGCACGTGGCGCCCAAAAACGTGTGCTAATTCTTGGCTGCAGGAAAATCGACACCCACGACATGAACGTTGCTACACTGGGTATCTGTGGCGGCATCGCGGGGTCCATTCAGAAGTGCGGCGGCGCACCGAAGAGCACCACGGGACAATCTGGGACGGCCAAGTTCACCTTAAACCCGACTGTTTCTGGTGCAACAATCAACGTCTCCAAGGGTCGCTGGGAAGGCTGCATTCGTGCTGCGCGGGCTACCTGCCCGGTTGGCAGCTTCAAGTCGACTTGCAAGGGTGGCGCAAGCCAGGGAGATGTCGCCTTCACTCTGGATAACCCTTAAAGTTGCCATGATTTACGGCAGAAGGTTTTCTGTACAGTTTTGACTTGGTTGGGATCAGCGATTCGATTATTTTCCCTCAATTGGTACTGGATAACGCAGTTCATTTCTCTATCCAAGGTCAATGCTAAGACATGGCTCATCGCAACTGCTCGTCCCGGCCTGATGCTGACGGTTGATGGTTATGGTGACGAGACAGAAGGCCGAACTCTCAAGACACCTTGTGTGACGTAACCCTTTTTATTCATCTTTAAAACTGATCAAGGCCCCTAAAATTGCATTTCGACAACTTGGCAAACAATCCGACCTTCCTCTTGTGTACTTTCACCATCTCGGCGGCTCGATGGATGTCCTGGATCCGTTATTTGTCAACACTATCGCCAAGAGCCGCGAGATCATTGTCTTTGACAACTTCGGCATCGGTCATAGCGACGGCGAGGTGCCGAATACTATCGAGGCAATGGGAGACGCAGCGGCCTCTTTCATCAAGGCAATCGGCTTAGAGAAGGTGGATGTTCTCGGTTTCTCCATGGGTGGGATGGTCGCGCAATACGTCGCCATCGTCTATCCGACAATGCTCAACAAGCTTATTCTTGCCGGTACACAGCCCTCTGGCCTGGATCCGACGGTTGTTGCCGAGCGCTCTGTGATCCAGGAGGCCGTTTCCACCGACATAATTACAGCTGACAACATGTTACCACTTTTCTTCGCCCCATCCAACACCAGCACAGCGCTTGGCGGCGCTTGATTCAAACGGCTCGATGAGAGGCACGTTGACGGCGAGGGAAAGAAGCGGTTCCTGCACGGGAAAGGTGTCTTCGCCCAAGCCTCGGCTCTGAGAAACTGGCCAGCTCCAAAAAGTGGTTCGATCGCCCAGCTTCACTTATATCCCGACTTGGGACATGGTCATTTGTTTCAGTTTCACGAGAATTTCGCGGAGCAGGTTGAGATGTTTCTCGGATGCATGAAAGAGGCTTAATCGCTGGGCAAGAACAAACAGATGCGGTGTTTAGTAAGAACTTTGCTATCCGGGAGGTACTTTTTGGCTGTCCGGGTGGTGATTTACCCCATGGGTTTTACTAGTATCCATGGTCATTACAGAACCGAATGTGAGCTGCAGCCGTTGTAGGCTGAGTGACCAGCAGCCTGGAAGGTGATTAAAACACGGAAATATTCAAGTATTACATTGCAATCTAGTAGCTGAACCAGAATAAATATCCAAGCTCGGCCAAAAGCTTTAGGGAAAATTGCACGTACGCGCTGCTGGGCCAGTTTACGTAAATACGCGCCTGGTCGCGGTGGCGGACGTTTCGATAAGCGAAGTGCACTAATCCCATCTAGGTAAAGCGTTGTCTGTCATCTCCTGCGACAGCCAAGTCTTGTAAGGATGCAGTAGAATTTTGTTTTCCATCTGCGCGACCTAAGGCCTTAAAACTTGAAACCGTGCCACAGCTGAGCCAAGCAAATCACGTATCTCAGGAATGGTCGGAATGCAGGATATGATGTGTATTGTACCCTGGGAGCGCCAAACGGCCAGGCCAAATCGGCTCGTTTGATTGGTTAGGGTGGGGTCCAGGTCCCCCTCCCCATCACGCCCAACCAAAAACGACGCCCCCGTCGTTGGTTCAGAAGTGCGCGTGAAGGCTAACTTCGGGCTACATACATTGTAGTGTAGGCTGCCCCGCGACGTCAAACGCAACTGAGGACACACCAGATAGGCCCCCAGTGTCCATTGATCTTTTCAGTCCTCAAGGCTTTCACGCTCTCGGATGATTTGCTTGAGCCATTTCCGCGAGGTGATGTCGTGGAAGCTGGATAGGTATACGCTCATTTCACGGGTGAACGAGTGTAGGGCCTGCAACTTATCCGTAGGGTTCTCCGTATCATTGAGCAGCATGACTGCGTCTGAGAGCTGCATGGGAGGGGGCGGATAGCGCAGTCCAAGGACGTTGGTGCCAACAGCGTTCAGAGCAGCATGGCCCGCGTCGAGGGCCTTGTCGATATCCTTCAATTGTAGGTGTTGAGATTCGCATTACGAATCTTTTCGCACCAATCTGAAAGGGTCAGGCTGAGATAATCCCTCTCCTTCGTGCCAACGACGATCAAAAGCACGACGTTGGCCAGGTTATAGTAGGGAATGATGATGCCGTAGTGATTCCTTAGCTGGGCCAAGGCAGCTGAGAAGCAACGAAAGAACTGCTGGTTCGGCTTAATCTCCGTGCCCGCAATCGTGTAGTGGGCAGGGAAAGCGGCCTGTAAATAAAAGAGTTAGTGAAAGTAAGGTTTGGGGAATCGCCAGATCACCTTAAACTCGTGCGCAGCCTGCACAAGCTCGTCCTTGGACATAACAGCCTCTGCGGCGATCATCTTGTGGAGGACGATATTTTTCGCAAAGTCCGTGTCCGCAAGGGACACGGACTTGAGCATGTCGCACAACTCCATAGTGGCCGCAATTGAGTGGGCGTTTGGGATCTCAGCAGGCTCACAGGCTCGAAGCCCGCTTCGCAGGAGACGTGTCTAGATCGACCAAGTCGGCTCAGACAAGAAGTCGTCGGCCAGAGGAGGATTATTGGCGCGACCGGCTTGCTTTTGCTGGATTGCATAGGTGGCTTTGTGGACAAGGGCGATCCAAGTTGTTCCACGGTGCTCTCTGTTCGTTTCCGAGTCCGTTCGGAACTCGTGGAAAAAGTATACATTAAACTTGCCACCTGGAATCTAGACCAGCCGACAGAGATCTTGGGCATGCATGGGGACGAAGGCATAGGGCACAGCCGCCTTTCCGGTCTTGCCATGAATGTAGATGACAGTGGTGCTGTCAACGCAACGCTAATAAGTCAACCTCCAACTAACCCAACCAAATGAGGCTATTCACAATACCCAATTAAATAAGTCTGACACCATAAGTTAAGTTAGTTTAATTAATCTATTAATTATTCAACAGGTCTAACTAATGGGAAGGCGGGATTCCGCCGCCTTAAACGGCCAAGGCGCTGGGCGGCGACCACCGTCACCACCGGCGGTAACACCACTTTACCTAGACCTTATTAGCCCTCCTTTTTCACCTCCACACGAAGGCTCCTCAACAAACTTCCCTCTCGCCTCATTATTCTTAGCATCCGCTATTAGTGAAATAGGTGATATACTACTAAGATCCTGTCGTGATAGCCTCCTGGCTGAACCAGCCCGTTCGGTGTGCAGAGCCAGTCACGTAATTCTGCACGTGGCCCGTATTAGGTAACTTCACCCTTTCTGTAGCCTATTTAGAATCCGGCTTCGCCCGGTAGTTAGACTTCTAGAAGACAGGCCACTTTCTACCAAAATGACTCCGTTCGTTACGCAGGCTTCACCACATATAACCTATCCAGAGCTCCTAAATAAGTATAATATTAACCTAATTAGCCCAGCAGAGCTCTAAGAAAACCGTATATACTAGAGGCCTTTTCCCCACGTTGCATTAGGCCACACATAGCACCCGCCGGGGGGCCTATTTAGGCTTACACCTCCGAATTGAGATCCAGGTGAGTATAGGCATTAGTAATATTATAATTAGGCTTTTAAATCACCCTCTAGCTCCTATTTCGGGGAGGGTGGATAGGGTGGTTGGTTTAAGGGAGGGCCTCGGGGTCTTTAACCTCGTCTTTATTTATACTATTAACTATATTCCCATCACCTAGATATATAATCGATCTTTAGGAGGGGGTCCTAGTGTATAGGCACTTAGAGCCAGGTTGCTAGCCCTAATTAGGAGGGGAGTCCTGGGGTTGTTGAGTGCTGCTCTGGGTGGTGGTCTGGTTAATACTATCGTAGGCCTCGGAGGTCTTTTACTCAGCTTTTTGAATCCGTCCACGTTCCTTTTAGCTTAGGAGGGTAGGATGACTATTAGCTATTAAGGGCCTTGCTGTATATTCTATATAGCCGACCTAGAAGGGCCCTAAATAGTTAATATACTTTGGCTTAGCTATATAAAGCTCGGTCTCGTAAGAGTTTATAGGCTTATTATAGTTATTATAAAGTATTAAGTGGTTATAGTATTAGTTTATATAGTATCCTTAGTAGCTGGGGTTATGCTTTATTAGCGTCTTTTTTTAGATTAATTAAGACCTATTATCTTAGTTAAACAATTTAAAAGGTAGGACTTTTATTATAAAGGAGATAATTTAGGAGACTTTGTTTATAATGGAATTTAGGCTGCAGTAAGACTTCTACGCCTTAATAGGTTTATGGCCCATCTAAGTAAAGACCTCCTCGTTAATTATGGTTACTAGGTCCAGGGTGTCCCTGTTAAAGCTTTATAGCTTAGCTAGGTAACGTAAGATAATATAAGCAAACCACTTTATAGGGGTCTCTACTTTAATAACTTCTAAGTAGTTTACTATTTTTTATTTATTTACTAAAAAGTATTATTAGATTTGTTTATTTTAGGATTCTAAGGAGTACCCAATTGTAATATAATAAATATAAGGGATGTCCCCTAGTTATAGGCTAAGGGCCTAGCAGACTATGCAGTATAAGATGAAGGGAGTATTCTTCTGGGTAGTTTCCAGGCCTTTTTTGGCGATACGGACGAAGACCTAGCGGTCTTCTAGTTATGCCTGGGCTTGTAGGTGGGTAGGGGCCTAGTTCCATGCTGGGGTAAGGGCTGGGGCTAAAGCCGGGGCTAAGGTTGGGGCTAGGGCTGGGGTTAATACCATTATAGTAGCCCAGTTCCGGGTTGGGGTTCGGGCAACTTCGTTGTCCATTAGCCTTTTTAAAGCTTAGATCACATAGGTAGTAGCTGCTACGGGCTGATGCCCACGATGGCCTAAGCTTTGCCTGAGGCGTTAACCAGCATCCAACAAAAGAGCCCTCCGGTCAAAGGGGCCTCCGGTCAAAGGGCCTCCGGTCAAAGGGCCTCCGGTGACCTCCGGCGCCCCACCAGAGGTCCCCTTTGTTCTCCAGCAGTATAGATTCCTACACCGGCCCCTTGCGAGGAACTTCCTCTCTTCCGCTCCTTAGCTTGAAGTAAACAGTAATAGAGCACTCTAAGGTCGAAAACATCTAGGCCTGGCCCTTCGCAGTAGCCTCCTTTATAATCTACTTCTTAGGTCTCTTAAAACTAAAAACCACGTTATTAATAAACTGGGCTATAATTATAAAAATATCCTTTTGGGCCTTATAAAGTTTAACCTATTTATTAAGGGCGGCTAGGATAAATCCAGTAGCTGCCCCGCTTACATTTAAGAGCCTCTTTACTATAAAGGGGGCTATATTAGAATTATTGAGCTAGTTTCTTATCTCATCGAGTGCTGTTGGGTTATAGTATATTGGCCCCCCCTTTTTACCCACTTTTCCCCCTCACAATAAAGAATATATGACGGTGCGTTATTTGCCCTTATGTTTACGTCCCTACTTTCACCACCAAAATCGACATTTTCCTATGTGATGAACTATTACGATGGCTTTTAGCGATGACGAGGGCTCGGTACAGTTATGTATTAACGTGGCTATCCTTCCTGAAGACCTCACGAGTACCTGTACCGCCGACTGCACCCCCGAGAGGTTGTTGTTGTTGTTGTTGTAGTAGTATTTAACGCCATGGCGGCAAGGGCTACGGAACCCTCGCGGCAGACCTCCCTAGGGGTATATGGCGTGGAGAGCCGCAGCTCAAGCTATATACTACAGTACCTGAACCCGGCTAGCGTCCTCCAAATCATGCCTTAGTGGCTACGTAACTGTTATACTATATTGCTAGGACCCGCTGGGTTACCTAACTCAAGTTCGAATATAATGGTGAATGGCGAGTGCAACTCGTAAATTTGTTATTCCGACCCGCCCATCACGGGTCCTTCACAGGTAGCGCCTTGCCCCTGATCGGTGAATTGGGATTGGTGGGCCCTTAATGGGCACCTTATCCCTCCTTAGTCGCTTAGGCACTAGGCCCTATGTTGTTGTCCTGGGCCTTTAATAAGCACCTGAGAATATACTAGTTAGTGGCCCTAGGCCTCCTTTTAGTCTGATTAGTCTCGTTGACGACGTACCGGCCGCCGGTCCCGCATTGTTCTAGTTAGGGGAGACCGGAAGACCCGCATATAGCGGGTCTAACCATTACCTATGGCGAAGCGCGACCCAAACGCTTCGTGCCCGCAGCTGGAATCGAACCAGCCCCCTCTGCGATGGAGAGGGGTTGCCAGACGCACGCCACTGCGCCATGCGGGCCACCCCCGAGAGGTACGATAACGCAGTTGTACGCCCACACGAGCCTCCTTCCCTCGAGCATAGTACGCCCGGTCAATTTGACCCCCTTAACGTCCCTCACCGTGAGGCAACTATACGAGACCTTCCGTCGACTCCTATGCAGTTTTTCTTATGGTATATACCAAGTGGAATAGTAGAATTGTGGGCTACGTGGATGAACGACGCGATGCCTCCGCCGGGCCCCGTACAGCGCCACTCTCAAAGTCGGCTGTGGTGACCAACGTCTATAGAAGAGATCTATTTCTTCTTTGGTATTTTAATTTATATGGGAATACACTCTAAAACTAAAATAATAGGATATTAGTCTTCGTCTTAAAAAAAGGAAGACCCTATCCATTTATTCACTTGTTCTATGTCTCGAGACCGATTCCAACTCCTCTTCCGTCGCCTCCGAATCTTTAATACTGCCGACTTCACACAGCCTGATCCCCCTCCCACACGAAAGCGACGTCGTGGTGAAACCCAACCTTGAGAGGATTGTATGCCTAAGGTATATAGGTAAGTTAACCATTGGTCTAGTTATATACAGGAAGTGGGTAATTACTTTTACGTGCCTGGTTGTAACCTTGTTGTTAACGAAGCCTTGGTACGATTCACGGGTCGATTGGTCGAGACTACGACGGTTCCTAATAAGCCTACCCCCGTTGGGTATAAAGTATGGGTTCTCGCGCAGTCAGGGTACTTTCTATGATGGTTGTGGCACGTCCATGGAAAAGGACCATACGGTCTAGTGCCACAACAGCGTCTACAACACCATACGAGGGATGCAGAGACTGAAGATGCCCTTATGCCTACGCAGCGAGTGGTGACGACGTTGCTGACGCTCCTACCCCTGGCCGAATACTACGTCTTCCTCGATAACCTCTTTGCTTCCGTTAAGTTATTCCGTGCCCTACGATCGAGGGTAATAGGGGCGACGGGTATGTGCTGTAAGGACGGCGGGATTGATAAGTTACTCGTGGATGAAAAGGAGGACGAGGGCAAGGGTATACCATGGGGGCAAATCCACTGCATCCCTACGAAGGACGGCAAGGTATGTGGGAATAAATACGGTCCCATACTATTATTATACTAATCCATTTATTCTATTACTTTCTAGGTTAACCAGTTTAGCTGGAAGGATAACGCCCTTGTATTATTCCTAATTACCGTTTATAGTTATACTAATGAAGTTATACGTAACTGACGCTGGCCGAATAAAAGCTTGACCGTAGCCCGGGCCGCCCGCGAGGTATTTGGACCCGATGCTCGTAAAGAGCTTCTTATACCCGTTTGTATAGACGATTATAATCACTATATGAACGGTGTAGATATGGGGGATTAGATGAGGTCGTATAATCAGTATGGGCGGCCAATACGACGTGGGGGATGGGAGTTCCTCGCGTGGAACTACCTCCTCGAGGTGGTGCTTGTGAATAGCTTCCTTCTTCAGCTTTGGGGCCAGCCAGACTGGGACCCGTTGAAGTCCCAATACGAATAGCGAAGGACCCTTTCTACGCAGCTAATACAGCACTTTGGGCCATTGGTTAATGGGAGGCAAAGGGGCCGGGCCCAACGGGCTACGGATAAAAGGAATGACTCTGTACCGTTGGAATAGCATACAAGAGTCTCGCGGAAGAGCCCCTTCGCCTGTGTAGCTTGTAATCCATTAAGGGTTGCCCTAGGTGAAGTCTCATGGAACCCACGAGATAGTAGGAAAAAAACGAGGTCAGGATGTAAGTAGTGTGGTTGCGATTTGTAACTCAGAAGATTGCTGGTACCTTTTCCACGGCTAAAATATATAGAGGGGGGAGGTACCAATAAACTAGGCCTTTTGGTTGGTTAAAAAAAGGCTTGGCCGACTGCTGAGTGGTTATTACCCCTCACGGAGATGTACTGTAGCCCAACAGCACTCGATGGGATAAGGCTGGGCCGGTGTGGCTGGGCCTTAGTATTATAGTGGTGCTTAGCCCTTAAGGTAGGGGTTAGCTTTGGAGGTGATTTAAAGCCCCGATCAGGGCCGCCCGGGGGGGGGGGGGCGGCTGTAGTCCAGTGCCCGCCGGAGGCTATGAGGCCATCGCAGGAGGGCTCCGGGAAGGAGAGGTGAAGAGATTTCAACTATTAAGGATCTTAGTAGTATATCACCTATTTCACTAACAGCGGATACCAAGAAAAGTTAGGCGAGAGGGAAGTTGACTAGCTGCCTTACAGAGTACAATATACCTGATACTTCTATTTTAGCTGCACATTTATACATGTACCTTATTCTTGCGTGTCGCGTTTGAACACAAGGTACGTACCTAGGCGCTCTTTTTCCAGCCTTCTTGAAGGAAGCACCTACACCCATTTTTATTTTCAGTTGCCAGGTTAGGTAGATAGATACAGTCACCAAGACCGGAAGCCGCCTTCAATTTCCCACCTCGTCTCCAATAAGTTGGACCACAGGCTTTTCTCTCTTCTTTTTCACTTGCAGCTTTCGTGTGAAGATTTCCTTACTGCAAAGACTCTACACTTCACCTCAACCCCCTTTACCCTTCCCCAATTCATCACCGACACTAAGGACGGGCAGCAAAAGTTGGCAAAGGAGAAGCTACGCCGATGCGTCGATTCGCTACTCATCGCGAGGCCGAACACCCTTCTCCACCTCAGAGATGTGACGCTCACGGTATGTTACTACCCTACCTTTGAAACAAACTCTAATAGACCTTTAGACCCGAATGACCCCAATTCCTGATGATCGTTACTACACTCTCGTAATACTCTATAAGGAATTCATGAAGGCAGCCGGTCGACAAGGATCGAGACAGGGTCGTCGTTTGAATGACGTGGCCGATAATGGCCGAGCCATGAAGTTGGCCGCCGAAGCGCGTATGCTCACGAGAAGCCCTTTGATTCGGCCCAGAGATCCCACCTCGGTGGACGTGACAATCTTCCGCCGATGGCGTTTAGCCCGTGGCCTTGAGGTCAAAGACATGACGCGGACCCTACTTATGGAGTTCTGCGCGCATGGCAACGATGACGAGGTCATTGACAATGACCCCAACGAAGAAGACGAAGATGAGACGTGTAACATCATCCAAGAAGAGCGCGGTGTGATAGGGCAGTTGCCCGATCACAGTCAGTAGATGATGAAGCTCGGATCATTGGACAAGACTCTTCATCTTGGGGAGCTACGGATATCTGCCGTCAACGAGATAATTGCAGAAATCGTCTCAAGCGACCAGACCGCCAAGATTGTGACCTTTTCACAATGGATCCGAGCCCTAGATCTTATGTCGAGTGCCATCGGTCATGCCGAGCAGCTGAGGCTCAACAAACCTGCTCAGTATCGCCTAGACGGCATACTAACTCCCACAGAAAGAGTGACGGTCTACAACAGCTTCACCAACGACAACGCCTTCTGCCCATCGGTGCTGTTGTTTATTATGGGAACAGGGGCCGAAGGTATCAACCTGACGGCCGCCAACTACATCATCTTGACGGAGCCGAGCTGGACCAAAACAGAAGAGTCCCAAGCCATCGTTCGCAGCGCCCGCAAGGGACAAACGAAAACTTAAAAGTTTGGAAGCTGCAGTCATCGAACTCCCCGATCGAGCAGCACATACAGGGACTCGCCGACGAGAAACAAGGAGAGGTGGACGAAGTCCTTGGGCCCTTGAAACGAAAGAATGCGTTCGGACATCGTGGCCAACTGGCGGGATTGGTTCGACGAGGAACCCGAGCTCCCCAATAAGCAAAGCAGGAAAACGCAGCAGTCGGTGGAGGAAGAGGATGATGCGGACTCTCTGTTTCGCATCTCGGGCCTAGCAATTAACAACGACAATTCTGGTGACGGACTCTCCGAGGACTCTGACACCGACGACAGCTGGTGCCCTGTTATCGACGACAACGGTGACATTCTCAACAATGCAGAGAGCAGTGCGGCGGGCTCGGACTTCGATGATTAAGAGAATTGGAAACGAGGAGATGATAAATGGCGGAGTCGGGACAGGAGGAACCTGGCCGAGCTCGGCGCCCGCCTCAACAAAGCAGTTTCCTATGCCGTACCCGTACGTCGGGGCCTACTGGCCACGTTATTGGCTCACCCTATGCCTTTCGATTGTTGGTTCTTCGAGCATTAGGCCAAAAGAATACTTTCTTATTGAACGTTATATATTGGGTCTTTATATTGGGTGAAGTGATGGATCCTCCAGGGGAACCACAAGATCAAACATCCATAACAGAGGCCCAGCCGTACCCGTATGTTGCTGTTGAGGCATCCGCCGATGCATCTGCCTATTTATTATGGTTCATTGGCCAATTTACTGGTTTATATTATGCCTTTTGACTATTGGTTCTTCGACTATCAGGCTGAAAATGCTCTCTCATTGAACGTTATATACTGGTCTTTTATATTCGATGAAGTGATAGATCCCCCAGGGGATCCACACATTGATACAGCGGTTGATCCTCCAGATGCCACGTCGGCGATATACTGCAGACCAACCGTGGAACCTATACTTCCCTTAGCTGGAGCTCAGGTGTATAGTTCAAAGTAATACAGACAGTACATATCAGATTGCACAAATATGGCATCACGATGCGGCTATGTTTTTAACCGACTCCGACAATGCGACTTGGAGGACCGGCGGGCTACGTTCGGCATTCTTGACTCCATGAAAGCAATGGTCTTCTCTGGTCAGTGGAACACCGACAGGCCACCCGACTATCTCTGGGCAATGGTCCAAGAGCCCTATTTCCAATTCTCACAGAGAGTTATTGGAAATGAGACTGGCTATCGAGCAAGAGAGCCTCCTCGATCAAGATACTCTTTCAGTATTGTTGGCCTTGTCTGTTACGTTGGTCTCTACGAATACGTGGCTTGGAGTCTTGATGGACGTGAAGGATTTGACGGAAACAGTTGTTTTGCGTCATATCTCCTTGCAAACACAGTTGATGGTCTTGTTCAACGGCCATCCGAGTTTGGTCTTCGAATACTGAAGATCCTTCTTAGGCTCGGCGTATCAATAGATAACCACATGAGTCCGTCATGGTATCCAAACGAGGTCGACTATCCAGGATCTTTTTGGTTTAACTACCTATTCGAAGCATTTTGCGAACTACATAGCAGTTCCGACCGAGCGGTAGCGCCTAAAGGGGTTTTACCAAATGGTCACTGGGAAGTGCTTGAGGCTTGTTTGGAGTACAGGGCCAACCCGGACTTCTCCGCCATGATACGACGGGACCAAATGATGATCGGACCCGGACAAGACCCAAGAGAACAGCGAGCCATAGATCACTACGGGGAACTCTTCCTGTGTCATCCGGATTATCAACCGCCAAATCGGCCTTCTGTCTTCATCGATGCCTCCTTTGACGAGGCACACTTTATCAATGTCATTCTTGGGAGGCGACTTCTAGAGGAAGATAGGCGGGTCTTGGATGGTACTGCTGCAGATGAACAGGCAGTTGGTGGACAACAGCCTTCATCGGAGAAGACTCCCCGCCAGGGTACCCCAGACCAAGTTCCTCGAGATGAGACAGCATTCGGAAAAGCCCACAGCATCGAGTACCGCACTTTGATGTCTTCAAAAACATTGAGAGACCCAGAGAACCTACGAATAACATTAGAAGACATGATTCGACATATGAAGCCCCCTAATAAGGAGAGGCTTCTATGTTTTATGAAAGAAAGTCGCGGGGTGAGAAACAAACCTCGCGGCCATCTTCTCTCCACGAAATGGTATCTGAGAATGCGATTGACACTCGAGAGAACGAACGCGGCCGTCCTGAGGCTTACCGGGAAAAGGACGGCCGTGATGGACAAAGTACCCGAGGCAATTGACTCAGCTGCAGCCATACTGGCCCAGGTATCTTACCATGTCTATATTGGTAAGTGTCTGACATTCATCTTCTTACACGTCAGGCTAACGCGTTGTGTAGAAACAATTCTTGTCGGCATTATAGCAGTCATTGCGGCAAAGGCACTAGGTCACTAAATGTGCCCGTTTGAATGATGGCACATTTTCAGGAAGTCTAAAAGAAGCATAGTATGATTTGGTTGGGCAGATCAGAGCAGAGGTGCCTACTCATCGAGAACATGTCAGAATACTACTCATTGGCAAAGTAGGATTCACTAAACTCTTGCGTTGGAACAAAAAGGCGCCACAATCAAACCCTGTCCTGTAATGCTCGATGCTATGCCCGGCCAGTTTCGTCAACTTCACGAATATCCTGCTCCAAGCTCTTCGAGTCATCCGCCTTGACCACAGGCTCGTGAGCTCTACGGTCGCCTTCGTAGCCGCTATAGCATCAAAATCAGCAAATGAAGATTCGGGTGCTCGAGAGGCAGATAAAAAAGAAGTGACGTACAAAAGAACGTCCATCTGGTCGATCGTGACACCCTTCGTCTCGGGCAGGAAGAAGAAGGCCCAAACGGTAGCCGTCAACATCCAACAGGCGAAGAAGAACCAGACGCCGTAGTCGAGACTGCTGAAGATGTATGGCAGTGCCTTGGTGATGATGAACTGAATCAACCACTGAGTGAAAGCGGCGAAGGTTCCTGTCAGGTTGCGGAGGGCGCCTGGGAAGATTTCGGCAGACACGATCCATCTAACTGGAGTTAGTAAAGCGTGCAGGCACTTGGCGACCAGACCTTGTTTCTTACGGGATTCCATTGAGACCGAATGACCAGCTGTGAATAGGAATGTCAGTTTGAGATCTTCGAGATCAAG
Source organism: Colletotrichum gigasporum (assembly GCA_024584535.1). Classification (NCBI taxonomy): domain Eukaryota; kingdom Fungi; phylum Ascomycota; class Sordariomycetes; order Glomerellales; family Glomerellaceae; genus Colletotrichum; species Colletotrichum gigasporum. Next base: position 7,224,420 of record CP077952.1, read on the forward strand.
CGAGGCATGTAAGTTTGTCACTTACAAGACCGAGTAAATCATGATTGCTGCGGTGGCTGCCCTACCACCGGCTTCCGTAGACGAGGAGAGCTGCCCGCCAGCAGCAATAATCGGGGCAGGGTTCCCGACCTGGTTATATCATTAGCTAAAGGAATGCCACCGACATGGGTTATCATTTACCTTCACGTATGCACCAACAAACCACAGGCAGAGTGAACAGGAGAGAGACGAGATGATCGTTGGTCTGCGTCGACCCCATATGTCGATAAGAGCACCGTAGAAGATGATTGAAGCAACTGCTTTCACCAGGCCGTAGATGCCGGTGTATAGTGCCACATCCGTGATACCAATAGAGCCGAAGAGCATGGGAGAGTAGTAGTTGATCGCTAGAAATGAAACACGCTATTAATACAGTCCCATGCGAAGCCGAAAATACTCGGCAAGGAGTGCTTTTAGGATAGGACTTACCGGCGGCGCCTGACATGTTTTGTAGAGCGAACGAGCAGAAAACAAGCAGCAGACGGTTCCACATGCCCTTTCGCGACAGCTCAGAAAGTGCACCACGAATGTACGCATAGAATCCGTTGCCATACACCGATGCGACAGCAGCCTCTTCCGCGAGCCTAGCACGGATCATTTCTATCTCCTCTTGCATGTATTGGTTGTCAACCGGCAGGTGTCGGAGCCCGACGAGAGCCTTAGCGCCTTCCTCTTCACGGCCCTTACGGTAGAGCCACAGGGGTGATTCATGCAGAAAGAATCCGCCAACGAGCAGAAACCCCGCGGGGATCAGCTGGATGGCCATGGGCAGGCGCCAAGTGACCGAGCTGTTCGGGTTCATGTTCTGGTTGATGCCATAGTTGATCCAGAATCCAATCAGTGATCCGGTTTGGTACGTGACTTCGAAGAGGCCGGTAAGAATACCGCGAATGGAGGGAATCGACAACTCGGCGATGTACGATGGCACGGTCGCGGTGATGACGCCGCAACCCCATCCGGTCAGGGCTCGGCCGGCATACATGGATGCCAGGTCGTTGGTGGCGGCAACCATCGGGATGGCGCCGGCGATGAAGACGATATTGCTGATGATCAGGGCCCATTTGCGGCCGACGTACTCGGTGACTGTTGGCAAAAGACTGTTAGCTCCGACGTCCGAAGCACGACAAGAAAGAGCATTAACGTACTAAAGAAGCACATGAGCGCGCCGCCTAGCGCACCAGCCTGGAAGGCGGAGGTGATGTTGGAAGAAATCTCTTTCGAGTCAGCCGAGGTGATGTTGAAGTCGTTCACAAAACTCTTGCGCGCAATCGTCGTTCCGATGAAAGCCGAGTCATATCCGAACCTGATTGGCGGCAGATCGCGTCAGTGACTTGCCCGAAGATGCGCGCATTCGGTAGGCATAGACGGGGAAAAGCCATGCCAACATACAGCAACGATCCCATAGCTATGATGGACGACTCGATGTACAGGCGCCAATTGTAGACCTCCTTCGGCGTGGGCCGATCTTCAACCGCGCGAAGACCGCCCATCTTGTTCGAGTGCTGTCGCTAGGACGATCGAGGAGTCGGTTTGGGATTGCTGAGAGATATGGGAACCAGTCTGAACCTTCCGACTCAGTATAACCAGTCGCAAACAGTCAGCGCATCGCAAAGAAGCCGAAGATGCAAAAAGGAGGAAGTTCCGCGAGAAACGAGGTTCATCCTCGATTTTCGTACTTATCCCCGCAAAAGATCCCCCGTCCCACGCTCGGTTCATGGGTGCGGGGGAAATCTGGGGAATGGCGCGCCCTGCGCGAGCGTCATTTGAGAGGGAAAGGATTGGAGATGGCAAAGGTCGTGGTCGGGCGCCCCTCGCTCTCATTAACCCGACACCGACCAATTTCCAAGGCAGAGTTGCACCAATGAAACCTATCGAGCGCTGATGGCGCCGATCTGACCCGACAGACAGGGGAAGTGGTGAGGGAAAGCCATGGCAATTGGAGAAAACGGCCAAGCGTTGGTGGGGTTATTGGAGCTGCGTGGTATTTGGATTGGATAATACGATCCTGTTCCTGGCTTCTTGGACGGGGAACGGGCAGCAGGCTCGGTGAGGCGGTGAGAACTGACTTGATGTCTTCGGCTGCGACGGCTTAGTGATACTTGACACTATTTGTGAAGGCCGTAGCAGGACAAGGGAGAAGGGTGACATCTATCACCAGTCTCCTGATGTTAGCCATTCGCTTCCACCTTACGTCGTTTCAGTCATCCTCTTTACAGCGCAAGTGGCCACCATCGTGCAACGTCCACGCCACCACGATACATGTACCACTAAAGCTAATTGAGATCTTGGCAATCACCCAGCCAAGAAGCAGGGCACGGTTTTCATGGGGATTGCTCCGAGCCCCATCAACTTCCCGGATCTAGCTAACTACGGTAAAGGATCCCACCGGATCAGACCCCGCCGAAATCGTAAACAACGCCGATGGAGGGCTCCGGGCCACACCGACCTAACTTCACGGTCAAGAACTCTGAATCTCTAACCACACCACCCTATGTCTTACATCCTTCAATGGCATCTCGTCTGAATGTGATGTTCAACAATGCAACACTCTTCGGCAGATCCAAATTGCATGACACGAGTTGGTGATTGAGCGACTGTCAAATGCCAACAGTCCTCCACTGAGGTTGGCTTGAAGTCGCGCAACTTATACACCCATATCCTCTACTGAAACAAGTCCCGTCAACAACTCCACCCCCACTTGCCTTCAGTCCCATCGCGGAGAAGTTCCGATCTTAATACCAACGTCGCCACGTGAAATCTCAGGCGTCAAACCCTTCATTCAATATTATTCTGAGTTCGTCAGTCCTTAGTAATGAGGCTTTATTCGACCTTCTTCCTGGCAACGTGTATGGCCGGAACGCAGAGCAAAGCCGCTCCCAAACAGATGCTCAAACCGCTGAAGAGCTGGCCACGGCTGTAGTCGTTCGTCTTTGTGTCGACAAGAGCTCCAGCAATCGGCGCCCCAATAAGCGCGACAAACGCGACAAAGCTCCACATCATGCCGGTTCTAGCACCCACCACATTGGTGAACGGAGAGAGTCTCGGTACGACGGCATTGGGTAAGGCGACCGCGATTCCAGACATGAAACCGACCAGCACTCCCCAGACCGTGATGCCGGTGATGTTGCGAATGCCAATCCATCCGAGAATCACCGCACCGAGACTCAGGCATCCAACCACCAATACCTAGACGGGACCAATCGTGCGCACCTGGGCTAGGAAGGCTGGAAAGATGCACCCGGCCAGGGAGCCTGTGTTCATGTAGGCCAGGAGGTAGACGGCGAATTCGGCGCTGGCACCGAGAGAGAGTTGGGCGTATGGTCCAACGATAAATGGCGGGATCCAATAGCCAAGCTCTACGAAGAAGAGGCCAACGCAGAGGAAGAGATAGGGAACGTCTTTGAGAACTGACGGATCCAGAAGATCACCCCGCCTTCGAGGCACCTGGGCGGAATCTGGATGCAGGAGGAGTAGTGCAAGGATGGAAGTTACGAGGACGAGGAAGCCAAAGACATGATTAACCTAGGAGAACCCCATGAGCGGTTCAAGACTCCTGAAAAGAATGGGAAAGGCTACGCCGCCCACGGCTGAGCCGGTTGCCGCTATACCAGTGGCTATTGGGCGTTTGGTCGTGAAGGCGTTGGATACGATTGAGACGCCAGGTACGTAGAGAAGCCCACTTCCTGGAGATGGTTAATACCGGGCCAGCAGCTCCTAGAGGTTGATGCCACAAACCGATTCTGATGCAAACACCCTGCGAGAGAACAATGTAAAAATAGTCGACCGCCAAGCTGAGCATGAAGAACCCAAGTACGACGAGGAACGCGCCGACACTCAGAAGAGTTCTGATGTAACCGCCATCGTACAGCGGGCCAGCAACTATACCAGTGAAGCCTAGCAGGAACACCTGGGGTGTTCCTATCCACGAGATGGCCGAAGGCGAAGAAGAGGCAAGTTTCTGCGTTTGATAGTACACCTGATATGCGCCATATGTTGAGGCGATACCGTAGGTGTTCATAAAGATGATGAACGATCCCCCAACCTTCAGCCAAGCCCTGACCCCTCCATTGGGTGGGTTCGCGACTTGAGAGACCGCATTCGGCGCTGGCTCGGGCGGAGGATCAGGATGCCGTTCTGAGATGATTCTCATTGCGATAACATCGGCAGACGAGCTCTGTGCCATCATGAAACATTGTGCGGTTTGGTTTCCGATGGCCAGTGGGAAGATGTGGGGATGGTGAAGTCGGTATCATTATCAGATATGCGCAAAGGATGACGGGATGCCCCCACGCAACCACGTGGCGGACAGAGTGACTCCCGCGCTCAAGCGGGGTAAGGCAGCATTCCTACAGATTGGCATACCGCTTGCATAGCCGATTAACACGTTCCAGCCGAGGCATAGAAGAGTAAAATACCCTTTTTGGCTAAGCAGGGAACAGTACAGTTGGACCAGGAGGTATTCCACCTGACACAATATTCTGCTTGGGAGAGCTCGATGTGACAGATTCTCACCGTCGGTGTGAGATTTGAGATATCCGATGCTAAAACCTCCGTCTTACGCCGACTTTTCCGGATTGTGGCGCCCCTAGTGGGTGGACTGTGACGGCAGATTCGGGGCCTTACTGCTACCGAAGGTTGCGGAGACCGGCCCCACTCTGTCCGGCGTACGGTCGGCGGCCACCGAAGTTCAAGCCATTTTTGTGCCTCTGTCCAACTCAAAATGATTGGCTATATGGTTATGGGTTTGTTTCTCTTCGCTTAGGGTATGGCCTTTGATGACATGTTGCCAGTGCTGAGGATCTTGTGGTGTATGTATTCCACAACTGTATGGACTGGTTGTTGTTTAGTAACCACCTCACCTAGGCGACTATCCCCGATTTCGATGCTGTTGTCACTGTGGTTGGTGTGGTCCCGCACGCGGAACATGTTTCCCGCGGGTTCGACTGGTTATTAGCCAGCAAATCGAGCGGGAATTTGGCAGTTAGTGACGGCATCCGACGGTTTTTCGTTCTTCTCGCAACATTTCTTACTAGATTACTTCGCTCGTCTGCCTGCGCTCGCAGGCAAGCTGAGGCTTACCCCCTCACTAACACTACTAACAATATGTTCGAGATTAACATACAATAAGGCTACGTTATTAAGTAATTTAGGAAACGTAATAGTATAAGTGTTTCATATTTAAAGTTAATACTATTATAGAGTAGCTATAATAGTAATAATAGTAGGCCCTTATTAAAAAGCTATTAATTAAAGAATCCTATTAAATTAAACCGTCCCTTATAAATATACATTTAGATTACCCTAGCCGAGGCCCCCTAATATTATGAACACTTATATATTTCCTTACTTTATACCCTCTGTTAATATATAGTTTAATGAATATCTTATAATATACATTTTTTAAAATAAATACCTAAATTAACAGATATAATTATTATAGTATTTAATAAGTTTTTATTATAATATAATCTCTTTTAATTAAAAGTATTTACTAATTTTAGGATATAATTAATAGAAATTTCTTTTATTAATGTACATAATAAGCGAGCCGATCAGACTGTCGAATCCGCTGTGCCAAGCGCCCAATACACTTCCGGTGCGCTCGAAGGCCGTGCGCAGCGTGGAATAATAACGGGCCGAAACGCATTCTTGAACCAGCCACTTTAAGGGCCAAGTTCTCCCCTGAAGAACAAGGAGAACAAGAACAATCACACACAATTGAATATATCACGAATTGACCCTTAAATCCGACACAGACAAGCGAGCCGATCACCTAACCACGAGAATTCATTTTCCCACTTTCAATACGTATTCGTCTACTAAAAACAATGCTATTATCAAATAAAAAAGCCTAGGTCGTCCTAGCGGTCTAAGTAATCAAAAAGACCCTAAATTTTAGTATACGAGCTACTACTAAGACTTACTTAGTACTATTTTTAACTTTATACAACCAATTGAAAAGTATTATATTATAATAGGATAGTATACTAAATTCACGGAATTTAACGTTGCTTAAAGAGGAAAAGTTAGTTGAGTATATTCTTAACTTGGATTCCTAATTATTTCCTCCCCGGCTTGCTGGTGTAAAAGAAATAGCTAATCGACTACTCACTAACTATAACGCACCACTAGTTGGTAAACGTTGAGCATTAAACTTCGTTAAGTGACAACTTTAGCTCTAGACGTGCTTTTTTTGTAAATATAATTATAAGAGAAGCAGATGTGAAGGTCCTATTGCAATAAACATATAGACTCGGCTTATGGTGAATATAATTGCAAAATATAGTATCGTAGACTTAGATATTTATAACTTTAATAAGATTAGTTATTATAAACGCTAAAAAGTAATTAAACATGAAAATAATATAACCTAGTAATTGGGAATAGGTTATAATTATTTAGTCTGTTAGCTTATTAGGTTATAGTGTCCTGCTATATATTATCGTCGTAGGCTAATATCACCTCTCCACTTAGTATATAAAAATAGGTCTCCTATACGACTAGGTCATTATAATATCTAAAAATGGATAAATAATAAATAAAAAAAGCTTAGATTAGGTTTAATACTTTGACTAGTATACTAAACTACTTTTTAAAGGCCTATATCACCTCCTTATCGTTGATGGGTACGAAAATCACTAATCTGCAGATTTTAAGATATTCTATAAAAGGAATAATATTATCATACTCTATATACTAGCTTATTTATCTTATATACTTTAGCTCTTAGATGTTGGGTGTTTTGGGCCCCTTAAGACGGCGTATAGTCGAGAAATTGGGAATAAGATGCGCCGGGGTAATACTTATATTACAAAGAAAGATTTCTTCTCCGTTTTCCACTACACTTTCACGTAAGCTATTATAGAAAAGAATATCTAGGGGGGATTCAGAGGGTCTAGGCTTATTTCTTTGAGTATAGAGAGTGTCCTGTCGAAGCTTAATATTAAATTATACACTCTAATACTGCAACGGAGCGGGGGATACAGTGAACAGTATGTACTATATTATACAACACACACACTCTACTAACCACAGGTCATACACCCTCCGTCCCGAGTCTATAAGGGTAACTAACTTATATGAAACTACTTAACTAAAACTATAATCTAGGTAAGGAGACACCTTAAAACCTAATTAGGGCTAAAAAGGGGTTCCTGCCCTGGATATAGATACTAGTGAGTGTTAGGGCTTTATTTACTTAGTAGTAAAGTAACCTCTGTACTATTTGCGGTATACAATCTAAGTGAACGGGTAAAAAGAGCTCTGAATACGTGTGTTTAATTAATAATGCTTGCTGACGTTCCGTGATATATTGTTTTTTTTATAGTCCTTATTTTTGTATCCTCCACTAGAAATGCGTCCCTAGTTCCCCTCTCTCAAATAGCTCACTATCGCCTGACTAAGGAAAAACCCACTTAGCATAAGCATTTCCCCCTGCACAATTTCAATCGTCCCCTTATCTTAGCTCCAAGCTCCTATATACCAAGATAATAAACAATGTGTAAGAAGGGAAATAAAGGAAATAACTAAACTACATAAATAAAAGCCGAACCAGGTCCATCGGTAGCGTAGGCTATAACACTGCAAACCACTAAGCCCCTCCTCGATCTTTACTTTACGTATGGCCTCTTACTCCTCTTTCTCCTATATCTCTTTCCAATAACACTTCTCATCTTCATAATTATATCCTTACTAGTTATCGGGTTAAATAAGAGCAAAAGAGGGCTCCCATACTCCTATACATATTACTACGAATTCATAAGGGTCGTCCACCTACTCAGTGAACTCCTCCTTAGTATAAGTTATATTAATTAAAAATTCGTAGTGACCACCTTATTACATTATTGTCGTGATAGCCTCCTGGCTGAACCAGCCCGTTCGGTGTGCAGAGCCAGTCACGTGATACTACATATGACCCGTATTACGTAGCTTCACCCTTTTTATAGCCTATTTAGAAGCGGGCTTCGCCCAGTAGTTAGACTTTTAGAAAACAGGCCACTTTTTTACTAAAATAACTCCGTTCATTACATAAACTTCACCATAGTTATAAGCCTAGCTCATCTAAGCCTCTGTACTACTATGAGAAGCTCTAATAAGCGATGGATCGTCTATTAATCTCTATTTTAATCCCTCTTCGTTTCGTAGCGAAAATAACCTCCACAACCTCCTCAACCACAAGCCTTAATACGTCGGTCCACCTTACTACCCGTCGAAACTAGCCATAATAGTATATTACTCTATAATACCAGTCCCGCACAAGGAACGTGTAGCAATACATCGATCCAAATAACACTACTCTTAAAACTCCTTATATAAACAATACTATCCCCTTATTCTTAAAATACATCAAAAACCGAAACACCTAACTTATAAGGGACTATACCCAAAAACTAGCCGAATAGGAGTTCGCCCAGTAATTTGAAATTTAAGGATAATTCGAGGACGAATAAAACGAAGTTATAAAAGAAGAAGAATCCTAGGAGACTACCCGAGAAACCACGAACACAGTACCGTTTAATAGTCTAGCCCCAAAGTGACCAAAGGAGATTACTTTAAAGACCCTAGGAATCTACGATGAGTACGGTGCTTATATTAAACACTAGGCAACTATATAATATGGTTATTCGAAAAAGGAGAAAGCCTATGAACTTATTGATGCCTGGGTCTCTATTATAATCAACCTATTAATTCTCGCATTAGCTCGTATAAAGCTTTTTAGTAATAAAGAGATTAATCTGCGAAATCTAATTATTGTTTTAAAATAGCGATACGCACCAACAAAGTTAAGTAATTTAACCACTATTCGAGAAGACTATAATAATACGATAATAAAAGCTAATACCAGCGTTAATCTATCCGTTTAAATTACTAAATAGTATAAGATCTTTTTTTGAGTTAATGAGTATAGTATACCCGAAATTTAAGGTCTCCTAGTTATGAAAACCTTTTTACGAATAGTTGGGTAATATTTCGCTTCGATGTAGGTAAATACGGAGTTTATATAAATTATTATACGGGAGTATACCAGAAACCGAATTCCATTACTCACCGATTATGGAGAGATCTTTATAAATTTACTCTACGAAAACACAGTTTACGGGAAATCTCGGGGCTAAACTATTAGTATTTTTATAACCCTAGTAGGCTATTCCGGAAATAGTATCTAAAACAACCAGGGTACCACCGAGAATAATACATAAGCTAACTCATGCCCTTATGGTATAGTCCACCCAAAGTGGACTTTGGATAACTACGCTAATATAGAATACACCCTTATAAGCTCCTACCCCCGTTTTAACCATATTAACCTAAACAAAAAAGAATATAATAAGATCCAAAATCGGCTAAATAATAAGAAATAGGACGACCTACGGGCCAAAGTTGCTCATAAAGGGTAGCTTCGAGCTAATAGCAGAATTACACGTAGAGGATTCCGGAATAAGCGTAGCGGAAATAGACTACGAAAAGGTGGTCCAGCCCACCCTTTAAAAGAAAAACAAAATCCCAAGGCTACTAAACCCCCGGAATACCCTAGTAACATAATTACCATCTATATTTGTCCCTCTCTCGTAGGGGAAGCAACAAATCAGATAAAAGCACCCCTAAACGTCTTTTTTACACTATTTTACGGACTACACCCTCTCTCAAATTCAACAATTATGGATAACTACAGTACTACTCACCTTATCAACAACCTTAACCTTCTAGAACCAGGATCCTATAAGATGATCACGAGTAACGAACAAGCAAAGTCAGGTATAACCTTATTCCTAATCCTCGGAAAAGGGAAACGCATACTAAGGAACGTTCTAACTAGGCCTAAAAAACTAAACACCTAAAGCCTCGTTTTAGAAAACGTCTATTACGTAGAGAACTTTCACGTTAACGTTATTTCGGAAGCCCTTTTACATAAGGCCGGAATATAATACTCAGGTCTAAATTATATACTTTATATTAGAACCCACGAGAATAGTATAATACTTAGATAACTAACTAGAAAAGCTAATTTAGTTTTCTTTGAATATAAACCCCGTTCCTCTTATAGTCCACGAACCATAATACTTTCCAGTAGTACTAGTATAATCGCCCTAAATCACATCAAAACTTAGCCTAGGAAACGACCATTATATAAGATACATAGTAAAAAGTAAAACACCGCCGACTTATAGCACCTTCGTTCAGAACATCTAGGACCAGTAGCCTTAAAGTGTTTAGTTTATAGTGCTCGGGGAATTAAAATTAAAGCGCCCCTACGTTTAGAATACGAGCACTACGTAACTACTTATACTAAGAACGTCGTTTCCTAAAGAACTTCAGAACGCAAAACTATTCACTTATATTACCGCATTTCGTAGAACCTTTTTAACTATCCAAAAGGCTATAATAATAGTAAATAAGCTTTGGTTATTAAAAATGAGTTTTTTAGATGATTTTTTGTGTTCCCGTGTATAGAAAAGACTCTCTTATAGGTCTTCGAAGTGTTATACTTATTCGAATACTAGGTCTGGAGATAACGAGGACTATTTGTGTACAAAATACGGTGAGATATCGACCGTTTAGTGATTGTAATTAACGGCGAAACTATATATTAATAGTGGGTAGAAAAAGAAGGGATTGAAATAGAGCTACCCCCTCCTTATATAAAGGAGTTAGTGGGAGGTGGTGAGAGGGCTGGCTAGGAAATTATTACTAAAGTAATTAAGATGATGTTTATGGTCGGCTTATTACCGAAACTATGGGTGGAAACTATTTGTATAGCGGCTTACTTATATAATATGAGCTTATAAGTGAATAATAGTTGGATTTTGTTAAATTAAGTGGAGGAAGAGTGGTTTTAGAAATATTTTTAATAGTAGACGTTGGAATATGTAATTGTGTATATTAGAGATCTCTGTTTATATTAGGGTTAGATTTACGCTTATGGTTATTAAGTATACCCTTTTAAGTAAAAGTATAAGAAGGGAATTAATAAATAAAGGTTTAAAGTAGAACCTAGGGGATATATTGGATACTTAGTGAACTATATTCCGAATACCTATAACTTATATAAAATCTAGATCCCCTTGTTCGACTAGGTTATTATTATATATAACGTAATATTTAATGAAATTAAGTTTTATTTGAAAAATGATATAGTAGTGGTAATCCCTGTTTTTATAGTTTATACCATAGTAAAAGAGATTAGGGAACCCTCTAAGGAAATAAACCCAGTACTCGAAATTCTTAGAGTAATTAATTATACTGAAATAGTAGTAATATTAGACGATCAAGGGCTATTACTTTAAACTCTAATACTATAAGGATCTATATTATAGAGAAACGTCTTGGTAGTGGAAAAAGGGAATCCTAGATGGTTTAGGGGATGGGTGTTAACCCCTGAAACAACTCTAATACCAGAATGTATACCTAGAAATGGAAAAAGGGGGTTCACTAGTATAGTACCCGACGCAGAAGTTACTAAAGGACTACTAGTGAACATAGAAGATAACTAATATAAATTGGGCGTCGAGGACGACGTAAGTGTCTAAAATAAGGACCCTGTGTAAACAGAACACCAGAGCAAAGAGGGTACCTTAGAAATACAAAAACCTAATATCAACTCCTAGCCTTAACTTATGAAGTCGTATACGATAATTGAGGAGGGGAGCACCGCAGGGGACCACGGCTAACCCGTGCGGAAAAGCCGTCGATAAAAGAACCTACCACTAAAATACAATAAACGGGATAACTTTCCTATATAACGATACTTTCCCCACACTTTTATGCTTTATACAAAGTAGTATTAGGAGGTATTCTTTAGTATGTTCATACTTAATTAGCTAAAAGTCCTAAATAAAGCGTTCTTAGGTTACTATACCTTATACCACGTTGTATAAAGTGTAGTATAATAAGTGAATAACCCGCACCTAAATATCTCTCCAAAAAAGAAACTTCGTTTAGAAGACCTTCTACCACCTCCTAAACTCTAGAAAGACCTCTATAAACTCCTAGGACTACTCTATAATCTCTTTAAGGAAGTAGTTTATAAGGAAATCCGTAAGTTTATAAAGAAAAGTATATAAAAAGTGGTTAACTAAATGAATATTAATACTATACCCCTTCCCCTAAAATAGGTATTCACTTATAAACTAACTTCTAAAGGAATTATAAAATACTATAAAGCGAGAATCTGTGTTAAAGGAGACCTTTAATAGAAGGACCCCTTAGAATAAACCTATATAGTGACCTTGGTTATACGAACGTTTAGGGTGGCTATAGCACTAGTAGTACACTTTAATTTAGAAGTGTAGTAGTTTAACGTTGTTAATGCCTTCTTTAATGTAAAACGGGACCTTAACGGGCTACTTATAGTATACCACCTCTTAGATGGTTTTAAATAACCTGGGAAGTATATAGTACTTTCTTATGTGTTATATAAGTTTAGAGATGTATTACTCTTATGGTATAAAGAGTTTTTAGGAACTCTACGTTACCTAGGACTTTAACTAGTAAACGAAGATTTTTACTTATTTTATACTATAGATTACTAGATTATGGTTCTGTTTTATGTAGACGATATTCTCGTTCTGCATTACAAAGATTATATATAAGAAGTGGAAAACCTTATTTTAAGGCTTAAAGCTAGGTACGAAATTAAAGACTAAGGTGTTATATAATGGTACTTTAGTATTAAGGTTATCCGGAATCGAGTAGCCCAGAAGATTTATTTTATTTACGATTAGTATATTAAACGAGTTACTAAACACTTCGACTTTGCGGATTCAATGTCCTTAGTGACCCCCCTACTAATAATACACTTTTAAAAGTATAAGGGGGAGGTTACTAAATAAGAGGTTAAGGAATTCTAAGAGAAGGTTGGTTTAATTTTATATACGGTAATTATAATACGACCCGACGTTGCTTTTATTACCGCTCTACTTTCCCAATTCCTTATAAACCCATTTCTAGGACATATCACTACAATGAAACAGGTTATCCACTATCTCTATTTAACTCACCACCTCGTAATATACTTTGGAGGCTCGGGGGGTAGGTAAGTTCTACTTATTATAAGTGATACGTTATTTATAGATGACGAGGAAACCCGGAGGTCTTTATAAGGATATATAATATACCTTTTCGGAGGCCTGATCTAGTGGAGGGCTACTCAGCAGAATATAATTACAATATTAACCACTAAAGTTAAACTATTAAGTTTTAAGTATACAGCGAAGGAGATTATAGCTCTGAAAAAGCTTTTTCGGGATATAACTCTAGACCTGGGGGACGTATAAAAGGTGTATTACGATAATCGCCAAACAATACGTCTCATCGTAGGCGAAGGGGAGCACTTATTAACCCACCTACAGCACATGGATATACAAAATATATAGTTTCAATAAGAACACGCAACGGGAAACTTCCGCGTAGAATACATACCTATAAACAATATACCAGTAGACGGACTCACAAAGAACCTACCTCGAGCAAAGTTTAAGCACTTTAGGTCCCTCCTAAATTTATAAGATACTCGGGAAGGAGTTACATAGGCAGCAGCGCCTTCCGCGACGCGTCTTCTACGACGCGTCTTCTAGACGTAACTCACTTTCCTTTAAAATCGTTAAAACTAACAAGAAACACGGCTACCTCTAACTCTTTCCTTTATATTTACCTACTTTCTTTACTTTTCTAAGGGTTATAGTGTACGGGATCGCGGTTTACAAATGCGCTGGCATCTGGGGGGGTGTGTCGTAATAGCCTCCTGGCTGAACTAGCCCGTTCAGTGTACAGAGCCAGTCACGTGATACTACACATAACCCGTATTACGTAACTTCACCCTTTTTATAGCCTATTTAGAAGCGGGCTTCGCCCGGTAGTTAGACTTCTAGAAGACAGGCCACTTTCTACCAAAATGACTCCGTTCGTTACGCAGGCTTCACCACAATTATCTAATTAGGTGTTAATAACCTCGCACAAAGTATTACTACATATTTTCGTAGTTATAAAGTGTGTTATATATAATATTACTTAGGACACTGGTATTATGAGGGCACTTAGGAGGTGTTAGTGATTGGGTTATAGGTAATGTAGTAGGTTTTAAGGGTTACTATCTCGGCTTATCCTTCTTAGAGGTCTAATTAGGCTTACTTTCCATAAGTATAACATCGTTATTATTATTATTGGGTGGAGCTACTACGTCCTCTATGGCTTATTTAGTGGTTTATATAGTGTAGACCTTATGGGGTTTTGGGTATAACAGGCCTTTTTTAGGGTAATCACAGAACTCTTATATAATCCAATTAACTCATCGGTAATATATAATCGGCTTTTAGGTATTCAATTATTAAGAGGTCTAAGAAAAGGCCAACTTGTGGGATATTGTGTTCTTATAGAAGATAATGCGGAACTATTCTATTATATGAATACTACACCCCCAGCTATTAAGCTATTAAGGACCATTAGTAATAACCGTATTTACACAAATACACCTAATCAGGGTCTCGGGGGTACCTATAACCATATATTAAGAGAGAAGGTTGTGTATATCAATTATAAAGTGTTACTTAGAGGAACCCATACTCCATAAATTATTATATTAGAGTACGCATCTCATAGTTTAGTTTATAAAAACATTAGTAAAGTGATTACCGCCGTGGACCGTAATAAAGCAGATTAAATTAGCTCTACAAAATTTAAGTTTAGTGTGGTTAACGTATAAGTTAAGTTATTCTAGTTTAAGGAGCACATTTCCCTAGGGCCATAAAGTTAAATAAATTGTGATACTAGCCTTTTCTAAGTTCCGTTTCGTTAACATAATAACTACTTTAATTAAGCCTATTTTAAGCCACTTTTACTATTATATAAAACCCTAAGTATTAAAAAGGTCTTTTAAGATACTATCGACCTTAGTATAACACCAGAAATCCCAACTACTATTAACTATAAAACCAGTAACGTAATAAGCCCGGAGTTCTATTATTACTATAGTGGTCATCAGCGAATACTATTATAGTGCAGGGTTTAACTTATTGTTAGGTGTTGGGGTACCTACTGGCCACCTCGGGTTCATATATCCGGTACCTAGGTTAAATATTAGGCCAAATAGTCTCGTATTATCTAGTACCTTAAAAATAGAGTTTTCTACTTATTTAATATTACCCTGCACCTAATTAGGCGTATATTAGCGATCAGTAACACCACCTATAATAATATAGACATTCAGGTGGTTTTATATATATTGGGCATCCTAGATGTTCACTTATCTCATAGGGGCAATCATAATTCCGGTCATTCCTATTATAGAAGGAGTATTGTTCCTATTATAGAAGGAGTATCGCAACTAAACCTGACCAAGAGAAAAGAAGCAGTAGTATAGTTGTCAGGTGCACCGGCGGGGGCCGGGGGGGCACCGAAAGGGCAACCCCGGAGTGGGGTTAACGGAAAATAGTTACTCTGGGAAGGGGATTTAAGGGGTAGTGTAGTGGGAAATTCTGTAGGAGGCTAGATTCGAATACTAGTCACTATTATACCCTACTTAGGTATCGCCGACTCTTTTATTTTACGCGGATCAACTTAATATATTCGAATTTCTATTTACCTATAAGTGTATAGACCGTTAAAATGATGATGGTTCCCCGTAGAGCACTAATAACACAACGAGTTATTTCCGTAGACGTCAAACAACCAACTACTAAGCTAATAACTAAGATAACACTTAATAACGAAGTAGCTGGGGACTATTAGTGCTTTAATATCGAGGATATAAAAGGAATAACTATTAAGGAGGTTAATACCCTCCTCTATGAAGTAGTGTAATAAGTTAAAAAGAGGAAAATAATCGACTAAATAATAACCTTTAGGAATGGTGTTGACCTAGACGAGGTGATACACTAAGAGTTTACTACTCCCTAGTTATTAGAACTTAAGTGAATTCGTATTAATGTGTAGATAAAGTAGTTTGCTCTTATTTATTTTAAGGGAGGAAGTTGGATTGACGTTAATGACTTTTTATTTAAATTAAAGGGGTAATTCGGCTTATACGGAGAAGACTTTAACTCTAATAGGGCTAAGGTCCTATTCGCGGGGGAATGCTTGGAGGGTACCGCTTCCCGCTAATAGATGAACTATATTGCTATGAATTACGATAACGACGTATTTAACGTTACTTAGGCCGTAATAGAGTAATAGTTTTATAATATTATAACTAATGTGGATACCCGGGTATATATAGTTATAATAGAATTAGAAGAGATAAAATAAAAACTAAACTATATATATTAATAATTCCTTAACTAATACGAAGTAGTTAAAGCGGAGTGCCCCGATCCCTAACCGGAGAGGATACGGGTAATTCATATGGTTAACCGATTATTACTTAACTTATAATAATAAGTAATAATTAATGGGTTACCGAGTACCCGTTGGGAATTAGATAACGTGGCTAAGAGGGCTGAGACGACGTAGAAAATGTATTTAAGGGAGTAAAAGCGCATTAAGCTCGTTACTTAGGGGACTAGGGATTAATAGGGGGGAAACCGGTGGCTACTTATTTACTTTAGTTTTATATTTTAAAAAAAGATTATAATTAATATTATTTAATTTGTAACGGTCCAAGCATGTATATTGCAACTAGCTATGGCGACTACTATGAGTATCTTTAAGATAAGAGAGAAAAGGAGAAAATGTCTTCCGCCCCACAGGACCCGTTTACTCTGATTAGGCCTAAGGTTGATCCGTCTTAGGTAAGCTGGGCTTAGGTAAGTAGAGTCCATGGCTGAGAAGCTGTGAAGCCTCTAAGAGGGCCCAGCCCATTACAATTACCCCCCCTCTCCCTCCTCCCCGTTCAGAGGGACTTATCCATAACTAACCTCGTAACGATCCAAAGTTATAGTCTCCGTTAACAACTCAACTAGTTCCTAAGTAGGCTCCACGTAGCCCTTCCACTTAACTAAAACCTTCTAAGAACTACGAATCTTTTTAGCGTCCTGGATCTCTTCGACTTTGAATTCCTCTTTATTGTTTATTAGTAGAGGTGGTGGTTAGGCGTCATCTTATTCCTGTAATAGTAATGGGTTAATTCTCGTATACCTAATTAGGGATACATAAAAGACGTTATGAATACCCAGCGGCGTATTAAGCTGGTAAGTATAAGATTTAATTATTTCTAATATAGTGTACTTTATATTCATTTAGTCCAACTTTTTAGATAATCTCTTAGAACGGACGTTTTTAAGCTTTAACTAGACCTTGTCCCCTGGTCGAAACTAGTTAAAAGGTTAACGTTATATATTTGCCGAGGCTTCTTATCGCTCTTAGGTAGAGGCCATCGCTGCTTATGCCTATTCGGAGACCTCCTTCAACTTCGAGACTAGGGCCTCTACTCAAGCTGCGGGGGTCTTTCCTTTAGTCCATAGAGTCTCCTTTACTCTAATTAGGTCAATATTATAACCGTAGGTAGTGAAAAAAGGGTTAAGGCTTGTTAACGAGGTAACCCTATTATTAATAACTATTATCGTTATTGGAAGTAGGTCGTCCTAATTATCTTAAGTATACGAAGTATAAGCTCGGAGGTAGGTTTCTATTACCTAGTTAGCTTGTTTTATAGCGCCGTCTATCTCCGGGTAGAAGGCCGTAGATAAACGTTATTTTATCCGTAATAGTTAATAGAGTTGTTTTTATATACGATTAGTAAATTGGGGGCCTCTGTCCGAAATAATAGTTCTCGGGGGTCCATGGTGTCTAATCAGGCCAAGTATTAACGCCGTAGCCATAACGTCTATTATTATATCCTTAAGTAGCTCGAAAATCACGTTCTTAAATAGTTGGTTTATTATTATTATAATATTCGTTGCTCTTATACGGTGGGTTAGTGGTAGTCCTATAATAAAGTCGACTAATATCTCTGTTTAGACCTGATTAGGGACGGGTAAGGGCTTTAGAAGACCCCTTTTCTTATCCCGCCATATATTACCCCGTCCATAAACGTCGCAGTTCCTCATAAAGCGTCGGACATCCTACGACAGGCCTGGCTAGTGAAAGTGGTGGCTAATTAAGGCCTTTAACGCGTCTCTACTAAGATAACCACTAAGTGTTAAGTTGTGGGACTCTTAGATTAACTAAGTTTATAAGGGTTTATAATAAGGAACCCAGATCCTTTCCCTCTAAAGGAGTTTACTATCGTCGTCCACTAAATACTCTAATAATATTATAAGTAACTTCTATTATAACGGTAATTAACGGTCCCCCCTTTTCATAGTTGTCCTAATTAACTAATAACGATTATTTAATTATAGTCCTTTAGTCTAAGAGGACTTTAGGGGCTCCTTTTTAAAGGGGTTCAGGATAGGTTCCAACCAATTAACCTTAGGATCGTCGTCCTAATCCATATCACTTATTATAGTATTTTCCACGGATTCCGTTATATCCATTTAATTCGTCTCGAGAATTACCCAGTTCACCATAACCATATTCCATTTCCCCTTTAGGAGCTATATCCTCCGTCCTTCTAGTCGATTATCTTACTGGGTATTAGGAACATCTTATTCTCGTCTAAATAGTGTATCGGGGACTATTACTTATTTACTAGGTCGGAACTGGATTATAAAGTTATAACGGGATAGGAGCTCCGACCATTTAACCTAGTGTTTACTTAATTACTTTTTAGTTATAAAATACTTAAGGTTAAGGTGGTTAATTAGGATAATAAACTCCTTTACACTCCTTAATTCGGAGTCCTAGTGTTCTAAATAGTGGATTATAACTAATAGTTCCTTATCGTATATTAGGTAATTGTATTCTACTAATAAGTTTTTCCGTAAAAAGAACGCAATAGGCCATAAAATACCCTCGTCGTCGTATTATAATAAAGCGCTACCCACCACATAACCTAATAAGTTTATTTCTAGTATAGTAGCTCGATTAGGATCCTAATATACTAGTATAGGGGCACTAATTAGGAGGGCCTTCAACTTGTTAAACGCTTTTACATACTCGTTACTCTATACGAATAGGATATCCCTTTTCGTTAAAGTTATAAGGGGGTGTGCTAACCCTAAGAAGTTTAGTATAAATTAATAGTAGTAATTTGCAAAACTAACGAAAGTATGGACTCCTTATACTAATCAGGGGACCTCCTATGTCTGGATGGCCTTAATTTTCTCTAGGTTAACGTAGATACCCTTCCCTATATCGATAATAAACCCTAAGTATTTAACCCTCTTCATCTCAAAGTCGTATTTATCGATATCAATTTATAGGCCAGCAGCACCTAAACGACTTAAAACCTTCTTAACTTTCTCCTTATGATCAGCGAGTAAGCTATCTAAATAAATTAGAACGTCGTCGATATAAGTAGTACAGAATTCGTCTAGGAAGTCCCGTAAAGTATAGTTAATGTACTTTTAGAACATAGCGGGGGCCCCTATTAAGCCAAAAGGAGTCACCATCCATTCGTATAAGCCGTATCTTATTCTAAAAGCTGTTTTCTATTTATTACCTTTTTTAACCCTAATCTTATAGAATATAATAATAACATCTAACTTTGTTAGCCACTTAGCTTTAACTAAGGCTCTTAGAGTTTCGCTAATTAGGGGTAAGGGATATTTGTTTTTTTTAGTAATAGTGTTTAAAGCCCGGTAATTAATATAAAACCTTAATTTTCCCCTGGGTTTTCGAATAAATAGAACGGGTAATAAAATAGGAGAGCTACTAGTACGAATAAAGCCTTTATTTAGTAGTTTTATGAGGGTCCATCGAAGTACGATTAGCTCCTCCCTAAATATCTTATATAAGGGTCCCCATATAATTAGCTTATCTTACCTTATTGAGTTTTTTTTAATGGGAATTACGTAGTTAATGTTATTTTGATGTGGTAGTAACTAATTAGCTTTATTGTAGTTAAATACATATAAAAACTTATAATAATATATAAGTAACTTGGTCTTCGGGTTGGTCTTCTTTTAAGGTGTAAGTGCTTTTTCGATATCGGCGAGGCTCGCTGTAAAGACGTTCAGAGGTCTTATTTCGTTAAGTGTTAAGTTTTTACGTTTAGTTCACCTAATTAGGGTAATAAATATAATTCCGGTTTATTATTGGATCGGGAAGCTGGGGTTTTATGATATTTAATTTAGTTTCCTTTTTTGAACCCAGTGGTCTATAACATTTATATGGAGGGTACTTTTAGTTAGGTATACCGTGACATCGTTGTCTATTATCCATGATCTACTTAGAATAACGTCGTTTTTTTAATTAGGGATAATATAAAAGAATAGTTATCGTCGTTTATAACTATTAATATTAATATTAGTATAGGTAATATAATAAATTGTATTAGGGATTGTAGTGGTGATTTGTATTAAATTCCGAGGGGTGATACTAATGTGTGGTAGGCGGAGTTTCTTAGCGAAGGTGTCGCTGATTAGGGTGTATATTAGATACTTTGTATTAATAAGAGTAGTAGTGTATTATATCCTATTAATTCTAATATTAACATAGAATGGGTTATAGTTTATGTTCTTTTTAATAACCTTTTATTCCTTTGTAGCCTGTTCCTCCTAATAACGACTTCCACTAGGAGTTACTCTTTTCCTAACTCTTTAGAGTTTTAATTAGAGTTAATATCTATTTTACTTTACTTTTTGGTCTTCCTTTTCGAAGTTTTGGTCTCCTTATTTTTCCGGTTTCTAGGGCATCTCCATTGTATGTGCCCCTTCTTACCGTAATTGTAGTATTTGCGGGTTTCCTCTTGGTTTGACCTTCTTCGGATTGGTTTATCCTTGGCTATCCGGCTTGCCTTAGTGGGTTCCTAATCCATCTGATCAGGTTGAGGTGATCCTGTCCGATTGTCCTGTTTAGTTGGTGATTTGATTTTGTTCTGGTTGGGTATTGGCGATCTCCTGTATTAACGCTTACGGTGAGCTTAGTATAATTTATTATTTAGTTCTAATTTTATTATTAGGAGTATTTGGGTGTATATAGTATAGGCTATTGGTTTGTTGATTACACTAATTAAAGGGGTTCTTATTGTAATATTTAGAGCTTTTTTTAGGTAGTTAATCCTAATGTTGTCCAGTTAATGTCCTTTTCCCGCTTCTACGAGCTCCTTTTTAAACTTAGGAAGGAAGTGGGTAAAACTCTTGTTCTCTTTTTAACGTATTGTTTTTAGTTGGTTAAGGGCTTATGCTTCTGTATTAGGGTCTACGTAGTAACCCTTTAGGTATTCTATGAATTATTCAGGGTTCTTTGACCCATCGGCTCCTCCTTATAAATAATAGGTACTCGTTATAGCTTATACAGTGTTTTCTAGTTTAAAGTAGATATAGGTGAATACTACTAATACTGAACCAAAGGCTTCCTTATCTACGCTTATCTTCTCTTTTATTTTGAGGTACTATTATTGAAATCTTTTATATAATCTATTAAACTTTAGTGGATTAGGGATTTAGTATCTTAGTTATTTAGGAGGTGGTATATAGGCCTGATTAGGTGGGATCGGCGTCGTAGAGGGTGTAGGGGCTTTATGTGATGTTGAGGTTGGGTACCTGGGTTTTACTAGGGTCTATTATAGTATTTGAATTTATTCTCGTTGGGCTTCTTATTTAGTCGTTTAGGTGGTCCGTATCTCCTATAGTTGGGCTGATAATTAACCGATTAACTGCATTAGTTGCTATGGGTTTCCGGATAGGTCAACGTTATCTTCTATTATAATACGGTTATCGTTCCTTTTATACGTCTTTATTTAGTAGTGACCATAGTATACTAATTAACGTTATTAAAGTACTCTATTACACGGAATACATTCTTTCGAGTTTATTAAAACCTCTTAGCCCTGATTAGACCTCGCTAATTAGCTTTAAGTGTTTAGGGACCTTTAGGTTAACCCGTTTAG
Source organism: Colletotrichum gigasporum (assembly GCA_024584535.1). Taxonomy (NCBI): domain Eukaryota; kingdom Fungi; phylum Ascomycota; class Sordariomycetes; order Glomerellales; family Glomerellaceae; genus Colletotrichum; species Colletotrichum gigasporum. The sequence continues at coordinate 7,246,324 of CP077952.1, forward strand.
GACTTTTTACTATTCCCACTAAGGTCGTAGACTTACTTTTCGTCGATAATTATTTCCGTACTCAGCGTATTCTCGTTATCTCCGATGATACTAAGATTTTAAAGATAATATAATGGTCTAAGTACGTATATTGTAATTAGTTATGGTGATTACTATGAGTATCTTTAAGATGAGAGAGAAAAGGAGAAAATGTTTTCTGCCCCATAGGACCCGTTTGCTTTGATTAGGCCTAAGGTTGATCCGTCTTAGGTAAGCTGGGCTTAGGTAAGCGGAGTCCATGGCTGAGAGGCTGCGAAGCCTCCAAGAGGGCCCAGCCCGTCACATAATTTATTCTAGAAATACTAAGGGCCACTACTAAGACCTTTGGGAATTTAGTTTTAGTAAAATAGGAAAAGAGTATACCTAATAAGGGACCACCGGGGTAGGACCTGAGTTATATTAATTATTTTAATTATGGGTAGATGGGATATTATTCGGACTAGTATTAAGAGTTTAATTACTATAATTATGGATAATCGAGGTACTTAGGACGACGATGCTGGCCTAAGACGATAAAGCCGACGGGAGGTTCGGCTACGGGGGTGAACACTATCCGGCTCCTATAGGAGGTAGAGTAGGGTCGTTAGAGGGTAAAGGTGATCTTGTGGGTAAGAGTAGTGGGGGTATAAAAAAAGGGGAAGGTATTATTAAATATAAGAGTGGATAAGAATATAATAGATTAGAGGATCCTTTTTTATAAAAGGGCTTTATTAGGGGTTATTAGTAGTGAGTTACCGTTATAGGGTATATAGGGGTTACGTATACCCGACTACGGTATAAAGACCCTAATGACCTAGGTGATGGATAATCTCGGGGTGAGTTATACAAGGTCGCATAAGTTTAGGATCACTAAGGTAAAAGGATATATGGTAATACTAGGGATCCCCTGGTACTAAGTAGTTTAACTGAACCTTAAATAGGAAACCCTAAACTAAACTTACCTTTTAAACGAGGATAATATCCAATTAATTTTAGGTAAAAAGGGAATCCGAAGAGTAGTGAGGGATACGAGGGTGACCTTTATAATTACCCTAGGTGTGAAGAGGATCGAGGTGAGGATAAGTAGGGTATTAGTTAATGATTAGTAGATTACCCAGGGACCAGTTCTCCTATGTGAGTACGAGGAGTGGTCCTATGTATTTGATATTATATTAGTGGTTATACTATCGGAACGGAGTGGACGTACCTACGCTATTAACCTGGAACTAGGAGTGGAGCTGTTATATGGCCCTATTTACCCATTAATAGAGTTAGAGTTAGCGGAGTTAAGGGAATACCTTACTAAGGTACTAGTTAAGGGCTAGATTAGGTAGTCCAAGAGTCCAGCTAGGGTACCGATCCTCTTTATCCCTAAAAAAGGAGGTAAACTAAGGTTTTATGTGGATTATTAGGGTTTTAATAGTGTTATTATAAAAGTTTATACTATAACCCCTTATCGGAGAAATCCTGGACCACCTCTTGAAAGTGAGTTAGTTTACGAAATTAGACCTTAAGGATGGGTATTACTAGGTGTATATCCGTGAGGGAAATAAATAGAAGACGGCTTTTTGAACTAAGTACGGCTATTACGAATATAACGTTATGCTATTTAGCCTTATTAATGCACTAATAACCTTTTAGGCCTACGTTAACGACGTACTAGTGGACCTCATCGACATCACCTATATAGTATACCTAGATAATATCCTTATTTTTTTAAAGGATAAGGTGTTATACGTGGAGGTAGTCTAGGAGGTGTTACGCTGCTTGGACGCTACTGGCCTGTATACTAACCCTGAGAAATACGAGTTCTATACTAAGGAGATTAGGTTCCTAGGGTTTATGATTTCAGGGGAAGGGATTATAATAGAATAAGACCGGGTTATAGTTATTATGGAGTGATCAGTGCTCCATAGTATATAAGGTATCCAAGTCTTCTTAGGATTTATAGGGTTTTATAAGTATTTTATCCGGAATTATAATAAAGTGTATATACTTTTTACGGATAGGTTAATGAAGAAGATGGGGGGGGGGAGCTGATTATGAACAATAGAGTATTAGAGGCCTTCCATAAGCTAAAGGAACTGTTCACGGAGGCCCCTATCCTCAGGTATTTCGACCCCTCCCTCCTAATAAGGGTCGAAACTAATATATTAGACTTTGCGATAAGGGTAGTTTTATGCTAGCTATATGGAGATGCTTGGTACCCCGTCGCCTACCTCTTTAGGAAGTTAAGGGGAGCTGAGCTAAGATACGGAGCATTAAAAGCGGAGTTATTGGTGATTCCAGAAGTAGTTGTATATTAGCGATACTACTTATTGTATACATAACACTAAACACTATTCTTAATGGACCACCTAGGGCACCGTTACCTCATTACTAAGCCCTAGTTGAATAATTATTAGGTTAGGTTACTCTAGGACTTCTCGTTATTTAACTTCCATATTAAATATCGGCTAAGTAAATAAAACGTAGCCGATGGACTATTACGGAGATTAGATTATAAACCTGTCGCAAAAGTGGAACCACAATTACGGGACAGTAATTGTGGGCTATATCATGACACACCCCCCCAGACCGAGGAGAGAAGAGGTCTGCTGACTAAGCAATCAGCACCGGCTTACACTCGCAGCTGACAAGCCAGTCTTTGTTGACTGTTACTGGGTGCCGGCCGCTCCCAGCTGGCAAGTCTAACCTTCCATTTCGGTGACTTGCTGCTGAAGCGAGAATGGGTGAGCACAACGAGGCTCGAACCCATGGCCTCTAGGTCGGCCCACATACTGCCACTTTAGCGAGGCGTTTAGCCATTCAACCAGAGGGCTCGTAGAGACAAGGGCTCATAACTGTCGCAAAAGTGGAACCACTATTACGGGACAGTAATTGTGGGCTATATCATGACAGCTATATAACTGCTTTTGTTAATATAGGGTGTTTAATATACGCCCTGATTAGCGACGCCTTCGCTAAGAAACTCCGCTTACTACGCATTAGTATTACACCTCGGAACTTAATGTAAGTCACTACTATAATTCCTAGTATAATCCATTACATCACTTACACTAATATTAACATTAATAGTTATAAACGACACTAATTATTCTTTTATATTATTCTTAACTAAGAAGATGACGTTATCCTTGGAAGGTCCTGGATAATTGATGATGATGTTATGGTTTACCTAGTGTAAGGTACTTTGTATATAAGTGTTATGGACCACTAGGTAATAGAAAGGAAACCGGGTTAGGCCCGGCAAGATCCAAAGTTTCTAATTTAGTAATAGACTAGATTGGTATTCTTAGCTCTGATTAGGCGGGCATAGAAGAGAAGAGAGACCCCTCTTAGTATATCTACTCTAAATGCGTTCTCCATAAGTTTAGCTGATATTAAGAAGGCCCTAGTATTAAAAATAAAAATAGACCCGAGGACGAAACTCCCTACGTATTACTATAAGTTTTTATATATTTTTAATTAAGATAAAGCTAATTAACTACTACTATACTAGAAGAACGTCGATTATACTATCCCTATTAAAAAGGACTCCTATGGTCAAAATAAACCAATGACCTAGGGACCTTTATATAATATGTCAAGGGAAGAGTTAATTGTATTATGCTGAACCCTTATAGAATTATTAAATAAAGGGTTTATTAGGGCTAGTAGTTCCCCTACATCATTGCCCGTTCTATTTATCCGGAAGCCTAGAGGAGGGTTATAGTTCTGCGTTAATTACTATGCCCTTAACACCATTACAAAGAAGGACCGATACCCCTTACCCCTGATCAGCGAGACCCTAAGGGCACTAGTAAAAGTGAAGTGGTTAATAAAACTAGATGTCATTATTATATTTCATAAGATCCGGGTTAAGAAAGGAGATGAATAAAAGATGGTGTTTAGGATAAGGTATAGGTTATATAAATAAATGGTTACCCCTTTTAGTTTAATTAGAGCCCCTACGACGTTCTAGTAATATATTAACCACACCCTACGAGACTTCCTAGATGAGTTCTACTCAGCTTATATTAATAATATCCTGATTTATTTGGACGGCTCCCTCTTTGATTATAGAGAAAAGGTTAAGAAGGTCCTCGAGTACCTAAGCGCTATAGGCCTATATATGGATATCGATGAGTGCGAATTCGAAGTTAAGAGTATTAAGTATTTGGGGTTTATTATTAATACTAGTAAGGGAATTCGTATAAACCCTAAGAAGATTAAGGTAATCCAGGGATAGGAAGTGCCCTGATTAGTACGAGGAGTCCGTGGGTTTATCGGTTTTATTAACTATTACCAGCAATTTATACCCAACTTCTCGGGGATCGTATAACCCCTAACAACTTTAACCAAAAGGGATATACTATTCATTTAGAGCAAGGAGTGCACTAGAGTGTTCGAGGAGCTGAAGACGCTCCTAATCAGTGCACCTATATTAGCTTACTGGGACCCTAATCGAGTTATAATACTTGAGACCGATTCGTTTAGTTATATAATAGGAGGTACCTTATCGTAGTATAACAACGAAGGGATCCTAAAACCTATAGTATTCTTTTTACACAAGAACCTACTTATAGAGTATAATTACCCGATACACGATAAGGAACTATTAGTAATAATACGCTACCTAGAGTACTAGGATTTAGAACTACGGAGTATAAAAGAGTTCACTATCCTAACTAATCACCTAAATCTAAAATACTTTATAACGAAGAGACAATTAAGTGAACATCAGATTAGGTAATCAGAATTACTATCCTATTATAACTTTATTATCCAATTCAGATTTAGTAAAAAAGCAATAGTTCCTAATACACTATCGAAACATAAACAGGATATCCCTAGCACCCTATAGGACAACAAGTTAGAGGGTTAGAAGATTAAACTCCTGAAGAACAGGATTAACGTATTACGAGTTAATAACATAGTAGTGATCAGAGAAGTACGGGCCCGATTAGGGCAAACAGAGAGGGTTAAGTCTAATACAAAAGACTCCCCCGGAAACATAGATTAGACCAACGACCCTAGCCCAGATAAAACAGAACCCCCCTTAAACCCTTTTAAAAAAGAGCTATTACACTCCTAATAAGATAAAACCTTAAACCAGAACAACCAATACTAATTAATTAGGGGAATAATACAAAAAGGAGACTAACAACTTCCCTCATAATAAAAGTTACTAATAATACTATTAGAATATACAATCAACGATAATAAGAGACTATTATAAAAGAACAAAATCTGGATTCTATATTATGAGCCCTTAAGGACGGGTTTAATCCAGAGGTTCTACGACTCTACGTTAACGGAACATCCGGGGAGGGACACTTTAAAAGCCCTAATCAACCACTAGTTCCACTAACCAGGCCTATCCTAGGATATCCAAAGATTTATGAGGAACTACGATATTTATAGACGAGGAAACGTATAGCGCAATAAGAAGAGGGGCCTATTAAAGCCTCTACTTATCCCTAGACGGATCTGAGCAAAGGTCTTTATTGATTTTATAATAGGATTACCCCCTTCCCACCGTAATAGGGCTATGAACATCATAATAATAACCGATCATCTATTAAAGAACATAATCTTTAAGTCATTAAAGGACATTATAACAAATACAATAATAGACCAACTAATCCAAGGTCTAATTAGGTACTATAGGATACCTTATATAATTATATTAGATAGGGGACCGCAGTTTACGAGTTTTATATGGAAATAACTCTACTAGTTACTACGGATCAAACAAAAACTCTCTATAACGTTCTACCCAGAAACAAACAGAGCTACGAAGAGGGCAAACCAGGTAATAGAAACCTATCTTAGAGCATACACAACGTATACTTAGAATAATTAGGACGAACTACTCCCAATAATAATAATAGCTATTAATAACCAGGTCACCTCGTCAACAGGACTTAGCCCGTTCTTTATTACTCATAAGTATAACTTAGACCTAATCAGAATAGAGGAACCCCTGAAGAATAATAATAAGACCCCTATAATAAGAGCAGAGGTTCTGGTCCAGAAGCTAAAGGACACTTCTAAGTGGGCTCAGGCAACGATAACGGTAACACAAAAAAAACAAAAGATTACCGTAAACGCAAAGCACTAACCATCTAATTAGTTTAAGCCTAAGGATAAGGTTTAATTAAGGTTACAGAATATCTAATTTAATTAACTATTAAAAAAATTTAATTAGGTTAACACAAAGTATACTATCCTTAAACTAGTTAAATCCTATACTTACCAACTAAATACACCACTAAGGATCCATAACATCTTCCACGTAAACCTAATTAAGTACACTAAAATTAATCCATTACCATCACAAAGTTATAATAATACCCAACTACCTATAATACTAATAACTAATAAGGAGGAGTTTAAAGTTAAGGAGATCCGTAATACACGGAAAGTACAAAGCGGATAAAAGATCTTAGTAAAGTAAAAGGATTATACTTAACTCACCTAAGAACTAGTGGATATACTAACGGATACAACGGCTTTAAACCATTATAAAACTAATCACAGGAATATCCCTTAGGAAAGGAGGGGAGGAAGGGGGTAATTATTACGGGCCAAGGCCCAATCAGAGGCCTCAGAACTACTCAGCCATATCCAACACTAATCACTACTTACTAAGCCTAACTAGGCCTAAGTAAACCTAATTAGGATCCAACGGATTTATAGGGTAATAGACTTTTCCTTCCTTTCTCCTTATCTTAAAGATACTCATAGTAATCACCATAGCTAGTTACAATATACGTGCTTGGACCGTTACAAATACACTTTTAACTTTCTATACACATTATAATCTATTATTATTATTTTCTCACCCCCTAAAGTAATCTTAACTCCTCGGGCTATACTTATTAAATAGTGGATGACTTTTGAACCCGCGTAGCCAAATTATCGGTACCAGAGAGCTATATCACCCTTAATAAACTTTTATTTTATTACTATTATGAACTTATACCTCCAAGGCGGCTTTAATGGTTTATTTATCGTATACCTCCTCATAGGAACTATTACTAGTAATACTTTAATAGGGCGATAATCCAGGACTTATTAATAGGCGACTTTTTTAAGTTAGTATAGAAATAACCGGTCTAACTATTTTAAATAATTATTCCTAGGGTTAACATTCCATCAGATCCCTCTTCTACATAGACGGTGATAGGAGATAAGGTTAGTTACAAAACTACTATAGAGTACAACATCATATAAGCGGAGCTTCGTAACCGTGTTACCTCACCCCCTAACCCTAATAGTAACAATACTATACATTTCAATCACAACTTACTAAGTACCTACCCATAAGTAGTCACTAGGTGGTACCCCTATAAGTGTAACAAACCACGAAGCATCATTAAAAACGTATATTATTAATCCTAAGTCCAGGATTACCAATTTAAAAAGCTTATATTTTAATAGAGTTATGTGGAAAGTAGCTAAGAATATTACTCTATAGCGTCCATATAATTAGTTATTTCTCTTCTCAGCCTCTATTACCTTCCTAAAGCACTACTTAAGCACCTTATCAACCTTTAGGTGAGTATTAAAGCTCTTCTATAGTCCCTCATCTAGGATATACTATTCTAAGTAAACTTATTTATTAGTTAATTAACATTTTAAAAGTAGGTACCTCTTAAAATAAGTAGGGCATTCTCCGCTATTCTCACCCTCATCATCATTATCTTACTTCCTTAATAAACTACGAATAATATACTTAGGGTAATTAGCTTATTAAGCACTACCCCTTCCTCGGCCACGCCCTCTCCCTCTTCCACCATAATCTCTTCTACGAGTATTTAAGCAAGGTACTTAGGGTCATACTTCCACCATTTCTAACACTTCGTTATCCTCATCTCAAAGGAAGCCTGTATCAGGTGTCATTACTAGGCCAAAAACTCCCCATCCCACTAACTTACATAAATTACTAAATATTATATCTTAAAGGAATTCTTATGTATTAAAAACAACTTCTCCTATTAAAAACTAATCACTTTTAATAAAATACTTTATAATCACTTAATATAAGAATACCCACATATTAGTATAACTATAACTTAAAACCCTAATAAAATCTGGGAACTGGAGGCTCGAGAAGTCTAAACCCGGGACACCATTAACCCCGGCCTCATAGAATACCTTTTCCCACTTAGTCAACTAGTCCTCTATGTCCTTTGTCATAACTAAGCACTTCTACTCCAGCACTTAAAGGACCTTCTTATATTCATCGTGAACAAGGGATCGTTACTCATAAAGATCACATCCCACACAGGTCTAAAACTCGTAAATCTAATTATCGAGTTCCTTATCGGCTATATAATAGTATCAAAGTAGATCTACGTTAATTATCTCGCGGATCCAGTTTTCTAAGGCTCGGATACCCTTCCTAATTATCTCATATTCCTTAAAACGGTCCGTGAATTCCACTTAGTATTTTTTATATAAAATAAAATTCGGTACTAAAAGGTCTTCTAAGCTTTCTACTTATGGTTTATTGTCTACGTCTTTAATTAAAACCTCGGCTTTCCCTATCTTCGGGTAATCACTAAACTCCGGTCATCTCAGTTACTTAATAAATTATTCAAACACCATACTACTATTCTAACTCCACTTAAAGTATTCTAAATTAAAGTATTCCCAGAGATCATAGGAATTCGCTTTAGATTATACTTAGTTAATCCAAAGGACCTAATCACAAATCGTCTTTAATTAGAGTTTCACAATAGGGGTAACTATATCGATTATAGGCTTATAGGGCACTTCATAAATAGGCTTAAAGCACTTAATAGCGATTAGACGTTTCACAACGCGGAATCAGACTGTTAATTATCGAATTGGGAGTCAATTACGTATATTAATGTGATGTGTCTAGATGCGTCTAGGGATTCCCTGGACACCTAGGAATAGGGATAGGGGCCTCCCTTGCTACCTCAGGCTTCGGCGGAAATAGATGCCGCCGAGCCCGTGCCTGACGCCGCTTTTAAGCCCGTTCAATCTGACAATATATAACGGAATAAGTAGTTTGGGATTTGGTGCATGAATTAGGGTATGAAATTTGGCTAGTCACGGTTCCATAGCGAATAAAAACAATTCAAAACACAATAGCAACATTTCTTACGTTCCTCACAACCATCAACTAACTCTCATCCTGTCGGATTTAAGGGTCAATTCGTGATATATTTAATTGTGTGTAATTGTTCTTATTCTCCTTGTTATTCAGGGGAGAACTTGGCCTTAAAGTGGCTAGTTCAAGGGCGCGTTTCGGCCCGTTATTATTCCACGCTGTGCACGGCCTTCGAGCGCGCCGGAAGTGTATTGGGCGCTTGGCACAGCGGATTCGACACATCCCACTCTGTCCCCCACACTGCCTCCGCAAAGTCATTTAATGCCTCCGCAGAACTCTATTATCTCCGCAATGGAAGTCGTCCGAACCAGACGCTTTGGCCAGAAACATCCAATGGAGGGAACGCAACAAGCAAGACAGCTACCGGAACATCGGGACATGCCGGCGTACCAAAAAAAATCCCCCAGCTCTCCAGATCCAAACGGTCCATGTCGGGCGGGGCGGACCTGGCGATTCTCTCGGCCATTAAACCTGGTCTCCCCATGTACGGTAACAGCGAGCAAAGTGCCGCGAAATTGCCAATCCCCACGGAGTCATGCGCCCAGTTCCGCCATCTGCCCACGCTGCCACGCTTCACTTGCAGACCTGTAGACGAGCACAACCTCGCCGACCAGTGATCAACGACCGACACCCAAGGTGAATCCAGACCTCCGGGGACGGGACGCCGTCCACGTGCCAAGCTGCCTACCGGCGGACGAAAGGGCCGCGAGTGGCTAGCCCGTGCCTTTTTTGCCTCCCTTCCCCAGGTGTCACGATGAGTTTCAGCGAACGATGTCGCGGCCGAGCCCCCGCGACCCCGCATCCCGCAATTTCTCGTTCCCCTACTTCAACGACAAAGCGCCACTATCCACCGCCGCTGGGGGGCCCGGAGCGCGTCGTCGTACGGCCTCTCCGCCCCGCGATTTGTCTCCCCATCCCACGGTTTTCCAGCTCCGTGGTCGAGTCTTTTCGGCCCGCGACGTCAGCCCAAGAAAACTTTCTCCCGCCTTTTCGTCGTCATGGTCATCTGCGCCGAGCCTCAGTAGCCTCTCTGTAAGCCAGGGATCATGACTCCATACCCTTGCGCGTGTTCCCCCCCGGCGGGGATCTCAACCTTGGCCCTCCCCTGGCTGACGTCGTACCGAGAGCCGACTGACAGTTTTGCCCCGGCTCGAACTCGCGATCGTCTGATCGGCCGGTATATATAAGATGAACCGCTCACGGTCCATCGTCCGAAGCTTATCGGACGTCAAGTGGCGAGCTCACGAGTCCCTATTCAACAGCATGGCAGTCCTCAAGGGTGGTGCCGTCTTCACGGCCATCGCATCTCTCGGCGCCATCGTGTCCCCGGCCGCGGCCGACGTCCCGACCATCACGCCCGAGTACCTCGCCACGGCGGGCAACAACTCCCTCTTCACCCGCTGGAGGCCGCGTTCGCACTACCTCGCGCCGCACAGCTGGATCAACGACCCGTGTGGTGCCATTTGGGACCCGGCTACCGAGACCTACCACCTGCATTACCAGTTCCATCCCAACCACGTCAACTGGGGAAACATCTCTTGGGGCCATGCCGTCTCCAAGGACCTGTTCCACTGGACCGATGTTAACGACTGGGCCAACGACTCGTCCGTCTCCCTCGCGGCGGGCAAGTACGCCTCTGGCCCTCTCTCCATGTTCACCGGCACGACGCAGCCGGTCAACCTCGAGGGCGAGAACGACGGCACCCTCTTGACCTTTGCCACAGGCATTCACTACCTGCCTACAAACTGGAAGCAGCCGTACATTACCGGCACCGAAGTTCAGTCCCTGTTCACTTCATCCGACGGCGGATCTACGTGGGAGGAGGTCAGCACCGTCCTCTCCGGCCCTCCTGAGGGCTGGAACGTGACCGGCTGGAGAGACCCCAGCTTCTTCCCCTCCACGGCCATCGACAGCCTCCTCCAGGTCAGCGAGCCGCACTACTACATGGTCCTCGGCTCCGGCCTCAAGACCGGCGACGTCCCCGCCACGCTGCCCGGCGCCGCCCGCCCCGGCTTCATCGGCCCCCGTATCCCGCTCTACTCGGCCCCGGCCTCCAACCTGACCCAGTGGACCTTCCTCGGCGCCCTCTGGGAGCCCGCCGCCAACGGGTCCCTGGGCGAGCCCGACGTCACCGGCTCGTACGGCTACAACTTCGAGGTCAGCAGCTTCTTCGACCTGCCCGTCGGCGACTCGGACGAGAAGGCCTGGTTCGTCTCCATGGGCGCCGAGGGCGGCAACACCACCTCCCACTGGCGCGAGCAGTGGGCGCTCTGGAACCGCGGCGACGTCGCCCGCCGCGACAACGGCTCCGTCGAGTTCACCCCCAGCTCCGGCGGCGCCCTCGACTGGGGCATCTCCTACGCCCAGACCACCTGGGCCGACGCCCGCAACGACGGCCGCCGCGTCATGTGGGGATGGGCCAACGAGGACATCGCCTCCGACTACGCCTTCGACACCTCCAAGCAGTTCGGCTACCAGGGCTCCATGAACCTGCCCATGGAACTCTTCGTCAAGGAGACCAAGGGCGTCGCTACCTGCGGCGAGCAGAAGGACGGCAGCCACTGCATTGAGAGCAACAATGGCTTCACCGTCCAGACGCTCGGCATCCGGGCGCTGCCCGACGTCGTCGAGCTCCTCCGCGAGGGCGCGCAGACCCACGACTTCGAGGTCGGCGAGCTCGCCGACGCCGCCAAGTCCGTCTCGACCGATCTCGGCTCTTCGTACGAGCTGACCGCGACCCTGAGCGCCTTCAGTGGCCCTGCCGGCATCGTCGTCGGCCAGAGCCCCGACAACGCCGAGTACACCACCGTCCTCTTCGACCCGGCCGCGTCGCAGATCAGCGTTGTCCGCGACCACAGCAGCTTGCTGCCTAACTTCAACAACGCCACCTTCGTCGGTCACTTCCAGCCCTACGAGATTCGCGGCGAGGGCAACGCTACCGCTGCTGAAGACCTTACCTTCCACGTTGTCCTCGACGGCTCGCTGCTCGAGGTCTGGGTTAACGAGCGCTTCGCGCTGACGTCCCGCATCTACCCCTCGCGCAACGACAGCACCGGTCTGAGCTTCTTCGCGGGCGACGCCGCGGAGCCTACCGGCGCTAAGGCTACCTGGAAGGACGTCAAGGTCTGGGCCGGCCTCGCGCAGGCCTGGCCCGAGAGGCCCGAGGACACCACCGTCCCCTTGGTCTGGGACACTGCCGAGCAGAGCAACAACTACACCTGGTGGGCCGGATACTAGATGAGATGTAGCATCCTGGATGGTGCCAGGCATGATGATGCGATATGATTTAGAGTACAATAATATTTATTACTTGTCGCAAAAGTGGAACCACAATTACGGGACAGTAATTGTAGGCTATATCATGACATTACTTAAATATGAATATTCCAAACCACTGGATTGCGCAAACTCATTGGCGTTTTGCTTTAGTAATATGCATGCGAGGACGATCTGTGTGGTAGATGGATGATCTACCTGGTTTGGATCAAGCAAGTTACAACGCCTTGCCATATTCTTGACTGAGTTACCATCTAGACTAGGCGTGCAACAGTATCGATAGCAAAAGTTCGTTCATGCGTCCAGCCACCTTGTCGGACCTTCTCCCCACCAAACGTCACGGACCGATCGCACCCAAGGTGCAAAAACAGTCAAAATGAAAGGGACGAGACTCGAACTCGCGCGGGTTGCCCCACCAGGAAACAGATGTTAAGCTGACCTTAACCTGGCGCCATAACCAACTCGGCCACCCTTCCGTTGATGATCCTTGAAGGAAGTTGTTGGGTTTGGTGCGATGCGAAGGTGGTGATAAGCCCTAGCTAGGGTGGAGCATTGCGTTCGTTAGTTGGATGGAGACCATCGGGGTGGGACCACGGGACCAAGACACCGTCGACCATTGCCGCATAGACGAAAAATATGGCTGAGAGACCTTATCGTGATGTTGAATCATGGGAACCGGCGTTCAACACGGTGGTTCTTTAGGGCAAGTCGATATCGCTCCGGTGGTGTTTTAGTAGCCGTTGTTCAAGGTCGTCGGCTTGGTCAACGCAGCTGTGGCATACTAGATCTGATAAGCTCGGTCGTGAAACCTGTTTGAATTAGCTTCGAATTCTCATTTGCTGCCACAATGCAGTCTAGACATCTGCAGAACTGCCAGTTAGTGATATGCGGCTAACATGCACGAGCTCGGAGGCTGCAGGAGCTGAAGCAATTCTATGAACAAGTCCCGAAACCTGCAGGCAAACAGGCTTCATCATGAGCCGGCTTCTGTGGTACTGGCTATCGTTGACCAAATGATTGCCATGCGCAGTGGCTTGGATAGTCTTGGGTGGCTCAAAATGAAGCAAGACAAACACGACACAGGTCGACCAATGATCGCATTCCATCGAGCTTTGATCACGTTCGACAGCCAACAGCCAGCGATCGAACGTGCCACCGGCCTCCCTGTTGCAACAGGAATTCAAAACAACACGCGAGAAGATCCAATCATTCGGTAAAAAGGTGCCATTCCTTCCCGCCACACCCGCCTCGCCGTTTAGGTGGAGATCTGCCGCACATACATATGATCGTCGCGATCTCCCTGCTCGAGCCAACGAGCACCAATCAGTGCGCTGGCGACCCGTGACGTCATGCATTGGTCACCCCAAGCGGCAAGCTAGAGGCAGCTACGCGCTTGACGTCGGCGGCGGCTAGTTCCAGCTTTCTCCGAAATCATGATTTTCAGCTCGTCGCAGCTTCAAAATCAGGCGAGTTCCCTCAGCTGAAAGATAGGAGCTTCTCCCGTCTTCAGTTTGCAAACTTCCACCTTGCACACGACCCCAAACGTCATGTTTAAGGGGCATCACGAAGAAACCAACGAGATGGACTCAAAACCGCTACCCCCACCTCCGCCAACGGCAGCTCCCCCGCCAGCCACAGACCCGCCAGCCAGAGACCCGCCAGATACCCCTAGCGATTCGAGCTTCAGCTACCCGAGCCAATCGACAATGGGCCAGGAGCCAGAGATCGTGGAAGCCCACGAGGAGGAGAGGCCGACGGACAGCCACCACCTAGCAGACATGGCGGCCAAGGAGAAGCCGCTCGAGGAGAAGGGCCACGCCGAGATTGAACATGGAGATGTCGAGGTGAAGAACTTGGGATGGAACACCGAGGCAAACAAGGTTCCCTATCCCATGGTCGGCGGCCTGACGAATGAGGAAGTTTGGATTCTAGTGCGACGATTTGACAAGGTAGGATGGCATGTTGAGACTCGTAACTGACCGAAAATTTGCTGCTGGCGATACTAATGTCATGTTAGCAAATATTCCATGTCAAGTCGATCCCCGAGACACCAGTGAGTTATCTTCCCAATTACCATGGAGATTCAAGCAAATAACCCTTTGCATCACAGCTCGCTTCTCTCGACATGAACATTGCAGACGAGGAGGAGTTCTCACCCGACAAGCTCCGCGCCCATGTCGAGCGATTTTACATGACCGTCGTTGTCGGCGCATTCTCCCTCTGGAAGCAAATCGTCCGCATCCGCTCCTGGCGCGAATGGAAGCGCACCGCAACCTTTCTCGCTGTCTACAGCATTGCCTGGCTCCTTGACTTTGTACTCCCCGTTCTCATCAGCTTCCTCATTGTTCTTGTCCTAGTCCCTGAAGCGCGCACCTTTTGTTTCCCACCCGCCCCGCCTTCCATGATCGATAGCAAGACTGGTGGCGTAAAGAAGCCCGCGTCTGGAGTCCTCGCGTCCGACGATTCCATCACCGGAGCCCCCGAGAAGCACGCCGGAGAGGCAGTTGAGCAAGAAGCCCACAGCTTCGTGAATAGCATTTCCTCGTTGGTGATAAGCACTGCAGCGGGAAAACATCCTCAAGGCGATCCCCATACCGATGACGACGTACCGGACCCTACTAATGTTACTGAAGATGTCGTCAATGCCAAGGACAAGACCGGGGGGACCAATCCCAGCACTCACCACGACAAGACCAAGAAGCCGGTCTCTGAGACGGTCTGGACCCAGGCAAGACCGGTGATGCATGCTATTGCGGATGTTGGTCCTACCCAAACCCCCGCAGTCTCTCATCCTCTGACGTTATCCAGCTTGTTGATACATACGAACGATTTGGAAATGCTCTCAGCCCTACACCGCCATTCCCACAGCAAAGACCCCGGCATGTTTTGGCCAGCGTTCTTCTGCCCATGCTTTTGGCGTCTCTGTTCACGACATCTTACATGGTGATGAAAGGAACAGGGTTTCTCGTCGGCTTTACCTTCTTCGGCGACCCGATCATTCAACGAGGCCTGGTGTTCATCGACCGGTCAGTTTTCCTGTCAAGCTTGATTGCTCGCGTGTCTAAAGTATGTCTTCGCCAAGAACCTATCCCCACTGGAAAAAGTATGTTGAATTGCGAAACACCATCCTCAAGGGGATCCCGACGAATGCCCAGGTTGCGATCACGCTACTTCGAATCGGAGAAAGGAATAAAGCGCCCTTGCCGCCGCCTCCTGTGTCTACTATACCACCCCCAGACGTGCCTCACGAGACCGCGGGCCAGGGTCTTGAGCATCTCGGTAAGTGTAACGATGCAAACCATTGCCCACGTGACTCACGAACTTACAAGGTGTCGATCAAGACGAGATAGACGAAGCGATTCAGCCCGATCAAGATGCTCTTGCTCCAGCAGAGTCAGAGACATCAGAGCATAAGCAGAAGAAGGGCCACAGAATCTTAAACTTTATCAAGAGCACTGCGAAGGGCGGCATCAACACCACTCTGGCAGCAGACAAGGTCAAGGCCAAAGCCGGTGCCAAACACGCCAAGGACCGCCTGGGCGTCGTCAAGAAGCAGCCGGACCCTGAAAAGGGACCGATTAGCTTCCCTGCACGGTACAAGGGCAAGAGAGGCCATGCCTATATCACAGCTACGGCCACGACCCCTGCACTGAGCTGGACGGCAGAGGCCGATGACGTGAAACCCGTCTGGTCTGTTACAATTGGAGACATTGCTGTAAGTGGATATCTAGACGCTGTCCCACATGTGCATGACGACTAACGTGTGATTCCAGGAAGTACGCAAGGTCGGAGGCTTAGGATGGAAGTCCAAGATTTTTGTCGGTTGGGCGACGGACCGTGAGATCGCGGATGGTCTCATCATCACCGACACCCTCGGCAAGGAATACCACCTTACCGCCATTGTCACTCGAGACGAGTTGTTCAATCGCATTGTTGCCATGGGCAATCAAATGTGGGAGGCCTGGTAACAAGCTTGAAGGTACGAATTACGAGGAGTTATGATTGCATAGACGAGTCGGCGTTGTAAGTCACGGCTGGCGGAAAGGAACAGGAAACGCATCAAGAGCATTTGTACAGTAAACGGAACAACATGACAGAGCATACACGTTGTACCGAGGAATATGGATCAGCGTTGAATTCGCAAATTTTAGTCACAAGATCTTCCTTCACGACGTGTCACCACAAGCACTGTTGAGCAATTGAGTTTTAAGTTGCCGATAACCTCACCTAGGGATCCATGGATGCTTGCTAGGCCCACATGCTCAGCCCGCCTCCTCCCTTGTTCCCTGTGAAAGCCACAACACGCGTGGGCGCTCCGCGATGCAGCCGTGTTCCAGAACGCCAACAACCCAGAACCAGCCACTATCGGCCTCGGGCCCTATTCCATGAACACGGCACCAACGGCGAGTAAAACTATCCTCCATTGCCCATCTTAAATCACTCCATCATGACCCGAAGCGGCAAAACATCCCGCAGCGGAGCGGCCCCCGGCTCCGCCAAACGCGAGCGGGACGCGTCCGATGCGGGGAACCCGGGCGGCATCAAGCAGGCCAGGACCGACAACAAGAGCATGGAGGAAGGGCGCGAATGGCAGAGCCAGTACCTCCAGGGCCGTACTGATACCGAATTGCATGGCCTGGTATGCGGTCACCATCTCCTGGGGACGCCGCGGGTGCCCTTCCAGGCGCCGTTCACGTGCGACGGCCGGATTGAGGTCATGTCTGGGACGGAGGGGAGCGGCAGCATTCGGCTCTGCGAGCCTCAGGACTATTGGGGTCCCAAGGACAAGAATCATTTGAACACTGCCATTTTCCTGATACCATTTGCGCATATCGGTAAGTAAGCATAACCCCGTGAGATGTATGCTTGCGAAAGAGCTTCGTTTCTCACGACCTCGCAGAGCAAGTTGTCATACTCCCGAACCCCTGGAAACCTGCTCCCGCAAACAAGGCATACCAAGTCCTCATCATCCCGACCGGTGCCACGGGTGCATCATCGGTCAATCGGGAATACCCCCAAATCGCATCATTCAGCTGGCCAGACAAGGCCGCGGACGAAGAGCTGAGTGAAAAGGTGGGGGATCAGGCTGACGGCGAGACGGATACCTATCTGTCCATCCTCAAGAAAGTCCTGGATGAGCAGCTCAAGGCCTTTGAAAAGGCGCTTATTGATGTTTCCGACTATAATACCCAAGGGCTGCTGATCGGGAACAGCGCGGTTCTGCTGCCGCCCATGAACTCAAGGGTGAAAGACAAGGCTAAAGGTAAGCCACATCCAGCCTAAAGTTTCTCATCAATACGCGCCACCCATAAGGAGATGTACTCATGAAACATAGGCTTCATTCGATTTCTTGACACCGGCGTGCTATTCAGCTCCGAGTCCCAAATAGTTTACCTACCCTTTAAGTCAGTGGGACGTGCCATGGTCATCCTAGCCAAGGACATAAAAGATGCCGACGGCGGCGAAGCAAAGGTCGCCGCCATCAGGGTGCTGTGTAACTCTTCGGAACCGTTCTACGAGCAAGAGGAGGGCGGAGACAGCAAAACGACGCTGATCAGTTTCGACCACATCGACAGTTCGCTCTTGGACCAGGTCAAAGAGTACATGAAGAAGCACGACGTGGAGATGATGCTGTGCCAGCAGAAGTTCTACGATTACGAGAACAACCAACCCGCGACTGGGTTCATGCCTTTGATGTAATGGTGGCGGGGTTGGTCGTGTCTACGTACATGTACCCTACATGCAAGAACTACGCGAAGGCTGTATGTTGTGTATCCCCAGGGGGGATCCATCCCTTCACCCAATCAAGAAATACACTTTCACCTGTACAATCTGTCCTTTCCTTGCAAGCTCAAGGGCACCACGTTCCCCACGGTACCCAAACCAACGTGCCCGACCTCCCCTTCTGGGGCGACGTCGCCGACGCAGACTTTGACGTGTTTGAGCCTGCGCGCCTGGTGTCTCCCGTCCTCCATCGATGATATTTGGTTGATCTTGGAGTCAGCATCGTGGCTACGTGCCATATGAATGCGATCTTGCGAGCAGGCAAAAGAAAAAGAAAGCGTTGCCCCCAGAACAATTCCACTTTCATCCGGTATCGGGGGATGCGCTTATACCGTATTGCGAATTATTGAGATCCAATGGAGCTGACTTGGGTGGAGAGAGCATACAAAGTGCTGCCTATCAAGATTCACTGGACTCGGTACATCTGAAGGTCTGTCTGCCTTGGCGCCGTTACCCCGCCGCGATCCCCGCAGCGATCGAGTCACTTTCCATTCCTTACCTACTTTCTTTAACCAGGCCAACTCGTTCCAACTTCATCTCCTTGCACAGCAGTGTCAAAATGATAACCTCCCGCATGACCTTCCTTGACAGCTCGACTTCAAGGTCGAGATCAAGTACCACATTTATGCCATCCAATCCTCCTCCTATGCCAATATCTGTCGCCCACTATGAACCACCAGATTTTCATTCGGTCGCATCCCTAGCCAGGCTGAACCGGAAAAAAGAATCGAGCATCCACAGCTGCATCGACGATATTGAGAAAGCCCAGAATGTTCCGGTGTTGGTCGAAGGTAGACCAGTTCGCCGTCTCGACGCGACCCAGGGTGGCACCAACGAGCCCCAGAAGGATCACCTCTCTGCCCTCCCGGCGGAGCTCCTGACCGACATTATCACACGAACCGTGTCCGGGGAGTCAGCGGCTGGCATAGATGGTGACGATTTCATCTCCTCGGAAGACTACAACCAGGCCCGAGACGTAGCCGCCATCAAAACCCTACGCCTCGTCAATCGCCGTCTGCGCGACATGGCCGACCCGTTTCTTATCCGGACTGTCACCGTCAGGATGATGCCTGGTCACCTCGAGCGCTTAAGAGACATCTCTCGGCATCCCGTCTTCTCGCATACGGTCCGCTATGTCAGGGTGAACCTGTCGTTTTACGCCGAGACCCTTGCAGAGAACAAATTCGAAGCTTATGACAAGCACCAAATTAGTGGCCTCCAGGAGAGATCGGTACGTGAGTTGGCAAGAAGCCAGGCTTTAGTACATGGTGCGGTGGTGTCTCCCAAAACTAGGGCCTTACTGGACCGTCTTCGTCTTGAGAGTGACTTAAAAGGGCGGCCGATCAACCTCGGAGGTCCGGGTACACGTACACGGTGCAGAGAGAGTCGCAGGAGGCAAAAAGAGAAAGACCGTCGCGAGGGCCTAAGGGAGTCATTTCTGCGGCTTCTGCGCGCGTCGCAAGCGGAGTACAGACGGCTCTACGAATACCACAAAGAAGTTTACACGCAAGGCGGCGATCCGATCTTTGTCAGGGAGGTTTCCTCCGCCATGGCGCGCATGCCAAATGCTACCAGACTTGAGATGTCGGATTTGGACGTTTTCCCCGACTGGAAAGAGCACTACGAACGCGGAAATGACGCCAAATTTATCGACAAGGACAGCGGTCTCTACCAGCTTATGATTGCCCCCATGCGTTGGGAGAGTTCCAATTCTAGTTATGGCTCGCTCGGCGACGCACCGGTGGGCGTTCTGCTGGAGCTTCCATTGGCCCTCGCGAAGCTAGGCATACGACTTACAAGGTTTTCAGTGTCGGTCACGCCACCGGAGGCGTTTCACTGGCCCTCACTACTGCCTGACGAGGACGATATTCAAGAGCTTCGTCAGCTAGTACAGGACGTTAGGGTAGTAGAGTTCTATATGAAGTCTCGGGACCACGATCGCTGCTTCACAGCTAGGCAGTTCCCATGGCTCGACGCTGTTGAGGAGGACTTCGCGCCAATCCCCGCTTACCTCGATGCCATCTTGTGGACGAGAAATGTTGAAAAGCTTCGGGTCGGAGCGGGCTCGATTTCGTATCGAGGAGATGCATGGGGTGATATGCAGAGATGGCCACCGCTCTCGAGGCTCTTTAAGCCACGACCCTGGCCAAGGCTGCAGCGTTTGGAGCTGGACAACATTGCCATTACCCCGAGCCTTCTTGAAAAGATCATTGGTGAGCGAGATACAGAGATGATTCTCCGTCTGGAGCGTGTGTTTATCGAGGAGAATGGGGGCACCTGGCGCGAGATGCTCGACATGCTCCGCTCGAAAGCTGATCTGACTCGGCCGCGAGATGGTAGCGGCGTACATGGATCGGTCTTTGTCGAAGCAATCATCGCCCCCTACGGTGGCGAGATCATTGACTTCAACAAGAAACACATCAAACGCATCTTCGGCGATTGGGATTCGGAGCCGCTCGACGATAACGCACCCCTGACCCCAGCTTTGCTGTTCTTGAGGGGTTTAGAATCGGAGAATCCCATACAGCCGCCCGCCGAGGTTGACGACGATGTGGGTGAAGATCCCTTTTGGGGTATACAACATACAATCTTCGAGGATGACGACGATGAATTTTCGGATAACTAGTACGATCTAGACCTTCCGATATGGGGACGTATTTCTCAAATAATTGGGCTCACTGTAAAGAACTTAGGACATATCCGTAGCAATTTAGCCAGACATTGTTCGCACAAGGGTATGTATATATTTAGTTGTTTACATGCTGCGAAAAACAAAAAGCCAAAACTAATTGCGAAAACATGAACCGAAACACATGTCTGTATCTGGATCTTTTGTTTAGTCAGGTATGTCATGGAACAATTGGACTGCTCACTTTTTTGTTCCCGCTCGGACTGGTGATGCTGGCTCTACGATGGTGAAACCAGTCATGCCTTCACCTGGCCAAAAGACGAGAACCTCTCGTTTTACACTCCTGGCGCCAGTTCAGCATGAATTCATGTAATGGAACCCACATCTATAAACGGGCCGGAACAGCTTACTGTATGGAATTGGCTTCAGACCTAGATTTGAAGGGTTTCGCTATACCTCTGAGACAACGATGTAGGAGGCTGTTTCTCGTCGATGTGCCATTGCTTCCCGCCGCGGCCTCCTTGTCGATTTCATTGTTCAAGGTCTCAGTGGCTTCCTGATATGAGGGAGGGGAAGGTTGGTCGTACTGGTCGCTTTCTGGCCAGTGATGAGAGAGTGGACAAGACTCACTAAGTGAACAACGCCCAACTGTGGCGTCGTTCACGTCGACGTATCTGTCCATTGCGAGTTTCTGAGAGTCAAATTCGCCCGCCATTCTCCCCTCTGAAGTTACGGATAACTAAGTCATGACCTTGCAGCTTATGTACGATACGCCAGTGTTTTGCTGATCTTAAGTCGGCGAATCCGCTGTGGACAGAAATGGCCGATAAACAAGTTTCGCCGAATCGACTACCGATATGGACAACCATAACACCAATGCTATTTGAGCCAGCCCCTACCTGTGGATTCAACGAGAGCAATCCTCTAGCTGACTATGTCATAGAATGCCCTGAACGTGTGAAGGCAAGCAGAAGGTCCCGGAAAGCCCAACCCTGTAAATCTGGCTCAACTGCGTTGAACTCAGCAGCAGCAGTGGAGATGCACTGCTCTGTTCGTGAACGACCCGACGCCAGCGCTCTAAGATGCGTTTTGCCGTAACGCCGCTCTCTGGGCTGGGAGACTGGACCATAAGCAACATGAGGAGGCTAGAAGCTATCACGAAGCAGAACTTCGACCCTATTATGGACGGACATTAGACAAAATAACGCATGAGTGACTGTGGACATTGTTGAAACTTACAAGAGTACCAAAACCCGCCGAAGTCTCTGGAGGATAGATGCGCAGTAAAGTTGACCAAGTTCTCCGCCCAGCTTAGGGCCGCCTGGTGGAGTTCCGTGATCGTTGCGCTCGAGTCTGTACCATTATCTTCTAACTGCAATTCAATCTCAGGGAGATCCGAAAAGTCCCAGGTGAGGTTCTCAAAGAGAAAGCCAGTGTCCGGAAAGGTTTGTGGCTCCGAGTCAAAGTCGATGATGTGCGGAGGGGGGGTAGAGCAGACAGCAGGACGCAGGAGGGCTCTCCACGTGTACGCTACCAGAGTCAAGTACGCGAGATAGACACAGGCAGGATACCTATCGGCGGCTTCGGGGTTCAGGAATTGCTTCGCATGGAATGGCTCCGGTACAGGTATGGTGGCCCGCCAGGTGTGGAGAGCCTCGAATATAGGCCGAGCGGCTTGAATCGAAGCTGGGAGATTCTCCGCCAGCTTCTGACAGGATCTCAGGGAACTGTCACCACTTTTAGCGGCGAGGCTCGGGTAGGGGATTTTTACACTCACTATAGATCTGCTTGCAAAGTTTCGGCAACAAGCGCCAGGCTGGCCAAGTCTCGAAACGGAGATCTGGTTCGCGTTGGTGAAGTTCCAACCTCGCCGTGGGGAGCAAAGTCGAACTCGTCCAGTTCGCCGGCATCCCATTCATCCCGCCGGATATACGGCGGCCGGCCGGCTAGGAGTGAGATGAACTTGTCTTGGATGTAAACCGCCCACCACAACCGCCGTCGAAGTCGTTTCTCCGGGGCAGGAAAGCCCATCATCCGGCACTCTAGCTGCAACCCAAGATTATGCGCAAGGCCAACTATGGTTCCCATGAAAGGCCAAACGGAAGTAGTGTCTGTAACGGCGTACGTTTGTCGGTCTTCATTTATTCTGTGAAGGTACAACAGTGCGGCTTGAAGAACCGACAAATGAGGCCTATGAATTTCTTCTTGCAGAGACGTATGGACGATATCCCAGATGCCATTCAGGGGTATACGGTCGTAAGCAAGAAGGGCGGCGAGCTGGTCATCTCGTTGCGCAAAAGGAAGAGCCGAGCCATAGATAGCGGCCAACAGGTGTACGGGTACTGTCTGCAAGACACTGGAGTCCGGCACCGTATCTGTAGAAACTAAACCCAACGCTGTCCGTGATACAAATGGTAAGGCCGGAAAGACGTGTTTGTGAAAGCTAGTCTATCAGCTATTGTGTCGACGCCACATGAGGTTATGCTGAACACTTACAGCCGGACTAGCCGTCCTCCCATGTATACTGGCACCAAGAAGTCAAGTCGCCGTCGCAGCTCTGTTGGCTGTGGCTGGGTGATTGCGCTCAGCGGCAGCTCGTCTGAGCTCAACAAAAAGTGTACCGGGATCTTGTCAGGTGTCGGGACCCCGCCAGCGTTGCGGATTTTCAGCTTGTGAAAATTTCGTAGTCCAAACTCGTCAAAACGAAAATGGCGTAGGAGCCAAGGGTCCGACCCCGAAGAGCTGCCAAGGAGCATCGCGCTGTGGCCTTCTACCTGGTCGATACTTTGGGAGATCTGCGTCGTAGGAGGGCCTTCTTGCACGCAACTCGGGGGAGAGACCTCAGGGGCATGCGAGAATGTGGTCTACGAGTCGTCTTGTCCAGGAATAGCTCCATGTCCAGCAACAGAAGGCGGCGAAGAGGCTGCTGGACAAGACTCCTCCGGCACAGCATCGCCCGCTTGCCGCTCACCTAAAACCGACGGCGACCGCAAATCTGCTGCTCTTTGCCGATCCGGCTTTGCGGCCAGACTTCTTCGAGACGGCCTGCCAAGAAAGGTGCGCTCTGTTTTGCTCTGTTTGCAACGCCGACAGGGGGGTTGGTCGTCTGTTTGGCACTTCAGCTTCATGTCCCGGCATCGGTCGCACGGTCGGCGTCGCTTTTGCGACCGGTAAGGGCGCGTTGGCTGGGTGGCCGAGCATGTTTGCCCAGGTGTCGAGGACATCTCGCGAGATCGGGTAAACGTCAATAAGAGGATCAATGCCGCAAACTTGGATGCGGGTTCGCCGAAAAAGTAGTTGTGAGAATTCAGCGTGATGCGAAATGGCCGAAAATTGGGGGAAGCCATTTTCGGCGAAATGAGGGCCAAGCTTCGGCGAAAGTCACATTGGGCCCAGAGATGCCGCTGGCCGGAACTTGGTTCTTTGCATCTCTACTTTACCGGCAACCTGAAAAAAGAATTCAAAGACGCTAATCTTTTATGAAGTAATATTCATTAGGTTTTTCTCCTTTCACCTTCCGCCCGACAATAAATCAGCTATGCTCGTTGCTTCAAACATGCAAACTGCCCCACAGCCAGCAAGAAGACATCTGAGGATGCGACACCTGAAGACCACATGCAACCAGGGAAATCTAGTGCGCCGAGGGGACGTGTCTAAGATCCAGGACCGAAATCTTTCGCACCCGTAGAACAGGAGTTCAGCCTACACACTGAGAAACCCGGTACACATCAGGTAATTGAGCCGCGAATCCTTGCTGGCCATACGTCGAGGGTAGCAGTGACTTTGCTTCACTGAGGCTGTGGTTTGGGCGCCGATTTGTGATGTCTTGCCATGCGATAGATGCAGGCTTACAACGACAGGAGTAGGACCAGCCACGTGGAAGGGGGGCCCGGGTTCCAGGGCCATGCAGAGGCATGAATGCTATTCGCCGGTATTTTATGTCAAACGTTTCTTCTGTCCTTCTAGCGAATGAGAATCGGACTTTGATGTGTCCTAATGTTGGAAGAGTCCGTCTGCCTGGCCGCATATGCGGGAGGCCGCTGAAAGTCTAACCCAGTCTTTTGCCTGTCTGCCGTGTCACGACAAATACGCTGCAGCCTTCTTTTTTGGACTGTCTGCTGTCTCCGTGCTCTTTTCTGGCCCTCATTCAGCGCATTGCCTAGATGGAATTTTGGGGTGCTTCCAGCTGAGAATGAAATCATGATCGCTTTGTTCTGATCAGAAAGTGCAAGCCCAATTTACAAGAGGCCTTATGGCAGTATGAAGTTATGGACGAGATTAATAGGCAACAGACGAAGCCGGCTGCGTGCCGTGTGCAAACAACTTCGAGCTGCTTCCCGGCCCAGCCAGCCCAACCCATCTCAGCGGACCTTCGCGAGCGAATGTTAAAACGGAGCATTGCCCAATGGTACCCCCCGTGTCCTGTTCCCTCTGTCAATCCTTCAACGGCCCAACCGGAATCTTGACCTAGATCATCGACAACCCTGCGACCATGATTACCCCGGTTCACGCGAGGTTGCTCACGTACTACTATCCCATCGGGAATACGCCCGCCGTTTGCCTCACTCAAGCTTTGCCTCCTGAACAGAATGCCAGAGTGCTCTTGATCGGCTGTGGCGATGTTCGCAGCATTCTTTTCACGGCGCACTCTGATGGTAGGCGAAGTCCGCATTCGATTTGAAATTTTGAGCGAGAGGCAACTGACGCGGGATAGCTCGCCCCATGGATGTCACATGTTGTGACATCGAACCAGGCATTCTAGGTATCGTCCTTTAAACACCGTCCCGTCGCTGTTCTTACAGAGCTAACACCCGGTTTAGCGCGCAACATCCTTCTGATCTCTCTCATCCTCGACGATGCCGACGGTCGATACTGCGATGATAACTGGAGCATCTACTACCACCTCTACATTTCATCGAACCAACTCCAGCGAGTCTACACCCAGGCGAAGAAGCTCAGCCAGCTGTCACTTTCGATGAAAGGATGGCGCGAGAGCAAATACGGCAAATTCGTGACGTTCTGGAATAGCGACTCTCTAGACATGATCAGGAAGATTTGGGACTTTTGGTTCTCAGGGTCCGACAACAACCGGACCCAGGGCCCCGAGAACGAAGTCAAGTCTTCAATCAAGCGAGCCAAGACAAAGCGAGGCAACGACGACGGGACTATGTATCTGTCAGGTCTCAGATCTGCCGCCCCAGCGAACCTAGCCATGATGGAAGACCAAAGCGACCTTCACAAGCACTTCTGGCAGCACGGCACCATTGATACCGACCACAAGAAGATGGAAGAGGCCGTGTTCATCAATCCAATGTTTGCGTCTTCGGACGATACGCTCACCCTTCACTATGGAACCGATCCTTTGCTTGGCTTTCACACCTCTCTGGCATCCGTACCCTTTGCCACCAATGCCCCTGATTCACACGGCAGATCAACAACACCGCATCCAATTGTGGCGTCGGCACGCAAGGAATTCGCTGCCTGGTCGATATCATTCAAACAGAGACCTCCTGGCACTTTCTTCCTGCGCTGCTTCACAGGCGATGCCATCGCCTTTTGCCACACCCTCCAGTCCCGTCATGACACTGGTGCTAACTCTGCCTGTTGGTACCGGGATGCCAATCATATGGAGCCGCTCATTCTTGAAGAGGATACGTCCAGCACGGGACGCCTGGCCCCATTCACTTTCAATGTTATCGACACATCCAACCTGGCGGACCATTGCGGTGCCCTCAACATCCTCATCGCTGCTTCCCCTCTGCTGGACAATGACCTCGCATCTACGCTCTACACGGAAGTCTTGGCCCCCCAGGACATGTCTCGTCAGGATTTGGTTGATAACTTGCTCTGTGGACAGTTTTCCACTGTCTCTCCTCTTCTGGGACTGTTGCCGGTTGACTACTGGACAAATACTTTGCCCAGCTCTGGGGGAGAGGATGCACTCGTTACTCAAGCCTCTCGCATGGCAGGCCCGGCCACAGTCAAAAACCAGCTGTTCATCAGAAGTGCCTGGAAGCGACCGGCAGCGGATGACACAGGACTAGTCCCACGTCCATCTTCATGCATGTATCTCCTGCACTTTCAGGTCGCTGATCTTGCCAATATCCTGCACCGCATCTATGAGAACATGTTCGCAGCTGAGGACCTCGCAAGCATGTTTCAGGCGTTGGACATTGCCAAGCTTCAGAAAGCATCCCTTACCTTCTATCGCCGACCGAGTTTTGTTTCGTTCTTGAAGCTCGTCAAAACACGTGTCGACATGGATTGGGATCAGGTCATGTCAAAGCTTCTGCACTTGATCGAAACCAACAGGAGGATCTCCATGGGGATGAACTACATCCAGGAGTTGTATCTTTACATGCACCTGCTGGGAGTTTACTCCGTTGACACCTTCAAAGTGCGCTACAACACAAGAGCTGCTAGCATACTGCATGGCGATGTGCGTGACTGGATCAACATGCCTTCAGCAGTCTGTGTCACGGTGAAGGTGCCGCGCGAAAAGCTTGCAATCTTCACGGAAGGGAATACATTGGAGATGGGCACACCATCACTTCACGCTATCATACAAGCCTCCTCCCCATCAGCCGCCGGTGCGTGGCACAACATTTTCTCTGCTGTACAGCTGGGCTTTGGACACATCACTCCGAGCGGCATCCCGCACAGCAGTGATTTCAAACTCCAAATCGACGGAGATTCCGAAGGTTGGTACGGCAGCTCAACTCTTTTCGTGTCCTTCATGGTTCCTTCTATGGTGCTGCTCCTCGAGCCGCGGACAGCAATGGTTGCATTCGGCGTCCAGAGCACACCACTTCTATCGGAGAGATTTCTTGACAAGCTGGGGCTTACCCTACACATCTTCGAGACTACTCTTGGCAACAAAGAACATGTATACATCAGCAAGGAACCCCCCAACCAAGTCGGACCTCTCGTGGTCACTGGGTTCTCTAGTGACGGTGTCGCCAAGCCAAGCCCCCGAGACCTGGCAGTCAAGGCGACCATCAAAGTTGGGTTCCAGAATACCGATGTTATGCATCTGTCTCACTTCACTGGTCGGTTTGACATTTCATCCAAGGAGCTGCGCTCCCAGCTCGCTGCCGGCTGTCGGGTTCAGGCCACGCCCCTCACCGCTTTCAGCTTCACAGTATTGGTCGGAAAGACCCTCATGAGACTGGACTTTCCTCTTCCCGTCGCTGGATCTCAATGCAAGACTCGAATCGCGCGCAAATCCTCGTATGTCGAACTGGTCGTCCCGGTCAGCTCATCCGTGGACCGGAAGCCGCTCCAGTCTCTAACGTATCCAGTCTTCATCAATGGCGGCAAACCAACTTCCTGGAATTTGCCATACATAAATCTCCGGATCATGCCAGCCCTAGACATCAGTCAGCGGCAGAAGATGGAGTGGCTCATTATGCACGCTTCGATGGCGCTCTCCAAGCGGGAGCGACTTATGCGCGACAACCAATCCCGTGCTAGTAGCGAAGAGGAGCGTACCCGGATGAACTTGAAGGACTCTATGTTCTCCATGTTCATGCAATACTCGGGTCTCCAGGGGCAGAAGCATCATACCTTCTGTCTCAATGTCCCAACGGGTGGCGGTGTCCACATCATCATCGTGGTGTCGGCCATGCGCCTCGATCTTTCCAACCGCACCGTTGTCCTAGACACTGCCGTGCTGTCACTCTACGACGCACTGATGCCACGACTTCGCAGGCTCTTGGGCCGACTGACGGAGCGGAGATTCATAAACGTCAAGGTAGACAAAGCGGAATTGCGTCTCTGGAAGCAGGTTCTGCCAGCATGTGCTGAGCGTTGTCGCACATGGACACACCGGGCTGGCTGTGAATATATCGCCCGGGGAAAGGTACCTCTTTCCGTAGAAGAGGGTGAGGAGGTACTCTGCAGTTGTGGAAAGGGCGTTTTCCCGACCAACTTTTCGCCCGATATCCCCAACTGGAAGGACATGGCTCAACATGCCGTGAGAGCGGCAATATCTCCAGTGTTCTTCTGTCCCCTTGTTGAAGATGCCTATGATGGTTCCGCATCAGGAGTCGCGGCGCCAGTTGCAGTGGTGGAGGACGAGTGTCGGGTTTGCCACCAATCAAGAGGCAAGGACGGCGGCGAGCTTCGATTCTGCTCCCGATGCCGAAAAGTGAAGTACTGTTCCAGGGAGTGTCAACGGGCAGACTGGCACGCGCACAAAGTCTCATGCGCTACATGAGAACGGGAGTGCGCAGATTGAGACGCTACCTGACCAGATCGTAAATGTCACTAATCATTCCTAAAAAATCCCTCGGGGTCATCACTCAACCTGGAGATTGCCAAACGGGCAGGGAGCCGTTGGCCACAGCAAGGGAGCCCTCGTGGTTCTAGCCCTATTGCCTATTTAGGACCGATTGCGGGAGTCTACTCGGCGCAGTTCGGCCCCGCACTTGCCCGCTGTTTCGGACATCAACGGGCTCTTGATTAAAAGCCCGCTGCATCATTCAAACCTCGGGCGTGGAACATCCGGCATGAACAAGGATGATGAGTAAATAGTCCGATTGAGCACAGGGATCTTGTTGGGTGCAAGGGCGCAACCAACATGGCGCAGAAAGGGCAGACTCGGCAAACACCTTCAATAAACCCATAATTCTCCACCAAGAACCTATAAGAAGGCCTAGCAAAGAGCCAGTTCATCCGCATCTACAGCAGGTATATCTTCCTAACCTTGTCACGCAAATCATCTGTTTCTACCATTCGACCAACATGGCGGATACCGTGATCCCAGTCAAGATGTCTCCGGCAACAGGAGGAAGTTACTTGAACCTCCCTCCATATTCTCGTCCCATCACCACATCCAGCGACGAAGCTCAACTCTGGTTCAACTGTGGATTGGCGTGGTGCTACTCCTTCAACCACCCAGAGGCCGGAAGATGCTTCGAACGTGCCGTGGCCGCCGATGAAAGCTGCCCAATGGCATACTGGGGCCTGGCCTACGCCCGCGGGCCCAACTACAATAAGAGCTGGGGCGCCTTCGACCCGAAGGACCTCGATGCAACCATCCGCATCAGTCGAGAGACAGTCCAAAAGGCCGGCAACCTCGCCCCCGCCGCATCATCTTCGGTCGAGAAGGCACTCATCGCTGCACTTCAGCATCCGTATCCCGCGACTGGCGGCCCTGCAGACCACGAGTTCGGCTCCTGGAACCTTGGCTACGCGGATGCAATGAGGTCGGTCTACAAGCAATTCCCAAATGACCTGGACGTCGCCGTGCTTTTCGCCGATGCGCTGATGAACCTCACGCCCTGGGGCATGTGGGACATCCGCATCCACGACCTCCGCTCCCTCGTGTATGCTGCGATGCACGCCGGCCGGCTGCGCGACGCTCTGGAGGCAGTCGCCAACATTGAAGCGTCCCTCCCGGAGGACATTTTACGGGTTCAGTCCCCGCCCATGGTCGACTGGTTGGAGTCCTTCCTCTCGGTTCGCGCACACGTCTTGATCCGCTTCGGGCTGTGGGAAGACCTGAATAAGCTGGAACTGCCGCGAGACAAGGATATGTACTGTGTGACGACAACGATGATTCATTACGGAAAGGGCGTCGCGTGGGCGGCCGCAGGCGATGTCGAGAACGCACGCAAGGAAAGGGGCCTTTTCCTGGAGCATAAGAAGGCTGTTCCAGAGACGCGGCTCGACTTCCCCAACAAGGCGGTAGACATCCTCGAGGTCGCCGCGGCGATGCTGGACGGCGAAATCGAATACCGCCGCGGTAACTACGCTCTCGCCTTCGCACATCTCCAAAGGTCCGTGGAGCTCGACGATGGGCTCGTCTACAGCGAACCTTGGGGATGGATGCAGCCTGCTCGTCACGCCTACGCCGCACTTCTTCTCGAACAGGGCCGCGTCAAGGAGGCTGCGTCAAGGAGGCTGCGGCGGCGTACGCGGCTGAATTGGGATATGACGAGACGCTCCCACGGGCGCGGCAGCATCCGAACAATCTTTGGGCGCTTCACGGTTATCATGAATGCCTCAACAGACTTGGACGGACGGGAGAGGCTGGGATTGTGCGCCAGCTGCTCCGGACGGCGGTTGCGTATGCTGATGTTCCTATCAAGTCGTCCTGTTACTGTAGACGTATTGGTGAGAATGGGAACTCGGAGGCTTGCCGAACCACGAAGATTGGCAAGTAATTGGTCCTCTAGAAGAGACCATTGAGACGGTTTAGATACACCGTACTGTACATTGGATGTTGCTGAGCTCTCTGACTTTACCTCATACAAGTTCCGGCAATCCCGGCACTGAGGTGACGTTCAGTTTCGTATTAAACCTCTGGTGAGACGGCTTATCCTTGTGAGTCCTAGTGTTACCCTCATCGTACAACCAAACTCATGCCATCCACGATACAAATATTACCGGCACCCTCGTGGCTCTCATTTCCTCACCCATCGCGTTCCTGGTTCATTTCAGACCCTCAAACCCACAAACCAATAAACCCAAAGACTCTCCTTCATTTACTCGGCACGACCTTGTCCCCAAGCTCATCAAACTTCCCACCCTTCGGCTGCTCAGCCTTGGGCGGCTTGCCCGAGATGTGGACGAGATACCCGCCCACGAGGAGCGCCACGCCGCCGATGGCCGCCAGCGTTGGCCTGGTGAGTAGTCAGCAAAATAACCTCGTATCCCCCAAAAAGGGACCCCTGGAACAAAGGCGAGTGGAAGTCGGTCCGAAGGAACGTACCAGCTCTGTGATATGCCACTGCTGTCCGGAATCGGCTCCTGGCCTCCGGGTCCGCCGAGGTCGCCGTCGTCGGGCTTGGACGAGGTCCACCTGGCTTGCCGAATCGCCGCGACGGGGGCTGCTGCCCGGAGGAGAGGTCGGGGCGCAGCGAAACGCCGGAGTGCGACAGTTCTTGTGAATGACATTTCGGTTTTGGTAGGTCTGTTGATGTGTTTTCCGAAAAGTTCGGTCGTGAAGTTTACACTTCTGGTAACCACTTCTCACTTCGTTGCAGGGGCTTCACGTCGTCTTTTAAGCAACCCGTCGCATTCGACTCTCGTGTTCTTCGCTTCGTCCCGATCGAGATGACTGATTCCCGATATATTATGTGCTGATGCAAAGGTAATCAGCCGGCAATCGATTGGAGTCCAAGCCAAAAATCCATCTCCACACTCCCTTTTGATTTTGTGATGACGACACTGGCTATGAGCCGCGGTCTGCGTCATAGGTACACCATCTCCATTCTCCAGCGTCGCTCCTGCCCCCTCACGAGCTCCCCCGACGACCAAGGTTTCTCCAAAAACGAAAACTGCAACTACGATGGTCGGTCCTGCCAATCATGGCGGGGGTAAATGAGTAACCGGAGAATTTGCAGCGGGAAAAAAAAATTCTGTGCAGTGTTCTAGAAGGCAGTGCCACCCGTTTGGCAAGTGCGGCTCTTCCTTCCGAATGTGACTGAACGACTCCTCATGCAACATTGCCAAATAGAACTAGGAAAGAAAGCACCGAGACATTTCGAAGACCGCGGACATAAAAGAGCAAAATTTCGAATCAAATCAAGAGATTAACCCGTAGTTCGAAGACCCAGAACAGCATCACCGTGCCGATACCGCCATCTCATTATCCAAGGAAATCTACAATTGTGACACCAATCCACCAGCAAACCTCCACTTCAAACAACAAACACAAAGAACAGTCGCCAAGCAAAGAATCATACACTTCACGAGAGCAATAGAGCACTATTTTTACCATGTTCCCAAAGAAACAATTGTCATCCAGAGACACTGTACGTCCTCCGAAGCTCCGACGCGCCCCTCGTATTCCCGAGCGGCGGTCCCAGGCCGTCCCCGTCGCCCGAGTCGGAGATTGTGAGCCGACATCGAACGACGTGGTCCCGTCGGTAAAGGTCCGAGGCCAACAGAGGCCTTGGCTCGCTTGCTCCTGCATGCCCGGGCCTGCTGATCTGATATGGGGCCCCAGCTCGTGGGGGTCACCCGGCGGCTCAATGCGCGTTGGCTGGGCCCCTGGAGAATATCATACCCGCCAAGATTCAACGTCAAGTCTACGCCGTCGTCGTGACCATCTCGTCGTCTCCCAGTCGTAGCAAGTCAATAGCATCAAAGTCCAGATATGATGTAGAGTTCAGAAAAAGGCAATACGGCCAGTAATGTTTTGCTATCTGCAAAGTTGAGAGTTCTTCTTCTTCGGGGTATCAACCGCCTGAAAATGCTGGAAAACGCCCAATGCTGTGTGCCGGCTTGATACCCTGCCAATGCAAACCCGATCCCAAATCCGAATACCCTATTACCGTCCTAATCAGAAACATGCCAATGCCCCATTCGTCCTAATCCGGAAACAAAAAATCACTTTTTGCCGCTTTTCTGCAACTGACACCTCCCTCTCGGGGTTCCTTCCTCTGCCGCCTCTATCCGTCTCTCTGATGCCCCTACGCGTCGTGCCCAAGCACCGCCGGCACCCAGGGAAGATTAATCCACATCCGCATGTACCGGTCCTCTTTCAGGCCTCTCGGTCCACGTAGGACCACGATAACGATAGGTCTTTGGAACACTTCCAGCATCTCCCGAAATGTAGCGGCGGCCTACACCCTCTTCTGGGGAGTGCGTGGGGAAGTCCAATATTTCGTCCGGGGGACGACCCGAACCTCGGGGACATTCCACTCGGGGTTCTGCGTCTTGTGTACTTCAATGCCTGCGGCAACCCAGCCCTTGATCTCATGTAGGGCACGGCGCTTCTGGGTCTGCTCGCGGTGCTTATTGCCACTCTGGCCGATGGGCAGGTCACTCATAATCCTGAAGCTGACAAGCAGTGTCAGGATTCGGAGTGAGGGGAACTGCTGCACGAGCTGAAAACCGACATGGCATTGGTCCTGGATCCAGCAGGGCCGCAGACCCCATTCCATGGCCAGGTTCTGGACGTTGGCGAAGTTGGCGGCATGCGGCATGATGCCCCTGGGTGGTGCTGGTGGCATGTGTCAGTTTTTGTTCCTGCCGAGTTCTTGGAGACTGAAACTCACCTCTGTAAAGGAGCAGAGTGTCTTTCTTCATATTCATAAAGACGCCCTTTCCGCAGGCTTTGTCCTCCTCGGTGAGGTACAGCATCTCAAACTGATCATCTTGCGCACCGCGACGGTCTCCGGCCTCATAAAGCAGCTCGGCCCGTGACTCGCGGCAGACCTGTAGAACAGCTGGGATGGTGGTATGGCGGTGCAGTGCATAGGACAACGTCTTGTTGTCCATTGCACGCTCAACGACACTCGCTCTGGGGGTGGCGAGACGCCAGATTCTAGCCCGAAGCTCGGGCGGGAGCGACCGGAACTTGTGGAAGACCGGCGTGAAGGCGCCGGTGAGGTCCACGCCTCCCATCTCCAGCGCGCAGAGGTCGGGGTCAGTGGCAGGTGACAAAGCCATGTTGGTGATGTCGTATCCCCTTTGTTGTTGGTCCTCACGTCTCTTGGTGGCTGGTGAGTATTTGTTGTTGAATAAGTCTCAGATAGCAGCAGAGAAGGAGATGGTGTGAGGAAAAGAGGAAGCTGGGGATATAAAAACCCTGAGGTGAGGTGAGGTAGGCAGACGCGCGGTGTAAATAGAAGGGGAAAGAGAAAAGGCGGTCCGGGCAGGTAGGTATGAGATTGGCCGGGCTGTTTCTTATCACGGTCAAGTAAGTGAATGGGTTGAAGGCAGTCGGTCTGGTCGGGCTAGGGTGGGATTGGACAGAGCAGGGGTGGGATTGGACAGAGCAGGGGCGGGGAAGCGCAGGGGGAAGGGTCCGTATCTCAGCGGAAGGTACGACATGCGATTGTGGTGTGGGATCTAGAACAACTTGGCAGATTCAGTGTTTTGTGAGTTCTGCGTGCAGCTGCGAGCTCTAGCTGGTGCGGTGATGCGCTGCAGTGTTGTCTGTGGCGCAACGTTCTTTTAGGCAGGGAACGTAAGGTAGGTAGGTAGGTAGGTGGGTGTAGTAGGTAAGGACCTAACCTAAGGTGAGGAAGGAGGTACTCGGAAGCGCCGTTTAATATGGCAAGGGAACATCCAGCAAGGGCCCGTCTCGAAATCTGGGAATCTGGGAAATCTGGAAACGACAGAAGAAACAAAATTGACGTCTGAGCTGGGCGAAGATAACCCGGAACACAGACAGACCATGGGCGCATCGGTATGACTCCGTATCAAGCAGGGAAAGAGCAGGAAAAAAAAATCGAATAAAAACCTCAGCACCGCGTAAACGATGAGGCAATGAAAATTTCTCGGGTTGAACCTGGTTCGCCGCGTCTGCGTCTGCAGCGTATGAGTGTGCGCTGGGCGCTCGGCGCTGAGTCCAACAGCGCTAGAACGGCAGGGAAGGCGTCCCTTGTCGCTGCCACTCTGGGCCGGTCGCCGCGCCGGACTGGACTGACCTTGGGATGACACACGGCGCCAGGCGGCCAGTGCAGCCGGCGCCGCGAACCGTCACTGGCTTGATGTTCGACCACGCTGGGCCACGCTGCTGTCGCGATGGGTGCAATCTGCCGGGTCCCTCCCTGGTCCGGGACGGGCCATTGTTGCCACTGGACGAAAATCTGTTTGGGCGCCCGTCCGTGGCCCTCTGGGAAACCAAACGTTGACTGATGTGTCCCGTCGTCAAAGGGGCGCCGCCAAGATGGCCTGTTTTGTGAGCTGTTTCTGAGCGTACAGCGGCCTTGCAATCATGCCAGAGCCAGGCCAGAGCCACCCGCCCCTAAGGCCTTTTGTGGAACCCGCTGTACCTGCACTGTGTACTTGGTCAGCTAGGGCACATCTTCCTCTCAGGAATAGTACCGATCTGACGTCGGAACAGCCTCATTTGCGCCCACTCTCGGGTCGTCCCTCACCTTGGTGTCCTTGGCTCGCTGCGACGAAACCCTGCTCGGTGTTTTTTCTGATTGATTCGCACTTCGTCGCGTCCGTGGGGGGCCATCCAGGGCCATGAATCAAGAACCCACCCGTCTCTGACTGCGCTGGCCTGGTCTGATATCCGAGCCGCTGTATGGCCCTCGAGACAGTCCGAATGGCGCGCATCAGACAGTGTGAGGCTCTCGTCCTTACCTAAGATAGCCAACGTCGTCCGATGCTATGCTGAGCCTCGTCAGAAACCCGCCCGAGCCGAGTCACCAGGTCTACTCCGGACAACCTACAACGCCTTCACCCCGCGGCATCGTACCAGATTTCTCCTCTCTGGGCCAAGGCAATCTTCATCTCCGGATTGCACGACGAGAGATTGCGGAGCAGTTGGCAGAGCCAAAAAAAAAAATTGTGATTGTATTAATTCTATCTTCACCCGATCTTGATCTTGCGGCACCAGTCCCGCCCCTGCGCCACCTGCCAATCGCACAGCCGGACCTCCATGATGATGCCCAGGAAACCGGCGATGCAGATGCCGCCGCTATCGCTGACACTCGTCGCACCGAGACTGAACTCCCGATCCTCGCTGGGCACCTTCTCCATGATCTCAGCAAAAGTATTGACGTAGACCGCCCCACCCAAAAGGCCCTCCCAGAAGACGATGATGAAGATGATGTACACTGACGGGATAAAGTCGTACATGGCGTGCGCTGTCAGCAGCGCGAGGTTGCCGATCTGTAGCAACGACGGCAGGTACAGGTGGGGGATCCGGAAGAACGGCGTCGACGATCGCGAGATGAAGACGCCAAGCTGGTACAGAAACCCGTAGAATGGATAGAACTCACGGAACTCCTTGAACGGGGACGACTCGAGTGGGAACAGCAGGGTCGGCGCCACGCCCTGGTTGATCGTGTACTCGGCAATATACACTAGCAGCAAGGGAAGCATGTACGGGAAGAACAGCGACTTGGCCCTTTTCAGGTTCGCCTCGAAGCTATGCGACACGTCTCCGCCCCCGCCATGCCCGCCGTGCTGCCCCACGGAGAACGCTGTCGATGTCACCGACGGCCCCGGCGCGAGTAGGGCCGACGATGCCGCGTTCTGCGGCATCTCCGAAACGTCCTCCTCTTCCAGGTCCTGCTCCGGCACGGCCGTGTACTCCTTCTTCCCAGCACGCAGCGGGCCCTTGGGCAGTATCATGAAGAAACTGACGAACATGATGGAGGGCAGGCACGCCGAGAACAGCAGGCTGTTACGCACACTGAACCCCCACCAGTCCGTCAGCACCACGTATAAACCCGCACCAATTAAGCCCGCGGCGCCCGTCCCGCTGCCCCAGCCCGCGAGGCTCATGGGGCCGTAGTAATGCGTGAGACCCAAAAAGCTGAGCTCGCCGCCGCCAGAGCTGAGACTGGCGATGACGACGCCGACCATCTTGACGGCGACGGACTTGGTGGGCGGTGTAAGGGCGACGAGGAGCATGCCGGAGCAGGACAGGGCGATAAGCACCAGGACGCGGAGGGAGTAGGGTACACGGTGGATGAAGTACGGCCCGATCAGTTTCGTGAAAAATGAGGGGAGCACATCGGCGAGGAGCACTACGCCCTTCGGCACGGACGACCCGACGAGGTCCTGGGCAGCGGAGAGGATGATAACGTAGAGGACATTGTTGATCAGACCTGTTGCAAGCTGTCGTCAGCGCAGTCACTTCATTACAGTAGGTGATGGATTGCTTGTCGTACCCAGCAGCCAAAATGCCACGATGACCTGGGTATCGGCATGGCGGAGGAGCGATGATAAGCGGGCGCGATAGAGCGCCCATGAAGACGACGGCGATCCAGGCATGGGGAGAAGGCCGGAGGACGAAGGCGATCGACCTGTCATAATTCCCTGGGGCGGCACGGTGCTCGACTCCAGGACGAATGCATCGAGAAAGGGGACGGGAAACGTCTTATCGCGGAGAGGCGGTGCGGTGCGGTGTGTGTGCGTGATGCGGTGCGGCTGTTGGCGGTTCGAGAGTTTGGGGCGTGGCATCTGATAGTTTCGGCTGTCGGACATCGGTCACAAGATTGCCGGTGTCTCAGTACCTCACTCAGCAGGCAGCTTCAGCAGGCAGACCCAGCCCCGGAGTTTGCCGCCTCTCAAGGCCTCAGTGAATTGTCACTGGCCCACCCACCGAGCCGGGACTCCCTGTCTAGGCCACGCGACCCAATACTGCACTGTGACGTCGTATCTGAAGCTGGCCGACAGCCATTACTCGTATCGACGCAGATCCCGAGTCAGGTTTAGATGGGATGGAATTGTAGAAGATGCGACTTGTAAATGCGCCATGATGGTCATGCAAAAACCACTTTTCGATTATTCAGGCCTCAAGCTCGGCTTCAACTGAGGACATATCCGTCTCGTGTATCTACCAAGGACACCTCGTGTACCGAAGCCAACATCATCTCAATCCGCTCGCTCTCTATGCAAAATCGCCCATCCAAGTTACATACGAAAGAACTGACACCGACACCGATTTTTGAACCCGCACCCTGCCAAAGTAAATCGTAGCAATCTTTCATCTCATTTCGTCATCACAACGTCGGCCCGTCCCAGACGTCTCTCTTCAGCCGCATAAAATAGGACTGCTTGTGGGGGAAGGAGATCTCCCGCTCCTTGGCGAAGCCCGCATTTTGCAGATGCTGGTGGAACCTGAAGACACTAGTCAGTATGGTGTCATTTAGCTGTACGCTGCGCAGCGGACTCACCTAGTGTTATCTATCCGTGGCTCCAAGCATACGTTCATCGTACGGTAGTCGTCCGTCAGACACCAGTGTACTAGGCTGGAGAGCCACGCCGGCACGCGGCCCCGCGCCCACTCCTCTCCGATGAAGAGGTGGATGCCGCGATCCCAATCCCCAGCGTCATTGCCCAGCTTCTGGCCGAGAATGTCCTCCTTCACCCAGTATATCTCGAAATACCCAAACGGCACGCCGTTCCACATCCCAATGGCCGGGAACGAGTGCTTTGAGCTAAGCGCATGGTTTAGGAAGTTTGGCGTGTATTCACCCCAGAACGTCTGAACGCGTGTGTTTTCGAGCCACATTTGCAGCAGGGAAGTGTCGGACATCATCGTTAGGTGGGTGTTCTCGGCGGCCTTCGGGCCTACGGGTCCCAGGTAGGGCACGGCAATGGGCGCCAACGACGCGACGCGGAAGGACAGGTATTGGCCGACGCTCGGCACGAAGCGCGAGTAAAAGACTTCGCCCATACGGGCTGGTTTCGAGCGAATAGGGTGCCGGACACCATTTGTGCTGGTGTACATCAGGGGCGCGGGGGGATAGTACGTCGGTAAGTGTGAGCTCGAGTAGAACGGACCGATGGGGAAGCTCGGCAGGGTGACCATGGACATTGGCGGCGGCCCTCCAGGAAGATCAATCTCGAAACGGCTGCCCGTCGACTGGTGCGGGGAGTGTATCGGTGTGTGGTGACGAGAATGTGTCGAGTCGGCGCGCGCCGGGGACGTAGGACGGCTTCCGGCCGGAGAGTCGGGGAACGACGACGCACCGGCGGTGCGCTGCAGCGTGAACAGAAACAACCGTCCCGGTATCTGCCAGAACATGCGACGCGAGACAAACATCTGCGACCACTCGTCTCCGTTATCCTCCAGACTGGTTCCCACGGCCGAGTCGAGCGATGCAATCAACCCCATGCGCTCCAGCTTCGGTATCAGGTTCCTCCCGCGCAACACGCCGTCACGCTTGATATTGATGCGCCACTCGCCCTTGGGTCGAGCCTCCTCGGGGGTATGGCGCGAAGCTTCGGTTACGAGGTATGGCGACGGCGGCGACTGGTGAAAGTACCAGTAGATGGTGACCCAGAGCATCATGGCGATCTGGCGCGTCGGGCTAGCGGCGGGCTTGAACTCGGTGCTTGAGGGCTGGGAGATGGATGAGATGAACAGGTTGTCGTTCTGCAGCGTCGGCTGCTTGAAGCTGTGGATGTGGCGGCGATTGGCGCGGGCGCGCTCATCCTCAGTTTGGTCACCGTTGGTGTCGCCATCTCCGAAGGGTTCGGGATCGTCGTCCTCGGTGTTTAGCACGATGGTCCAGCCGATGGGAAAGGGGTTCTTGTGGGTGTTGAGCTCGTGCGACTTGAAGAAGAGGCCGGCGAAGACGGGCGTGACGGTGAACTTCTGGCCATCTGGCAGGTGGATGATTTGGGGAGTCATGTCTGTGGAGCTAAGGCCGACCTTAGGGCGGTCTTCCGGGCTGCTGGTGGAGGGGAGGGGACGGGAGGGGAAAGGAGGGGTCACCTTCAGCGCTCGGTCTGCGTCGGGCTAGACCGGCGATGTATGGGATAGACAAGAGGTGTGTGTATGGGCTCAGCGCTTCCAAACGGGCTATGGCTTCGTCTTCGTTGCTGTTGTAGCTCTGGATAGGCCTGGACGAGGTAGATCGCGGGGTCGAGTGTGAAGCAGCCCCGAGAGCGATATCTTTTAAGTACTCAGCCACGATGCGACGTCGGGAGATTGCCCCAGGCCGGTGCAGTAGCCGTTAGATCTGGGGACGCCGTCTAGAGCCCCTCCTCGATCAAGAAGACAGCCATTCAGTGACGTGCCATATGGCAGATTGCGAGATTCTGACAAAAAGGGCTGTGGTGGTTGGATGGTGGCATGATGATGTGTTAATGATGTGGGGTGAAGCTCTCCCGTTTGTGTTGGTGGAGTGCGACACTGGCGCGCTAGCGTTGGTGCTGTGCTGCGTGCAGGCCGCCGCGTTGAGCGCCTACAGGCCAAAGCTCCCGCCGAGCTCAGGGTCTAGGGGCCTATCGGTGGTAGCTGGCAGCGGAGTACCCCGGTGAGGCCGACCCGTTCTGACCTTGACGGCCTTCACCGGCTTACACCGACCGAAGCGGGGTGCTTTTGCCATTCTTCAACCGGGGGTCGTGGCGCTGGGGCGCTGAAGGAGCTGAAAAGTCTGACCTGAATCGCCGCGCCCTACCTAACTTTGCAGCTGCAAACAACTGACAATCTCGTTCTGCTGTCCCGACAGCTTGTATTAGGACCGTCACATCTCACTTCAACTCTTGGCCAGCAATCACGCGACGCCTTTTCAGGACTCACACTACTCCTTTTTTTTGGGCCCCCTCCGATTATTCTCGTCAAATAACGCCACTCACTCTCTGGCGTTGTCTCTCCTTGACGCTGTACTCTTCCCTGGCGCTGTTGTTTCCGCCGGGGACGTTCACTTCCCCGTGGCCGCCGTCTTCTGGCGCCGTCTTTTGGCGCCGTCTTACCCCCTGGCGCCGTCGTCTTCCTTGGTGCCGGAGTCTTCTTCGGCGCTGTTACTTCCCCCCGGGACCGTGTCCCCGAGGTTGTCGCACTTTCATTTCCTAGTGAACCGCATTGTATTGGATTATTATATTATACAGGGTATCGCACTGAGAAGCACAGAATGGATCCTACGACGCCTCCTTGCTCTTGTCTTTATCCATCTCCGAAGCTTTCTGCTCCTTCTGCTCTTTCTTCTCGTCTTTACGCTCGCGGTCTGCTCGCTCGTCTTCGGCTTCTTCGTCTTCGCCATTCTTGCGGCGATGGTCCTTCCTCTCCTTGTCCAGCACCTCCTGGACCTCCTCACCCCCAAGGTCCTTGACTTCGTCCCAGTCGACATCATACTCGGTTGCCACCATCTTGATCTCACGCCGGAGCGAGTTGGCCTCGTGGACCAGTTGCTCCCATACCTGCGGATCGAACCCGCGCGCCTGGTAGAGCGCCTGCTGCCGCTTAGAGACCGTCACGTTGAGCGCTGCCTTGTAGCTGAGGTCGCGGCTGATGTACAGGAACCACAGGTAACCGCCCATTATGGTGGTCAGACCGGCCAGGTACGTCACGGGCTCGACAAGGTCCCAGCCAAAATCAGTGTGGAAGGTGACATAGTACACCACTCCCCACCAGCCGAGAAGCACTCCGAAACCGCCTTGGGCTATGCGATGAGCGCCGCGGTGGGCGAGCGTGTCACACTCTTGCTTGAGCTTCGCGAGTTCTTCCACCTTGTGCGACATCTTGCGCAGCCGGATTCGCATGTAATATGTCCGATCGTTGAAGCTCGGCACCGCTACGCGCAGCTCTTGGTCGTAGCCCTCGATACCGATGGAAAACTCCCGTCCGCGAGCAGCGTCTCTTATGAAGTCGCCGACCTCGGTGCTGCTGCTCCACCGAACCCAGTTGGTCTCGTCATGTTCTTTCTTGGGGCCCTCGTGGCCGAGACCTGAGTAGGAGGCTACATTGCCCTCTTGCCGACGGGTGGCCGCCTTATCCTCCTTGTTCTCCGAGTGGTCCGCTTCCGCCCTGAAGTATATCCTAGGGATTCGCTCTCGTCGACCGTCATCAATGGGCGGGATCTCCGCCTGAAGCAGTCGCTCTAGGTAGGAAAGGGGTTGCTGAGGGTGAACAAGGAGGGCAAGAGGGGCAATCTCCTCCTCCTCGTCGCCCCTGTCGTCCTTGTTGTCGTCCTTTCCGTCGTCCTTTTTCTGAGACTGGATAATTCTTGTTTGCTCAGCGTAAAATGGGAGTGGCAGGATCAGCTTCAGCAGCCGCGTAGGGGTCGTGAGGAGGCGTCCTAGAGGATAATGAGCAAAAGAGCGAGGTGATCCAAGCTGTGGGGTCAGGACGTACCGCGGGTCTTATCGCCGTTAGTGGGATCCTTGGATGACTCTCTCTGTTCGACCTCGTGGCCTGCACGATGCCACGGGCGCTCTTCTTGCTTCCGTAGGGCGAACAGCTCGTCTCTTTCGTCCTTCTCCTTCCGCTCCTCCTTGTGCATGTCATCGCGGTTGGTCTTCTTGGCCTTGGCGTCCTCGACGTCGTCTCGGCGTGTGTTTGAGTGGCCGAATGCACGGCTACCAATGCCGATGCCGAGTCCGGCTGGGCGGAAAGCTTGACAGCGCAAAGCTTGCAGCGGACCGTGGTTGCCATTGGTGGCTGGCAGTTGGCGGCATACGCGACGGAACGCGTAGCTCATCTTGTCTGTTTTGTTGGTGTTGTAATTGTCGTCGTCCGGGGTTTCTTCATTGGCGTGACATTCTTATTAGCAAAGAATAAGACGAGGACGACGCTGGACGAAAACAAGAGTCGTAATAGTGAGAGCGTCCCCGGCAGGCACTGCTGTCGCCGGCTGGCTGGCGTCATGACGTCAATCGGTGGCTGTCACGTGGCGGCGTGGCTGAGAGCTGCCGCTCCGGAGCTGGAGTTCCAGCTCTCAGCTCCAGCTTCTTGCAGCTGCTGCACCCACTGTGCGTCACTGACCGCTCCACCCCAGCGCAGTGTCTCGCTCCTAAGCTTGATTTTCGCATCAACACCCACTCTCCGCGGACTCCCAGCTGCTGCAGCATGATTGCCACGCTGGCAAGCTAAGAGCCCTGTCGAATTTCAGTTCTTGGACGTCAACAAACGATAATTTGAGGCTTGCGACACGCGACTAACCGCATTGCGACAGGCGAAACCGCCTCTCGTCAATCAACCACTACGCAGTATGCACCATGGACCGTGATGTTGAGGTTGGTGTTGTTGCCTTATTTTACGCCGGGTAATCCAACTAAGTGGATGGCAAAAGGCGCCCGCGCCGGTGATGCTAAGGTACCATATCATGCTAAATCGGATCAGAAGAAAGAGGCCCGAAAAGCAACAATCGATTCGACATTCAGCTAAGTGGTATTGTTCTCTAGAAGTTCCATTTTTAGGCCACCCGCCAGCAAGCCTTCCTCATATGCCCCTTCACCGTGGTACGTACCTGCACCTTCCACATCCCATGAGGATTCACATCATGGCGCCGAGCGAAACGGCTCATTTAAAGAACATCGGCAAATCGACATTACATTATACATTGGCTATCGCTCACTAACCCATCCCAAGCTCTGAAATGGCTACTTTAGCTAATGTACCGCCACTTCTTGCCTTCCCATCCCTTCCGCGGCTGGACTCGTACACCGAAGCCTTCACCACGGTTGACTGGGGTTGAGGCAGCTGCGGTCATTTGGCAGGGGGCCTCTTTGGGAGCCACGAGTGTCGGCTCCTTCTTTTCGTCCAGCGCTGTGATGTCGAAGCCCAACAACAGGGACGCCACAAAGCCCAAGTTTTCCGCAAACGCGAAGTTGCGTCCGGGACAAAGGTGCTTTCCGCCTTCTTGAGTCTCTCTGTCTCGACATCGCCGCTCTTGGACTCGACAAACCTCTCTGGAACAAATTCGCCCGGGTTTGGCCCCCAGACCCTCTCTAAATTATGGGAGACCTCGCCAGACATCTGAATGTTGCAGCCCTTCTTCAGGAGATATTCCCTGCCGTTACCGTCCGAGATGGTCGTGTCCTGCATCGCCCGCCGGTGGCCCATGCCCTTGTTCGAAATCCGGATGGCCTCGCGGTAGCATCCGACTAGCAACGGGCACTTTGGATCCAGATCGCCGATGTCGATGGTGACTTCGCTATTCTGGCCGTGTTGCGCAATACGCGAGACCTCGTCACGCAGACGAGCAACCAGCTCAGGACGAGTGAAGACATGGGCCACAAACCAGAACAAAGTTGGGATCGTGTTCGCCGTCGACACGTGGAGCAGTGCAACCTCGAAGACGCCAACCTCGTCGCCCGACATGCCGTGGTTTCGCAGAACT
This sequence comes from Colletotrichum gigasporum, assembly GCA_024584535.1. Lineage (NCBI taxonomy): Eukaryota > Fungi > Ascomycota > Sordariomycetes > Glomerellales > Glomerellaceae > Colletotrichum > Colletotrichum gigasporum. Next base: position 7,290,656 of record CP077952.1, read on the forward strand.
GCGGCGCGATTTCTCACGATCTGGGCCGCGTCCTCGTGTAAGTCGTGCTTGCCTCCGTAGTACTCCCCCAGGGCTGCCTGGAGCCGGGATCGTGCCTGGTAACACTTTCGGGCCGTAATAGACGGAGCTACACCCATCATCAACCCAGCCAGGTCAGCCTCGAAAGTCCTGGGCTATATTAGCAGTTGTCGCGAGTTCCAAGGCCTGCAATGGTACTCACCACATGTCCTGGAGCAAGCTAGGGTACTTCTTAATTGGGTTTTCGGGCCCGTACAAGGCAAGGCGTCCGCGGTGGCCAGCGACATCAGGTCGTGTACCCAGAGGTAGAAGTTCGTGGTTTCAAACACTCTGCCATTAGAGATCTCTTCCAGAACAGTGGACACGTATCTCAGAGCGTTGGCATTCATCTTGTGCACATTGACCGGCTTCATAGCCACGTGGATGCCGTCGAAGAACTCCGGCACCAGTGTGCTGTCCGTGACTTTCTTAAGCACCTCGTTGCTGAAGCCCAATTCCTTTTTCGCAAACTCGACGGCGATACTTTCTCAACCCGATAAGGGCCTACGGACCGACCTCTGTTGGAACGAACGCTGGACAGGGAAACAACTATCTAGATGAGGGTGCGTTGACCTTAACACTGCCAAGGTTGAGGGGTTGACGTGATGACACCACCAACCGTCAAATATGCGGGTGAGACACAATTGCTGGCGCCGATAGGGCAGACTGGCAAACATTGTGACGCCCGGTTGGCCGTGCCTGGTGCCTGTCAGCAACTTATCGACAGGGACAATCGAGATGAGAGTCGAGTCAGTAGGGCTTTGGAGCGAAGGCGTCAGCAAAGGGTCAGCAATCGGCCCATCAAGATTATGGAGTAAGCATCTTAATAGTCTACACCACGACAAAGACGGTCTTGGTTGTTTTTTCTCCAATAATCATTCTACTTTTTTCGGTACAGCCTTTTGAGTTGTATAACCGCACATGTTTTGATGGTGCTTTCAAACAATGCCATAGACGACCTTCTCACCGCTAACAGGACGCAGAATTCCAGCATTACCATCCAGACCCTTCGAACCAAGCAACGCAAAGCCCTCGGGAGGAATTCTCTCCAGACCGCCCGACTTGAGACGGACGGGATTGGATTGCAGCTTGACCTCCCCGGACGAGGCTTCCGAGCCCAGGTATTTGTAGAACTCGGCCGTAAACCGGCGCGCTTCGGGATTGGAGGGTATGGTAGCACCTGGACAAGTTAGGAAACCTGTCACTCCAGCTCGAGACAAAGCAGCACCAGCGGCATGTATGGCAAAGGGACGTGTCTTACCTTGGTATACAATCTCAGCTCCCAAGCCTTCCCAGACTGCCCCGATGAGGGGCTTGATCCTCAACTTGGACAGATCGAACCCACCAACAGCCGGACTCCGAAACACGGCGAGCTTTCCTTTCTCTGCTAGAGTGCTCTCTACTGATTGGACTGTCGACCCCTGAGAGACGGCGTCGACGGCATAGTGAACACCATGACTCCCAGAGGCTTCTCACACTTTATCTGGCCAGGTCTCGTCTCGATAGTCGACGACAACGTCATATCCGTACGGCTCCTCCTTGAGCAGGGCATGCTTCGAAGCGCTGGCGGCACCGATGAGACGAATCTTCCTGCCTGAGGTCTTTTCGGCCAGCCGAACCAGTTGGGCAACGTAAAACCCGAGGGATGACGTCGCACCGTAGATGAAGACGTTAATGGGCTCTCCATTTTCGAGCTGAAGCTTGTCGAACCCTTCAGTAGTCGAAAACGGGCACGGGAGCTGCAGGTGGCTGAATACTCCCTGAGCAGCGGTGAGACCGCACAAGCTGATCGTCGCCGCGCCCTCAAAGGTCATGCCGGCGGGGACGTTCCATGTCAAGTCATACTCGACAGTGACGTATTCCGCGAACGCGCCAGGACGGTCATTGACCGAGCATGCTACAAGCAGAACGTTCAGACCAGCCGTCCAAGAACGCGTAGGAAATGAAAGACTTTGCAGGCTTACCTTCCTGGACGAAGCCAGCAACATGCGCCCCTATCTTGACCCGTGGGTCATCGAGACCTTCGAGGTCCTTGCCCACACGGACGACCTCGCCAGCGAAGTCGCTCCCGACCACGCGTCTTTCTTGGGCGGCCACGGGGTTCTTCGTGTAGAGTGCGTCGATGTGATTCAATGCGACGGCGCGGACATTGACGAGGATTTCGTTGGGGCCGGCCTCCGGTGTCGGGATGTCCTGCACAGACACGGTGCGGTCCTTTGGGGCTAGGATCAAGGCCTTCATGATGCCTGGCAGTCAGCCGTTGCGTCTGTTGTGCTTTTTTTTTTTTAGATCTGGTGAGCTATTGGTAGTCTCCAGTCGGGAATTCAGACCGGTGTTCTCGGGGAGTTTAAGGTGCTACGAAGTATGGCATCCTCTTCACTGTCCCAGGAAAGTGGGTGCCCCTTTGCTTTTTAAAGAATTACCAATAGCTCATGAAGAACTCATCATAACCTTGGGGCACCAACCCCGTTCCAACGCTACGATGTCAGGACCTTCAGCTTCAGCGGGGTGGGCATAACCGGAGTTAGCACATCACCGACTCCGATTGATATTGCGGCGATGAAAATAAACATTGACTCCAAGGCCAAGTGTGCGGGACGTGGGTCATGCATATGCAGACCGTAACGCTTACTGGATTTGGAATGGCGAGGCCTTCAGTGCCATAAACCTTCATATTCCCAGTGCCACCACATATCGGTTTCGCTTATTTGTTTCACCGCCCAAAAATGTATTAACCTTGTGCAACGTTATTTAGTTATATGACCGTCGGTGAATGTTAAAGTGAGGAGAAGTTGAGAGCATGGGAGGGAAAGTTGCACTACATCGTAGATAGGGATCATCTCCGCCAAGGTAGCCTCCAGAAGCTCCTTCTGCTCGGTATGAAATTCCTTCATTGCCTCGACGTCAAACTTCCGACCTGCCTTCATCTGCTCCTTCAATCTCTTCTGGAGATCACGGAAACGCTCTTCCAGAACTTCCGCACGGTACATGGTGTAGTCGTAAAGCAGCATCGACTGGTCGCTGATTGGGCGTGAACCCGTGAGAACGAGTTCGTCCCGGACGAATGGCGACTTTGGCCGGAACGGGGTGATCATCGAGATGCGCTCTTTCCCGAAGGCTTTCAGCGCCGCAAGCAAGATGACAGCAGTACCCTATTATCCATTAGCCTGCGCGTATATCGCAGAACTACGCGAACTTACCATGGTTGGTCCGCGAACCTTGAGGACCTCGCCGCTCCCTTTCCGCACAGCGGTCTCGCCTCCCGTCATGTTCGAGCAGTCAGACAGCATAGTTACACAGACGAAAGGGAAGCTATCATAATGCCACGAGAACCCCACGTTGGCATCTGCCCCCTCGTCTCCGCCGTTGACCATGATGTTGATATGACCGATCTCATACTCGAATGCGTGAACAAGATCGATCCCGGCGACCCGAGATATCGCATTTTGCAGCTCATCACTCTTCCAGAGAGCATGCGTGAACGGTGCAGCCCTGGAGATACCTTAGTTAAAGCGCATCGCTTTGGAACTGGAAACATTACTCTCTGGAGTAGCCTCGCAGCTGGTTCTTGGTAAAGGTCGACGAGAATTGGCATTTCTCGAGGACTTGCTCGCTAAAGAGCTCGCGTCTGACCTGCTGAACGGCCTCCGGTGTAAACAAAGGAAAAGGGTCTGAAGAGGCGATGTGCGAGATGCCTTGGTCTTCGTAGCCCCACTCCTTCATGGTGTACGTCCTCTTGGGAAATTCGAAGCAGACATGCTTCTTGGCATCGAATTCGACCTTTGGGGCAGCGCGGGCGGTCTCGATCAGATCCTTGGGTAGTTGATTCGTAGGACGAAGCGGTGTCTTGTTCTTGGGACCGACGACCTCCGGGGCGTGCTTACGAACTGTGGGAGTTGCGACTGGCAAAAGTACGGAAGGCATGGTGGGGGGCTTTGATGTTGTGAAATAGAGTGTTGAAAGATGTATAACGGTCGTTTAGAGTCAGAAAATGTGTCCTATGTCACCTATGGTTGATATCGTCGAGGGTGTCGAACAAGAAACCATTCTTATATGCACTTAGACCACGTTCGGGTGTCTAATGCACCCCAGAAACCTTGAATTAACCAACCCCCCCACACATGACCCCAGATAGTCTCATGATTCGAAGGACAGTAGCGGCTCGGTATCAAAAGCCGGTCAGAGTCAGCCACGTGGCACCTGCTACCATGCCATGCCGTCCACGCGATGAATCGAAGATAGTGGTTTTGGTTGGTTTGGCGTATAGTCTCGGGATTAGTTGGCGCAAGGTTGGGTTCGGAAGGCAGCCGACGATAAGAAAGAGGTTGGAGGCAGGGATCGGAATGAGCGGAAGCTGCTCCGATGCAGTCACAAGCCATGTCTCAAGATAAAACTAGTCTTCTGTCAGTATCTTGTTGTGTATTCATCACTGGTTGGGTTCCATTTGGAGAGCAATGGCGGGGAACGGGCTAATGCATAATCAAGTTCCCCCCGTGAGCTGAGCTACGGAGACACCAAGTTGGTTGTCCATCGATCCATGGATGTCAGCTTAACTCTATTTGTTCACCCCGTTTACCTTCGGAAACATTTAGTCCAACTTGATTGGAGCGGCGACGTAAATCAAGAAGTTGGACGATGAGATAAGATCTGGACTGTAGAGTATACTGCTATCCGTGGTACTAGAGGGGCATGACAATGTAAGGAATGACCTTAGGGTCACTCATAGTACGAAAGTCTCCGCAACACGATGTGTGTGTATGCCAGCGGCCGAAACGGGGTAAACGTATCTGTATCTGTATAGACGGTCGTTACACTGCAGTGTGTAGGCTTAGGAAAGGGATTATATGTAATGGAAGCAGGAACATACATGTACAATCTATCAAGAGGAGTCTAGGTAATAGCTATTGTATACTTGGCATGAATAATTATGATCGTTTCCCTGTTATTCAGCCCGAGTCTCGGGGTTTACCGTAACGTTCCTAGCGTGCACCTGTACCTCGGCGCCAAAAGCCCAAATCTTGGCGATATCTTGAGTGTTGGAGATGTTCATCGTCGGATCAGAGTTCAGCATAACCAAATCGGCCCTCTTCCATACCTCGATGGAGCCCCTGTCGTGGACACGGTGCCACTTAGCAGCGTCGCGGGTTGCAGCGTTGATGGCTTCTGCGGGCGACATTCCCTCGTGCTTAACCAGGTTTTCGAGCTCGAAATGGAGAGTCAACCCAAACGGAACCGTAATAGTCGAGTTGTCTGTTTTCAACGACCCAACTGCATCGGTACCAGCGAGAATTGGTACGCCAGCCTTCCAAAGAAGACGAGAATTCATCTGCGCATGGTCGAGCGTGCGGTTGCTTCCCGGATGTACGTTCAGGAACTTTTGCAGGGCGGCATCTCGATAGGCGTATTCGAAGATATTGAGAGTGGGGGTGACGTATTGACGCTGCCGGACGATCTGCCTAATCACAGCTTCACCCAATACCCCATCATCTGGGACGTGCTGAATCCCATCGGTCATCGAGTCCGCGGCTTGCTGGTAGGCCATGATCAGAGAAGCATGGGTCATGGTCTGTTTGCGGTACTCGCTATGGGTGGTGTTGACCATCTGGATTTGCTGCTCCCGAGAAGGGCCATTGACCTCGGCCGTGATCTTCAAAAAGTGACTCCCGTTGCCGAATTGCCATCTCTTCCATTCAACAACATCTGTCTTTGGATAAATGAGCGTATTCTTGGAACACAATGGGTTTTGTTGTTCGTGTAAGCTGCCATTCTCCACGGCGGATGCGCCGGCGTACAGGAAAGAAGCTAGGCCGTGCTGGCGGGTCATAATGCCGCACTGCGTAAAGTTGGCGCAGTTCATGTGCATAGCAGTCGTACAGTCGTAAGAAGTGAATTTCTCAAGCGATCGCACGTCCGTCAAGTGGACGTGGTTGTCGATGAGACCGGGAATGAGGAATTTGCCAGTTCCGTTCACCATCGTTTTCGCGCCGGTACAATTGCCCAAACCGACGATGTGGCCGCCATCAAGGCAAATGGTTCGCGGCGTGTCAAAGTCCTGGCCATTGAAAATTCGAATGTTTTTGATGGCAGTTCTGGTACCGTTTGCTGGGACGGAGCGCCTGATGTTGTTTAGAGACGAATGTCCCTCCCGCGCAAGTGGAAAGGGCAGGCTTGTCACGTGGCTGGAATCTGACTAAGGAAAGCATGGCGGCTAAGCCGATTCCAGACTGCGACAGGGCTTGACTAAGGAGGACTATATATATAAAGGCCTGTCCCTCCCCTTCAAGGAGAGGGTCAGAGAAGAATGAGAGTCACAACCAGTACCTACCTATTGTCCTCTTACTGACCTCTTTACTTCGCACCGCAAGCACCTGACAAGGCTTCGCTGATGCCAATCAGCTGGGACGCTGCAAAAGCAAGAGTAGCAGTCTTCAATAACATGTTGTGATTTTGAAAGCAAAGTAGGGTCTGGTTCAGTGTCGAGGTATTGAGTTGTCTTCTCGTTATTGCTCCTGGCATGATGCCAAGACCTACATTATATAGATTCTCTTCATGTTCATTTGCGCCAACTTCCATCTTGTCGTGCGTCTAGCGGCCGGCGGAGCATCCCGTAGGATTGAAGCCTCGTCAACGATCATCATGAATACCATTACGTGGCAGGCTGAGGCTCTAAGCGCAAGGCGAAATACTGCATAGCCACTTCGATCACCCTGAGCCAGCTTGACTTGACTTGGTGATAAGGGCGACTTACTTTGGTCTATCAACAACTTCCCTCTCGCCTAATTTTTCTTGGCATCTGCTATTAGTGAAATAGGTGATATACCACTAAGATCCTTAATAGTTGAAAAGTCTTCACCTCTCCCTCTTAGAGCCCTCCTATGATAGCCTTATAGCCTCCGGTGAGCACTAGATTATAGCCAGCCCCTTTGGCCGGCCCTGATCGGGGCTCTAGGTCACCTCTGGAGCTAACCCCTCCCTTAAGGGCTAAGCGCCGCTATAACACTAAGGCCTAGTTACTCCGGCCTAGCCTTGGGGGAAGCTAGCCTAACTCTCCTAATGTAGCCCCTTCTACGGCAAAGGGGCCCTTGAACGTAAGCGGGGTGGTCACTGGATTTATCCTAGCCGCCTTCGATGAACAAGCCAGACGCTATAAGGACCAAAAGGGTGTCTTTTTGGCCATCGTCTAGTCTGTTGACAATGTGGTCTGTAATTTTGAGGGGCCAAAAAAGTAGATTATAAAGGAGGTGATAACCTATGTGATCTAAGCTCTAAAAAAGTTAATAAATAATAAAGTTACTCTAATTCTAACCCAGAACTAGGCTACTATTGCGGTATTAGCCCCGACCCTAGCCCTAGTCTCAGCCCTAGCCTCTGCCCCGGCCCCCGCCCCGGCCTAACACCGAGCCCCTACCCACCCACAAGCCCAGGCTTAGTTAGAAGACCTCCGGGTTTTCGTCCATATCCCCGAGGAAGGCCTGGATGCTGCCCAGAAGAACGCCCCTGTCGCCCTGCGCCGTACAGTCTGCTAGGCCCTTGGCCTATAACTAGGAGATATCCCATACATCTATTATATCTCAACTGGATACTTTTTGAAGTCCCTAAATAAATAAATCCAATAAAGTTTTTTTGGAAATAAATAAAAGTTAGTAGATTATTTAGGGGCTTTTAAAGTAGAAGCCCCTATAAAATAGTTCATATATATTATTCTATGTTACTTATCTAAGCTTTAAAGCCTAAATGGGGAAAGTATTGATATATTAACCCTGATCAGGGAGGAGGTTATTGCTTAGACTGGTTGCGAGCTAGTCCTAGCCCGGTAATCCCGCCTTAGCCTAAACCCTATTATAAACAAAGTTACTTAGGTTATTTCCTTTATAGTTAAGGTGTTACCTTTTAAATTATTTAATTAGAGTAGTAAGGCCTAGCTTATTAGGGAAAAGAGGACCCTACTTAGGTATAACCCTAGTTACTAGGGATATTATATAAACCGGTATTATAACTAGTGACCACTCTATAGTAACTGTGGTAAGCCCTTAGACTCCCATGAAACTGAGCTTTATATAACTAAGCCGAAGTGTACTAACTATTTAGGGCCCTTTTAGGCCAGCTATATAAACTGTCCAGTTAGGCCCCTAATGGTCAACGGTTATCCTACCCTCCTAGGTTAAAAGGAATGTGGACGGATTCGGAAGGTTGGGTAAAAGGCCTCTAAGGCCTGCGATAATACTAACTAGACCACCACCCAGAGTAGTACTTAATAACCCCAGGACTCCTATTCTAATTAGGGCTAATAACCTAGTTTTAAGTACTTATATACTAGGACCCCCTCCTAAGGATTGATCGTATGCTTAGGTGATAAGGATATAATTAATAGTATAGATAAAGATAAAGTAGAAGACCCCGAGGCCCTCCCTTAGACCAACCACCCCATCTACCCTCTCCGAAATAGGAGCCAAAGGGTGGCTTAAAAGCCTGACTATAATATTACCAATACCTATACCCACCTGGACCTTAACTCGGAGGCGTAGGCCTAAATAGGCCCCCCCATAGGTGCTATGTGTAGCCTAATGTAATGTGGGGAAAAAGCTTCTAGTATACACAGCTTTCCTAGAGCTCTGTTGGGCTGATTAGGTCAATATTATACTTATTTAGGAGCCCTGGATAGGTTACACTAATAAAATACAGATTAATATACACCCTGGGTACAATTCCTTTATCCTAATTAATTTTTAGGATAATAGGGAAATAAGGCCCAGGGTAATGATATATATACAGAAGGGGATAAGGTTATAAGTATAATAACAAAGACCTATCTAAACAAGGGATATCCTATAATTAAAAGTTAATAACATCATTATTATAAACATCTATAAATAACCAGGTGATCCTTATAACTATATAATAACCACCCTCCTAGGATACTAACCACTACTATAAGCCCTTATAATTAGGGATTTCAATACTCATCACTACTCCTAAGAACCCGGATCTATTAGCCGGAATAGAGGAGACGATCTAGCTGACTGGGTTAATAACCATAGCCTCTCCTTTATTGGAGAAGCAGGGGCTCTAACCCACACCCATGGTCACGTCCTTAACCTAACCTTCTCAAATATCCCCCTTATGCACGCAGGACTCTATCCATACCTATATCCAGGAGCTAATCACCAGCCTATTATAATTATCATCCCCCTTAATAATAATAAACAATAACAAATATACTAATTAGGGCTAATATCAGTCCCGGATTTAGCCCTTCCTCAATTTAAAGACCTAATTAAGGTAGGGACTTTACCTTTACTTACCCTTAAGGACCTACCCACCCTAGCTAAGCTAGATGCCCAGGCCAGCCGGATCGTTAACCTACTCTTAACAGTTATTTAAGTAATAGGGAGAAGACAATAAAGCTAGGGAAAGTGGGCCCCCTAATAAATAAAAGAGTACTCTAAAACCCACTAATCCTACCTTAAGGCCCATATCTAATAAATACAAAAACTAGAGCTAACCTCGGCCTCACCACCCCTTATCCTTAAAGAGTAAAAGGTCTTCTTAGAAATAATTAAAAAAACTAAATAAGCCTATTAGGCTACTAAAGTTAAAGGGGTTATATCCTATTAGGACTTATATAAAATAATAAGTTAGTATAAAATTAATTTAGTAGTTAAAACCCCCCCCTTAATAGTTGAGGGCTAGACGCACAACGATAACCAGGACAAAGCCCAGGCCCTACGGAGGGCCCTGCTGGAGAGGTTTAATAATACGGATAACCTACCTGGGGACCCCTTCAACATAACCACGGTCCCAAGACGACAAATACCCTAGCAGGCTACAATTAGTTAAGAGGAAATAAGGGCAACCACCTTAACAAAGACTATAACCCCTAATATCAACGGAATCACTATAAAATTACTTAAAGTTTACTAGGACCTTATAGCTAAACCTATTAGACTATTATTCTAAGTATATATTAAAGCCAGTTATTTCCCCTAACCCTTTTATAAAACAGAGGTTATTATAATTTAAAAGTTTAGAGAAACCGACTTCTCAAAGGCTGGATCCTGGAGACCAATAACCCTCCTATCCTACCTGGGTAAGGGGCTTAAGAGATTAATAGCTAATAGAATAGCCTACTTCACTATCCTGCAAGGGGTGGCCAGCCCACAGTAAATAGGGGCCCTACTAAGCAGGGCAGTTACTAACCTAACAACCTGTTTTATACACAATATCGAATAAGCCCTCAATAAGGGGCTTATAACTACGCTGGCGATAATAGATGTGAAGGGGGTCTTTGACTTTGTTCTTTAGACCCACCTTATTATTTGTTTATGGTAATAGGGCTAACCTAATAGCCTGATTAGGCTGATTTATGCCTTTGTATTAAATTGCATTACTAGGGTCAGGTTTAAAGAGGTAATAATAGAGGACTTCCCTTTAACCTGTGGGTTACCTTAGGGCTCCCCACTATTACCTATTATTTTCCTATTTTATATTTCCGATATCCTAATTAAAGACTTAAAGCTTCGGTTTAGATATGCAAATAATATAAGCCTTTTAATTACTAGCCCATCCCTTAAAGACAATACTATATACTTAAACTAATAGGTTACCCAGATCCTAGACTAGGGTGCTAATAATAAGGTCTCCTTTAACCCAGCTAAATGTGAAACTATCCACTTTACTAGGAAATATAAGTAACCAAAGGACTTACTTAGGATCAAAGTTAGAGACTTTGAAATTAAAGCCTTGGTTAAGCTGATCTGTTGGTTAGGGGTTTAGTTTAATAAAAGACTCTTTTTCTAATACTACGTCGAAATAAGGGTAACTATAACGAAAAAGGCAGCCCAGCACTTAGGGCACCTAATAAACATAAAAGGAGGGATCCTAGTAGCTGCTATACGGAAGGCGGTCATCACTTATATCCTCCTAATAGCCCTATACGGAGCCGAAACCTGGTTCGGGGGGCTAACTAAGCTAGCCCTAAACAACATTACCCCCCCTTAGGGAGGGGGGATTATTAATATAGGCTAGAAGGGCCTCATCTAGAAGGTTAATAAGGTCATTATAAGAGTAGCCCGAGCTATCCTCCTAGTTTAGAAAATAACCCTAATAAGTAACCTCCTCTAAGATGCCGGCTTGCCTACTGGGAAAGTGGCTTTAGAAGGGGTACGCCTACGCTTCGCAATCTAACTATAAAAGGTCAACCAATAATACCCATTAGTCCTAAGGCTTATATAATAAGGGAGGTAATAAACACGACTTCAACGGACAGCAGGCCTCGTCTCAAGGGTCCCAAGGCCAGCACTGCTCTAACCACAATACCCCCCAGCGTCACAAGACCCAATAGTCCAATAGACGAAGGAAAAGGCTGCCAAAGCCTTCCAGGATTAGCTAAAAACCGTCCTAGACACCCATATAGTTGTCTACTTAGACGGCTCTAAGGCGTCTAATAGAGCTACTAGGTATGGATTTGTTATTTACTAAGGTAGAAGGTGTATAGCCCAGGGTTGTGGCCGATTTGGTATAGTAGAAGTGTTTGATGGTGAGGTTAAAGGGGCAAGGGTAGGGCTCCGGTGGGCCCTCCTTACCTCCTAAGGCCAGCTAGTATACATTTATATTAATAATACTAGTGTTATCCGGGGGATACGGGGCGAGGCTCTAGAATCCTTATAAGAAGCTTTCCTTGAGATCCACGAGGCGGCTAGGATATTCGATATATATACCCATTAGGCCCTAGGGTATTAGGGGATAAAAAGTAATAAAGAAGTAGACCGCTTAGCTAAGTAAGGTATAGTATTCCTAGTGCCCTTAGGCTAATTGGTAACCCTAATAGGGATTAAGTGATTTACTAGGAAACGAATACGGGCCTAATATATACAATGGTTGTATAAGGAAGTAATAGATCGATACGCCCAACTAGGACTCGAGGCTAGCCTATCCAGCCCTCCTAAACTAGCCCTTCCACGGGCTACCCTATACCACCTCCTAATAGCCTGACCAGGCCACGGAGACTTTGAATAATATTACTAATACTTTAACTATAATAAAGCCCTACTTACCTGCTTTTACGGGGAAGTAAAGGATATAGACCACTTAGTTTATTACTAAAAAACCCTAGTGAGGAGGTAATAATGGCCTACCCTCTACCCATCTAAGTCACCAAAGCCCATAGGACCTATGGGATTATTTAAGTAATACTTTAAGGGGTTAATTATTAATCCTAAAAGCTTCGAGGCCTTCCTACGTATAATAAGCTTCTTCTAAAAAATCTACTCACATTACTAGGGGCTAACCTCCGGCTAGGCCTTAAAATAACCATCCTACCCTATTAAAGGGACCAAATAAGAAATAAAGGAATTAAAGGAACCAGCGGGATCCAAGGACAAATTGAACGCATAGTAGCCAATAGGCAAGATTTGGAGGACGCGGGCAAGGGCTGTATACTATAGAGTAGGTAGTCTAAGCCTGCAGCTCTCCACACCACATACCCTTCGGGAGGTCTGCTGCAAGGGCTACGCCCTTGCCGCCATGGCGTTAAATACAACAACAACAACAACAACTTTGGTCTACTCCGCTAGCTTCAAACGTTTCGGGTCCGAACTAGGCTAACGGTGCCCCGAAGCTGCAGAATGTGACCCCTCGATTCGGGCTAACGAAGCCCTAAATAAACACTGACGTCGAGCCTCTGGAGATATCGGGTCACAGCCACCTAAGCCACCGGAGGAAACGGAGTATACTAAAGTCCAAAGGTTATCAGAACCCGACAGAGCCCAGAGTTGATCGGAAAATCTAATCCGCCTAGGTGAACAATCACCTTCTCGTTGACTTAACTTGTCGGAAACTGTCCCGGGACCGATGGCTACCGCACCAATACGTGGAAATAATGGCCAACGTCCTTCACCCACTTTCCGGCACCCCCCACCTCAATTGCCGTAGGATAGGATCTCTACGACCATTCCACGGGTCGATCGTCAATTTAAAGAAAAATAGCTTCCGGTAATCGTTAGCGTCCACATGAGCCAACGCAGCCTCGATAAAACGCAGCGTCTTGGTGAGAACGCGTGACGTGCAACAACCTGCTTTTGGCTGGCCAGACTGGGCCGGCCAGGAGGTAGGAAAACCCAACGAATATTTCAACCAGCTTCTCCGCAACCTCGAAGAGCGCACCGGACACATGCCATTAATCAGAGTCGGGGCGAACTCACAAGACCGGGCTACTGTCGACCTCAACTTCCAAGTTATGAACAAGACCTTCCCGGAGCCCACCGAAACCGTACCCAACCCCGAAGCAGATCACATCTTCATTGGCCGCGACCTTTATGCCCTGTCGGGCAGCCTCCCCGCTGGGACGCCATTCATGTGGGGGCTCAACCTCAAGTCGCTGAACAAGACTGATACAGTAGCTCAGGCGCGTCTGCTGGCGGAAGCATTCCAAGGAGACCGCGCCGACTTGACCAAGCATGTACAGCTCGTCAATGTGGAGCTAGGAAACGAACCCGAAACCTAAGGCCCGACTCGAACAGGGCGTAACGGCCCCTACGGACCCGAGTGGGATGTGTTCAACTACACAAGCACGTGGGCATCATACGCTGAGGCCGTCAGCAAAGAGATCGACTTCGATAAGCCCAACTCAGGGAAGCCCACCCTCTCACCAGGGGCCTTTACTGGCTTCAACGCGCCGGAATGGACTCCTATGGGACCGCTTCAAGCCGGAATTCTGGAATACCCAGACATCAGACGCAAAACTTCTCAGTTCACTGAACACGCTTATTCCGGTGGATTCGACCCTCGTCGTATTGTTCGACCTGGAGATTTGATGAGCAGAGTCAACGTTCACAATAACATGACCACAAGGACCTCAGGAATGCGCGCTGTTCGGTCCGTTGGTCTAGAATATGTATTGGTGAGACCTCCGCATATAATTGGAGGTGAAGTACAACATCAACTTACATGGAAATAGGCAGAAACCAATTTCTATGCCAAGTGGGTGAAAGAATCTTCTTTTGGGTTGAATCAAGTCTAATCAAGTACAACCATGGCCAGCCGGGACTAAGCAACACAGTTGAAAGTGCAGTTTGGGCTGTGGATTGGCTGCTTCTCGGCGCCTCTTCCGGAACCCAGAGGCTTCACTTTCATCATGGTGTAGGCTTTAGATACAACACCATTCAGCCCACCGACGATTCTGACAACGGACTCAACATCACACACCCACATATTCTCCCATCGTATCATACGTTCTTGATTGTCAACGAGGCTATCAGAAAGTCGGGCAACGCATATGTCACTGAGATAGCTACTACGAATATCACCCTGACAGCGTATGGAATCTGGGAAGATGAGGAACTTGCGCGAATTGTTCTCCTGAATACGCAAGTCTACCTCGGCGAGTCCGAAAAGCCGAGTATCAACGTTAGCTTTAAAGGGGCAGACGGAGAATAGGCACCTACTGTCAAATTTCTACTTTCGGCTAACACCACCTCGCATACGGGACTGTGAGTATACCACTGCAACATCTTCTGATTCTTGTCCAGCTAACCATTAACAAAATCGTAGGACTTGGGCAGGGCAAAGCTTTGAAACTCTGTCGGGTAAGCCTGAAGGGGATGTCAAAGAAGATGAGATCGAAAATGGGGGTTTCAACTTGCCCGCATCGTCCATTGCCCTGGTGGATCTGAAGCCGGGCCGTATGTGAAATTGCCATTGCCGGTGGACATTTTGGGTCGTCCAGGCTTCGGCACACTTAGTCAATAAAGCAACCTGCTGAATAATGAGAGAAACAAGTCCGTATTCAACTAGCACCTAAAACCTTGCAAAAAACAAAACAAAAAAGAAAGCTTCGCACAAAATCCACAGATCCATGGAACCAAGATTGTCTAGAAGCCGACATGCCAGGCTGAACGGGCAATAAGCACCTACCCAGATTTCGCCAACTCAACGAGCAGGGCCACGGAGCCAACGCTGGACGCGTGAGCGATGGTCAGTTTCGGGATCGGCAATACCCATCATTTGGATGATGTCAGGCCGAGTATCGGTGTTGGTTCGAGACTGTCGACGCGGAGGGGGGAGGGGCAGAGCCTGCTGGCGTTGAGGCAAAGAGTGGGTGCGGCGAGGTACACGCTCGCTAGGGATATCAAAGGCCACTGAGTTTCGACCCCGGCTGCCCCGGCATGGCGGCGGAAGAGGGGGCTGAGGGCGGTTCGACGCAGGCGAGGAGGGGTGTGGCGGATAGCGTTGCGGAGGTCGCTGGTTAGACTGGTTCTCGGCCTGGCGCGCCGGGTCGCGTCTAAGGCGCTCGCGGCACTCGACGCAATCTTGGACGTAGGCCTCCTTGAGCTCTCGATGGATGGTGCGAGAACACCATTGACCAGGGGTCTGGCCCGGCCGCTCGTATTCATGCCAGCCCATGCAGCGTTCCAGGTTGACGGTGTAGAAGAGTGTTTCGCTACAGAGAAGGCATGTCTCCTGATCCTGCTTGATGACGCACATGACTGCAGCTGGTTTGGTGTCAGAAAATGGGTATGACTTACTGGTTTGTAATTGAGTTGTGTTTGTTGTTGTGATGATTGAGTTGATTGATTGATGAGACGGCTATCGAGCTGGGATCTGATGCTCTTATATAGCCCATCCCTAAGGCATTTTGGACTTTGAGACTGCTCATTGAATACACTCTTTGTCCCGTAACAAGAATATCTAAAGCTGGGTTGCTCGGGGTTTCTGTCAAAGACTTCTATGGAGACAAAGACACCAAGAAATTTAATGAATGCTATCAATGATTTCGATTTGAAAGAAGTTGATTGCGGTGCATTTAGAAGGTCTTACAAGAGACTGATGTTAGGATGTGGAAACTGAAAGCAAGTCTCATTCGAGAACAATGAATCAATGGACTGCAAATTGCATTTGGCAACCTCGAAAAAATCGTCCGGATACATGATGTGACCTTGATGGGACACCAGCTTTGTCCTACAATGTTCGGCGGGCCCTGTGTTCAAGAAAGGCCAAGAAGACATTGATATTTTGAGCAAATACGCTGCTAAACATAGTGGCGTTCCCACTGCCCAGCCTCCATCAACTCTGCAATTGAGTACCTTAGTTCATACCCGACCTGAATTGACAGATTGAGGCTATTTCTAGCAGTTAAGCCTTTACAGCACATTCTACGTCAACCAGCTTTTACAGTCAAAGTTAAATTTATTTAGGTGCAATACTTTTATGGCGTTTGTTGAGACTTTTGTGTACCTCGTTAACTCCGTGAAACGCAGTTGACCGAGGGTGCTGAAACCCCAAGCAGAACCCAATTATCTCACACGCGAACATCTCGGTCCCGAGATCAGTGCCCGTCATCAACTCGATCCTCTCTGTCCCTGTATACATTCGTCAACTGGTCACCACTCTCTTCACCAGCTGTGCTCTTCATCCACTCCACCTTCCGAACAGTAGAGCCCGATTCGTGGACTGGTCATCTCTTATTCCCCCTTTGGGTCCGAACTTGAAATGGAAGACGGCGCTTGGCGACGCTGGAACTGGCTGAACATGGTCGCGGGCTGCTCCAAAGTGAACCTGGAGGAGCCGAAGGGGTGAGGTCGGTAGGGCTCGTGGAGCTGGCTGGGTTGGTCATTGTCTTTGACTGTCAGATTCTCAAACAGATCGATGGGCTCCAGATCTTCTGCTTCAAGGTGAGAGTCTTGCCCACCCGAAATTCCGGTCAACAGTTGCGACTGTGACATCCAGTCGCCCAAGTGCTCAGCCAATTAGTCTTTTTCATGTAGCCCCGAGCGGTGCTCAACAGCCTCCACCTCGCTAGGGAGCGTGGTTGAGCCATGAGCATCACCGGCGGCCGTCGTCCTTTCCAAAAGGTCAGCCGAAGTAGGCGTGGTGGTCGAGGCAACGCCGCTCTAAGGCTGTCCCTCGGGCACGGCGCCGGTCGGCAGTGTCTCAGGGACGAAGGTGGTATACTCCAGGTTGTCCGTCAAAGGACCAAATGTTTCAACCATCCATTTGTCGAGCAAAGGCGCATCGTCGATGTCGTATTTTGGGCCTCGCCATGTAAGAGGGACCCAGCCTTTAAAAGGGTCCAGTCTATGCCAGCCGAATCGGATGATTAGGTGGTACTTCGTCGGGAAGTGCTTCCAGAACCTAGCGGGTTCTGTCCGCAGATCGTCAATGAGTGCGCGTCCGTAGCCTACCAGAACAGCCCGGGGTTCCTCCAGTGGTTGACCTAAGTTTCGCATGGATATGATCACATTCTTCGGATGGAGCTCGCAATGGTCGAGGCCGAGGAATTCTTGTGTAACTGTACCGTCCATGAGCTTCGCGATAATCTTCATGCGTTGATCTTGGTCAGTGTTGAAACTCGTGGGTGCTGAGCTGTCCGTGTAGAGCTGGACAATCTTCGGAATGGGACCAGTGGGCAAAAGAAAGATCTTGAAGACAGACTCCATCGACGTACTCGATCGTGAGAACGGCAACGTGACGGAATTGGTTTGCGAATATAGAATCGACACTCGTAACCTTATTGGTCCATCCTCCATAGAATTCTGGAGCGATGTCGGAGAATTCAGTGCGCCCACATCCATAGAGGAAGTGTTAAGCACCGAACTCGTCACTGAAAGCCGAGTCGGCCTGAATTATGACTTTCAGTCGACGCTTGGTGATATCGACAACCTTATGCCAGAACAAGGCATCGAAAATCTTCAGAAAGAGGAGCTGTCCTTTGAGCGGGATCTCCTGCTCTTGTTCGCTGGGGGAGGTGGATG
Source organism: Colletotrichum gigasporum (assembly GCA_024584535.1). Taxonomy (NCBI): domain Eukaryota; kingdom Fungi; phylum Ascomycota; class Sordariomycetes; order Glomerellales; family Glomerellaceae; genus Colletotrichum; species Colletotrichum gigasporum. Next base: position 7,308,460 of record CP077952.1, read on the forward strand.
GTGTCAAATTGAACGCTCCTAAAGCGCCTTGGAACGGGCGCTCGGCGTAAGGTTAATCCCGAGCGCGCCTCAGGAATCCAGGGGCGTCCCCTACCCCTATCCCTAGGGTCAGGGACGCTCCCTGAAGCACTTAGCAGACACAACACATCAATATACACAATTGACCCTCAATTTGACAGATGGCGCAACGACGACGCGACACAAGACCTTCTGAGGACCAGGGTTGTAGCCAGAACCAGGGCTGCCGCCAATCATCCGGAGAATGTCGACCTCCATTCCAGCATCCTCGTCTTGTTGGTTACTCTCGTCGAGGTTCAGAGGCGCATTTCTGGGGTCGAAAACCAGTCGTGTGAGTGAGTACCCCTTCTCCTCCTCCGACGGCATCATATCTGGCGATGTCAAGCCTTTCGGGAGCGGATATAAGTGCGAGCCATGAGGAGGAAGCGGTTTGTGCGGGCTGAGATGGAGGCGCCGGCCTTCGGAATAGAGCTCCTTGTGATCCAGCAAGATGCCTACATCCTCAGCGGAAGAAGAGGCACCTGTATCCCCGGAGGAAGAGGAAGAGATGTTGAACAGCGTCCAAAGAACTGTCTCCTGATACCCTCGGTGAGTTATTGATTAGAGAAGTATTGAACTGGATGGAACTTACGCGTAGAGTTGTGACGGTGGGAAGTGACGCGTAAGCGATGATGATGTTCAGTTCGCAGACAACCCAGGTGGAAGGGTTGAAGTTGGAAGCTGTGAAGATATGGACGACGAGAGGGGTCTTTATATATGTAAGGTGAAAAGTTAAGGCAGTCTGAAAAGTTAAGGCAGTCTCAAGGTACCTAGGGATGGAGGTACCCGACCTTAAGTGGGCGGCTGTTGCCTTTTCCGCAAAGCTCTTTCCTTTGGGACATGGCCATCGTAAAAGATCGAGTCTGATAACGTCCCACACCCAGTACCCGGCCGCCCCCACATCCCGGCCACCCTAAGCTCCCTCAACACCATAACTACCCCTCTTCTTCTACTAACCACTAATTTATCAATCTTCACTTAATTAACACCATTTTCATCGAGCTAAGATTATTATTAAATAAGTTAGTATACTAAAAATAAGGTTCTTATAGTAATATACACTATTATACATAGTCTTAATAACGTACCTGATAAGCGAGTAGCCACCACAAGCGAGTGGCCACCCCCGATCACAATCACCTCATAAATACACCCAAAGAACAACACTAAAAACACTAAATCAATTGAAACTACTCAGAATCCTCTTCCTCAGTTATCTCTCCATTAACTAAACATATCCATGCATTATGTCCAGTATTCCCGTAAATACCATATTATCGTTAACCCGTTTCGGTCCTTTATTAACAACCACTACTCAGATGTATTTCCTCCTTAACCTAAGTTATAACCTCTCTCTACGACTAAAGGTCCTCTCCCTTAACTATAATAAGACTCCCTCTTTATCTAAGATGGGTTTTCTTAGCTCTCCGGTGTCAACTAAGTAGGTTATTTTCCTCTTAAAGGATTTTGTTCTTAGACCTCAATAAGGCAATCTAATGCATAAATCCATACACTCCCTTCGATAAATACTCTATAACTTTAATAATTAAAGTTAATAAGTTATTTTAATAATAAGAGATTCGATTCTTAATAAGTTCTAATTAAGAAAATACTTGTATTAGGTTATTTAGTATTTAAAAAATCTAAGGTTAGGGTATTATAGGAAGTGATCTTAGAGGTGTTAGAGTGTATAACTTAATATTAAACTTCGATAAAACACTTTCCGTACTTAGAGGAGTAAGCCCAGCTCCTATAAAACCCTCTTAAATATTATTTTCTATAATAACCTACGTAAAGGTTATATAAAATACGGGAAAAAATCTTTCTTTATAATATGGGTATTACCCCGGCGTATCTTATCCTCGATTTATCGACCATATACCAACTTTAATAACCCAAAACATCCAACATCTAAGGGCTAAAGTAGGTGAGACGAATAAGCCAGCATATAAAGGGTAACGATATCGTTCTCCTTATAATATATTTCGAAATTAGTAGAGTAGTGATTTTTATGTTTATCGACAATAAGGAGGTAATATCGACCCTTTAAACACAGTTTTATATACCAATTAAAGTATTAAAGCTAATCTAAGCCTCGTTCATTTGTTGTCCATCCGTTTTCGGACATTACGATAACCCAGTTGTATAGGAGACCGGTTTCGGTATACTAGGTGGAGAGGTGATATTAGCCTGCGACGATAATGTATAACGGGATACTATAGCCCGACGAGCTGATGACCTGAATAACTATAACCTATTCCCGATTACTAAGTTATAATATTTTAATATTTAAACACTTTTCAGAGTTTATAATAACTAATCTAATTAGGATCTAGCCTATTATAAACCTAGTCTCATCGAAGTTATAAATATCTAAATTAATAATACTATACTTTATAATTATATTCACTATAAGGCAAAACCACGTATTTATCGTATTTTGATTTTCGTATTAAGCTTTTTTATAGTTATACTTATAAAAGAAACGTATCCAGAGTTATAGTTATTATTTAATGAAGTTTAAGGCTTATCGCTTGCTAACTAGTAGCGTATTATGGTTAGTAAATAATCGATTAGTTATTTTTTTAAAATTAGTGATCTAGGGAGGAAATGATTGGGAATCTAAGTCCAAAATATACTTAACAAACTTCTCTTCTTTAAATATCGTTAAATTCTAAGAGTTAGGCATAGTATCGCATTATAATAGTATTCCTTTTAATCACCTCCGTAGTATTATTTAGGGTATTGAGTAGATTTTTGTAGTAGACTTTATGGAAAAATTAGGGTCTTTTTAAAGTACTTGGACTATAAGGCTAATCTGGGCTTCTTTGTTTGTGGATTGCATTGTTTTTAGTGGACGAGTATATGTTAAAAGATGAAAGTCTAAGATTTGCGATCGGGGGTGGCCACTCGCTTATCAGGTACGTTATACGAAGAATATTATTATAATAGGGTATCCTTAAATTAACACTTTAGGATTACCTCCTATCACGGGCCGAACCCGGTTGTTATGCCCGGGCTATGCCCGGGCTCGCACCGTGTCGGATTCAAGGGTCAATTCGTGATATATTCAATTGTGTGTAATTGTTCTTGTTCTCCTTATTCTTCAGGGGCGAACTTAGCCCTTAAGGTGGCTGGTTCAAGGGCGCATTTCGGCCCATTATTATTCCGCGCTGCGCGCGGCCTTCGAGCACGCCGGGAGCGTATTAGGCACTTAGTACAGCGGATTCAACACACCCCTTTAGGGAGGCCTCCGTCTGGTGGGCTTCCTATCACCTAATCCGCCCTTTAATAACTATTTCTAAGGACTATAATTATCTCGAGACTTGAATTCCGTCTTCCTCCGTCTAGAACACTTTTCATACGTCCTTCCTGCGGGGTTCATGAGCCCCTAGGAGTGTGAGGAATACGAGCCTCAACGTCCCATATGTTATCCTTGGCCATCCCAGCCTCCCAGCGGGCCTCATCTACGGCGATATCGTGACGACGGTTATCTTCAAGACGAGCCCGCTGGTCACTTATATTTAGCTATACGAGAAACACCTAAAAAGGCTACTTCGGGAGTACTTTTATTAGTCCGTTTACTATTAGCTCGGCTAATAGTGTATATACGACGTCAACGTGGTTATTCTCGATTTTTTAACTGTCGCAAAAGTGGAACCACAATTACGGGACAGTAATTGTGGGCTATATCATGACACACCCCCCCAGACCGAGGAGAGAAGAGGTCTGCTGACTAAGCAATCAGCACCGGCTTACACTCGCAGCTGACAAGCCAGTCTTTGTTGACTGTTACTGGGTAACGGCCGCTCCCAGCTAGCAAGTCTAACCTTCCACTTCGGTTACTTGCTGCTGAAGTAAGAATGGGTGAGCATAACGAGGCTCGAACCCATGACCTCTAGGTCGGCCCACATACTGCCACTTTAGCGAGGCGTTTAGCCATTCAACCAGAGGGCTCGTAGAGACAAGGGCTCATAACTGTCGCAAAAGTGGAACCACTATTGCGGGACAGTAATTGTGGGCTATATCATGACATTAACGTAACTAGTGGTTGTAAATATCGACGTAGTATAGGTGTATTTATAATTGCACTTGTTCTATGGTTATAAGGTGCATAGTTTATTGGTTATTGTATTATATATGAATTCGTGGTTAAAAGTGTATTTAAGGTGTAAACTTAGTGCTCTAAACGTCCTCCATAGGGAGTTATATTTATAAAATGGATATTAGTTGGTTTATAAAGATAGCTTTTTTATTTTGTGTAATAAAGTGAGAAGCTCAGCTTTTATTATTAATATTATAATTATTTATTACTTATTTGCTTTTATACGATGGTCCTACTAAAAATTTGTATTATAAGTATTTAAGAGCTTTTCTAATTTAGTGCATGATCGGCGAAACTCATATTTAAAATAATTTCTAAAGTATTTTCAGAATTATTTGGTGTGGCTCCGTATTCTAAATAAAGGAAGTGTATTGAGTAGAAGTATTGGAGTGCTTGATCCATAGTATGGTGGTGATTCGGCCCTGGGTTCTGATTAAAGTATATAAGATGGTTTATGGTGAATGCGATATCCAGGTGCGTTATTACAATTACGTATATAATAGTTCCAATTTTATGTTGGTATTTTTTAATTTCCCATGGTTTAGTTATCCATTTATAAGGGAAAAGTTTAATAGTTATTATAGGGGTATCATAGTGTACTTTAAACGGTTTATTAGTGTTTAATAAGAGTCTTCTCACCTTCTTATAATTATAAAAGCTAGATCCTCTTAACTTCTTGGTCCCTTAGAACTTTAATTCCTAAGAACTATTATAACTCGTAATTAGCTTTTAGATAGTATTATTCCTAAAATTATTTTATTAATATTATTACCTCATTGTAAAACTTATAAGAGAAAGTTAAGATATAATTATTAACGTAAAAAAAGAATGTAATTTGTTCCTTTTATTAATAATAATTCTCTCCAGCAACTTATTGAAAACCGAGTTCTAGGAGCCCGTTTTCTAAGTGCTTTTACTAAAATAAAGGGGTCCTTTTAAGGTTATAAAATGCCTTTTCTAAGTATAGTATTCGTTTAGTTTTTTGGTATTCGGGTAGGAGTTATATATACACTTCCTCGTCGATTATTATGTGTATAAAAGTATTTACTGCGTTATACTATAAAAGTTCTATATTAAAGTGAGTAGTTATTATAATAAGGATTCGGAATAATATACCTATAAGTATAATGTCAGGTTGGTCTGCGTAGAGTGAAGGAGTTGGCGATGCCCAAGTAGGGTATAATAATAACTAGTATTCGAATCTGGTCTCCTATAAAATTTCCCACTATATTACCCCTTAAATCCCCTTCTTAGAGTAATTATTTTCCGTTAACCCCACTTCGAGGTTACCCCTTCGGTGCTCCCCCTAACCCCCGCCGGTGCACCTAATACGATCCCCCCGCCCCCTAGGCCCCGTTCCGGGGCCGTCTAAACGTTTATTAGCCTTATTTAGGGCCTACACCGGCACCTCCACTAATACTCCCTAATCACTATACTTATCTTTAGTTTTAGGTTTAGGGGACCCGAAGTTTAGTAATGGTCAGTTAGCGCCTACGTTTCCCTAACCGGAGGTGCCTTTTTTTTATCCTTCCCCAAGGTATTCTAAAGCTAAGTAAGTGTCCACTATTTCTCTAGTTTATGGGAGGTTAGGTGTAAGTGGGTACCCCTCTACTAGGCCACTACTCCACTTCCTCTACTAATAGCCCACTAAGATAACTTCTTAGTATCTCTTTATAAACACTTCGTATACTAACTAATAGACCTACCTCCTTCCACTCCTTCCCTACTAATAGCTTTATAGAGTATCCTTATATCCCCTTTTAATGGGCCAGGGTGGTCCCTACCCTCATTCCTTTATACTTCTTTTAGCGCTAAGTATTAACTCCTAATTTTAAGAATACAAGAAATTCCTATACTATAAACACCCCTAATACCCCCCCAATACTCTTTTTATATCAATAATCCCCTATTATAGTTTATTCTCCTTAAACCTTAGGTGCCCTAATACAATTATTCTATTACTTCTAATATAAAACTAATTTTATTATACACTTTAATTCCTCCGTTTTTTTCTTCTTTTAGTGTTATTTTTCGTCGTTTTCTCGTCCTTCTAGTTATTAACTTTAACCATTATTCCCCTACTACCCCCGCCGCTATATTTTCCGGTCCTATTTCCCCTACCCCTATTAATAACGACGGTAGTTCTACTCCGCTGGTTCCCCCCAACCCCTTTAATAATATAAAAGGCGACGACGACGAGAATCGCCTCCGCACTATCCCTTATACCCATTACCTATACCGTATAATGGGCTAGGACCCTAAAAGTAATACCCCCGTTCCGCATTACTTCGAGACCACTAATACATCTTCTCCTCCCCCGGTACTCCCCCGTTTCTATTACTAAGAATTTAAACTATAAATAATAAATACACTATTTATATTACCTAATACAATAAACCTTACTTTTTAGTATATACTTATCCCCCCCTCTAATTTAGCTACCCCTAAGGCTTTCTAAATATCGTTAATACCTTATAGTTGCTCCGTAAGTACTCCTCCGCTACCCTCATACTCCACCGTTGCTTTAATGAAATCCACGATGAGGTATCGAGTAGCTCCACTTTCCGCGACGCCTAAGCCGAGGACGCAGTATATTACCCCCATTATAACACCGGTCCCCACCCAGCACCCCTCCATTATACACCTACTAATCTACTACTTAGTTTACTTATAAGACCACCCAGCTTATAAATAAGAAGGCCCTCTAAAAAAATGCCGAGAATGTCAAGGACCCCGCTAAACGCAAAGCCGAGGAGGAGGAGGAGGGATAACTACTCTACTAGTATAAGGTCACGGCCTTTAAGGTGTTAATTTCCACTACTAAAAAATAAACCTCGGCCACCTCCCACCTTACCACCTCTACTACTAATTAATTAGTGACCCTCTACTCCTATGTTAATACCCTTATTACCTAAACCACCTCTATCCAAGCCTAGACCACTATTACCACTACTCTTGTTACTACTATTACCACCACTTTCTAAAAGTTCACAAAGTTTTATACTAATACTATAAGTACCCTATTACTCCCCTAATACCCCTTAAATAAACCTCTCCTTACTTTACTTAACTTATTTTATTTAAAACTATACTACTCTTAATACCACCTCCTCTAAGGAGGGCTCGCCTTCGGGCAACGATATTAATAAGGATAAGGAGGTTAAAGGTGATAACACCGATACTAATAACTAATCCCTCTATACTACTCCCCCGGTGGCCCGCCTTCGGGCATTTCGATAGTTTTTGTTTATTCCCAGGCCCCCAAAACTATATAATCTTCCTACATCGGGTTAAATACATTCCCCGACCAACTAATATCCTAGTCCTTATAACTCGTTCCTCTTATAATCCACTAGTAATCTATTAATAACTTTCTACTTAAACTCTATTTTATAATTATTAATTAAATCTCATAAAATATTCTTCCGAGGTTCTTAGGAATTCTCTTCGGGCCTATACCCTTCCTATTTTACTAAATATTTCCGTTTCCTTTTAAACCCCTTATAACCCACCAGGGTCTTAACTATATACTCATCATCGTTCTCCTTAACTAATACTTTTTATAGTTATAATAGGTTATTATAGAACTTTTTTAGTTAGGACGAGGAGAAAATGTTATAAATCTTATACCCTAACCCTAGTTCAAGTTCATAGACTACCCCGCCGTTAACTACCCGCTTAATAGTAAACGGTTCTAAGTACTTATCGGCTAGCTTTTTCGATGGCCTACGTTATTATATATTCTTAGTTAATAATAAGATGTGTTTACCGACTTAGAAGTTAATATGCGCCCTCCTCTTATTATACCATTTTTTGTATATCTTATTAGAGTGGGCTAATAGGTCCTACACTACTCTCCTCTTTATTTTTAACCCTTTTACTTTATCTTTTATTATTAATATATTTGTTGGGGCTTTTTTATCCATAGTAATGTTGTGTAGTCCCGGTGGTAGGTAGCTTATTAGCGCCTCCGCCGGTGCTAACCTAGTGGTATTATGTTAGGTATTATTATAGACGAATTAGGCTATTCTTAGCTACCGTGGCTAGTTATCTTATTTTATGTTATAGAATGCTTATAAAAAGTGTTCTAAGTTCTGGTTTTGTTTCTCCGTTTATTCGTTAGTTTGAGGGTGGTATACTATGCTAAGTTTCCACTGGATGGTTAGTTAGTGATATACTATTACTTAGAACTTATTAGTAAATAGGGAACCCCTATCCGAGACTATTAACTAAGGAATTCTATACTATAAGAATACTTTTTATATTAGTAATATAGTTAATTGGTCCATAGTAAGTGATTCCCTAGTGGATATATAGAGGGTATACTTAGTTAACTTATCCACTATTACTAGGATGTTATTGTGTTATTTCCTATTTCCACTATTTACTACTAGTAATTTAGTAATAAAGTTAAGAAATACGTTTTCCTATGGGTAGTTGGGTACTAGTAGTGTACTTAGTACCCTATAAGAGAAGTGGTGGCGTGGTTTTATATACTAGTATACGGTACATATCTTAACGTATTCTACTATATCCTTCTTTATCCTTTTTTAGAAGAACAAACATCCTATTCGGATTATCGTCTTAGTAACCCCTAAGTGGCCACTTATTAGCTCATCGTAGAACACAATAAGGATCTCCCTTATTAACGGGTAGCCCTTTAGTACGACTACTCTACTCTTATACTTCACCATTCTTTTATTATCTTTTCCCTAATACACCTACTTCTCCTATACCGTACTCTATAATATAGGGTTAAACCTTTGGGCCTTTTATATTACTTCTTCTAAGCTTAGGGCTAGTGTTTCCGGTATAACGTTTACAGTATCGAGTCATAACTCCTTCCTCGTTACTTAGTTATATCTTATCCTCGGTTAGAATTATTCTAGGAAACCTTTTAAAAACGTACCCCTAATTTCCTCCCGTTCACCCTCCTTAGGTCTATAGTTTAGTCTCTATAATAGTCTATTAGTTATATTTTGTTTACTTAGCTGATATTTAATATAGAAGTTAAACGGTGAAAGGTCCTAAAGTAACCTAACTTAATGGTTATTTAATTAGGGTTTAGTGGTGAGGTAATAGTGCCCTAGGTGGTCCATTAAGAATAGTATCTGGTGTTGTATATATAACAAATAGTGTTACTAATATATAACTACCTCTCGAATCACTAATAGCTCCACTTTTAATACTCCGTATCTTAGCTCAACTCCCCTTAACTTCTTAGAGAAGTAGGTGATAGGGTACTAAGCGTTTTTATACAGCTAGTATAAAATTGCCCTTATTACGAAGTTTAATACATCGGTTTCGACCCTTATTAGGAGGGAGGGGTCAAAGTACCTAAAGATAAGGGCCTCCGTGAACAATTCCTTTAGCCTATGGAAGGCCTCCAATGCCCTATTATTCATAATTAGCTCCCCCCCCATCTTCTTCGTTAACTTATCCGTAAAAGGTATATACACTTTAGTATAGTTCTAGATAAAATACTTATAAAACCCTATGAATCCTAAGAAAACCTGGATATCTCGTATACTATAGAGTATTAACCACTCTATAATAATTATAACCTAGTCCTATTCCATTATAATCCCTTCCCCTGAGATCATAAACCCTAAGAACCTAATCTCCCTAATATAAAACTCGCATTTCTTAGGGTTAATATATAAGTCAATAGTATCTAAACGGTGTAGCACCTCCTGGACTACTTCCACGTACAACGTCTTATCCTTTAAGAAGATGAGGATGTTATCTAAGTATACTATATAAGTGATATCGACGAGGCCCACTAATACATCGTTAACGTAGGCCTAAAAGGTCACTAGTGTATTAACGAGGCTAAACAACATAATATTATATTTATAATAGCCGTACTTAGTTTAGAAAACCATTTTTTATTCATCTCCTTTACGAATATGCACTTAGTAGTACTTATCCTTAAGGTTTAGTTTTATAAACCAACTCACTTCTAAGAAGTGGTTTGGGATTTCTCCGATAAGGGGTAGTAGTGTATAGTTTTTTATAGTAACACCGTTAAAGTGTCACGTGGCTGGAATCTGACTAAGGAAAGCATGGCGGCTAAGCCGATTCCAGACTGCGACAGGGCTTGACTAAGGAGGACTATATATATAAAGGCCTGTCCCTCCCCTTTAAGGGGAGGATCAGAGAAGAATAAGAGTTATAACTAGTACCTACTTATTATCCTTTTACTAACCTTTTTATTTTGTACCGTAAACCCCTAATACGTTCTTTTCTCTACTTACTTAAATAGGGGTGTGAACTATCGAGGTAATAAGATAACTAACCGAAAAAAACCAACCACTATTAACCCAGCGAACTACCAAACTCGATTAAGAGTATTAGGGACTCCTTATACTAATAAAGTCGACGAAAACCTAAACCTCAATAATTAAGAATACCAACCCGGTGATCGAATTTAGAGTTAGACCTAAACCACTAATAACTAGGAATTAACTAAATAAAATCTGGACTAACTTATTATAGACGAGGAGGCCAGGATCCGGCTTAAAAGGAAATATGATCACCTAATAGCTCTAAGGAATAGAATAGTGACCCTTAAGAAAGATATAATTATTATAAAAGCCGTTACTTAATAAACCCCTAAGTAACAAAAATCCGACCTCTAAGGAAAAGCATATCTCCCGACTCTTAAATATAAGGGGGGATCCTAGGCTAATTATAACACCTTCGTTTTTAACCTAAAAGGACGTTTCACCATAAATCCGAACAACTTAAGTACCGATACTATAAGAGTCCTGTATACTACCGGGTGTTTTAATAGTGGAATCCAGCGAAAATGGGCTAGTTACGTCGTTATTAAATACGAGAATGAACTAACTAGAATCTCTTAGGCGGAGATGGAAACCTAGTTATACATCGGTATAGTAGACAATAGGACCCGGGTATTTAGTACTATCCACCGCTTCGAAGTAATAACCTAGAAAATAGGATAATCTTATTAGAGTTTTATTAATACTTATAAAATAGTGGAAGTAGAATGCTTGGACCCCGTCCCTGAAAGGATCCGTGTTATAAACGTTATTAACTAGCTAATACTAGAGTTATAGAAATAGGTTATAGTGTATAGGCTTTTTATTATTAGGTAAGAATTGGATAACGTCGCTAAGAAGGCTGAACTAATAACGCCGTTATCCACCTAGAGCTAATTAGTTCCTTAAAACTAGAAATAGTCCTAATAGGGATACTACTAGGAATCCTAAAGAGATTAAAGGAGACCAGTGTTAAGGGATAAAAATAAAATAAGTAATAACGAACCTAAGCGTAAACTAGAAGATTTGAGCCTCGTGAAGGGACCCTAATTAGTAGTAACCCGGAGCTTTGTTATATATTACACTTATAGGAAAGAAGGCCATATTTTGATCCGATGCTCCCTTTGCTAATGGTGTAAATAGCCGAGATACTAAGGAACGGAGTATAATTAGAGGTTAACCACTGGTGAGATAGTCTAAGTAACCCAGGACTAATAGGATTCGGAGCCTCTATGCTACCTTGAAACTAGTATCCGTATTTAAACCACTAAGGGGTAGAGAATTAGTAAAATTTTAATTAATACGGGTATAGACGAGAATATTATAAATTAGAAGATTATCTCCATGGATAATACTAAGTTGGTGCTTAATAAGGGGACACTATTCCGAGGAATATGGAGTTTAGTAACTCCTAAATACGGAGTGAGGAGATTCGTAATTCGTATAACGGATAGAATAAAAGTAATAAAAATAAAATTACATAATTTTAGGATTAATAATAGCAACGGATACAATGTAATCCTAGGCCTCCCCTAGTACTAAGTAGTAAGGCCGAATCTTAATTAGGCTGAACTCGGCTAGACCTATCCCCTATCCGAAAATAGTATCCAACTTATTATAAGTTAAAAGGAGATAAACAAGGCATTTAAGGAGGTAAAGGCCATCTTATTAGTAATATTATAAATTAGATATAATAAGACTAGTCCTTAGTAGTAACCCAGTAAAGGCGAGAAACCAGAGGTTCCTCTAGAATACCAAGATTTCGCATATGTCTTCAATAATAAGCTAGTGGTGACCCTGGCCGAGGAGGGAGCATGGTAATACACTATTAACTTGGAACCAGGGATATAGCCCCTATTTAGACCTATCTACCCACTAGCTGAGAAGGAGCTAGAGGAGCTATGAGAGTATTTAGAAATATCCTTATAGAAGGGATGGATACGATTTTTAATAAGCCTAGTAGGAGCCCCGATCCTATTTATACCGAAGAAGGGAGGCAAACTATAGTTATATGTTAATTATAGGGGATTGAATTAGGTGATCACTAAGAATAAAACTCCTCTTCTCTTAATTAACAAAATATTAGATCACCTCTACTTAGTAAAGTGGTTTATAAAATTGGACCTTAAAGATACTTACTACTAGGTGTATATTAAGGAGGGAAATGAGTAGAAAACAGTGTTCAAAATGAGATATGGCCACTATGAGTACTGGGTGATGCTATTCGGGCTCGTTAACGCCCCTATTACCTTTTAGGCTTATATAAATAACACGCTTAGGGGCCTAATTGATGTTATTTGTATTGTGTATTTAGACGATATTCTTATTTTCACCTAAGATAAGGACATGTACTTAGATGTAGTTAAATTAGTGCTCAGCTGGTTAGAAGCCAATAGACTTTACGTAAACCTCGAAAAATATACTTTTACTATATAAATAATCGAATTCCTTGGATTTATTATTTCCCTTTATGGAATCTCTATGGAGAGGGACTAAGTGGAAGTAATTATTACCTGGCCAATACCTAATACCCTAATAAACATCAGGCAATTCCTTGGATTTACTAATTTTTATCGGCAATTCATCAAGAATTACTCTAAGATTTGTACACCTTTAACGGAGAGGACTAGGAATACAACTAAAGGTTAGCCGGTAATAACATAAAATACGCTAAAGGCCTTCCACAAACTCCGTCTACTTTTTATACGTACCCCAATTCTATAATATTTCGACCCCCTATTACTAATACGAGTAAAAACCAATATATTAGACTTTATAATTAGTGTAATCCTTAATTAATGTTAACCCGATGGGACCTAGAGACCTGTTGTATTTATGTTAAGAAAGTTATGGAATACTAAGTTGTGATATAGTGTTCCTGAGGTAGAATTGCTGGCCATCCGTAACGCAGCGCTACACTAGCGGAGATACTTACTATACTCATAACATAAGATCCGTTTTATAATAGACCACCTAGGCTACTAGTACTTAGCTAAGAAGAAGATGTTGAATAGTCGTTAGGCTAGGTTATTCTAGGATATTGTTATATTTAATTTCGAAATTGAATATCGACTAGGCAAACAGAACGCTATAAACGCCCTATTAAGGAGGCCGGATTACCAGCCTAATAAAGACGAGGTTATAAGTATAAAAAACGAATTCTTATAAGACTTCTTGGATTAATTTATAGATTTTAATATTAAAAGATGTTAAAAGGTAGCTGGCCCCCAGCTGATCAACACTAGAACCCTAGAGAACTAAGAACCTTCCCTATTTAATACGGCGAGGGAAGCACAAAAAGTAAACACTACTTTAGGTGACGACTAGAGACCACTAGGACTACACTAAACTAAAAACGGAGACGGAGTTATATAATACTAGGAAATGGTGTTTATTCCTAATTATAGCCCTTTACGAATAAAGATTCTGATGGTTTTTTATAATAAGTTTTCTAGTGGCCACTAAGGAGTTACTAAGATGATTAAGAGAATTCGATAATTGTTCTTTTAGAAAAAAATGAAGTAGGATACTCATAAGTATATTAAGACTTACACAATATACCAGTGGACAAAGCCGAGGTATCACCTATTATACGGTGAACTCTCACCTCTCCTGGTGCCCACTAAGCCATTTGAGTAATTGTTATTTGACTTTATCGCAAAACTCCCGAAATCCCAAATTACGAATTAATAAGTGTACAACAGTATATTGGTAATTGTGGACCGATTAACTAAATACGCCTTATATTTGCCCACTAGGGAGATAATTACTGTTAACGGGTTAGTACACATTTTGACTAAAAAAGTGTTCTTATAATATAGTATCCTAAAAACGTTTATATTAAATAGGGGATTATTATTTATTAGTAAATTCTAGTCCGAGGTTTACTATTAGTTGGTTATGAAGAGGAAACTCAGTACAACTTATTACCCTTAGATGGATGGATAGACTAAACAATAAAACTAGATATTAGAGCACTTTTTAAGAGTATTCTGTAATACGGAATAGAATGACTGGGCGAAGTGGCTCCTAATGGCCTAGTTTATCTATAATAATTCATGGTATAGGGTTATTAAGTTAGTATTAGCTAAAGCCCTTATGGGATTCCTACCTATAGGACTAAACGATGTGTTTCTAAGTACGATAAGGGGACAAATAGTACTAAGTGTCGTGGACAGAATTGAAGAACTAAGGACCAGGAGAGTAACCATTGCTCACCTGATGGATAAGGTTAACGCTAGCTACGCAAAATTCTATAATAGGAGAAGGTCATTTATTATATTCAAAGTGGGCGATTTGGTCCTGCTTTCGACTAAGCATATCAAGCAACGGAGACCATTAAAAAAGCTTTCGGACAAATACCTTGGCCCTTTTACTATTACACGGGTGGTCAACGGGGGGAGAGTATATGAGTTGGATGTCGATCTTAAGTACAGGATCCACAATGTTTTCGCTTTAACTTAATTAGAACCCTTTTATGGAACCGCTACCTAACTAAAGTATATCCGGATTAAAGAAGATGACGCTAATATGTACAAAGTAGAGCAGATTATTTAATATAAAAGCCCCCTAAGGAATAGGAGGTACTTAATAAAGTGGAAAGGATATAATGGAATAGAGAACTCGTAGGAGTTTTAAAGGAATATGTTTAAGGATTTAAGAAGAGACTACAAAAAATAACTAATCACTATTAGAGCATCGGTTACAAACTAGCAAAAATTAAAAAGGTAATAGAGCAAAGTTAGGCCTTTATTAAGGCTAAGAAGACGATATCGAGGTACCGCAGTAAAACTAAAGCTAGCCATAACCCAGCGTACACTTATCTACACCTCCCCGAGGGGGTCGTTCTCACCACTCTCATTACCCCTAGCACTACTACTTACACCACCCTTATTATCGTCAAACTTACTGAAACGGAGCGGGGGATGCAGTGAACAGCATGTATTGTACGAATAATAACACACACACTCTACTGACCATAAGTCGCGCACCTCTCGTCACGGGTCCGAAGAGGTAACTAACTCGTACTAAACAGCCTCAGGGACGCTGCTTTCAAGGGGAATCGAGTATTCTAAACCTAATCAGGTCTGGAATAAGCTTAAAAGACCAGGAAAAGCGTATCCGAGACTAGGTTACTTTGTTACTTAGTAGTAAACCGACCTTCGTATAAAGTATTGTATACTATGGTTACGATAATAATATTAATAATAAAAATGGGTAAAATGAGTGAATATTCTTATCGAGGAGGCTCCCCCCGAGGTGTGTATTGTGTTATGTATAGAGGCCTGATTAGGTCTAAAATACTAAAAGAAAGTTTCTCTTTATAAGGGGTCATCGTCGTTATACCCTAACTATTATCCCGAAGATAAGCTGCGCACTTCCCCTGCCCGATTTCAATTGTCCCCTTATTTTAGTTCTAAGCTTTAGTATACTAAGATAATCCTATAAATGGGTAAACTAAATAAAAAAGAAAAGGAAACTAGTATACATAAAACCTGATTAGGTGTGTTGGTTGTGAAGATTATATTTCTGGCCTTCCTTAGGTGGTTTCTCTAGCCTCTTTTGATGCTCCCTTTCCGCTTTCTTCACCGCTACTACTTTATTCTAGTACACCGCCGTATCGTTCCGGTTATGTCCTTGCTACTAATTAGGTTTAGTGGGTTTAAGGAACAGCTCCTAGGCTCTTATTTAGTATACCACAAATTGGTATAGGTCGTCGATCCTATTTATAAACTCCTCCTTAGTGTAATCGGTAATCTTCTCGCAGCTAACCTTCGCGACCTTCTTCCATTTTTGGTACTTAGTCTTATACCCGTGCACGAGGACCTCCCAATCAACCTCGTAGTTTTATGCTTATCTTTAGGCTACTTATGTTAAAGTGGTCAAGTTGTACGGGTAAGGGGACATCGGGGTTGCCTCCGGTTATGGTAACTAAGAGAAGAAGGGCTTATTGGGTAAATTGTTTAGTGGGTTAAATAGGCCTGAAGATGTATTAGAATTGGTATTACTAGTGATTAATAGTGGGTTATTATTAGTGTTCTGAGGTTAATTAGGTGAAGGCGGCTTTTTAGAGGTCTTTTTCGGTTTTTTGTTGGTGGTGGTAGTGTATTTGTTGATGGACTGGTGAGGTTTATTGTGAAGATTATGATCTATTTCTATGCTGTAAAACTCTTAGGTAATCCAGTTAATCCATTTCTAGTACATGGTTTTAATGCGGTTAGTGGTGGAGTAATGGGTCCAGGAATGTGCCACCTACGGTGCGTTATGATTTTCTCGAAAGATAACTCGAAGCTATTCCGCTATAAAGACACTATACCCATAGCTATTAGGTTACTGGACCGTATTAATAATGCCCGATGCTGCTCGAATAACCCCGATTAGGTTAGATCCGGTACCCATGGTTTAATATTACGACGTTAAGTTATGTATATTAACTAAAAACCGTTGTTCTAAAAGCCCTACGCTTTATATACTATTAAACCAGAAAGTGTGACCTGAGATTTGGTTAACGAAGACGCTTATAAAGTGATTTCCGCTGTGGGCCGTAATAAAGTAGACTAGATTAGTTCCGTAGATATATGTTTTTAGTTGGTCAGAGCACGGTCTGAGTTATTAAGGGGTTAAGGGTACATCTCCCCAGGGTTATATAATAATCTCGATGTTAATGCCCAGGGCTTTTAGATCTCGCCGAGCTATTATAACAGCGGCTTCCACTTCCCTATATTCAAGCTAATCCCTTTATATAATATTCCCTTATATATTATAATAGTTTTTAAGAATATGGGTGGCCATATTCGGGGCCTAACCCATTCACCGTCCCTGGTTATCGAAACTGGCCGCTTATTGTGTTCATAGAGTTGTAGTTACTTTTGAACTTTGTGCGGGAAGCTACGAGGGAGCCGGAATTGGTGTTTTATTATTTGGTGTAGGTGTATTTTGCGGGTGCGTGGGGTTTATGTGTTGCCTATTAGGATCCGTAACCCCGGTGAGTAGTCGAAGTATTACTAGTAATACATATTAGGAGTTTTTGGGTTTTGTGATACTTCTTTGTGCCGGATTAGGTGTAAATTGTTAAGTAGGGTCGAGTCCCATGGTTATGAACTTGTGAAGAAGGGTCCTAGTATAGTTGTTATCCTAGAAGTTGATTCGGTTCAGGATAACCGATATAATAATGCTTGTGCGTAGGTAGTGTAATAGAAAGAGCAGAGAAGTTAATGATAGTTATGTAAAGTAGGTCGAGAAGGAAGCTTTGTTTCTGATTAGGCTAGGTTTATTATAGGGAAGTGGAAGATAAAAGGTAAGGGTTAAAGGGTGGGTTATTTGTTTGTTAGCGTAGGGTGAGTTAATTCCTGAATTAGAGCTAAGGGCGACTCTAGGTGAAAAGTAGGTGGTTTTGTAAATCGAAAAGGGAAGGGTAGGTCACTTTGTGTACCCTTCCTTCTGATAAAAGAGTGTATTAAAAGGAAGTGAGTTAGTCCCTTTTTATCTAATTAGATGCTTATTGCAGTTCCTCAGTTAAGTCGGAAGGTCCTCTAGTGAATTAGTGCTACCCTTAGGGCTAGTATAAGAGGGCGCCTTTTCTTCCACCTTTTTCTTCCTCATAATAACCACTATTATGTCCCTAATCTTAGCTCCTCGACCTGATCTAGTGCTCTATAACTCAATAATATGCCTCCGAAGGACATTAACCATAAGTACAACTGAACGGCTCCTATCACGGAAGCTCCTTAGTTACTTAACTATGATCCTCTAAAGGATAAAGGTTCTTTTATTACTATCACCCCCGTAAACCTCATTATACGTCGTTTTTTCTTAACTTTTTATTTTTAGTAGACCTAATTAGAGTATTAGATTGCCACTTCCCTTGTTTGGTGTTAACTTAAAGATCCCGTTGGTCGTTTTTATGCCGAAGTTTAGTTCACTAATACCGTTGAGCATAGTAATACTCGTGCTAAGGTGGCCTAATGGTTCTGGTTCTCGTTTTCTACGTTTTATCCCTTGGTAATTATAAAGAAGTATTCTAAGAATGGTACTTTTAATTATTAGGTTTTTGTTTTATGTTCCTATAATAGTTACTTTGGGTTTATCGTTTAGAAGTTTAGTGGTTAGTTAAATGCTGGGGCTATTCTCGTTATTTATAGAGTTAGTGGTTAGAATATGGTTTTTTGTTATTATTACGAAGAGTATTGGTGTATATTGCTTTACGGACCTAATTAGGGTGCTGTTATAGCTCTTTTCTGGGAATGCGTCCTTTTTCCTAGTGAATACTAGAACACTTGTTCTAATTGTTTATTCTATGAGATTGGCTCCGTTTGTGATTATTGTGACCCCGTTTTTTATGTGTAGTATGGGTACGGTGCTTAGTTTGTTAATGGTTTTTTTTGTATAGAGGGTGGTGGAATTGGATCGGTTATCCCTGAAAACATCTCCTTTGTTGATTCGAAGCACTGCTTTTAGGAAGATCTCGTTACCCTTGCTAAGTCTTAGAAATAGACGTATAAACGGTCCCGCACGAAATCGATTTTGGATATGACTTTCTTCGGTAATAGCTCTTAATATGTGAAGAAGAAGGATATAGTGGGGGAGGATTCGGGCTAATTAAGTGGAGGAATAAAGGAAAAGAATAAAAGGAAGGGTTAGTGTTATGTTACTCTCTTATCCCTAAAATATTCCCGCTAGTCCTTTGCTGGAAGGTTTTCCCTCCTGAAAAGCATAATAACAACTTCCACATCGATGTTATATGCATTTACTTAGTTCATAAATTCTAATAAAATGTAAAAATAAGATGAAGAAAAAGTTAAATAAACATCTAATTAGGGGTAAAATGCTTGGAAAACGACGCTAAATGATGTTGAATGTTAAGAGAAGGTAATGTTGTGGTGTTTATGTTTTGTCTATATGTTCTACTATGTTGTTCTATGAAGGGAGATGTAATTAAAATGTGGCAAAATGCAGGGAAATGCGCCGAAATATCTGATGAATGATAGTAGATGTATCTAATTAGGTCCTAAATAACGAGGAAATGTAGCCAAATGCAAGGAGATGTTAGGGTATGGGTGGTCATGAATGCGTTATCCAGGCCATTGTCCTGGGTCGCTTATCTAAATATATCCCTAATCCTAGTAAAATTTCAAACATTTTGAGCAATAAACAATTTTAAATAAAGCAAAACATTAATTTAAACCCTTCTAATTAGGCTTTTGTTTTAGTAAAATCCTGGTATTTCGCTTTCTCTGCTTCCGTGAGTGGCTTTAGGTTAATTGCTATTTGTTTACTTAGCTACTCCTATGCTTTTATATTCTTTTTTAATTTTTCCTTATTTTTTTCCCACTTCTCTTGTTCTATTTGTAATCTTGTAAATGGTTTTGATGTGGTTGGATTAGGTCTATTGTTATCGTCGTCGGCTATGTTCGTATTATCTGTGAGATTGGGGAGGACTCGTCGGAGTTCGTCTCGAAGTACTATTTTTGCTTATTACGGATTTTCTAACTCCTATAACCCTTTATCTATTTATATAAATCTCTTTAGGTAATAGCCTCTATAAGTGTGTATAGTTATTTCGTCCTTAGCTAACGTTTCTAGTTAATACGACCTAGTTTCTGGGTGTACTGATTTGATCCGGAGGGGTCCCGTCTATTAGTAGTGTATTTTTCGTTTTTTCGATTTGTTTATTACTTGTTTTTCATCGTAAACGAGAATAAGATCTCCGGGCTGTAGCCGTCATTGCTGTAAGGTTTTGTTGTGTACTTTATTAAACTAATCCGTTTATCGTTATCTAATCCGGGTTACACGAAAGGCTACTTCTTCTCTGTCTTCGTTTAGTTATTAGAAAGCTCTAATATGAGTTAAAAGCTCCTAATTAGGTGTGTGGACGTTTACCTAGTCCAGAATCCTCTATATAAAAGTGTTAATTTTAATTAGTGTAATGGTTTCGTAGTTATATTCTAAGTAGAAGGGTGTGAATCCGGTCAGCTCTCTAATTGACGTTCAGTCTGTGAATAGCGTTGTGGGTAGTATGGTACCCCAATTCTTCTTCCCTCCATTTGACCAGGTTAATAGTGTATGTGTGAGTGTCTGATGTCCCTTCTCATTTAGCCCGTTCGCCCTGGTGTTATAGGCTGAGATCACTTTTTTGTGGTAACTATATACTTGGTTAAGCTCATCCACCGCCCTCTTATTTTTAAACCCTCCGTTAACGATAATTTCTCTGTAAACCCCGTGTTAATAAATAACGTCTTCTTATAGGAAATCCGCTACTGTTTTCGAGGATACGGAAAGCGCTTGACGGGCTTCGGGCTAGCCTGTGAGCTGATTTTTTGCCTTGATTAGGGCCCATTTGCTAATCTATTGTATATTAAGTGAAATCCTTGACCAGGGTAGTCCCATAGGCGTTGTCGTAATATGTTGATCATCTTGATGGCCGGGTCGAGCTGTTTAACAAGTTGGGTACGTGGCCACTTTGCGTTTAATGGAATCATAGGCTCCCTGTTAGAAGTAGTTCTTAAAAACTTTGTTGAATATTATATTTCGTCCCTTATGGCCTGATTCTATATGAGCTTGCTTAATCAGGTCCTATTGGAGCTCCCCGCTATTAATAACTTATTGTGGGGTTGGGTATTAGTGGGTCGGTTAGCGGAAAAGGTAGCCGTCATAGTATATGTATAGCTAAGCCTTATTCTTAAATTTGCGAAAACCGGCTAGTGTTATACTATCTGGTTAAAGAAGGGTTCTTAAATGGTAAATGATTTATTGTATTTTGAGTAACTAGGTTTAATTAGGGTTTAGCTAGTTTTTGGGTATCGAGAAAAGTAGTGAATTTAATGGAATAACTGGAGATGTAGATTATAGGTACTGGGAGGTGTAGGCTGTGGATAGGTAGATCTGCGTATTAATGAATTCCTTTAATTGTTCAGGGTCTTCGTATTCGGCCTGATCAGAGGGTTTAGGAGGTTTATATGATAGGCCGTTAGCTATAGTATTCTTCTTACTAGGCATGTGTTTGATATTGAAGTCGAAAAGGCGAATCCAGGTGATCTATTTTATTAATAGTGCTCTGGGTAGGTCGCTTACCCCTCCGTTCAGCTGCCCGATAAGGACTTCGGTGTTGGTTTTAAGGGTAAAATATACGCTATAGACGTATATTCGGAGCTTCTTCAGTGTTATAAGAATAGCCCGTAATTCTAGTTTACCGGAGTTATATTTTAACTCTACACCTCTCTATATGCCACTTTTAAACTAGGCTACTGCTCTTCAGCTATTAACGAGTTAGCATAGTACTATACCTTATCTAAGTAAGTTGGTGTTAGTGTAAATAATAATCTGTCCAGTTTTAGGGCCATAGTCTAGTCTGATTAGGATGGGGGAGGTCGTTAAAGTGGTTTTTAGGATGTCCATGGCTTATTGTTAAATACGTCCCTATGTAAACGGTGCACTTTTCCAGAGGAGGTTATATAATAGCCGTATTTTCATCGTAAAGTCTTCTACCTATGCGTAGTAAAAGGTAACGATTCCGAGAAATGATCTGACCTTTGTGATACTAGTACACTTCACTTATTCCTGGATTTTTTGAATCTTAGCCTGATTAGGCTAACGGTTGTTGTATCCGTATAAATACCTTAGGATTACCGTTACCTCCTATGCCCATTGCGATTTTTCGGCTGATGTAGTGTATCCTGAAAGTTTGAGGTTAATTAGGACTTTGTTGATATTGGTTAGATGTTTGTAAACGAATCGTTGTATGCCGAGAATAGAGGTAATCTTTTTTTTGTTGTACTACGAAGTTGGGCTTTTAATAGTGATATTGTTTAGGAAGGCCTTATAGTAGTGTGGGATGAGATCGTATAAGATTCTTGTTATGATCCGCTGGAAATACGTTACCGAGTTGGTCTATCTTATTAGTAGGGAATAAAATTGGAGAAGTCCTAATGGAGTTGTAAATATAGTATAATTTCTGCTGGCCGGGTTGAGGGGGACCTGATTATATTTAGAAAAGAAGTCCAGTATGGAAAGGAGTTAATACCCGCCGTATTCTTTTGTGAAGGAGTTTGTGTTGGGGGGAATAAATGCGTCTTGGATGGTGATATTATTCAACTTAGTGACCGAATTAATAAGTTGGTATTTCCTGTCCTTTTTTTTGACCAGGAATTATGGATTTCTGTATACGGTGTGACCTTTTTTAAGTGTTCTTCGCCTAATCCGGTCTCGAAGTATTTCTAATACTGTATTTTGAATCGCTGGCGGGATCGGGATGCCTTTCACTTATTAGGCGTTGTGTGGGATAGTTCATATCTCTTGAGGTGGGGCTACGAGGGGGTTAACCCTGCTTGTATGGGTCTAGTCCTACGCAAGGGCCATTTCCCTGTTTAGTAGGATTGCTTTTAGTAGGTCCTTCTCGGTTTGTCTAAGGTGCGGGTACTTTTATAAAATGGTTGCTTTCTTCTCGTTTATGAGGTGTGATCCTGGTTTTGTTTCGGCGAATCTCGGGGTGATCAGGCCTGTAAACCTGCTAACTTCTTTTCTCGACTGTACTCCAGCTGCTTCTATTTTCTTAACTTTTTAGAGGGGGTTGCCGTCAGGTGTCGTCCCGTTTGGTGGAACGTCGTTAATGGGCAGAATCTTCTGATTCTTATGTTTGTATATCGTGGCGATGGTGGTGGTTAGCTGATCAGGCTCGGGCTTTTCTGGAATTCTGAGCTTCTTGGCTTCCCGTCTCTTTTGTCTCTTTTTAAAGGCGTAGTACGGGCGGAGAAGGCTAGTTAGCATTTTGTTGATCTTGCGCTTGTACTGGTCTCGTTTTCGGGTTTCCTTCCTTGTAGTCGCTTCACTTAGGAGGATCTTCGCTGTTGGAACCTAATCCGGTGTTACTTTTGTTGTCCTTGCCGCTTTGTAACCCTTGTAATTGTCGGGATGTTTGCTTGTGATATGCGCGGTAGCGTAAATAGCGTCGACTAGTGGCTGGAACTCTTGGCGAGCTGACACCGCTAAAACCGAGATTGCTGTGTTTTTGTCCATGTTGCATAAGACTTTGTCGCCTTCCTCTAGGTCGGGAATATTCTGATCAGGGCTAGTCCGTTCTTTTCCCCTAGCAGACTCATTAGCTTTGTTGCTGGGCTCTAGTTTTCCTGTTCCTTTAGGGTTGCCTGGTAATTCTGCTAGTCGGGGAAGTAGAACTCTATTCCTCTTTTGACTCTTAGTTGCGTAAACCCCATAGGAATGTGAATGCGAGTGTTTCCGACTCTGAGGATTACCCTGATTAGGTCGTTGGTATATTCCTAGGTGAGCTGTCCCGTGATTGAGAATGGTCCTCTAAGTAGGGAGGTCTTTGCGATGCTCATCTTTGTTTCCGATGCTATAAAGAAGTTTATAGGGATCTTGTGTTCCCCGACCTATACGTAGTTTGCAACGCCGCCGTTAAATTGAGTTCGTCTGCTTACTTCTGGGGTTAGGGTCTGTATTATGACTATTGTCCTTGTTGCCTGTAGGTTGTTTTCCCTGATGTACCGGTTGCTTATAATGTTGGTTATTGCTCCTGAATCCAGGATGGCCATGATCTTCTCGTTCTGATTAGGTGTGGTGCCTCTTATCGAGATTTCGATTTTAAAATGAGGAGTTATCTAGGAACTGGGAAGACGATTCCTTTTTTTATTTTTAATAGTGGGGGTGGATGGTTCGGCTGAGGTGGTGAAGACTACTGGGATGTACGCTTTGTTGGGACTGTTGTTGTATTTCTCGACGATCTTAGATGTGATCTTTTTGCTGGGTTCGTCGTCGATAGTGCTGATTAGGCCTGAGGGCGCCGGGAGGTATACGTTGTTTACCATTTGCTCGTCTGATAGTTGCTGAGCCAAGTTGGTTATGTGAAAATGGTATGCTGGCTATATTTTTATGGTTATGTGATTGGGTACCTGCACCGAACTACCTAATTTTCGAAGAGCTATTTGGGTAGTTGTAGTGTTATTGTCCGTTGTTTTCTGGGTCCGATTAGGTGTAGAGTTGTGTTAATCTATTATTGGAACGTTGTGTTGCGTCGTCGTCGCCTCCCTTGTTTGAGAACGAAGTACCTCGGATCCTTTTCGTATAACTTCTTTGACCTCTGATTTATGGGATTGGATCGACGAATTACTATTTCTTCGAGAAATAAGTTTTATAATCCCTCTTTGGATAACTTTCCTCGTTTATTCAGGGCCGTCCTAGCTTCTTCGTGGGAGGATCCCCGCTGCATTGTTACCTGATCTGGTGGTTATATAAGTCTTAGCCTTGGAAGTCGCTAAGATCGTTACTGCTATTCTAGGCTTTGGAAGGAACGCTGATACGTATACGACGGTACTAGGAGTAGGTGCTAGCTGGGGTGTTTATATCGACTAAGAGAAGGGTTGGCCGATTTGGTTGTTTAGAACGGTCCCCGCTATGGTTGCGATGCTTGGGAACAACTGTTGGTTTTTTAGATATCTAAGGATCGTTGGTTAGTTAGGCTGATATTTGCTTCGGGTTTCCGAAATGATGTAATCGGGGACCTAATTAGTTTCCCCTAGAGGGTTAAGGAGGTCTCCGTATTAGTAATTGCTATTGTGGAATGTGAGTAGACCAGTTCGAATATCCTCTAGGAATTGCTTGCATCACCAGAATTGCTGACCCGAGTACCCATTATACTAATAACGTCCTGCTGGTCCGGGAATAAACCCCGGTTTATTCCAGCTAGACGGTCCCCTCTATGTAGGATTGTAGGGCTGCTGTCTAGGCGATTGTGGGTTATATAGCTGGCGAGGTGGGCCCTGCTGGTACGGTGATCCCTGGGGATTCTGGTTTATTAAGTATACTAACTGGTAATAGATTTATGCGGACAGGGTGTTCTAAGCCTGATTAAGCTGTTGCTGACGGTTCTTTATGGCTTGGACAGCTAGTTGGAGGGTATCCAGTTTGTTGGTGAGATTGTCGATTCTAACCGGGCCTATCACGATCATGTCCTTGCTTAACTGATGCTGCTGAGTTGAAGAGGGGGACGTAGCTCGCTTTATAAGCATAGTATAAGCCTGATTAGGCCTAGAGTCTTATTGCACTGCTAATTGGGGATTATTGTCCAAGGAAGTGCTGTCACTAAAGGCCTTACCCCACTGGGATTCCTGGCTGATCTAAATAAGTAGACGGTCCCGGTAGTCGTTGAAGTCTCCGGAATTGAACAGTTTTCCTATGGTCGTTTTTATTTGTAGGGCTACGTTGGTCGTCGCCGTTTTTGTAAAGTGGTGTGTAATGGTTTTGATTAGTTCTGGGTCACTTATTACCACCTTTTTTCGACGAAGAGCCTTAGCTTTGATGTTTTCGACCTTTTAGAAGAGTTTCGCTGCTCCTTTGAGATCATTGTTCCTAATTAGGGGTCCCTC
The DNA here is from genome assembly GCA_024584535.1 of Colletotrichum gigasporum. Taxonomy (NCBI): domain Eukaryota; kingdom Fungi; phylum Ascomycota; class Sordariomycetes; order Glomerellales; family Glomerellaceae; genus Colletotrichum; species Colletotrichum gigasporum. The sequence goes on from CP077952.1 coordinate 7,334,283, forward strand.
AGTAAGGTCGTGGAGTTGCTTATTCAGTCTAAGGATATAGTCCTCGTCCAGGTGGCCATAGGTCTTAAGCATGTACTTTTTCGTAACCTCCTAGGAAATCAATTCGATCTCCGCTTTAACGGCTTCTTAGTACTTATTTACTAAGTACTAGAGGAAAGCCTTCACCTTATCCTAATTAGAGAAACTAGCCAAGTCTGCCTAAGCTTTAAACTTCTCTAGGAAACTAGAAATGTTATTGTCGGTAAACTTAGGAGCCCCTTTTGTCCTTAGTACGGGCATCTTAAGAACGGGCCCCTTATAGCTTATAACTTGGATAATCCTCGCTAAATTAATAATAGGATCTGAGCTAGAGGTCTAATTAGAGTTGGATAGAGTGAGGGAAGGGTTATTTTTATCGATCCTCTTACTTTTATTATTTTTTGTGTTTTAATTTAGGCCGAATAAGTTATCCAGGTTAACGTCTTTAGTGTTTTCCTTAAAAGCTCGGGGTTATATATTCCTAAACAATTCTAGTAAAGAGGTAGATATAATAGTGTTCTAATTCGGTTAATTAGGTTTAGTAACTTATAATGATTACTATTTTTGTTTAGAGTTTAAGTATAGTAGAAGTGGATAATGGTTTTTTAGAAAAGAAAGCGGGGGGAGTAGTTTTAGGGGTTATAATTCTCGTAGAGTCCATAGTAATACGTACTTAAGTTCCTTAGTAACAGTTAAGGTTACTAGGGTGGTGGTGGTTAGGGTTAAATGTAGGATTATTTACTCGTAGTAACCGAAGTGAAGGGAGGCTTACTTAGTAAAGATTAATAACGGTCTTAGGTTAGTAAAATATAACCCCACTTGCGATGTTAACCAGTGGCCGGTCACCCAATATTCTAAATTTGTTAAGGTCATGCAATCCGTCCATAACATTTAGGAATAGTTGATTAGGCCAAAGGTTCGCATTTAGACCGATCCGTTCATCCACCTACTATTACTTAAATATTTAAAATTGAACGAATTAGTAGTAAAAATTCTAATGTTCATTATTATGTTTATTGTTCTTGCGGGTCCTTCCGGTTAGTTGTTCTTTCTTTTAATTGTCGTATAGGCGTTTCTTTTGGTCTGATTAGGTCGTATCGGCTAGTATTTCGTCGTTTAAATCATATCTCAAAGCTTCTCGTATTCTCTCTCCTTTATTGGGTTTATGTTCAGCCCATATTAGCTAAGAAGGAGGGAGGGCTAATAATTACGTAAAACGATCTTTTAGGGTTTCTGGTGTTCCCAGATTCTTTTTAACCGAAAAGCATCTTATTCTTCTGATCAGGCCAAAGGAGATCCTATTGCTTGTTTTCCTTGTGTATTCTTCGTTATTCTTTTTTAAGGAGGAGGGGGAGTGGATAATATAAGTAGTAATAAGGAGATCGGGCATTTAATTCGCTTACGAAGTACTAGTGAAATGGAGCGGGGGATACAGTAAACAGTATATATTGTACGAATAACAATATACACACTCTATTAACCACAAGTCGCGCACCTCTCGTCACGGGTCCGAAAAGGTGATTAACTTGTACTAAACAGCCTTAGGGACGCTGTTTTCAAGGGGAATCGAGTATTTTAGACCTGATTAGGTTTAGAATAAGCTTAAAAGGCTAAGAAAAGCGTATCCGAGACTAGGTTATTTTGTTACTTAGTGGTAAACCGACCTTCGTATAAAGTATTGTATACTATGGTTACGATAATAACGTTAATAACAAAAATAGGTAAAATAAGTGAATATTCTTATCGAGGAGGCTCCCCCCGAGGTGTGTGCTGTGCTATGTGTGGAGGCCTGATTAGGTCTAAAATACTAAAAGAAAGTCTCTCCTTATAAAGGGTCGTCGTCGCCGTGCCCTAACCATCATCCCGAAGATGAGCTGCGCGCTTCCCCTGCCCGGTTTCATTACCCTTATCGTCAGAAGGGGTAATAAGGGTATTGTAATACTATACTAGGTTAATACTAGTTACTAAAAGGGAGATAATATAATTTATAATTTTCTAGTACACTATGTTAAGTTCAGCGATCAATCAAGACAGGGCCTTAAGGAGACCAGGCTTCTTCGGGGAGCCGACCAACACCTTATGAATGGCCTCCTAGTTCTAAGTAATACGGACCTGTGCTCAGGCCGAAACCTTTATAGTGGTGACCTTGCGGATATACAGCTGATACTTAGTGTCTACGTTATACTCCTATTATATAAAGGGGCGGTTTTTGAGGTTCTTCTTTTATTAGAGGGACTTCCGGGCCTCTAGCTGGGCCTTATTAAACTGGTCCTATATGGAGTTAACACTTAGTTCCTATTAGTTGAGCACTAAAAGGAAATAGGTTATACCCGGTGCTTTATATAAAAGTCCTTAGTGGAACCCTTATTCATAACCTTAGATATAAGGTACTTTATTTTTATAGTAGAAGAGAGGGTTTAATGAGTGGCCTAGTACTGGATTAGTATTAGTTCCGGGATAGACTAAAAGAAAAACCAGGGAGGAATTTATAGGAATATAGAACTTCTCGCCCTTTATAGAGGAGTAGTACTGGTATTTGGTCGACGCATCTAATAAGGGTTAGTATTAGTTGGGTACTAAATAGGGAACCTACTCTTCGAAACTATACACTAAGGAACCTCACCGGTTCCGTCCTACTTTAATATAAGATTAAAGCACCGGTAACATAGGAACTCGAAGAGCTCCGACTAGTTACTTATGGTGCTTAGGTTAATAGTTTTCTCGTCATTAGATATAATAATATATAGGAGGTGCGGATTTATAGTGGTCTTAGATTATAAAGTTAAGAATAAAAGGAAAGGGAAGTATGGGATTATAAGGGTTAAAGGAAAGAAAGATTTATAAAAGGGGACTATTATAAAAGGATCCTACTCGAATATTACGAAATATTTTTAAAAATATGAATAGAAGGCGCAATTGGGTAACCAGGCCGTAATAATCCTATAGTGGAAAGCACGACCCAGGAATTTAAATAAGAAAACCCCAAACCTAGGGTTTTACTAGAGGGTCACCAGGTTATTAAGGGTTTTAAAAAGGGTGAAAAAAGAGAATTAATTATTCGATAAAAAGTAGTAGAAGACCACTAGTTAATTACCGGTTTACTATGAGTAAGTAACTTATCAAGGCTATTCATAAGAACCTAGAGTAGGTAACCCAGTAGGGCTACTCAAAAGAGCGCTATAAGTAGGCAACCCATCAGGGCTACTCACAAGAACCTTTGAGTAGGTAACCCAACAGGGCTACTCCCAAGATCGCTATGAGTAGGTAACCCATCAGGGCTACTCATAAAAACCTTTGAGTAGGTAACCCAACAGGGCTACTCCCAAGATCGCTATAAGTAGGTAACCCATCAGGGCTACTCACAAAAACCTTTGAGTAAGTAACCCATCAGGGCTACTCACAAGATCTCATAAGTTGGAAACCCAGCAGGGCAACTCTATAGGAGTGGTTACCATAAGTTCTAGAACACGTACCTCTCCGGTGAGCAACTACTATGGCCTGAGGACAGGCCGGATGAGGAGGGGGATCGTATCACGTAGCTGGAATCTGACTAAGGAAAGCATAGCAGCTAAGCCGATTCCAGACTGCGACAGGGCTTAACTAAGGAGGACTATATATATAAAGGCCTGTCCCTCCCCTTCAAGGGGAGGGTCAGAGAAGAATGAGAGTCACAACCAGTACCTACCTATTATCCTCTTACTGACCTCTTTACTTCGCACCGCAAGCCCCTGACATAAAGCCCCGGTAATCTACGTAGAGCCTTAGTTTACCTCCCTTCTTAGGGACGAAGAGGATCGGTACCCTAGCTGAACTCTTAGACTACCTAATCTAACCCTTAGCTAATACTTTAGCAAGGTATTCCCTTAACTCCACTAACTCCGGCTTTATTAGTGGGTAAATAAGGCCATATGGCGGCTCCGCTCCTAATTCTAAGTTAATAGTGTAGGTGCGTCCACCCCGTTCTAACGGCATAGCCACTAGTGTAGTGTTAAATATGTAGGACTACTCTTTGTATTTATATAGGAGGACTGGTCCCTAAGTAGTCTACTGGTCATTAACTGGTACCCCACTTATCCTTACCTCGATCCTTTTTATACCCAGGGTAATTATAAAGGTCGCACTCGTATCCCTTACTACTCTTCGGATTCCCCTTTTACCTAAAATTAACTAGATATTATCCTCATTTAAGGGGTAAGTCTAGTTTAGGGTCTCTTATTTAAGGTTCAGCTAAACTACTTAGTACCAGGGGATCTCTAGTATTATTATATATCCTTCCACTTCGGTAATCCTAAACTTATATAACCTCGTATAACTCACCCCGAGATCGTCCATCACCTAGGTCACTAGGGTCTTTATACTATAATCAGGTATACGTAACCCCCATATACCCTATAACAGTGACTCGCCGTTAATAACCCCCAGTAAAGCCCCTTCGTAAAAGAGGATCCTTTAGTCCACTATATTCTTATCCATTCCCGTATCTAATAACGCCTTCCCCTCCTTCTACACCTCCACTACTCTTACCCATAAGGTCACCTTTACCCTCTAGTGACCCTGCTCTACCTCCTATGAGAACTGGATAGTATTCACCCTTATAGCCGAACCTCCCATTAGCTTTATCGTCTTAGGCCAGTATCGTCGTCCCGAATACCTTAATTATCCACAATTATAGTAGTTGATTTCCTAGTACTAATCTGTCATAATATAGCCCACAATTACTGTCCCGTAATAGTGGTTCCACTTTTGCGACAGTTATGAGCCCTTGTTTCTACGAGCCCTCTGGTTGAATGGCTAAACGCCTCGCTAAAGTGGCAGTATGTGGGCCGACCTAGAGGCCATGGGTTCGAGCCTCGTTGTGCTCACCCAGTCTCGCTTCAGTAGCAAGTCACTAAAAAAAAGGTTAGACTTGCCAGCTGGAAGCGGCCGGCACCCAGTAACAGTCAATAAGGACTTGTCAGCTGTGAGTGTAAGCCGGTGCTAATTCCTTAGTTAGCAGACCTCTTCTCTCCTCGGTCTGGGGGTGTGTGTCATAATATAGCCCACAATTACTGTCCCGTAATAGTGGTTCCACTTTTGCGACATAATCTAAATAATATCCCATTTACCTATAATTAAAGTACTTAATATAATTTAGGTCCTACCCCGGTGGTCCCCTACTAAGTATACTCTCTTCCCGTTTCACTAAAACTAAGTTCCTAGAGGTCTCGGTAGTAGCCCTTAGTATTTCCGGGGTAGGTTAAGTGGTATTAGTCGTAGTTTTTCTCTAAAGTACAAAACTAAAGCGAGTAGGTGGCCACCGGTTTCCCCCCTACTAGTCCCTAGTCCCCTAAGCGACAAACTTAATACACTTTTACTCCCTCAGATACATTTTCTACGTCATCTCAGCCCTCTTAACCACGTTATCTAGTTCCCGATAAGTACTTAGTAGCCCGTTAATCATCACTTATTATTATAAGTTAAGTAATAATCAGCTAACTACATAAACCACCTACGTCCTCTCCGGTTAGGGATCGGGGTACTCTACTTTAACTACTTTATATTAATTAAAGAATTATTAGTACATCTAGTTCAGCTTTTACCTTATTTCTTCTAATTCCACTATAATTATATATACCCGGGTATCCACGTTAACTACGGTGTTACGGAGCTACTATTCCATCACAGCCCAAATAACGTTGAACACGTCGTTATCGTAATTCATAGCAACATAGTTTATCCATCGGCGGGAGGCGGTGCCCTCTAAGTATCCCCCCGTGAATAAGACCCTAGCCCTATTAGAGTTAAAATCTTCTCTATACAAACTAAATTACCCCTTTAATTTAAACAAAAAATCATTAATGTTAGTCCAATTTCTTCCCTTAAAACGGATAGGGATAAGTTACTTTATCCACGTATTAGTATAAACTCACTTAAGTTCCAGTGATTAGGGAATAGTAGACTCCTAGTATATCACCTTATTTAAGTTGACACTGTTCCTAAGGGCCATTATTTAGTTAATTATTTTCCTTTTCTTAACTTATTATACTATTTTATAGAGGAGGGTATTAACCTCCTTAGTGGTTATTCCTTTTATGTCCTCGATATTAAGGTACTAGTGGTCCCCGGCTACTTCATCGTTAAATGTTATTTCGGTTATTAGCTTAGTAGTTAGTTACTCAACGTCTACGGAAATAACTCGTTATATCACTAATACTCTACAAAAGGCCATTATCACTCCAATGGTCTATACACCTATGGGTAAATAGAGATTCGAACGTATTAGGTTAGTCTACGTAAAATAAAGGAGTCGGCGATACCCAGGTAGGGTATAATAGTAACTAGTATTCGAATTTAGCCTCCTATAGAATTTCCCACTATACTACCCCTTAAATCCCCTTCCCAGAGTAACTATTTTCCGTTAGCCCCACTCCGGGGTTGCCCCTTCGGTGCCCCCCCCGGCCCCCGCCGGTGCACCTGACATCTTCGCTAGAAATACGTCCCCAGTTCCCCTCTCTCAAATAGCTTACTGTCACCTGACTAAGGAAAAACCCACTTAGCGTAAGCATTTCCCCCTACACAGTTTCAATCGTCCCCTTATTTTAGCTCTAAGCTCCTATATACTAAAATAATAAACAACATATAAGAAAGGAAATAAAAGAAATAACTAGATTATATGAATAGAAGTCTAATTAAGTTTATTGGTGGTATAGGTTATAGTGTTATAAACTGTTAAGCCCCTCCTCGATCTTTGCTTTATGCGTGGCCTCTCGCTCCTCTTTCTCCTATATTTCTCTTTAACAACGTTTTTCGTTTTCACAATTATGTCCTTACTAGTTATCGGGCTAAATAGGGGTAAGGAAGGGCTCCTATGCTCCTATACGTATTACTATGAACTCATAAAGGTCGTTTACCCACTTAGTGAACTCCTCCTCTTTGTAGGCTATAATTAATTAAAGATTTACGGTGGCCACCTTATTACATCGTCTAATTAGGTGTTAATAGTTTTGTACAAGGTATTACTACTCATTTTCATAGTTATGAAGTGTATTATGTGTGATGTTACTTAGGACACTGGTATTATGAGGGTACTCGGGAGGTGTTAGTGATCGGGTTATAGGTAATATAATAGGTTTTAGGGGTCACTATCTCAGCTTATCCTTCTTAAAGGTCTAATTAGGCTTACTTTCCATAAGTATAACATCGTTATTATTATTATTGGGCAAAGCCACTGTGTCCTCCATAGCCTATTTAGTAGTCTATATAATATAGGCCTTACGGGGTTTCGGGCGCAACGGGCCTCCTCTAGGGTAATCGTAAAACTCTTATGTGATCTAATCAACCCATTGGCGATACATAGTCGGCCTTTAGGTGTTTAATCGCTAAGAGGTCTAAGAAAAAGTTAATTTATAGAATACTGCGTTTTCGTAGAAGATGATACGGAATTATTTTATTATATGAATACTACACCCTTAGTCATTAGGTTGTTAAGGGCTATTAGCTATAACTGCGTTTATACGAATACACCTAATCAGGGTCTCGGGGATGCCCATAGCCTTATACTAAGAAAAAAGGTTATATATATTAATTATGAAGCGTTATTTAAAGGAACTTATACTCTATAGATTATTGTATTAGAGTATGCGTTCCGTGGTCTGGTTCACGAAGACGCTAGTGAAGTAATTACCGTCGTGGACTATAACGAAGTAAATTAGATTAGCTTTACGGAATTTAAGTTTAGTATGGTCGATGTACGAGCTGAGTTATTCTGGTTTAAGGAGCACATCTCCCTAGGGCTGCGGAGTTAAATAGATTATAACGCCAGCCTTTTTTAGGTCCCGTCTCACTAATATAATAGCTACTTTAACCAAGCCCATCTCAAGCTACTTCTGCTGTTGTATAAAACCCTGAGTGTTAAAAAGGTCTTTTAAAATACCATCGGCCTCAATACAGCTCCAGAAATCCCAATTACTATTAACTACGAAGCCGGTAGCGTAACAAGCCTAGAGTTCTACTATTATTATAGTACTTATTAGCGAATACTATTATAGTATAGGGTTTAACTTATTGTTAGGTATCGGGGTACTTGTTGGCCACCTCGGGTTTATATATCCGGTACTTAGGTTAAATATTGGATTAAGCGGTCTCGTATTATTTAGTACCTTAAAAGTAGAATTTTTTATTCGTTTAATATCACCCTATACCTAATTAGGTGTGTATTAGTAATTAGCAATACCACCCATAACAATGTAAACATTCAGGTGGTTCTATGCATATTAGGCATCCCAGATGTTCACTTATCTCATAGGGGCAGTCATAATTCCGGTCATTCCTATTGTAGAAGGAGTGTCGCTTCTGTTATGGAAAGAGTATCGCAACTAAACCTGACCAAGAGAAAAGAAGTAGTAGTATAGTAACGTTTATATAATTACGTAGTTCAGCCACTAATTAAAGTAAAGGAAATAAAAGGATTGTTTAAAAATAAGAAAAGTTCAGTAGAAAGGCGTTAAACCTAATTAGGGCTACGGACATAGGAAAAAGAGCTCCGAGTATACGAAGGAAGGAGGGTAGGTCGCTATTTATAAGGTCCGAATAGTAGAAAATTAAAGGAGTAAATTAAAGTTACATCTTAAACTAATATAAGAATATTAATTAACAGTGAAACACTACCCTACGGATCATCTTTATTCGTCCAGTTAGTATATTAAAGTAAGTACATGGTTATTAGGAAGGTAGGGGGGGGCTAATTATTGTATTACTTTCCTTTTCTAGTAGAATAGGTATAGTAACTCATTTCAGTCTTAATCAGACCAGCTATTCCTTCCTTTTTCTAGCTACTACTAAATCCGGGTTATAAGCTCCCTACGTTAACTCATTATAAAAAAGCCCTTTCTCTCCTTCTTAGATCTACTTTTTCCCTAGCTAACAATAACCTCAACCACCTCTCATCAATTTCTACTATTACGTCCCCAATTCCTTACTTTTAAACCTAATTAGATGGTCGTAATACCTCCCAAGGACATTAATTATAAGTATAAGTATACTGCTCCGAGCCCTAAGACTCCATAGTTTCTTAATTACCCCCACTCAAAGGGTAACTAGTACATCACCATTAATAACACTAACCTTATCATAAATCCTCCTATTTCATAGTTTTTTTTTCCTCTAGGGTTGATTAGAGTTACAAATCTCAACCTCTCTTATCTAAGGCCATCTTAAACCACTTATCGGGTTACTATATTATAAGGTCCAGTTCACTAATACTATTGAACATAATAATACTCACACCAAAGTAGCTCAATAATTCTAACAGGCCCTTCCCACTTCTTATCTAAACCTAATTATATATAAGTATAATCCTAATAACACATTTCACCGTCGGGTTTTTATATTATTAACCCACTAAGGATACTTCGGACTTCTAAAATAAAAACTTAGAGGCTAGCTAAACGCTAGTGCAGCTCTTATTATTTATACAACTAGTAGTCAGAACCGTATTCCTTACCATTATTATAAGGAACGGTGGTATATATTGTTTACTAGCCCTAATCATAGTACTATTATAACTCTTTTTTAGGAGTATATACTTTTACTTAGTAAGTATAATAACACTTACTTTAACTACTTCTTTTATGAGATTAGAACCCACTATTGCTATTATAACCCTAATTTCTATGCGACGTACAGTTACGGTGCTTAGTTGCCCGATGGAAATATTTATAGTAAAGTCGGTTAATTGGTTATCCCCAACAATACCCCGATAGTTAATTCATAGTACTACTTTTAGGAGGATATGGTTATAATAAAAGTGGAGTAGTAGTAGGAATGCGGTTATGGGAAAGCCTAGTCCATCCTATGGTTAACGTTATTTAGTAATAATAAACGGTTTATAACTCTAAAGGACATAAAGTATTTGGATTAGCCCTAATTGGGCCTATGTATACTAATTGGGATAAGAAGTAAGGTATTGGTCTTCGAGTTAGGGTGCTTCTTGTCCTTAAAGCACTTCTAAGGGTCTTAAAAGGAAGGGCTTTTTATCCATTACTATAACAAATATTATAAGTTTTTTTTAATATAAATAACAAAATACAAAAAGAATATAACAAATAAACTCTAATTAGGGGTAAAATACCTATCCAAATATTCAAAGGCGATATTAAATACCACTAGCACATCTTCGAAATATAAGAAAATATTAAAAATATACATAGTAATGTCGCCCCATATCAGCAAAACATTGCCACAATACGACTCAATGCACACAAAATATAAAGAAATACAGCCAGATGCAGCTAATCAGGGCTACGATACAAACAAAATGCAGCTAAATGCAAGTTAAATGTAAGGAAATGTTAGTTGGATGTTAGGGGGGGGGGGGGGGCCAATATAAGGGAACAACGCACAATATCAAGGCATCTGGTTACTCAAATAACAATTCAAAAAAAAAAAAAAAGCAACAACTTTACAACAATTGCACAAAGAAAACATGTTTACTATCAGCTAATCAGGTCCCGGTACTAGTAAAACTCTGGTATTATACCTTTTTTGCTATTAATAGCGGTTATAGGTCAACTATAACCCTTTTACCTAACTGTTCCCATATCTTAATATTCTTTTCTAATTCTTTTTTTTCCTCCACTTATTAGGTTTATGTTACTTATAATCTCATAAGGGGTTATGAAGTGGCCTAATTAGGTGTATTATCGTCGTCGTTAGCTCCTAAACCGTCTAGTAAACTCGGGAGGGCATTTCGTAACTCGTTACGGAGTTTATTCTTTGCCTAATAAGGGTCTTCTAGTTCCCATAACCCACTATTTTACTATACAAACTTCTGAAGACGGTATCCTCCATACATTCATTATATTATTTCATCCCTAGTTAATATCTCTAAGTAATATAAAGAAGCTGTTAAGTATATAACCCTAATCCGGAGAGGGCCAGTTCATCAGTAGTGAATTTTTCGCTCTTTTAACTTATTAATAGTTCGTTTTTCGTCGTAAACCATTATAAGGTCTCCTAACTATAATCACTCCTTTTAGAGGGTTTTTGTGTATATATTATTAAATCGGTTAATCCAGTATTAATGGACTTTAGTGACGCAAATAACAGCTTTTTCCTTGTCTTTCTCCGGTTATTAGAATATATAGATCTGCGCCGAGAGCTCCTAATTAGGTGTATTGTCAGGTTGGTCCGCGTAGAGTGAAGGAGTCGGCGATGCCCAGGTAGGGTGTGGTAGTGACTAGTATTCGAATTTGGCCTCCTATAGAATTTCCCACTGCGTTACCCCTTAAATCCCCTTCCCGGAGTAACTATTTTCCGTTGGCCCTACTCTGGGGTTGCTTTTTTGGTGCCCCCCCTGGCCCCCACCGGTGTACTTAATACGATCCCCCCGCCCCCTAGGCCCCGTCCCGGGGCCGTTTAAATGTTTATTAGCCTTATTTGGGGCCTACACCGGCGCCTCCACTAATACTCCCTAATTACTACGTTTATTTTTAGCCTTAGGTCTGGGGGATCTGAAGCCCGGTGATGGTCGGTTAATGCCTACGTTTCCTTAGTTGGAGGTGCTTTCCTTTTATCCTTCCCCGAGGTATTCTAGAGTTAAGTGGTTGCCCACTACTTTTTTAGTTTATAGGAGGTTAGGTGTGAGTGGGTGCCCCTCCGCTGGGCTACTACTCTGTTTCCTTTATTAGTAGCCCATTAGGATAGCTTTTTAGTGTTTTTTTGTAAACACCTTGTGTATTAGTTAATAGACCTACCTCCTTCCGCTCCTTCTCTACTAGTGGCTTTATAGAGCATCCTTATGTCCCTTTTTAGTGGGCTAAGGTGGTCCCTGCCCTTGTTCCTTTGTGTTTCTTTTAGTGCTAAGTATTAACTCCTAGTTTTAAGAATACGAGAAATTCCTACGTTATAGGTACCCCTGGTGCCCCCCTGGTGCTTTTTTTGTATCAACGATCCCCTATTATAGTTCATTCTCCTTAAGCCCTGGGCGCCCTAATGCAATTATTCTACTACTTCTAATATAAAACCAACTTTACTATGTACTTCAATTCCTTTATTCTTTTCTTTTTTTAGTATTATTTTTCGTTGTTTTTTTGTTTTTCCGGCTATTGACCTTAGCTGCTGCTCCCTTATTACCCCCGTTGTTATGTTTTCCGGTCCTACTTCCCCCGCCCTTATTAATAACAACGGTGGTTCTACTCCACTAGTTCCCCCTAACCCCTCTGGTGATATAAAAGGCGACGACGATGAGAATTACTTTTGTGTTATCCCCTATGCTCGTTATTTGCGTTATATAATGGGCTAGGACCCTAAGGGTAACGCCCTTATTCTATATTATTTTAAGATTACTAGTATATCCTCTCCTCCCCCGGTACTCCCCCGTTTCCATTACTAAGGATTTAAACTATAAGTAATAAATATATTATTTGTACTACTTAGTGCAATAAGCTTTACTTTTCAGTATATACTTATCCCCTCCTCTAATTTAACTACCCCTAAGGCTTTTTAGATATCGCTAATACCTCGTAGTTACTCTATGAGTACTCCTCCACTATTTTTATACTCTACTATTATTTTAATGAGATTTATAATAAGGTATTAAGTGGCTCCACCTTTTGCGATACCTAGGCCGAGGACGTAGTATATTGCCCTTATTATAATACCGGTCCCTACCTGGTGCCCCTCTATTATACACCTACTAATCTACTACTTAATTTACTTATAAGTTTACTTAGTTTATAGGTAAAAAAGCCCTTTAGAAGAAAGTTAAGAACGTTAAGGACCCCGTTAAGTATAAAGCTGAGGAGGAGGAGGAGGGGTAATTGCTTTATTAGTATAAGGTCGTGGTCCTCGAGATGTTAGTTTCCACTACTAAGAAGTAGGCCTCGGCCACCTCCCACCTTATTACCTCCACCGCTAATTAACTAATAATCCTCTACTCCTATACTAATACCCTCACCACTTAGACCACCTTTATCCGGGCTTAGACCACTACTACTACTATTTTTATTACCACCGTTACCACCATTTTCCAGGAGTTCACAGAGCTCTATACTAGTACTATGAGTACCCTACTACTCCCCTAGTGCTCCTTAAGTGGGCCTCTTTATTTTGCTTAACCTATTTTGTTTAGAACTATACTATTTTCGACACCACCTCCTCTAAGGAGGGCTCACCTTCGGGTGATGGTGTTAGTGAGGATAAGGAGGTTAGAGGTGATGACGCTAATGCTAACAACTAATCCCCCTACACTACTCCCCCGGTGGCCCGCCTTCGGGTATTTCAATAGTTTTTATTTATTCCCAGGCCCCTAGGGTTATATAATTTTCCTACCTTAGGCTAAATATATTCCCTAATCAGTTAATGGCCTGGTCCTTATAATTCGTTCCTCTTATGATCCACTAGTGATTTACTAGTAATTCTCCGTTTAAACTCTATTTTATAATTATTAATTAAATTTTGTGAAATATTCTTCCGAGGTTCCTAGGAATTCTCTTCGGGCTTATACCCTTCCTATTTTACTAAATATTTCCATTTCCTTTTAAACCCCTTATAGCTCACTAGGGTCTTAACTATATACTCGTCGTCGTTCTCCTTAACTAACACTTTTTATAGTTATGGTAGGTCACCGTAGAACCTTTTTAGTTGGGGTAGAGAGAAGATATTATAAATCCTATACTTTAGCCCTAGTTCGAGTTTATAGGTTACCCCACTACTAATTACCCGCTTAATAATAAACGGTCCTAAGTACTTATTAGCCAGCTTTTTTAATGGCCTACGTTATTATATATTCCTAATTAATAATAAGATATGTTCACTAACTCGGAAGTTAATATATACCCTCTTCTTATTATACTATTTTTTGTATATTTTATTAGAGTGGGCTAATAGGTCCTATACTACTCTCCTCTTCACTTTTAGCCCTTCTACTTTGTCCTCCGTTATTAGTACATCTACTAGGGTTTTTCTGTTTATAGTAACGTCGTATAGTCCTAATAGTAAGTAGCCTATTAGCGCCTCCGCTAATACTAACCTAGTGGTGTTATACTAGGTATTATTATAAACAAATTGGGCTATTCTTAGCTACCATGGTCAGTTATCCTGTTTTATATTATAAAATACTTATAAAAAGTGTTCTAAGTTCTGGTTTTACTTCTCTATTTATTCGTTAATTTAAGGGTAGTATACTATGCTAAGTTTCCGTTGGATAGCTAGTTGGTGATATACTATTACTTAGAACTTATTAGTAAATAAGGAGCCCCTATCCGAGATTATTAACCAAGGAATTCTATACCATAAGAACACCTTTTATATTAGTAGTATAGTTAACTAGTTTATAGTAAGTGATTCCCTGGTGGGTATATAAAGGGTATACTTAGTTAACTTATCTATTATTACTAGGATACTATTATACTATTTCCTATTTCCACTATCCACTACTAGTAATTTAGTGATAAAGTTAAGGGATACACTTTCCTATGGGTAGCTGGGCACCGGTAATATGCTTAGTACCCTATAAGGGAGGTGGTGGTGTGGTTTTATACGTTAGCATACGGCGTATATCTTAATGTATTCCATTATATCCTTTTTTATTCTTTTCTAGAAGAATGAATGTCCTATCCGGGTTATTGTCCTAGTGACCCCTAGGTGGTCACTTATTAGCTCGTCGTGGAACATAATAAGGATCTCCTTTATTAACGAGTGACCCTCTAGTACAATAACTCTATTCTTATATTTCACTATTCTTTTATTATTTTTTCCTTAGTGTGCCCACTTCTCCTATACTACGCCCTATAATATAGGGTTAAACCTTTGGGCCTCCTATACTACTTCTTCTAAGCTTGGGGCTAGTATTTCCAGTATAATGTTCACGGTGTTAGGCCGTGGCTCATCCCTTATTACCTAGTTATGTTTTACCTTTAACTAGAATTGTTTTAGGAAACCTTCTAAGAACGTACCCCTAGTTTTTTTTTGTTTACCCTTTTTAGGTCTATAATTTAGTCTCCGTAATAGTCCATTGGTCGTGTTTTATTTACTTAGTTAATATTCGATGCGGAAGTTGAACGGTGAGAGGTCTTAGAGTAACCTAGTTTAATAGTTATTTAACTAGGGCTTAATAGTGAGGTAGTGGTGCCTTAGGTGGTCTATTAAGAATAGTGTTTAGTGTTATGTATATAGTAAATAGTGTTACTAATATATAATTACTTCTCGAATTACTAATAGCTCCGCTTTTAGTGCTCCGTATTTTAGTTTAGCTCCCCTTAGCTTCTTAGAGAGGTAGGCGACGGGGTGCTAAGTGTTTTTATGTAGTTGGTATAAAACTGCCCTTATTACGAAGTCTAATGTGTTGGTTTCGACCCTTATTAGGAGGGAGGGGTCGAAGTGTCTAAGGATAGGGGTCTCCGTGAACAGTTCCTTTAGCCTGTGGAAGGCCTCTAGTGCCCTGTTGTTCATAATCAGCTCCCCCCTTATCTTCTTTATTAACTTATTTATAAGAGGTGTATATACTTTAGTGTAATTCTAAATAAAATACTTATAGAACCCTGTGAATCTTAGGAAAACCTGGATATCTTATATACTATGGGGTACCGGTTATTCTATAATAACTATAACCCGGTCCTATTCTATTATAATCCCTTCCCTAGAAATCACGAACCCTAGGAACCCGATCTCCTTAATATAAAACTCGTATTTTTTGGGGTTAGTATATAAGTTAATGGTGTCTAAGCAGCGTAGTACCTCTTGGATTACCTCTATGTGCAACGCCTTATCCTTTAAGAAAATGAGGATATTGTTTAGGTATACTATATAAGTGATATTAACGAGGCCTACTAATGCATTGTTAACGTAGGCCTAAAAGGTCGCTAGTGTATTAACGAGGTTAAATGGTATAACATTGTATTTATAATAGTTGTACTTAGTTTAGAAAGCTGTTTTCTATTTATTTCTTTTATGTATATACACTTAGTGGTACCCATCCTTAAAGTTTAGCTTTATAAATTAACTCACTTCTAAGAGGTGGTTTAGGATTTCTCTAATAAGGGGTAGCGGTGTATAGTTTTTTATGGTAATACCGTTAAGGCCCCGGTAATCCACGTAGAGCCTTAACTTACCTCCCTTCTTAGGGACGAAGAGGATTGGTACCCTAGTTGGACTTTTGGATTACCTGATCTAGCCCTTAGCTAGTACCTTAGTAAGGTATTCCCTTAACTCCGCTAACTCCGGCTCTACTAGTGGGTAAATGGGGCCATATAGCGGCTCTGCTCCTAGTTCTAAGTTAATAGCGTAAGTACATCTACCCCGTTCCGATGGTATAGCTACTAATATAGTATTAAATATGTGGGACTACTCCTTATACTCATATAAAAGGACTGGTCCCTGGGTAGTTTACTGGTTATTAATTAGTACTCCATTTATCCTCACCTCGATCCTCTTTATACTTAGGGTAATTATGAAGGTCGTCCTCGTATCCCTCGCCGTTCTTTAAATTCCCCTTTTACCCGAAATTAATTAGATATTATCCTTATTTAAGGGGTAAGTCCAGTTTAAGGTCTCTTATTTAAGGTTCGGCTAGACCGTTTAGTACTAGGGGATCCCTAGTATTACCGTATATCCTTCCACCTTAGTGATCCTAAACTTATATAACCTTATATAACTTACCCTAAGATTGTCCATTACCTAGGTCACTAGGGTTTTTGTATTATAATTGGGTATATATGACCCCCATATGCCCTATAATAGTGACTTACTATTAGTGACCCCTAATAGAGCCCCTTTATAAGGGAGGATCCTCTAGTCCACTACATTCTTATCCACTCCTATATCTAATAACGCCTTCCCCTCCTTCTACACCCCTATTATTCTTATTTATAGGGTTACTTTTACTCTCCGGTGACCCTACTTTACCTCCTATGGGAGCTGGATAGTGTTCACCTTCGTGGCCGAACCTCCCGTCGGCTTTATCGTCTTAGGCCGGCATCGTTATTCTAAGTACTTTAATTATCCGTAGTTATGGTAATTGGGCTCCTAGTACTAGTCCGAATAGTGTCCTATCTACTTATAGTTAAAGTACTTAATGTGACTTAGGTCCTACCCCGGTGGTCCCTTATTGGGTATACTTTTATTTTATTTTATTAAAACTAAGTTTTTAGAGGTCTTAGTGGTGGTTTTCGGTATTTCCGGGGTAAGTTAAGTGGTATTAATCGTAGTCTTTTTCTAAGGTACGAGATTGGAGTAAGTAGGTGGTCACTAGTTTCCCCCCCGTTGGTCCTTGGTCCCCTAAGCGACGGGCTTAATACGCTTTTATTCCCTTAGGTATATTTTCTACGTTATTTCGGCTTTTTTAGCTACGTTATTTAGTTCCCAACGGGTACTCAGTAACCCATTAGCTATCACCTATTATTATAAGTTAAGTAATAGTTAACTAATTATATAAATTACCTACGTCCTCTCTAATTAGGGATCGGGGTACTCTACTTTAACTACTTCGTATTAGTTAAGGAATTATTAGTACATCTAGTTCAGCTTTTACTTTATCTCTTCTAATTCCATTATAGTTATATATACCCGGGTATCCGTATTAGTTATAGTGTTACAGAGCTACTATTTTATTATAGCCTAAGTAACGTTGAATATATTATTATTATAATTCATAGCAACGTAGTTTATCTATTAGTGGGAGGCGGTGCCCTCCAGGTATCCCCCTACGAATAGGACCTTAGCCTTATTAGAGTCGAAGTTTTTTTTATATAAGCCGAATCGCCCCTTTAATTTAAATAAAAAGTTATTAACGTTAATCCAGTTTCCTCCTTTAAAACGGATAGGGGTGAGCTACTTTGTCCACGCATCGGTACGGACTCGCTTAGGTTCTAGTAGTTGGGGAGTAGTGGACTCCTAGTATATCACCTCGTCTAGGTTAGCGTTATTCCTAAGGGCTATTATTTGGTTAATTATTTTCTTTTTCCTAGTTTATTATACTATTTTATAGAGGAGGGCGTTAACCTCCTTGGTGGTTATTCCTTTTATATCCTCGATGTTAAAGCACTAGTGGTCCCTAACCACTTCGTCGTTAAGCGTTATCTCAGTTGTTGGCTCGGTGGTTGGTCGCTTAACGTCTATGGAAATAACTCGTTGTGTTATTGGTGCTCTACGGGGGGCCATCGTCGCTTTAACGGTCTATGTACTTATGGGTAAGTAGAGATTTGAACGTATTAGGTTAATCCGCGTAGAGTAAAGGAGTCGGTGATGCCTAGGTAGGGTGTGGTAATAACTAATATTCGAATCTGGCCTCCTATAGAATTTCCCACTACGTTACCCCTTAAATCCCCTTCCCAGAGTAACTATTTTCCGTTGGCCCCACTCCGGGGTTGCCCCTTCGGTGCCCCCCCCAGCCCCCGCCGGTACACCTGACATGTATAGACGTCGTTCTAGTCTAAAATCCTCTATATAAGGGTGTTAAGCTCAATTAGAGTAACGGTTTTATAACCATTTTCTAAATAAAGGGCGTAAAACCAGTTAACCCTTTAATAATCGTTTAATCTATAAATAACACCGTATACAATATAATGCCCCAATTCTTTTTCCCTCCATCTGACTAGGTCAGAAGAGCATAGGTAAACACCTGGTGACTTTTCTTATTAAGCCCGTTAGCCCTAGTATTATACGCTAAGATAATTTTCTAATGAGAACTATATTTCCGATTTAGGTCTTCTATTACCCCTTTATTCTCTAATCCTCCGTCGATAATTATTATCCTATAAACCCTATAGTAATAAATAACGTCTTCTTATAGGAAATTCCTGATGGTCTTAGATGTCACGGAGAGGGTCTGACGGGCATCCAGCTAGTTTGATAGGTGATTCCTTGCTTCGATTAGGGCCTATTTACTAATCCATTGTATATTAAGTGAGATCCGGGTCCAGGGTAACCCTATAGGTATTGTAGTGATATACTGGTCATCTTAGTGGCCTGGTCGGGTTAGCTAGTAAGTTGGGTATTTAGCCACTTACTTCTTAACGTCCTCCTATACCCCTTACTAAAAGTAGAACTTAAAAACCCATTAAAACTTTATATCACATCCCCGATAACCAGATTCTTTATAGGCTTATTTAATTAGATCTTTTCGGAGTTTTTCGTCGTTGATAACTCGCTGGGGGGTTAGGTATTAGTAGATCGGGTATCGGAAAAGGTAACCGCCCTTCGTTATAAATATCCATACCCAGGCCTTAAATCTCGAGTAGGCCACCTTTATAATTCTATCCGATTATAACAAGGTATTTAAATAATAAACAATCTATTACATCTCATCCGACTAGGTCTGATAAGGGCTAAGCCATTTGTAAGGTATAGAAAAGAGAGGGGAGTTTAAGGGAATAGACGTAGCGTCGGGTTAAGTAGTTTAGGACGTGTAAACGGATACCAGGTAAATTTGTGTATCGATGAACTCTTCTAACTTATTAGGGTCTTTATATTCAGCCTAATTAGACGGGCCTAGAGGCTTGCGTAATAGCCCGTTTGCTATCGTATTCTTTTTCCTAGGTAAGTATTTAATATCGAAATCAAAAAGCCGAATCCATATAATTCATCGTATAAATAAGGCGTCTAGTAAATCACTTACCCCGCCGTTCAACTAACCAATTAGGACCTAAGTATTAATCTCTAAGGTAAATCGTATACCATAAACATACATTCTAAGTTTCTTTAAAGCCATTAGAATAACCCTTAACTCGAGTTTACCCGAATTATATTTAAGTTTAATGCCCTTTTAAATACCACTTTTATACTAAACAATTACACAATGCCCGTCAACTAATTAACAGAGCACCACTCCCCAGCCCACTAAACTAACTTCAATACAAATAATAATCTAACCAACCTCAGGACCATAATCAAACTTAATCAGGATAAGAGATGTCATCAGGGCGTTTTTTAGGACGTCTATTATTCGTTATTGGATACGTCCCCAGGTGAATAGTACGTTCTTCCACAAAAGCCCATACAAAGGGGCCGCCTTTTCAGCAAACTTCTCAACCCAGGATCAGTAAAAAGTAACAATACCCAAAAAAGACCAGATATCCCCAACGGTATAATAGGTCACCCATTCTATAATCTTCTAAGTTTTAGCCTAATTAGGCGCCCATCCATTACAACCACAGAAATAGCCCAATATCACCACCACTTCTTATGCCTATTAAGACTTCTCGGCCACCACTATACACCCCACCAGTTCAAGGTTAACCAAAACTTTATTAATATTAATTAAATGTTCATATATAAAACGCTGCACACCAAGGATCAAGGTAATCTCTTTATTATTATATTAGGAGGTAGGGCCTTTAATAGCGATGTTATCGAAGAAAGCTTTATAGTAATAGGGGATAAGATCATATAAAGTTCTTATTATAATCCGTTAAAAGCATACCACAAAGTTAGTCTAACCCATCAATAAAAAACAGAATCAAAATAATCCTAAAAACGTCGAAAAGGTCATATAATCTCAGCTCACTAAGTCAAAAGGAACCTAATTATAACCCAAGAAGAAGTCTAATACCAAAAAGAACTAATAACCACCGTATTCTTCCATAAAAACATCTACGTTGGGGGGGATAAACACATCTTAGATTATAATACCATTAAACTTTATAATAAAGTTAATAAGTCGGTAATTACCATCCTTCTTTTTAACAAAAAACCAAGGGTTCCTATACACGGTCTACGATTATTTAAGTATCTTACACCTAATCCGGTCTTATAGTATCTCTAAGACATGGTCTTATAGCACCGCAGAGATTAGGATACCCTTCACTTACTATACCTTATATAGAACCATCTTAATCTCCTATAGTAGGGCTACTAAGGGGTTAACACTACCCGTATAAGTCCAGTCCCACGCCAGCACCATCTCTCTATTTAATAGGATTACTTCTAGTAGATCTTTTTTGGGCTAATATAGGTGTGGGTACTTTTAGAGAATCACCGCTTTCCTCTTATCTATAAAACGCATCCCAAGGGTCGTTTCAGCAAAGCATAGGGTAATCAGGCCTATAAAACGTCCAATTTATTATTTTATTTTTAGTCCCACGACCTTTATCTTCTTAACCTTCCATAAAGGGTCTCCCTCCAGAATTAAACCATCCAGTAATTCATCGTCAACTAACCGGATCTTCTAATTTTTTCTCTTATACATTATAACAACAACAAAGACAAGCTAATCAGGTATAGGGTTCATTAGAAGGTCCTGATTTCGTCGGGCTTATTATTACTTCTACCATTACTCAAAGGCATAGTATAATTATAGGAGGCTAACCACTAGCTTATTAATTTTACACTAGCACTTATCTCTACAACGGACCTCCTTCCTTATTATTACTTTAGTTAAGAATACATCGACTTTCGGGGGCTAATTAGGTTTATATGGTATTTTTATTTCTATTTCATAGTTTTTATAATTATGTGAGTAGTTACTAGTCGTTTGCGAGGTTTTGTAGACTGCCTCGATTAATAGTTAGAACTCGGGCTTTACTAATATCACCATAATCTCGGTTACCGTATTTTTATCCAGGGTGTACACAATTTTATCCCCACTTTTTAAATTAAAGTAAATCTAATTAGGGCTAGGGTCGTATATTTCCCTAGTAAACTTACTAGTATTATCACTAGGATTCAGTTTTCCTATTCTTTTAAAGCCGCCTAATAGTTTTTGTCATGATATAGCCCATAATTACTGTCCCGTAATTGTGGTTCCACTTTTGCGACAGTTATGAGCCCTTGACTCTACGAGCCCTCTGGTTGAATGGCTAAACGCCTCGCTAAAGTGGTAGTATGTGGGCCGACCTAGAGGGCATGGGTTCGAGCCTCGTTGTGCTCACCCATTCTCGCTTCAGCAGCAAGTCACCGAAATGGAAAGTTAGACTTGCCAGCTGGGAGCGGCCGGCACCCAGTAACAGTCAACAAAGACTGGCTTGTCAGTTGGGAGTGTAAGCCGGTGCTGATTGCTTAGTCAGCAGACCTCTTCTCTCCTCGGTCTGGGGGGGTATGTCATGATATAGCCCACAATTACTGTCCCGTAATTGTGGTTCCACTTTTGTGACAGTTTTTCTAGTCGGGGAAATAGAACTCTATTCCCCCTTCTAATCCAAAGTTTATAAAACCCACCGGGATGTAAATCGTTACGTCATCTATTTTAACTACGGCCCTAATCAGGTCATTCATTTACTCCCAGGTAACTTAACTAGTAATAGAAAAGGGTCCTTTAAGCAAAATAATATTAGTAAGGCTTATATTGTTCTCTAGTGCTACGAAGAAGTTAGTTGGAACCTTATAATCTCTAATTTAGATGTGGTTATAAACACCTCCATTGAACTTCAAGTGGCCATTCTCTTCTGGTGTCAGGGTCTACATAAAGACCATTGTTTTCATCGAAGGTAGGTCGTTCTCTTTAATGTACTAGTTATTAATAATATTAGTTATTACCCCTAAATCAAATATCACTATAATCTTCTTATTTTAATTAGGTGAAGAGCCGCTAATAGAGACCTCAATCTTAAAGTGTAAAGTTATTTAAGAACTAGGAAAATAATTCCTTTCCTCACTTCTAACAGGGGGGGCTAAAACGCTAACCTTAAGAGTATATACAACGGGAATCCGGGCTTTATTAGGCTTATTATTGTACTTATCGATAATCTTTACAGCTATTTTTCGGCTTATAACATCGTCAATAATACTAATCAGGCCCTATAGTACAGGCAGGTAAACGTCTCCGGCATAGATCTCATCGGAAAAGTATTAAGCAAAGTTAATCATATAAAAACAGTATACAAGCTAAATCTTTATTACAATATAGTTAAGCACCTAGATAGATAGAACCACTAAACTTCCAAAAAACAACTTAAGTAGCAATTATATTATCGTCGGCTACTTCCTACGCCCGATCAGGCGTAGAAGTAGACTTTCTGGTCCTCTTAACGTCCATAATAATCTAAGTTGCGGATAGAGTCTAATTACGGGGGTTATCCCTGTCAGGGGCTTGCGGTGCGAAGTAAAGAGGTCAGTAAGAGGACAATAGGTAAGTACTGGTTGTAACTCTCATTCTTCTCTAACCCTCTCCTTGAAGGGGAGGGACAGGCCTTTATATATATAGTCCTCCTTAGTCAAGCCCTGTCGCAGTCTGGAATCGGCTTAGCCACCATACTTTCCTTAGTCAAATTCTAGCTACGTAACATGATCCCCCTCCTCATCCGGCCTGTCCTCAGGCCGTAGCGGTTACTCACCAGAGAGGCACGTGTTCTAAAACTCATAGTAACCACTCCCATAGAGTTGCCCTACTGGGTTTCCAACTTATGAGATCTTATGAGTAGCCCTAATGGGTTACCTACTTAAAGATTCTTATGAGTAGCCCTGATGGGTTGCCTACTTATAGCACTCTTTTAAGTAGCCCTGCTGGGTTACCTACTCCAGGTTCTTATGAATAGCCCTGATGGGTTGCCTACTCATAGCGCTCTTTTAAGTAGCCCTACTGGGTTACCTACTCTAGGTTCTTGTGAATAGCCCTAATGGGTTGCCTACTTATAGCGAACCAGTAATCAACTAGTGGTCTTCTACCACTTTTTATCTAATAATTAACTCTCTTTCTTCACCCTCTTTAAAACCCTTAATAACCTAGTGACCCTCTAATAAAACCCTAAGTTTAGGTTTTCCTATCTAAATTCCTGGGTCGCACCTTCCACTATAGGATTATTGCGGCCTAGTTACCCAATTACGCCTTCCGTTCATATTTTCGAAAAAATTTCATAATAATTAGGTAGGATCCTTTTATAATAGTCCCCCTTTATAAATCTTTCTTTCCTTCAACCCTCATAATCCCATACTTCCCTTTCCTTTTATTCTCAACTTTACAATCCAAGACCACTACAAATCCGCACCTCCTATACACTATTATATTTAACGATAAGAGAACTATTAACCCAGGCGCTATAGGTAACCAGTCGGAGCTCTTCGAGTTCCCGTGCTGCTGGTGCCTTAATCTTATATCGAAGTGGGACGGAACCGGCGAGGTTCCTTAGTGTACAGTTTCGAAGAGTAGGTTCCCCATTCGGTACCCAACCAGTACTAACCCTTACTAAATGCGTCGACCAAGTACTAGCGCTGCTCCTCCATGAAGGGCGGGAAGCTCTGCATTCCTATAAGTCCCTCCCTGGTTTTTCCTTCAGTTCATCCCGGAACCGATACTAATTCAGTATTAGGCCACTTATTAGACCCTCTCTTCCACTGTAAAAATAAAGTACCTTATATCTAAGGCCGCGAGTGAGGGTTCCGCCGAGGACTTTTATACGAAGCACCGGGTACAACCTGTTTCCCTTTAATACTCAACTAGTGGGAACTAAGTGTTGACTCCATACAAGACCAGTTCGATAAGGCCCAGCTAGAGGCCCGGAAGTCCCTCCAACAAAAGAAGAACCTCAAAAACCGCCCCTCCATGCAGCAGGAGTACGACGCAGACGCTGAGTATCAGCTGCGTGTCCGCGAGGTCGCCGCTGCAGAGGCTTCGGCCCGAGCGCAGGTCCGCATCGCTCAGAACCAAGAGGCCATTCACAAGGCGTTAGTCGGCTCCCCGAAGAAGCCCGGTCTCCTCAAGGCCATATCTCGATCGATCGCTGAACTTAACACGGTGTACCAGAAAGTTGTAAGTTATATTATCTCCCTCTTAGCAACCAGTGCTAACCCGGTATAGCATCACAATACCCTTGTTACCCCTTCCGACGATGAGGGTGAGCTCGACGATGATGAGGGTGGTGTAGGTGGTGGTGCCGGGGGTGACGAGAGTGGTGAGAGTGACCCCCTCGGGGAGGTGTAGATAGGTGTACGCTGGGTTACGGCTGGCTCTAGTCTTGCTGCGGTGCCTCTATATCGTCTTCTCGGCCTCAATAAAGGCCTAACCTTACTCCATCACCTCTTTAATCTTTGCTAATCTGCAACCGATGCTCTAGCAGTGATCAACTATTTTTCGTAGTCTCTCCTCAAATCCTTAGACACATTCCTTTGAGGCTCCTACGAGTTCTCTATTCTACTATATCCTTTCTATTTTATTAAGTACCTCCTATTCCTTGGGGGGCCTTTGTGTTGAATAATCTGCTCCACTTTGTATACGTTGGCGTCATCTTCTTTAATCCGGATATGCTTTAATTGGGTAGTGGTTCTATAAAAGGGTTCTAATTGAGTTAGAGCGAAGATGTTGTGGATCCTGTATTTGAGATCGACATCCAGCTCATATGCTCTCCCCCCGTTGATCACCCGTATAACAATAAAAGGGCCAAGGTATTTATCTAAAAGCTTTTTTGATGGTCTCCGTTGTTTGATGTGCTTAGTTGAAAGTAGGACCAAATCGCCCACTTTGAATATAATAAATGACCTTCTCCTGTTGTAGAATTTTGCGTAGCTGGTGTTAGCCTTATTTATTAGGTGGGTAATGGTTGCTCTCCTGGTCCTTAGTTCTTTAATTCTGTCCGCGGCGCTTAGTACTGTTTATCCCCTTATCGTACTTAGAAACACATCGTTTAGTCCTATGGGTAGGAATCCTATGAGGGCTTCAACTAGTGTTAACTTAATAACCCTATACCATGAATTATTATAGACAAACTAGGCCATTAGGAGCCACTTCACCCAGTTATTCTGTTCTGTATTATAGAATACTCTTAAAAAGTACTCCAATGTCTAGTTTTGTTGTTTGGTCTATCCGTCCGTCTAAGGGTGATAGGCTGTGCTGAGTTTCCTCTTAATGGCCAGCTGGTGGTAAACCTTGGACTAGAATTTACTAGTAAATAGTAATCCCCTATCTAATATAAGCGTTTTTGGGATACCATATTACAGGAACACTTTTTTAGTTAAGATGTGTGCCAACCCGTCAACAGTGATTGTCTCCCTGGTGGGCAAATATAAGGTGTATTTAGTTAATCGGTCCACAATTACTAATATGCTGTTGTACACTTATCGATTCGTAATTTGGGATTTCGGGAGTTTTACGATAAAGTCAAATAATAGTTGCTTAAATGGCCTGGTGGGCACTGGGAGAGGTGAGAGTTTGCCGTATAGTAGGTGATGCCTCGGCTTCGTCCGCTGGCATGTTGCGCAAGTCTTAATATACTCGCGAGCATCCTGCTTCATCTTCTTCCAAAAGAACGATTGTCGAATTCTCTTAATTGTCTTAGTAACTCCCTAGTGGCCATTAGAAGGCTCATTATAGAAAGCCATCAGAATCTCTATTCGTAAAGGGCTATAATTAGGAATAAACACGGCTTCCTGGTATTGCATAACTCCGTCTCCGTCTTTGGTTTAGTGCGGTCCTGGTGGTCTCTAGTCGTCGCCCAGAGTGGTGTCTGCTCCTTGTGCTTCCCTCACCGTATTAAATAGGGAAAGTTCTCGGTCTTTTAGGGTTCCGGTGTTAACCGGCTGGGGGCCGGCTGCCTTCCGATATCTTTTGATATTGGAATTTGTAAATCGATCCAGGAAGTCTTATAGGAATTCGTTTTTCGTACTCGTAACCTCGTCTTTATTAGGCTAGTAATCCGGCCTCCTTAATAAGGCGTCTATAGTGTTTTGTTTACCTGGTTGATATTCGATCTCGAAATTAAACATAATAATGTCCTAGAGTAACCTGGCCTGGTGATTATTCAACGTCTTCTTCTTAGTTAGGTATTGGTGGCCTAGGTGGTCTATTATAAAACGGATTTTGTGTTGTGAGTATAGTAAGTATCTCCACTAGTACAACGCTACGTTACGGATGGCCAGTAATTCTGCTTTAGGAGTACTATATCGTAACTCGGTATTCCGTAACTTTCTTAATATAAATATAACGGGTTTCTAGGTCCCATCGGGTTAACACTGGCTAAGGATTACGCCAATTGCGAAGTCTGATGTATTGGTTTTTACCCGTATTAGTAATAGGGGGTCGAAATATTATAGAATCGGAGTACGTGTGAAAAGTAGACGGAGCTTATAGAAGGCCTTTAACGTATTTTATGTCATCACCGGCTAACCTCTAATTGTATTCCCAGTCCTCTCCGTTAAAAGTGTATAAATCTTAGAGTAATTCTTAATAAACCGCCGATAAAAATTGGTAAATCCAAGGAATTACCTGATATTTATTAGGGTATTAAGTATCGGTTAGGTAACGATTACTTCTACCCGGTCCCTCTCCATAGAGATTCCGTAAAGGGAGATAATAAATCCGAGGAATTCGATTATTTGTATAGTGAAAGTGCATTTTTCGAGGTTTACGTAAAGTCTATTAGCTTTTAACCAGCTAAGTACCGATTTAACCGCGTCTAAGTGCATGTCCTTGTCTTAGGTGAAAATAAGAATATCATCCAAGTACATAATGCAAATAACATTAATTAGGCCCCTAAGTGTGTCGTTTATATAGGCCTGAAAGGTAGTAGGGGCGTTGACGAGCCCGAATAGCATTACCCGGTACTCATAGTAGCTATATCTCGTTCTAAACGCTGTCTTCCACTCGTCTCCCTCCTTAATGCGCACCCGGTGGTAAGTATCTTTAAGGTCCAGCTTTGTGAACCACTTTGCTGAGTAGAGGCGATCCAATATTTCGTTGATCAGGGGAAAAGGAGCTTTATTTTTAGTGGTTACCCAATTCAATCCCCTATAATTAACACATAACCGTAGTTTACCTCCCTTCTTTGGTACAAATAGGATCGGGGCTCCCACTGGGTTTATTGAAAGTCGTATCCATCCCTTTTATAAGGATATTTCTAAATACTCTCATAGCTCCTCTAGCTCCTTCTCAGCTAGTGGGTAGATGGGTCTAAATGGGGGCTGTATCCCTGGTTCCAAGTTAATAGTGTGTTGCTGTGCTCCCTCCTTGGCCGGGGTCGCCGCTAGTTTGTTGTCGAAGATATATGCGAAATCTTGGTATTCTGGAGGAACCTCCGGTTTTTCGCCCTTACTGGGTTGCTGCTGAGTATTAGTCTTATTGCGTCTAATTTGTGGTGTTGTTAATAAGATGGCCTTTGCCTCCTTAAGTGCCTTATTCATCTCCTTTTAACTTATGATGAGTTGGATATTATTTTCGGATAGGGGATAGGTTTAGTCGAGTTTAGCCTAATTAAAATTCGGCTTTACTACTTAGCACCAGGGGAGGCCCAGGATTGCGTTGTATTCGTTACTATCGCTAATCCTAAAGTTATATGATTTTATTTTTATTACTCCCGTTCTATCCGTTATACGAATCACGAGTCTCCTCACTTCGTATTCAGGGGTTACTAAACCCCATATTCCTCGGAGTAGTATCCCCTTATTAGGCACCGGCTTAGCACCGTCCATGGAGATGATCTTCCAGTCCATAATATTCTCGTCTATGCTCGTATTAATCAAAGCTTTGCTGATTCTCTACTCCTTAGTGGTTTAAACGTGGATACTAGTTTTGAGGTGGCGCAGAGACTCCGAATCCTATTAGTCCTAGGTTACTCGGACTATCTCACCAGTAGTTAACCTCTAGTTGTACTCCGTTCCTTAGTGTCTTGGCTATTTACACTATTAGTAAAGGGAGTATCGGATCGAAATATGGCCTTTTTTTCTATAAGTGTAATATATAATAGAGCTCCGGGTTACCACTAATTGGGGTCCCTTTGCGGAGCTTAGATCTTCTAGTTTACACTTAAGCTCGTTATTACTTATTTTACTTTTATCCCTTAGTGCTAGTCTCCTTTAGTTTTTTTAGGATTCCTAGTGGAATCCCTACTAGGACTATCTCTAGTTCTGGGGAACTAGTTGGCTCTGGGTAGATGGCGGTGTTATTAGTTTAGCCTTTTTAGCGACGTTATTTAATTCTTACTTAGTAGTAGGAAACTCGTACACTATAACCTGTTTCTATAACTTTGGTGTTAACCGGTTAATAACGTTTATAATACGGATCCTTTTAGGGACGGGGTCCGGGTATTCTACTTTTACTGTCTTATAGGTGTCGATGAAGTTTTGGTAGGACTGTTCTGTTTTTTAGGTTATTACTTTGAGGCGGCGGATAGTGCTAAACACCCGGGTCCCATTGTCCACTACACCGGTGTATAACCAGGTTTCCATTTCCGCTTAGGAAATTCTAGTTAATTCGTTCTTGTATTTAATAACGACGTAACTAACCCATCTTCACTAAATCCCACCATTAAGATACCCGGTAGTATACAAAACTCTTATAGTATCGGTATTTAAGTTGTCCGGATTTATGGTGAAATGTCCCTTTAGGTTGAAAACGAAGGTGTTATAATCAGCCTAGGATCCCCCCTTGTATTTGAGAGTCGGGAAATGCGTTTTTCCCTAAAGGTCGGATTTTTGTCGCTTAGGGATCTATTGGGTAGCGGCTTTTATGACGATTATATTTTCCTCGAGGGTCGCCGTTCCGTTCCTCAGGGCTATTAGGTGATCGTGTTTCCTTTTAAGCCGGATCCTGGTCTCCTCGTTTATAATAAGCTAGTCCAGATTTTGTTTAGTTAGTTCTTAGTTATTAGTAGTTTAGGTCTGGCTCTGAATTCGATCGCCGGGTCGGTGTTCTTGGTTATCGAGGTTTGGGTTCTCGTTGACTTCATTGGTATAGGGAGTCCCTGATGCTCCTGATCGAGTTTGGTGGCTCGCTGGGTTGATAGTGGTTGGTTTCTTTTGGCCGGTCATCTTGCTGCCTCGATGGTTCACACCCCTATTCGAGTAGGTAGAGAGAAGAACGTGTTAAGGGTTTACGGTGCAAAGTAAAGAGGTCAGTAAGAGGACAATAGGTAGGTACTGGTTGTGACTCTTATTCTTCTCTGACCCTCTCCTTGAAGGGGAGGGACAGGCCTTTATATATATAGTCCTCCTTAGTTAAGCCCTGTCGCAGTCTGGAATCGGCTTAGCCGCCATGCTTTCCTTAGTCAGATTCCAGCCACGTGACAATCCCCTACTACTTAAATAACCTCTTCTACTTCTAACTCATACAATTCTAACAAAGTTGAACTAACCTTCCTAAAAACTGGCTTAGCGATTCCACCCTAAATAATCTTCTAAAGTTAAGTAGGGTCACCGTATTTTAATTAAAGAAGGACTATTACACTTTTACCGCCCAATCTAATAACTATAAAGGCCTTAACCTCCATAATTACGAGAATTATCGCCATTATTTAAGGGATAGGTAAGTATACAAAAACGAAGCCTACTATCGCTAGGGAAAGCACACTCTGAGGTGTCTAGACCTAAGGAGCATAAGAACAACCAATCCCCTTATCTACAACCTCCTTAGCCATCACTATAACCTTTAAGAACAATTACTAATTAACCAAATAAACAACTAATACTAGTCTATTAAGCTAATAATAACACCAAGCATCCCAAATAATCATATCCAGAACTTAATTAGTCGTCCCTTAAACTTCCAAAAGGTCACCATATCGATAACTTCCTCCATAAAAGGTGATCAATCCGGCTTGGACGTCTTCTTACAGCTGGACACACTTCCAGAAGGGGCAACCCATACACCCATCATACCAACAACGATCCAGCGTGTCACGGGCCAAGGCCCGATCAGAGGCCTCGGAACCACTCGGCCATGTCCAACACCAACCACTGTTTACTAAGCCTGACCAGGCCTAGGCAGACCTGATTAGGATCCAACGGATTTGTGGGGTAGTAGACTTTTCCTTCCTTTCTCCTTATCTTGAAGATACTCGTAGTAGTTGTTATAGCTAGTTGTAATATACGTGCTTGGACCGTTATATTATTTTTAAGATCATTAAAGGTAATTAATTAAACACCTAGTATAGAAGTTTATGATTTGTGTAAGAGTGGTAAAAAGTTTTAGATGGGTTAACCTGAGGAGTCCCTGAACATCTAAAGTTGATTAGTATGGCCTAATTAGACTTAGAGGTTATTATAAACTCAAAACAATGTGTATATGTATTCGTAGTAGAGTACCTTGATTACGTTATTAAGTATACTGCGGTCATTATTGAATATAAAACACTAGGATAAGCGATAATTATACGATAATGGAAGGTAACGCTAAACTATTTGGAAACCCATAGTAGTTGGTGTAGCTGATCGGATAGTTTATAACCCAATTATAGGAGATACGGACCGCCTAAGTAATCGAATAAGAGACCTAATAAGAGTAAATTCGACTATTATAGGAAGCCCTAGTAGAACCTAGGTACCCAACATTAACAATAAACTAATCCCTAATACCCTTTATAATACTAATTCCCCCTAATTAGGTTTATATATTACCTCTAAGATAAGTTAAATATTAGATTCCCAACCCACCAAAGTTTAATGGATTACATAAAAAGTTTTAATAATAGTACCTCGAGATAAGAGGGAAAATAAGTATGGATAAAAAAGCCTTCAGTTTGGAGTTAATTGTATTCACTTACATCTACTCTAGGTTAGAAAACACTATGCAAGTTATAGTGAGTGCTTATTATGTGTAAGGACGGGCCAATAGGTCGAAGAACCCGGATAAATATATGGAATATTTAAAGGGTTATTACGTAGACCTTAACACAAAAGTACAAGCCCTCGACCAACTAAGGATTATATAGTAAAAGGAGAATAAGAGTTTCGTTTACTTCCTCCCTAAGTTTAAAAAGGAGTTTATAGAAGTAGGAGGAGGATACTGGTTAGACGTTATAAGGATCAACTACCTTAAAGGAGCCCTGAACACTATAATAAGAGCCCTCCTTATTAGCATAATTAATAAACCAACAATATACGCTATATACACCTAAATACTCCTAAGTATAAGCTCAGAATTGGATAGTGAATCCTATTAAGTCCATTATAAGCGTTAGTGTAGGAGATCGCTGACCCCTAACTAAACAAGAACTAAGTCCCCTTAGAAGTAGAATAGTTAATTAGAGTTCCCCTAACCTAATTAAATGGAGTGGGAACCTATAAAAGTAAATAAGTTAACTAAGGACGAGAAAGTCCGTAAACGGCTAAGCTAAGAGGAAGCTCGTCGATGTTATAACTATAATAAAAAAGGGCATATATAATAATAATACCCTGAGGATCGAAAAGAGATAAAGAAGACTAAAACTTTTAAAGGAAAAACTAAGGAATAGAGTAAAACAGATAATAACTCTAATTAGGACTCTAAGAACTCAGGAAAAGAGTAACTCCTAGTGAAAGTCGTTATTAGGAGGAATAAGCTATAAAGGAATAGAAGGTCGTTAAAAAGAGTATGAATTGTGACCTATTTTATATTAATATTAGGATTAATGGGATACACTATATAACTACTTTTATTAATATAGGGTGTTTAATATATGCCCTGATTAGTAACGCCTTCACTAAAAAACTCCGTTTACCACGTATTAGTATTATACCTCGGAACTTAATATAAATCACCATTATAGTTCCTAGTATAATCCGCTACGTTATTTACGTTAATATTAATATTAATAGTTATAAATAACACCAATTATTCTTTTATATTATTCTTAACTAAGAAAACGACGTTATCCTTAGAAGGTCCTAGATGATTAACGATGATGTTATGGTTTACCTAGTGTAAGGTACTTTATATATAAGTGTCGTGGACCACTAGGTAATAAAAAGGAAACCGGGTTAAGCCTAGTAAGATACAAAGTTCCTAATCTAATAATAAACTAAATCGGTATTCTCAACTCTGATTAGGTGGGCATAGAAGAGAAAAGAGACCTCTTTTAGTATATTCACCTTAAACGCGTTCTCCATAAGTTTGGCCAATATTGAGAAGGCCCTAATACTAAAAATAAAGATAAACCCGAGGACGAAACTCCCTACACATTACTATAAGTTTTTATATATCTTTAACTAAGATAAGGTTAATTAACTACTACTATACTAAAAGAACATCAACTATACTATCCCTATTAAGAAGGACTCCTACGGTTAAAATAAACCAGTGACCTAGGGACCTTTATATAGTATATCAAGGGAAGAGTTAATTATACTATGCTGAACCCTTATAGAACTATTAAATAAAGGGTTTATTAGGGCTAATAGCTCCCCTGCATCATCACCCGTTCTATTTGTCCAGAAGCCTAGAGGAGGGTTATAGTTTTACGTTAATTACTGTGCCCTTAATACTATTATAAAAAAGGACCGATACCCCTTACCCCTAATCAGCGAGACCCTAAGGGCACTAATAAAAGTGAAGTGGTTAATAAAGTTGGATATTATTATTGTGTTTTATAAGATCCGGGTTAAGAAAGGAGATGAATAGAAAACGGTGTTTAGGATGAAGTATAGGTTATACGAATAAATGGTTACCCCCTTTAGTTTAACTAAAGCCCCCGCGACGTTCTAACAATATATTAACTATACCCTATGAGATTTCCTAGATAAGTTCTACTCAGCTTATATCGATAATGTCCTAATTTATTTGGATAGCTCCCTCTCTAATTATAAAAAAAAGGTTAAGAAGGTCCTCGAGCACCTAGGTGCTATAGGCCTGTATATGGATATCGATAAGTGCAAATTCGAAGCTAAGAGTGTTAAGTATTTAGGGTTTATTATTGATGCTGATAAGGGAATTCGCGTGGACCCTAAAAAAATTAAAGTAATCCAGGGATAGGAAGTACCCCGATTAGTATAAGGAGTTCATGGGTTCATCGGTTTTACCAACTATTACCAGCAATTTATACCCAACTTCTCGGGGATCGTATAACCCCTAACAACCTTAACTAAAAGGGATATACCATTCATTTAGAGCAAGGAGTGTACTAGAGCGTTCGAGGAGCTAAAGACGCTCCTGATCAGTGCACCTATATTAGCTCACTGGGACCCTGATCGAGTTATAATACTCGAGACCGATTCGTCTAATTATATGGTAGGAGGTGCCTTATCATAATATAACAACGAAGGGATTCTAAAACCTATAGTGTTCTTTTTACGTAAGAACTTACTTATAGAGTATAATTACCTAATATACAACAAAGAACTATTAGTAATAATACGCTACTTAGAGTACTAGGATTTAGAACTACGGAGTGTAGAAGAGTTCACTATCCTAACCAATCACCTGAATCTGAAGTACTTTATGATAAAAAGATAATTAAGTGAACATCAGATTAGGTGGTCAGAATTACTATTCTATTATAACTTCACTATCCAGTTTAGACTTAGTAAAAAAGTAATAGTTTCTAATACATTATTAAGACACAAACAGGATATCCCTAGTACCCTATAGGATAATAAGTTAGAGGGTCGGAAAATTAAACTCCTAAAAAACAGGATTAACGTATTATAAGTCAATAACATAATAGTAATTAGAGAAGTGTAGGCCTAATTAGGGTAAGTAAAGAGGGATAAGTCTAATATAAGAGACTCCCCTAGAGACATAGATCAGACCAACGACCCTAGCCTAAATAAAACGGAACCCCCCTTAAACCCTTTTAAAAAAAAGCTATTATACTCCTAGTGGGATAAAACCTTAGATCAGAATAACTAATACTAGCTGATTAGGGGGGTAGTATAAAAAGGAGACCGATAACTTCCCTTATAGTAGAAGTTGCCGATAATACTATTAGAATATATAATCGACGATAATAAAAGACTATTATGGAGGAACAGAATTTGGATTCCACATTACAAGCCCTTAAGGACGGGTTTAATCCAGAGGTTCCATAATTCCACGTTAACGGGATATCCGGGGAGGGACACTTTAAAAACCCTAATTAGCCACCAATTCTATTAACCAGGCCTATCCCAGGATATCCAAAGATTTATAAGGAACTACGACGTTTATAGACGAGGAAACGTATAATGCGACAAGAAGAGGGGCTTATTAAAACCTTTACTTATCCCTGGACAGATCTAAGTAAAGGTCTCTATTAACTTTGTAATAGGATTACCCCCTTCCCACCGTAATAGGGCTATGAACGTTATAGTAGTAACCGATCATTTATTAAAGAACGTAATTTTTGAGTTATTAAAGGATATTACAACGGATATAGTAGTAAATTAACTAATCCGAGGTCTAATTAGGTACTATAGGATACCTTATATAATTATATTAAATAGAGGACCGTAGTTTATAAGTCTTATATAGAAATAACTCTACTAATTACTATGGATTAAATAAAAACTCTCTATAGTGTTCCACCTAGAAATAGATGGAGTTACGAAGAGGGTAAACTAGGTGATAGAAACTTATCTTAGAGTGTATATAGTGTATACTTAGGATAATTAGGATAAACTACTCCTAATAGTAATGATAGTTATTAATAACCGGGTCACCTCGTTAATAGGACTTAGCTCGTTTTTTATTACTTATGGGTATAACTTAAACCTGATTAGAGTAGAGGAACCCTTGTAGAATAATAATAAAACCCCTATAATAAAAGTAAAGGTTTTAGTTTAAAAACTAAAGGACGCCTCTGAGTAGGCTTAAGTAGTGATGGTGGTAACATAAGAGAAATAAGAGATTACCGTAAACGTAAAGCACTAATCGTTTAATTAATTTACATTTAGGGATAAGGTTTAGTTAAGGTTATAGAATATCTAATCTAATTAACCATTAAAGAAGTTCGACTAGGTTAATACGAAGTATACTATCCTTAAACTGGTTAGATCCTATGTTTACCGGTTAAATACGCCGCTAGGGATCTATAACGTCTTCTACGTAAACCTGATTAGGTATACTAGAGTCGATCCGTTGCCGTCATAAAGTTGTGATGATACCTAACCACCTGTAATACTAGTGACTAATGGGGAGGAGTTTGAAGTTAAGGAGATCTGTAATGCGTAGGAAATATGGGGTGAATAGAAGGTCTTAGTAAAGTAGAAGGATTATACCCAACTCACCTAGGAACTAGTGGATATACTAGCGGATATAGTGGCCTTAGACTATTATAAGGCCGATCACGGGAATATCCCTTAGGAAGGGAGGGGAAGAAGGGGGTAATTATTACGGGCTAAGGCCCAATTAAAGGCCTCGGAACTACTCGGTTATATTTAACACTAACCACTACTTACTAAGCTTAACTAGGCCCAAGTAGACCTAATCAGGATCTAACGGATTTATAGGGCAACAAACTTTTCCTTCCTTTCTCCTTATCTTAAAGATACTCATAGTAGTCACCATAGCTAGTTGCAATATACGTGCTTGGACCGTTACACAGCGGTCCAAGCACAAACCCAGGCTTCCAAAAACTAAAAGGGCCTCATTATTCAAATTTTAGCACAAAGCATTATATAACTATTAATATAAGCTCTACTAGTGTCCACCAGAGTACTACTAACTAGGAGAGGGATAATTCGATGAGTAAATCACTTAATAACCCACATAAGCAACTCGGGCTAGCCCATAGGCCTGATCAGACGTCTACGGACGAATCTCAAGGACCGGAATAACTAACTAAAGAGCATCGAATTTATTAGCAAGGTCGTCAACATTAATTAATTCCTTAACAAACACCTCCTTCACTACAACAAATTAGCATTTAATATCCAAGGTCACTAAACATCTAAAGTGGGGGCTATGCAATTAATCAGGGCTGGAGTTACCAGTATAAACGGTATTAACAGCTCGAGCATTATTATCCGAAGCAGTACTATCTCCAAAAGCGTTGCCGTATCGGAATTCCTAGTTAATCCATACAAGTAGACTAATCTTATACCTACCAAAATCACCATACTCAAAGAGTTAAGCCATAATCATCACCATCTAAATTACTACACTTATTATAATAAACTTAGAGAAACGGCGAACAATAATTTCAATAAACTCAGGGTCGGACATCACAAGTTTATTCCGGAGGAGGGCTTTAGTTTTAATATTTTCAACTTTTTAAAAAAACTTTACTACTCCTTTAAAATCGTTATCCCTAATCAGGCCTCCTTCACTAAACTGGCGAAGCTGTCTGTTCAATCAAAGGGTATAATCCTCATCCAGGTGGCTAAAGGTGTTAAGCATATACTTCTTAGCGGATACCCAGGTAACTCCCAAGGTTTCAGTTTTAATAGTTAGTCGGTATTTATTGAAAAAGTACTAAAATAGTATTTTTATCTTTTCCTTATTAAAAAAGTAAATAAAGTTAACTTATACTTTAAACTTCTCCATAAAATTAGAGATATTATTACTACGAAATTTAAGTGCTTCTTAGGTTCCGGGCTAGGGCATCTTAATGGTCGCCCCTTTGTTTTTATTACTGGTCACCTCTTTAAGGGCTTTAACCAACTCAGCATAGGGGCCTATACTCTGGACCTGATTAAAGCTTAATAAAGTTTACAAAGTAGGTTACTCGTCCATCCTTTTACCCTTAACGTCGGGGACATCGTGGGAGGGTGAGGACATATCATCCTATAAAGCGTCCCCATCCTTATAAATCTCAAATACTCAGGGCTATATATTCTAGAACAATTCAAAAAGGTCTATAGGTATTATTATAAGTTAGTTGGACTAATTAGGTCGGATATACTATGTAACTAATTATCTTATAATACGGGGAAGCTAAATAAATAAAAAGGCATCGTCCAAAAGGGGGGAGTTAACCTTATCGGGGAACATAGTTCTAATAAAACCCACTAAGCAACTTCCCCCACCATTATCACTACCATCTTAATAACAAAAAACACAATAATCAGGCTAAAACGCATAACCGTTCTTCTAAATACCCTAAAATAAAAAACAATCTACTTTATCAACCATCCCAAAAGAGTAAAATCTACAAAGCATAATCCCACTTATAATATCATACTCCTAACTAACGACCATTCTTTTGTATTTTCCGAAATTGTTCAATCTATTCATTCTATTCAAACATAGCTAATCAGGTCAAGGGACTACATCTAAATTAACCCACTTAATTATTAACCTTCTATATAATACTCAAGGTTTGTACGGTCCATAGTATAAATCCTAAAATAATTCATAATCGTATTATTATTCTTACTATTTATTTATACTATTCTTTCCTTTTTCCTAGGTCTAATATCCATTCATAGGGTTTAATCAGGTCTATGGGCCCATACTTAGCTCCTTGGCCGTCGTCGTTTAGTTACAATCCACTTTCTTTTTCTTATTCAGATATTACCTAACCATCTTTCTTAGTATTTTAACTAAACCCGAGGTTTTTCGGGGTTCTTCGTATACCCACATTCAACACATTAAAACCATTATAAATATCTAATCAAACCGAATATTCATCGTTCTATTAATATTACGCCTTTATTATATCGCATAGCAAAATTAGGGAAGAAATAATAATATTATAGTAATAAGGAGATCGGGCATTCAATTCACCCACGAGGCACCAATACAACGGAGCAGGGGATATAATGAACAGTATATGCTATATTATATAACACATACACTCTATTGACCATAGGTCATACACTCTCCGTCCCGGGTCCATAAGGGTAACTAACTTATATAAAACCACTTAACTAAAACTATAATCTAAGTAAAGAGACACCTTAAGACCTAATTAGGGCTAAAAAGGAGTTCCGGCCTTAGATATAAACACTAGTAAGTATTAGGGCCTTATTTACTCAGTGGTAAAGCAACCTCCATACTATTCACAGTATACGATCCAAGTAAACGGGTAAAAAGAGCTCTAAATACGTCTATCTAACTAACGATGCTTGCTGACGTTCCGTAATATGTTATTTAATGGTCCTTATTGTGTTTTCGCTAGAAATACGTCCCCAGTTCCCCTCTCTCAAATAGCTCGCTATCGCCTAACTAAGGAAAAACCCGCTTAGCGTAAGCATTTCCCCCTGCACGGTTTCACTATGCGAGGAACATATGGTAATATATTGATTTAGACGATGCTATTTTTAGGACTTTTTATATGGATGATATTATCCCCTCGTTCTTAAAGTATATTGAAAACCGAAATTCCCAGCTTATAAGGGACTATACCCAAAGATTAGCTGAGTGGGAGTTTGCCCGGTAATTTGAAATTTAAGGATAATTCGAGGATGAATAAAACGAAGTTATAAAAGAGGAATAATCCTAGGAGATTACCCGAGAAACCATAAATACAATATTATTTGATGGTTTAGCCCTAAAGTGACCAAAGGAGATCACTTCAAAGACCCCAGGAATTTATAATGAGTATAGTACTTATATTAAATACTAGGTGATTATATAATATGGTTGTTCGAAAAAGGAGAAAGCCTATGAACTCATTGACGGCTGGGTCTCTATTATAGTTGACCTATTAATCCTCGCACTAGTTTATATAAAACTTCTTAGGAATAAAGAGATTAATCTACGAAATCTAATTACCATTTTAAGATAATAATACGTATTAACAAAGTTAAGTAATCTAATTACCGTTTAAGAAGATTATAATAATATAATAGTAAAAACTAATACTAGTGTTAATCCATCCCTTTAGATCGCTGAATGGCATAAGATTTTCTTTTGAGCTAATAAGTACGGTATACCCAAAGTTTAAGGCCTCCTAACTATGAAAACCTTTTTATAAGTAGTTGGGTAATGTTTTACTTTAATATAAGTAAATACGGAGTTTATATAAATTGTTAAATAGGAGTATATTAGAGACCGAATTCTATGACTCACTGATTACGGAGAGATCTTTATAGATTTACTCTACGAAGACATAGTCTACGAGAAATCTCAGGGCCGAACTACTAGCATTTTTATAACCCTAGTAAGCCATTCCGGAAATAGTATCCAAAACGATTTGGGTATCACCGAGAATAACACATAAGCTAACTCGTGCTCTTATAGTATAGTCTACCTAAAGTGGACTCTGGATAACTGCGTTAACGTGGAATACGCCCTTATAAGCTTATACCCCCGTTTTGATTATATTAACTTAGACGAAAAGGAATGTAATAGGATCCGAAGTTGGTTAGATGATAAGAAATGGGACGACCTATGGACCAAAATTACTCGTAAAGGGTGGCTTTAAGCTAACAGTAGAATTATATGTGGAGGATTCCGGAATAAGTGTAGTGGAAATGGACTGAGAAGAGGTGGTTTAACTTACCCTTTGAAGGAAAAACAGAATCCTAAGACTATTAAACCCCCGGAATACCCTAGTAATGTGATTACCGTTTATATTTGTCCCTCTCTCTTAGGAGAAACGATACATTAGATGAAAGTACCCCTGAACGTCTTTTTTATACTATTCTATGGACCGCACCCTCTCTCAGATTTAATAATCATGGATAATTACGGTGCTACTCACTTTGTTAATAACCTTAGCCTTCTAGAACTAGGATCCTATAAGATGGTCACGAGTGATGAACGAATAGAGTCGGGCATAACCTTATTCCTAATCCTCAGAAAAGGGAGATGTATACTAAGGAATATTCTAACCGGGCCTAAAGGATTAAATACTTAGAACCTTGTTTTAGAAAATGTCTATTGTATGGAGAAC
Source organism: Colletotrichum gigasporum (assembly GCA_024584535.1). Classification (NCBI taxonomy): domain Eukaryota; kingdom Fungi; phylum Ascomycota; class Sordariomycetes; order Glomerellales; family Glomerellaceae; genus Colletotrichum; species Colletotrichum gigasporum. Next base: position 7,374,644 of record CP077952.1, read on the forward strand.
TTTTATGTTAATGTTATTTTAGAAGCCCTTTTGTATAAGGCCGGAATGTAGTACTTAGGCCTGGATTGTATACTTTATATTAGAACTTATGAGAATAGTGTAGTACTCAGATAGTTGGCTAGAAAGGCTAATTTAGTCTTCCTCGAATATAAACCCCGTTCCTCTTATGGTTTATAAACCGTAATGCTTTTTAATAGTATTTGTAATGGTCCAAGCATGTATATTGTAACTAGTTATGGTGACTACTACGAGTATTTTTAAGATAAGGAGAAAGGAAGGAAAAGTTTACTACCCTATAAATACGTTGGATCCTGATTAGGTCTATTTAGGCCTAATTAAGCTTAGTAAATAGTAGTTAGCATTAAACATAGCCGAGTAGTTCCAAGGCCTCTAATTGGGCTTTGGCCTATGATAATTACCCCCTTCTTCCCCTCTTTTCCCAAAGGATATTCCCGTAATCAGCCTCGTAATAATCTAAGGCCACTATATCCACTAGTATATCCACTAGTTCCTAGGTGAGTTAAGTATAGTCCTTCTATTTTACTAAGACCTTCTATTTACCCCGTATTTTCCGCATATTATAAATCTCCTTAACTTTAAACTCCTTCTTATTAACTACTAATATCATAGGTAACTAGGCATTATCACAATTTTATAATAATAATAAATCAACTCTAGTGTACCTAATCAGGCTCATATAAAAGACGTTATAGATCCCTAGTGGTGTATTTAGCCGGTAAGTATAGGATCCAACTAGTTTAAGGACGGTATACTTTGTATTAACCTAATCGAGTTTTTTTAATAATTAATTAAACTAAATATTCTATAACTTTAACTAAACTTTATTCCTAAACTTAAATTAATTAAATAATTAATACTTTGTATTTACGGTAATCTCTTATTTCTCTTATACTACTACTATCACCACCTAAGCCTTCTTAGAAGTGTCCTTCAACTTTTAGACTAGAACCTCTACTCTTATTATAAGGGTTTTATTACTATTCCGCAGGGGTTCCTCTACTCTAATTAGGTCTAAATTATACCTATAAGTAACAAAGAACGGGCTAAGTCCTATTAACGAAATAACCTGGTTATTAATAACTATTATTACTACTAAGAGTAGTTCATCCTAATTATCCTAAGTATATACTATATACACTCTAAAATAGGTTTCTATTACCTGGTTTACCCTCTCCGTAACTCTATTTATTTTTAAGTAAAACATTATAAAAAGTCTTTATTTAATCCATAATAACTAGTCGAATTATTTCCACATAAAACTTATAAACTACGGTCCCCTATCTAATATAATTATATAAGGTATCCTATAGTACCTAATTAGACCTCGGATTAGTTAATTTACTATTATATCCGTTATAATATCCTTTAATAATTTAAAAATTACGTTCTTTAATAAACGATTAGCTACTATTATAATATTCATAGCCCTATCGTAGTAGGAAGGGGGTAGTCCTATTATAAAATTAATAAAAACCTTTGCTTAGATCCGTCCAGGGATAAGTAGAGGCTTTAATAGGCCCCTCTTCTTATCGCACTATACGTTTCCCTGTTCATAAACATCGCAGTTCCTCATAAATCTTTGGATATACTAGGATAAACCTGGTTAATAAAACTAGTGGTTAATTAGGGCCTTTAAAGCGTCCCTCCCCGGATATCCCATTAACATAAAGTTATAAAACTTTTAGATTAAACCTGTTCTTAGGGGCTTATAATATGGAATCCAGATTTTATTCCTTTATAATAATCTCTTATTATCGTTAATCATATATTCTAATAATATTATCGGTAACCTTTACTATAAGGGAAGTTATTAATCTCCTTTTTATATTACCCCCCTAATTAACTAGTATTAGTTATTCTAATTTAAGGTTTTATCCCACCAGGATCATAATAGCTCTTTTTTAAAAGGGTTTAAGGGGAGTTCCATCTTATTTGGGCTAGGGTTATTGGTCTAATCTATATCTCCAGGGGAATCTCTTATACTAAACTCAACCCTCTCTGCTTACCCTAATCAGGCCTACACTTCTCTGATTACTATTATATTATTAATTTATAATACGTTAATCCTATTTTTTAGGAGCTTAATCTTTTAACCCTTTAACTTATTATCCTATAGGGTACTAGGGATATCCTGTTCATATCTCGATAACATATTAGGAACTACTACTTCTTTACTAGGTCTAAATTAAATAATAAAATTATAATAGGATAATAATTCTGACCACCTAATCTAATATTCACTTAATTATCTCTTTATTATGAAATACTTTAAATTTAGGTGATTAATTAAAATAATAAACTCTTTTATACTCTACAATTCTAAATCCTAATACTCTAAATAGTATATTATTACTAATAATTCCTTATTATATATCGGGTAATTACACTCCATAGGTAGGTTCTTATGTGAAAAGAACACTATAAACTTTAGGATCCCTTCATTATTATACTACGATAAGGTACCTCCTACCATATAACTAAACGAATTGGTCTCGAGTATTATAATTCAATTAGGGTCCCAGTGAACTAATACAAGTGCACTAATCAGGAGCATCCTCAGCTCCTCAAACATTTTAGCGCACTCCTTACTCTAGATGAATAGTATGTCCTTTTTGGTTAAAACTATTAGGGGTTATGTAATCCCTGAGAAGTTAAGTATAAATTACTAATAGTAATTAATAAAACCGATAAACCTATGGACTCCTTATACTAATCAGAGCACTTCCTATCCCTGGATTACCTTAATTCTTTCAGGGTCCACGTAAATTCCCTTATTAACATTAATAATAAACCCTAAATACTTAATACTCTTAGCCTCGAATTCGCACTTATTAATATCCATATACAGGCCTATAACGCCTAGGCGCTCAAGGACCTTCTTAACCTTCTTTTTATGATTAGAGAGGGAGCTATTTAAATAAATTAGGACATCGTCAATATAAGTCAAGTAGAACTTATCTAGGAAATCTCGTAGAGTGTAGTTAATATATTATTAGAACATCGTAGAGGTTCTAATTAAACTAAAGGGGGTAATTATTTATTCGTATAACCTATACCTTGTCCTAAACGCCGTCTTCTATTCATCTCCTTTCTTAACCCGGATCTTATAAAATATAGTAATAACATCCAACTTTATTAACTACTTCACTTTTACTAATACCCTTGGGGTCTCACTAATCAGGGGTAAGGGGTATCGGTCCTTCTTTATAATAGCGTTAAGGGCATAATAATCGACGTAAAACCATAACCCTCCTCCAGGCTTCCGGATAAATAAAACGGGTAATAATATAAGGGAACTACTAACCCTAATAAACCCTTTATCTAATAGTTTTATAAGGGTTTAGGATAATATAATTAACTCTTCCCTTGATATGCTATATAAAGGTCCCCAGGTCACTGGTTTATCTTGACTATAGGAGTCCTTTTAAATAAAGATAGTATAGTTAACGTTCTTCTAGTGTAGTAGTAGTTGATTAGCTTTATCTTAGTTAAAAATATATAGAAACCTGTGGTAATACGTAGGGAGTTTCGTCCTCGGGTCTATTTTTATTTTTAGTATTAGGGCCTTCTTAATATTAGCTAAACTTACAGAGAATATATTTAGGGTGGATATACTAAGAGGGGTCTCTTTTCTCTTCTATGCCCACCTAATTAGGGCTAAGAATACCAATCTAATTTACTATTGGATTAGGAACTTTAGATCTTACTGGGCCTAACCCGGCTTTTTTTCTATTACTTAGTGGTCCACAATACTTATATACAAAGTGCCTCGCACTAGGTAAACCATAACATCATCATTAATTATCTAGGACCTTCTAAGGATAACGTTATTTTTTTAGTTAAGAATAATATAAAAGAATAATTAGTGTTATTTATAGTTATTAATATCGATATTAACGTAAGTGACATAGTGGATTACACTAGGAATTATAGTGGTAATTTATATTAAGTTCCGAGGTATAATACTAATACGTAGTAAACGGAGTTCCTTAGCAAAGGCGTCGCTAATCAGGGCGTATATTAAACACCCTATATCAACAAAGGCAGTTATATAACATATCCTATTAATCCCAATATTAACGTAAAATAGGTCATAATTTATACTCTTTTTAATAACCTTTTATTCCTCTATAGCTTATTCCTCCTAATAACAACTTTCACTAGGAGTTACTCTTTTCCCAAGTCCTTAGAATCCTAATTAAAACTATTATCCATTTTACTTTATTCCTTAATTTTTCCCTTAGAAGTCTAAGTCTTCCTTATCTCTTTTTAATCCTCAAAGTATTACTATTATATATACCCTTTTTTATTATAGTTATAATATTTATAAGTTTCCTCTTAGCTTGGCTATTTATAGACTTTTTCCTTTATAGTTAACTTATTTATTTTCATAGGTTCCCACTCTATTTAATTAGGTTAAGGGAACTCTAATTAACTGTTTTACTTCTAAGGGGACTTAGTTGTTATTTAGTTAAGGGTTAGTGATCTCCTATGCTAATACTTACAGCGGGCTTAATAGGATTCGTTATCTAATTCTAAGCTTATACTTAGGAGTATCTAAGTGTATATAATATATATTGTTAGCTTATTAATTATACTAATGAGGGGGGCTCTTATTATAGTGTTTAGGGCTCCTTTAAGGTAATTAATCCTTATAACATCTAATTAGTATCCTCCTCCTACTTCTATGAGCTCCTTTTTAAATTTAGGGAAGAAGTAAGTGAAACTCTTATTCTCCTTTTATTGTGTAATCCTTAGTTAATTAAAAGCTTGTATTTTTATATTAGGGTCCGCATAATAACCCTTCAAGTATTCCATAAATCTATCCGGGTTCTTTAACCCATCGGCCCCTTTTTACGCATAGTAGGTGCTCACCATGGTTTGCATAGTGTTTTCTAATTTAAAGTAAATATAAGTAAATATAATTAACTCTAAACCGAAGGCCTTTCTATCCATATTTATTTTCCCTCCTATTTTAAAGTACTATTATTAAAACTTTTTGCGTAATCCATTAAACTTTGGTGGGTTAGGAATTTAATGTTTAGTTTATTTTGGAGGTAGTACATAGACCTGATTAGGGGGAATTAGTGTTATAGAGGGTATCGGGGACTGGTTTATCGTTGAGGTCGGGTGTCTGGGTTCTGCTAAGGCTTCCTATAGTAGTCGAATCTGCTCTCGTTGGGTCTCTTGCTTGGTTGCTTGGGCGGTCCGCATCTCCTATAATTGGGTTATAAGCTGTCCGATCAGCTGCACCAACTGCTGTGGGTTTCCAGATAGTTCAGCATTGCCTTCCATCGTCGCGTAGCTATCACTTATCGCGTCTTTTCGAGTTTATGATAACCTCTAGGTCTGATCAGGCCGTACTGATCAGCTTTAGATGTTCAGGGACTCCTCAGGTTAACCCGTCTGGAACTTCTTGCTACTCTCACACAGATCGTGGGCTTCTGTACTAGGCGTTCAATTGATTGCCTTTGATGATCTTGAAAATAATGTAACGGTCTAAGCACGTATATTGCAACTAGTTATGGCGACTACTATGAGTATCTTTAAGATAAGGAGAAAGGAAGGAAAAGTCTGCTGCCCTACAAATCCGTTGGATCCTAATTAGGTCTGCCTGGGCCTGATCAGGCTTAGTAAGCAGTGGTTGGTGTTGAACATGGCCGAGTGGTTCCGAGGCCTCTGATCGGGCCTTGGCCCGTGACAGTATTAGTATAGTTGCCCTGAATTATATTAAAATTTAGCTTAGGAAATGACCGTTATATGAGATGCGTGGTGAAAGGTAAGATACCGCCGACTTATAGTACTTTTATTTAGGACATCTAGGACTAGTAGTCTTAGAGTGTTTAGTTTATAGTGCTCGGGGGGTCAGGATTAAAGTGCTCCTATGTTTAGAATATGAGTATTGTGTAATTATTTATACTAAGAACGTTGTTTCCCGAAGAACTTTGGAACGTAGAGTTATTTACTTATATTATTATATTTCGTGGAACTTTTTTAATTATCTAAAAGGTTATAATAATAGTACATGGGTTTTAGTTATTAAGGATGAGTCTTTTGGATGACCTTTTGTGTTCCTGTGTATGGAAAAGACTCTTTTATAGGTCTTCGAGGTGTTGTACTTGTTCGTATGCAAAATACGACAAGATATTGACCATTTAGTGATTGTAATTAACGGTGAAGCTGCATATTAATAGTGGGTAAAAAACGAAGGGATTGAAATAGAGTTACCCCCTCCTTATATAAAAGAGCTAGTGGGAGGTGGTGAGAGGGCTGGCTAGGAAATTATTATTAGAGTAATTAAGATGATGTTTACGGCTAGCCTACCACCGAAATTATGGGTGGAAATTGTTTATATAATGGTTTAATTATATAATATGAGCCCATAAATGAATAATAGTTGGATTTTGTTAAATTAAGTGGAGGAAGAGTGGTTTTAGAACTATTTTCGATGGTGGATACTGGAATATGTGGTTGTGCATATTAGAGACCTCCGTTTATACTAGGGTTAGATTTATGCTTAACGTGGTTCATCATCGAGCAGGACACCATCATTAACCGGGACACTTTTCCCACCTTCATCATCCTCCCACTTTAACACATCTTTTCTTCTACTATATAATACCTAATACTTTATCCGAAAATAGGATTAATCTAATGATTAAAGCGATTCGATTAATTCCACAATTAAGTATCCGACGCATAACGATCATTTACAACGTTCCTAAAACTACCCTCTATACCAGAATAAATAGTTCTAAATAATTATACGTAATAAACGTAAACACCGTAATCTCTAATAAGGTTCGAGGTGTTATACTAGAGATATTAGGAATTCTAGAGTTAAAGGGGAAGTCCCTAATATTAATATTAATATCGACGTAGTCTTTACAATTGTCAGATTGAGCGCTCGGCTGAGCGCTCGGCGCTCGCTCGGAAGAACTATAATCCCGAGCGCGCGCCCCAGCCTCCTTGGGGCACCCCCTACCCCTATTCCTACGGGCCCAGGGGGCTTCCAGAAAACGGAGAGACACATAACAGAATATACGCGATTTTGACCACCAATTCGACAATTAACATTCTAATACGTACTACGTTTACGATAAGCATCGCCAGCCATCTATTCACTTAATTATACACGCACAAAAGCGCTTCCTAAGCACTCAATTCAAATCCACCCATCGAAATGGCCTCCCTAAGTTCAAAGATCTAATTAAAGACTAGTAGCGATTAGGTTCTATGGGTTAACCAGCTATAATTAAAAGCTAAATCCTATAATTTATGGAAATATATTAATCCAGCACGTCCTAATACCCTTCGGAGCTCGTGAACACTCCTCGAGCAGCGTATAGAGCGTCCTATGCGCCCCGAGATCCACGAACACCCTAAGACCAGTAAAGCCGAAGTCCTCAGCGATGACACTGAATATGAACTACGTACACAGGGCTTTAAAGAGCTCTTAGTAGTGAACTTCGTATTATATAAAAAACAATAAGCGGAGTATATAAAGTAAGTAAAAGACTACGAAGTGTTCCTTAAGGGCATTAGAGTATTTAAAAACTGGGTTCGAGAAACAGTCTATGTTAGCCTACTACGCCACTATTGTACCATAGACTACGCATTAGATCGATGGATCCACGTATTAAAGGAACGAGTAGGGAATAACATAAAAGAGAAGTACTCCAAAGTAAACAAAGTATATAAATGGACACTAATAATGCCTAAACGGAAACATCTTACTATAAAAAGGAACTTAGAGGAGTAGTTTACAAAATGAGAAGAGGTAATCCACGAAGTTAAAATAGTAAAAGTCCCCAGCACCGAGCTCCTAAACATTTAGTTCCCAGAATTCACTATAGTTATTAATTATAATTATATGAATACGTGGATTTTCTTATACTAAGTAATTAAAGATGAGTACATCGAAAATAAGAATTTGAGTATTAGAGAGGTCCTCTCAGATGCCCAGAGATTCCTCTAAACCACTTCAATACTTAACCCAAAGAAATAAGTTGGCCGCAGAGTATTTAGGCTAACCATAGAATTAATAACCCGAGACGAAGGCGGCTCTAAAGTAACTTCCCCTATACGCTTAGGCGTTCTAGGGAGTAATACTTAGGGTAACCGAGGCCGTAGGAAAAGCGGAGTTCCCCGTAACCGATTACAAAAAAGGAGCAACGGAAATTAAACAAATAACCACCTCTACCCTACTTACCTCCGCCCACACCAACTCTCTAAGTGCTAACTAATTAATAAGCGAAAACGTCCTAAATAGTATACCCCTAATCAGGAGCTCCTTAAGAACTTAGAAGAGTATATAAGAAAAGACGAAGACCTAAGAGAGTATATTAGAAAGGTAATAAGAGCCCTTAAAAAAGAACACTAATTATATGGACGGTGTAAAGCGAGCATCCTAAGTGTATTCCACACCACTCTAAAATATATAAACTTTTTAAATTAGTAATCCTAAACTTAGGCTCAATAATCCATGTTTTTAACGATCCTACGTAGTTTACCATACTTACGGGAGCGCTAATAGGAGACTACCTCTGGGCAGGCGCTCAACAAGTGGCTATCAAAGTGTACAATATAATTAATATCAAAATTAGGGGGCGTGGAAGGGCCACTATAAAACTCCGCTTATACAACATTACACTTTATATAAGCTTTACTAATAACCTTATCTCCCTTATTCGCCTTTATAAAAGGGGTTTTTAGTGGGATATAAGCCCTTATAATAACTACCTATAGTACTCGGATGGAACCTTTTTATGTATACTCACAGAAGTTGCGAATTAGTAAATCCTAGATTATCGGAAAATCGAAGCGTCGCTTATAACCACGCTTATTAGACGAAAAGCACCGGAGATCGAGCCTACACCACCTCGAAGGTATAAATATATAATAACAATGCACAAAAAACCGATCAAGGGCAATATAGCCCTCTAATATCGAAGGCTAGGTTATGTAGGCCCCGAGGCCATCTAATATTTAGTAAACACCTTAAAAGGGGTTAAGTTAACCTTAGGGGGCGAGCTTATTATAATAATAACCTACGATGCGTACAGAAAAGGTAAAGCTTACCGAGTAATCCAGCGAGCTCCACGAGAATCCCTTAAACATACGAAGCCTGGAGACCAGCTTATAGTGGACTTCTACGACTATGAAAAGGGTTATAAAGGGTATATATCCATAATACTTATTGTTAACTAAGCTAGTGGTTATACGTGGGATTTTTACCTTATAAGGTGTATTATAGACGTCTTATTAACACTCTTAACGGACCTCCTAGAACTTCTTAAAGTTCATTATAGAATAACAGTTAAAACTCTGGAGTCTAATGGTGAGCTCGAGTAGCACTTACGGGTTACTCAAATACTTACTACGTAGGGTATAACCCTAGAGATCTCAGCTCTAAATACATAAGCCCAGAATAACGGAGTAGAGTGTATTGCAGTGGTAATTAAAGAGTACACAAAAACGATAGTTCTAGGAGCTAAGCTTCTAAACGTCCTTTAGCCGGAAATAACAAAAACGGTAACGTATATATATAATTGTACACCGTCGGCAATAAGAGGATAGAAGTCACCGTATAAGCTATTTTATAAGCACTTTTAGTACAAAGAAAACGGGATATATGTGCACCCAGACCTCTCTTATATACGCTTATACGGGTATAAAGTATTCACCATAACCACTAATGCTTAGTTGAAGTGTAATAGGTACCAGAAGTTATTAGTGCACACCTGGATCGGATTCCTAGTTAGCTACACATTAAGTAATTCCTTTCGAATTTGGAATCCCCTACGCAATAAAGTTTTCACTATTCGAGATATAGTATTTAATAAGAAGCATCACTTTAATAACAATATTAAGGGCTTAGTAAAAGAAATTAATTATATAAATTTTAAAGTGATTTAATAATACTTAGAAGAGCTAATCCAGTAAATAACTAGTATAGGAATATATAATTAGAGTACTAATAAAGAAGTAGAAGAAGTAATAGAATACACTAACCCTAATAAGCCCACTTTAGAAGTAGCTATAGAAGCGCTTAAGCACCCAGAAATTAAAGTGGACACACCTAAGTAAACGAAAGGGTAATATTCGGAAGCGCAGTTTACACCCTTTTTAACGCCGGAGGCGTTACCTCCGACCTCGTTCATCGTAACTTTAACGGAGCTTAATGTGAGGGGGTATAAGGAGATATATATAACAAAGCAAATACATCAAATTCCTACTCTAACACCGAAATCCAGGCGAGTTACACCCAGGACATTATATAAAACTGTTTTCTTAGTGGGTATAGTACTCTATAAGAGAAATCCCCGACGTTAAGACGGCCCTCGAAGGGACTACGTTATACTTAGCGAGCCGCACACCCTAAAACAGGGTTCCGAAGAGTCCTTTATAGTAACAGCGTTAGATACTAAAGAGCTCTGTGTACATAAAATACTCCTAGACGACCAAATTAAAGGTTAGTAAAAGGTAAATAAACTTTAAAAGGAAAGCTCCGTAGTAACAACATTAGAGATAACTACACTCCGCTCCCGCAAAAACTAAAGCTAAACGTATATAATAATCTCTAAGGAGCGAAACGTACACAGTAACCGGGATATAATAAAAGCATTAAAGATAACCGAGCTCCGTATACATATAAAAGTAAAAGACCCGCATAGTACCTTCTAAAGGGATCTACCCCCTCTACCCACATTTCATAACCAACTAAAAACACACCACTTTAAAAGTGAATTCCTAAGCACCGAGAAAAGCCACCTCAAAGGCCATAAACAATCCTAATTATGGGGAAAAATCGCCAGAAATACTGTATACAACGAAAAGGTCCTAGGATACCACTAAGTATATACTTACAAATTAGATAAACACAAGTAACTAACCAAATTTAAAGCACACCTCGTAATCCGTGGCGACCAACAACCCAGAAACGCACAAAAGACGTACACTACGACACTCACAGGTATATCCTTCCGTATACTAATAGCCGTTATAGTACACTTTAATCTAAAATTATTATAATACAACATAGTAAACGTATTCATTCACACAAATCTAAACAAGACCATCTTTATAGAACTCCCACCTAGTTACCATACACTATGAAAGATCCTATGTTTACGAAAAGCGTTATACGACTTACAACGATCACCTCTCCTCTAATAACACCATTTAAAAACGGGACTCATAGACCATGGATTCGAGTACATAATAGGCGAGAACTACTATTAGATAAAGGGCGACGTTATGTTCTTCTTCTATGTAAACGATTATATACTAGCCTTCTTATACACACAACAAAGATGTACATAAGAAGAAATCACTATACTACGTAAAAAATATCACTTAAAAGGAGGAAAGCCTCTTTAATAGTTCCTCGGGATCGAGGTTATACGGGACCACTTAAAACACTAAATATAACTATCCTAAGCGGTTTACACAGAAAAAGCAAAGAAGCTCTTACCTCCTATAATTAATACACTAAAAAACAATTCAAAAGTATACATATATACCCCGATAACACTTAAAGAACTTCTCTTTATATAACGAAGACACCTCCACATAAGAGATTACCCGTTTTTAACGCAAAGTCGGAATAATCCTATACACAATAATTATAACCCAACTAAACATCACCTTTACCATTAACCATCTTATATACTTTAACCAAAACCCAGGACCGAAGTACTAATACACAATAAATAAAATACTCAAATACCTTTATTCTATGCATTACCTTTACTTCGAATATAATACTAAACCCGGGAATATAAAAAATACACTTATAATAGTATTCAACATAAACTTCACTAATAACTTAATAAATTAGAAAAGCTCTTAGGTGCTCACCATAAAACTATTCTAAGGGCTCGTAGTATAGAGGGCTAATAAGCAGACTACGGTAACAACGTCTATAACAAAGGCTAAACTACTCTCACTATCACAAGCCGCCAAAGAAGCACTCTTCGTAAGCCACCTCATCTCCGCACTATGGGTCCAGTTACTAGTAACGGGGACTCCGGAAACGGCTTTCCTTACACCAAAAACACCATATACACCTATAATCCAGCTCCAATACAACAACTTATAAACCATACACCTCGTAATAAATAACCTAATTACACTCTAAACACACCTACACTACGTCGATATTCATAACCACTAACTACACTAAAAGGTCGTAGCAGAAAGGGTTTCCATAGTATACACCCCCTCTACAAAACTTATAGCAGACGGCCTAACAAAGAACCTAGCGTTACCCAAATTTCCTAAGTTCCGGAGGTAAATACGGATAACAGAGTAAAAAGAACTCCTAAAACGGAATCGGAAGAGGGACCTAGAGGCCGACGAGGCGGAATAACTCACGAGAACGTTAAAAGAAGACGTATAAGTAATAAAGGACTCTAAAAGAGTGCCGAGGGCGTTGGAGAGCTCAGCTAAGATGAGACCCTAGGAAGGGGAACGCAGAGTACACATAAAACACCTCCCCATGAGAAAAGAAGAACCCTACGTAGAGGAAGTGCCTTACGAGGCGTGAAATACATATCGCAGAATAGTTACTGGAGGTCAGGAAAGGCCCCTACGAGGCCTTCCCTAAGGGGGCGTATCAGATTAAGCGCTCGGCTAAGCGCTCAGCGCTCACTCAGAAGAACTATAATCCCGAGTGCGCGCCCCAGCCTCCTTAGGGCACCCCCTACCCCTATTCCTACGGGCCCAGGGGGTTTCCAGAAAACGGAGAGACACATAACAGAATATACGCGATTTTGACCACCAATTCGACAACAATCTCTTCCTTAGCACAAAACGGTGGTTACCCTTCGATCTAGTTAACTATTATCCAGTTGACTATCTCGTGGACCTTATAGGATCGTCTCTTCCTAGTAAGTTTCCCCTTGCTGATCTGTAGTAGTGGCGAATACGTAAGTAATTCAACCACTAATCAGTGTTAGTTTCAGTTACGTCGGGTCGGCTATACGGCGTAGCAGAATATACATATATTCGTATAGATCCTGCTGTTCTTGTTGTTATTTTTTTGTAGGAATCGTCACTAAGACCGCGATCTTAGACGATCGGGTTAGCGTACGATTCCTGCGCTCTGATTGGCTTGTTAAGCGAGCCAATAGGAGCTTTGCGGTGAAACCTTAAATCACCACGCCGAGGTTGTTCCGACACATACAGCCTGGCCTGTCTGCATCCGGAGTTACGAAGAGGCCATGAGCACAGGGATTCTCTCGCTGAGGGTCGGGATCAATGGGTCCCCCAAATGTGCAGGCCAAAATGAGAGCGTACACCTCCATCGATCCAATCAGATCCGCGCTCGCCTCGTAGCTCCTATCTATCGTGTCCAACATCCCATACATGTCATCTTTGTCCTCTTCAGTCTTGAACAACAGGTGACCAGTCGGTCCCTTGGACTCGGCGAGCGTCACCTTGACCATCGGAGCCTCCAGCTTGATCCAACCGTCCTTGACGCGACCGAAGGGGTTGTCGCCGTCTATCTCGACCTTGGCATCCAGTATCTTCGCCTGTTCTTCGGCCTTTCCCATGAAACCAGTCCCGGGGATGCCGTCGACGGAGGCCCAGGACCACGAGGGGGCGCGGTAACCCTCAACGGCCTTGCAGTGGAGCGCTTGCCAACACAAACCTTCGATCAGCGAGCCCCGCCACAGGCCAGCCAGGTATTCGTCGTCGAGGAGCTTGCTGAATGCCTTCGAAACACCAGAAAACGCTGGCAGCTTGTCCGCCGGGTTCGTGAGCTCGCGAGGCCCGTACTCCCAAATGAGATTTATCCAGCTGTGAAAAGATGGGGTATAATGTTCCATAGTCTGGTCGGGCTTGTAGTATTCTTGCTTGCGTTTCTCGGCGTAAGCAATTAGTTCGGCGTCTGTGGAGACGTAGGGGAGACGATAGGGCAACGTCAGGCCTTCCTCGGCCTCGTGGCCTTCGATGCACTCCCAATACATCTGGTCTCTCGCAAAATGCAAGGTGCGGCGGGCTAGCACACGCTCTTGAAAGCCCCATGCTCCCGAGGAGAGCGGTTCGTCTTTCATCTGGACGTGATTGTGGTGAAGGATTTCCTTTTCGAGGGGCAGAGCAGATGCAAGTATGTAGTTGTCTGGCCCCCCACCGCTCCGGGGGAGCTTAAAGTAGGATCTCGTTGTTCGAGAAGAGAGAAGACCTCCATTGGTGTTGTTTGACTTGGCAACGTCGAGAGTTAGATAGGAGTTGGAGTAAACGGCCGCCATCTGAGCGGATTCCCTTTCCCAGTCCTTCAGGTCCCCCTGGCAGATGCATAAGCAGTCGACCCAGAGGTATCTCACCCCAAGCAGTCGGGTTACGGTCAAAGCATCTCGGAGAGTCTTTGGAAGCATGTCTAGCTCGAACCCTTCCTTGTGGGCGTGGATCGTCTCACTTGTTGTCGTGAAATGCTTTGTCCCTTGCCCCCAACAGTAGCTCAGGGTGACGTAATGATCGCAGAGGTCGGTGTCTGGTTCCACAAGCTTGATAAAGGAGCCTGAGTCCGATGTGCCGACGTCCAGGAGACGTGTCGGCATTGGAGCGTTGTGAGCGCGACAATAGGGATGCTCATCACATTTCTTGAGCCAATCGGCGATGCGGTTGAGTGTCGTCTGGTCGGGGGTTTCCCTCAGCACTCGGTCGGTCGATCCGGACGAGTGAGGATCAGCTGTTGCGGCATGGCGTCAGCAAAAAAAAAAGGCGTCAGCGAGCTGTGGTGAGAAGACCTTGGGCAGACCTCGTAGCTTAAGAAGACTTGCCTTCATCGGACGCAAATCCAATCGACGCAATTGGGATTAGCCAACGATCACTCTCCCAGGTGCTTCGGCACACAACCCAGAGACCATCGCCGCCAGAGTCGGCTCGCTTGGTCATCCACATGTCCCAGTCCGGCTCGCACTGCATCACGCCCCGTCGTGGTTCAGAAAGGTTCGAAATCTCCTCCAGCAGGGCGTCAGCTTCCTTCTCAATCACCTTGCAAAGGTCGCATCCCCCGGCTCCGGCTTTGCGAAGGCTGTCCAAGTCGGGGTGATACTGAACACCGAACCGCTCCATCCGTTCGCCCTTCTCGTGATCCTTCAGAGCCAGATGGTGGAAGCGCGGCTTCCCGCTGACAGTTCTCCATCATCTTTCAGTAGGGAAAGGAGGGAGATCCTCCAGTTGTATGGATTTACAGAGGTCGCAGAGCGTCATGATGAAGAACAGTGCGTGGTTGCTGGAAGTCCGACGGAGAAATTCAACTCGACATCGTCTGACCAAAATCCGAGAAAGGTGCTATTAAATAGCAGCGAGAGGATCAGACGATGCGAAGCATGCTGCCTAATTGCCTTCGTTCACCATTGCAGCCACGGTGCGCCGATCCGCGCTGCTGACGTCCAAGACGCGAAGAAAACACGCGTCTGGCGATCTTCAAGGCAATGCTTAGAGCACGCGGTTCAGACTTTGACGGATTTTGCCACTCAATCGAGTGCTCAACGGTCCAGGCCTCTCCCACCGGCTTCTGGTGACGTCCAGAATGCAGCGTTTCCAACAAATATGGGGATTTGCTGGCATGAACTGCGCTGCCTGGATCTAGGCAACTTCAATCCCCAACGTTGGCCAGCACAGGCGCAGCGGGGCGACAAGGGCAAGCATCCTGGGCGGCCGCCGTCAGTTGCCTGCAGGTGCATATAAGAATTTCTGAATTCGGCGGCATTTGGAACCTTCTCTTTCTCTTTTTATAAGGAAAATGACCACGAAGCGATAACTACCCGGCGACTGGGACAGCTCCAGAGACCATGATGCGAGCATAGTTAAACAATCCGTTGTTAAAGAGCCATATTTCTGTGAAGTCATATTTCCTTTGCCCGATCGCTTGGTTCTCTTGGACTTCTTGGAGTTAGTCAACTCATATCCAGGCTAAAAGTGTTGATACAAGCCCACTCGTAGTTGTAGCCCTGTTTCCTAATCCAACGACAGAGACACTCTTTGTTGATAGTTAGCGAGAGAACAAATGGGATCAAGTATGCTCAGTAGGATTGACGACTTAGCAAAAGCTATTTTCCGTCTTATTCCTCAAGAACATAAGCAGTGCCGTCCCAGATCTACCACATATAACGAAAGTTAAGTGCTCGGTCGCCTTTAGCTGACAGTTCCTCCGCCGTATATCGAGTGTCTTCACCCGCTGCCATCCTCCTGTCACGTTTCTTGTTGATCCCGATGTAGGAGAATATCAGCACCAAGGCTGCAATGATGCCAACGGAGATGAACCCAAGCTCCAGTGCGTGCCCGAGAATGTATCGAGGGGCGTCTTTTTGACGGTAGAAATTGGAAGCCATCGCCTATTCGCGCCCGTATTAGAAAAGATTCGTATTCACCGAACCTGGGCCATGGTTGCTTACACCACCCAGATTACCAACACCAATTTGTATCGCCATGCCGGCACTACGTTTGTAGCTTCCGGAGAGGTTATTGGCGAGCCAACTGATAACTCCGGGGAACGCGGGGTAGATTGCACAAGCTGCGACGAAAACACCGCCATAGACAACTCGGGGGTTCGAACTTGAGATACACCTGCCATCATTTCTGTCAGTAATACCACCCAGCTATGGGGAATCGAGAGTCATACATCGAAAACCCAACAATCATCATGCACAAGAATCCAACGATGAAAGGGCTTCTCTTTCCCACTCGATCAGAAATCCAGGCGACGACAACTGCAAGAATAGCAGCAGTGATATAGATCGGAACAGTCATGAGCTGTGCCGTGCTTGACGTGTAGTTGAGATTTCTGATGATGGTGGGCAAGAAGAGACTGATGCCGTAAAGAGGACATACGATCTGGCGCACTAAGTTAATTTGATACTTCATCCTGCAAGCAACATAACACTTACACCCCAGTAAACAAAGATGTTTATCCAAATTTGCCAGTCTGTGAAAGCATCCCAGACGTATTTCCATTTGAACTCTTCGGCTTCGGCGACCTGCACACGGCTGTCTGATTTCCCTTGAACTTGCCCCTGGTATTTCAGTCTGAAGACCACGAACGCTCTCTCGTCTGCGGCTAGGAAGCTGGCTGTCTCCGGAAAGTCGTGCAGGGCGAAGAAAGCCCAGACTGCGATGATTACCGTGACGATTCCTTCGAGAATAAAGATCCAGCGCCAGCCCTCCAGCCCTCCAGTGCCGTCCATTTTAGAAATTGCAAAAGCTAGTAAGCCGCTGAAAGCACCGGCTATAGAAGCTGCGGAGAAGAACATTGCTTGGCGTAGCTGAATTTCGTGGCGACAGTACCACATTGTCAAATAGTACTGGTTCATAAAAGTAAGTCTCAGAAGAAATAAAGCAAAAGTGGATCTGGATAGAAAGAACATACCGCGACGCCTGGAAACAATCCTGCTTCTGTAACCCCAAGAAAGATGCGAGCGATGAGCAGGCCGTGATAATTCTTGACAATACCCATCAATGTCATCACTGTCCCCCAAGCCACCATGATCGTGGGAAGCCAGATCGAAGGCCGTAATTTCTTAAGCAGCAAGTTACTCGGGACTTCGAAGGCGGCGTATGTGAAGAAAAAGACGGTGAGGCACCAGTTGTATTCGTCGGACGTCATTCCTAAGTCTTCTTGGAGCCCTTCAATTTTGGCATTCCCGA
Organism: Colletotrichum gigasporum; assembly: GCA_024584535.1. NCBI lineage: Eukaryota > Fungi > Ascomycota > Sordariomycetes > Glomerellales > Glomerellaceae > Colletotrichum > Colletotrichum gigasporum. Next base: position 7,392,323 of record CP077952.1, read on the forward strand.
TATTGCCCCCTGTTCTTAGGTAAGTAGAGCGCGGATCAAAGATTACAGAGGGTAGACCCACGATCAAGAAACGACAGCAGATAGAGTAGTGCGAGCATTGGTATCAGTCGAATGTCCATCTTTTCCACATTGCATGTTAGTTCCTTGCCGACCATTACCGCAGTTCTGAGTATCAAGAAAACTGCTGTTTTGAGAATCGCGAATCGTCCGTACCTTTCTCAAAATCTTCTTCTCGTCAAGATGCGCGAATGACGCAAGCGTGGTGCCTTGCGCCGTGGCGATAGCATCGATGCGCCCGATTTCTTCCTTCCTTGTTGGATGTTCATGACGACTGTTTTCAACCTCCGAAACGTCCAGTTTCTCCTGGTGCGGGGTAAAGAACGCCATGGTTGAGCTCGGCCTAACGGCTCACCCTCAGAAGAACGCGACGAGAACCGGGGGTTGTGAAAAGCGACGAAAACACCCCTGCTCTTTTGGAATCTCCAAGGAACAAAATCGCCAAGAAAGTGTGACCGATGGGGAAAGAAGATGAAGAAAAGTCACGATGCCCAACATCGGCTTGCCTCGTGCCATTGATATAAACCTTCGGGTCGTTGTCCGCCGGTTCGGACCAGCCCACAGGCCACCAAACCGGTTGGCAAAGGTTCCCGTCATCAGCGGCTGGGGGGAGCCCCATTGAGGGCTGTCTCGGCAGATTACAATGGCCAATAAGTGTTCCGGCTTCCCTCAATTCCGGGGAACACTGGGGTTGTTAACACCGAAGCAGGAGGTTACCCCGCGTTCGTTCGACCTTATTTCGAGTAAGCCTGGGGAAACGGGCAGCGGAACGATGGCCGCGGCAACGTGAGACCCACGTGCCCATGGATTTGGAGATTGAGGATTGGATAACAACAGTTCAGATGTGTCGAGGGATCGGCGGAGCGGAGAACGGTGATAGCAGATGTGGCCGTGATGTCACTTGGAGAATGCGGGGGAGGGGCCGGTGTTCGGACCGCGAACCAAAGCCGACAGAGGCGCATCAAATTCACTCCCATCAAATTTTCTGGTGTCTGTCGGTTCTACATCTAGGTTCCGAGAAGATCACGGTGAGTTGCTGGCAACATCAAGCCCAGTGAGTTGTGTTCTAAGATGGTTGTTCAAGTCTGAGCCTCAGAGAAGAATAGACATCCAGAGCAACTTTGGGCCCATCGATGGTTGTTGATGCGACCCCCGTTCTACTTTTGCTGAAGTTTGGAAAGTCAAAATGAAGTCCCGGGCTGTCATCATCTGTACGCTCATTTCCTCTGCATGACTAGACCAGGACCCTTGTCTAAGTCATGGCGCTGGTGCAAACAACATTCCTCAATGAGGTAAACTGCTTCCTGGTGGATGTAAATAAACCCCACAGATTTTTATCGGCCGCAGTATCTCTTTCCTGATGCATACTAAAGCCGTCGAGAGTTTTACGTGTATTAGAGATACTAGTTAGCGTCGTAGAGTTTGTAAGCCCTACTGGCTCGAAAGCAACCATATCTAGTTATGACTTTTTCCCGCCGATGAAAGAAAGGTCGCTTCGACGATTGAAGAGGGGAAGGCTGTTGAGTGGTATAGGTGATAACCCGTGTGGTATTATTGATGTCCTGTCTATCATCCTTTCTGGCACAGATACTGGCTGAGTCGTGTTCTTTACACTCTTTCATTTTCGTTATCATGGAAGACATAGTCACAACCAAGTTATTAAAGGTCATGGAGTTAGCTTGCTGAGAGTTGGAGCTTGCCTCGGCCTGCTTAACGCTAGCCTACGCAGCCCCACAAACACATCCATGCAGATGTCAAATATCAACCGAAATAATAACAAAGAGAGAGTTAGCATCTTAAGTTCACATGAAACATTGAAATTGATAATATACCAGGGAGGCTCTAGACGTAGCTGTTTGACAGCACGTACATCAGGCATGTCCTTCAGCGCTAACCACACTTGCGCATCCGCTATGACGAGATGTTGTAATTTTCCCACCTGAGTAGCTGATATCATGAAATTGGGTTGCGACGGTCTCGAGCTAAGTCCTGAGCCGATGAAGACCAGCAATGTATGGTCATTGACGCCTTTCTTGAGGCACTCAGAATCGGTTGGAACCAGACCCAGTCAATGCTGTTAGCAGGTGCACATACCGGATGATATGCGTAGCGGCACAGACAGAGATAGGTGTCAACTTGACCCACAGACGAAGCTTTTGGACATAGTATATGTCGTGCAGAGGGCGCGACCAGCTAACGCCACTGATGACTCTCACCCTTCTAGCGTCTCACTTACTCATCAATCTAGCGTTCTTCGGTGACAGCAATGCCGATCGAACCTTAGAATTATGCCGCTTTAATCCGGGTGTTATTCTCGGTGCCGACATAGCGGCCGATGCCGTTCGCGCTCTCGGCGCTTTCGACGTCAGCGCAAGAACGTTGTTTCATATTAGCCTTCAAGATCATGAATACAAGAACAAAAGACTGTCTGTCTACTATGGATGCGCTCTCCCTCAATCATTCACCCCTTGATACCGTCGTCTACTACCATTCATTTCCTCATTATAAAGGCTTCGCCCATCAACCCTCCTGTAATACTAAAATTCAAGATGCCCAAGAGCACGAGAAATATCTCCAAATAAACTGTCAATGAACTTTTCGATACTCCACGGCCGAAACCAGGAAATGTTCTTCAGATTCGAGCAGGAAAAGTCAAGACACTCGTTGCCGAACCGTGGGACATCTTCAGCCCAGCCGCCAAAGCAAACAAAGCAAATCGGCCCACCCTATTTACTTATTTACCTTAGTACCCCTAAATATTTACTTATTTAGCCCTGTTAATAAATCCATTAAATTAAAGGTATATGAGTAGTTATATTACCCGATTAAGTAATAAATAAAGTTATTTAGAGATCCTATGGATAAACAATGAACTCCTCGATCCCAAAGAGGGGTAATATATCCCTCTTTAACTAATTCTTCGTTAACTATAACTACTTAATACTCTCTACTTTCATTAAGAGCTTTTACGATGTTAGCGTTAATTTCGTTATACTAAAAGTTTGCTTATAGTTTGACGCCATAGTTGGGATTGCGAAGATGTTAAGGGCTAATTTACTTAACTAAGGTTATTACGTCTAATGGTTTAGCCACTATTACGCAGGGTTATCCGTTTCCTTTGGGGTTTACCTGAGGTACGAGCTAAACTTATTAGACGTTACCTTTATTTCCTGACTACGACGACTTCTTAGCTACTGTTTAAAGTGGCTATCCTCAAGTAAAGATGGGGTTAACGAGGAGGTTAATAAGCAGGCTGGTAAGGAGGCTGGTGATGAGACCGATATATCGTTGTCCTTATACCACTTATTGAAGAAGTACTTTAGCCCCTTTTCCACGCTCCATACCTATACCTCTTAGCTATCTTTACCCCATATTTCTTTAAGGTAATCGAAGCCAAAGGAGGGATAGAGAATAACTGAAGTAGTAAAAAGGGGTAACTTAGTAAGAGCTAAGTAATACTTATTCAGCTTTTGCTAAACTGTCAGGTTGGTCCGTGTAGAGTGAAGGAGTCGGCGATGCCCAGGTAGGGTGTGGTAGTGACTAGCATTCGAATCTGGCCTCCTACAGAATTTCCCACTGCGCTACCACTTAAATCCCCTTCCCGGAGTAACTATTTTCCGTTGGCCCCACTCCGGGGTTGCCCTTTCGGTGCCCTCCCGGCCCCCGCCGGTGCACCTGACATAAACTAGTTTAATGGAGGACCGAAGATTCACTTAGTACCCTTTCCGGAGGTGACGGAACTGCGAAGTGGCCTTAGCCCTTCGCTGGGCCCAATTAACTTCCACATAATCCGGAAGAGAGCTCTTATTGAAGGGTTGCTGAGCTAATAACCTTAAAGCACGATTATTATGAGTAGAGGGTTGGTGATCCTCCTCCCCCTTATTATCCTTATCTTTTTATATAATAATAAGAGTAATCTCGTAATTATAATAATTCTTTTACTTCTTAAGGTGCTCAAGGATGTACTTTATACTAGTGATCACCTCCTAAAGGCGTCTATAACCATCTCCCTTACCCCATCCCTCTATTTGTTTTATTTGGAAAAAGAGGGGTTTAAGAAGGCTTTTAACTTTAATGAGAATAAGCTAATCCTTATCCATTAAGTAATTGGTGGTAGGAATTCGGAGGGGGGTCTTTTTATTATTAAGACCTAAAAGGTAAACCCGGATCTCATACTTCTTCTTAATTACCCTCTTAATTATTAAGTAGGTCGAATTCCACTTAGTATCGTTATTAAGGATTAATTATAACTTAAATGAACTTCTGGTGAAGAGATAATAATCGGAACCACTATTAACCTTTTTTATAATTTTTTTAAAGTATTCTAATTGTTATGGAGAAGTACAGATAAATTTCACGATGTTTTAAAGTTTACCTACGGGCCTAATTTTCTTTTAAAACTTAAGATTTTCCTTATAGTGATGGATTATTTAATAGAACTCCGATTTAACTTTAAAGGTCTTAAAGTCGCTACTAAAGAGGAGGGATTTAGCTATAAAATTAAGAATATAACTATAATAATATATTCAATATACTTTATAATTACATAAACTTATCTTGGAGTTAGTCCATAGGTAAAAGGAGGCTAAGCAAGTATTGTTATTTATAATGTTATCGTAAATCACCATTCCTATCCAATTAATTAAACCCTAATCCCTTATAATATCCTCGAAAATAGTTATAAGGTTAATACTAGAGTATTGCGAAGGGCTGGTCCTAGGCCTTGTCTCAACCGAAAGGTAGCCAAATACTGTTTATTTCAAGCTGAAGAGGAAAAGGGTAAACTACGATATGGCGCGAAATCTCTACTTCCTAGGGGGTGGGCGCTAGTGGGGCACCGGTGGGGCACTAGTGCGAGTACGGGCATAGCCCGGGTATAACCACTGGGTTCGGCCCGTGATACTACTCCCCTCCTCCCCCCTGTGCGGCCTCTAGTTCCTGGTTGGCCTCCTGGGGGGGGCACCTACGTATACGCTGCGTCCCCGTTGTTCTCTAATATTAGCCCATAGTGCTCCTCGTAACGGTCTAGTGCCTCTGTTTCCTTTATAGTACCGGCTGGCTCCTATGTGGGGTTAATATAGTCCTCCTACTTTACCAGGGCTTTACGTTTTCTCCTTTTACCCACTATTTTCCATTTAATAACGTAAATCTCCTTTATTTACTACTTATCCTCACTATCTACTTCCTTAGGTAACTATTAATACTAAAATTATAGTACTCTTATATAACCCTTATTCATAGTAGGCTTAAAGGGTCGTTATTATCTCTTCCTCCGGGAACCTATACTTTATCCCAGAACGTTAACTTCTACTACTTATTAATTGCATATTCCGCAATCTAGCCCTTTAGCTATAATTTTAGTGGGAAATTATACTATCCCTGCTTCACCACTTTGTAAGTTTAGTGGTTGTCACGGGCCGAACCCGGTGGTTATGCCCGGGCTATGCCCGTGCTCGCACTGGTGCCCCACCGGTGCCCCACTAGCGCCCACCCCCTAGGAAGCAGAGATTTCGTGCTATATCATAGTTTACCCTTTTCCTCTTCAACTTAAAATAAATAGTATTTGGCTACCTTTCGGTTGAGATAAGGCCTAGGACTAGCCCTTCGCATATTTTAAACTCAGTTTTATCTATTATATAAGATACTATTAGGTTAAGCATGGCTCCCTACCGGTTACGAAATAGAATCCTAAGTTAAGCGTAGTTCCTTAACGACAAATTAATGAACGTTGGACGCTAGGTAAAGTGCAGCTCCCCATTAGTTAAGAAGAGGATACTAGTTAATATAATAGTTAACGAACTATAAGCTTAACTGTAATTAGCCTTAAACGAGGCCCTCGGGCCCTTATAGGTGAGGATTGCTAAGCTCTCTAATGAGCTGGAGCGAAGCCGAGGTTTAGGGGCGACGATACCGACCCCTATAGAAGATGCAGGCACCAAAGCCCCGCCAGTGGGCAGCCGCCACCTCGTAACAGAAACACCAACGCACCATAAACCGTTACTAATACCCTTAAAATTCTCAGGGAAACGGAAGGACTACCCTTCTTAGGCGTAGTAGATGAGGGACAAGATCGCCATGAACAAAGCGTTCTACTCTACTAACCAAGAACTATGGTACCTAATCAACTCTTATCTGGATACTAGTCCCTAATAGGTAGTTACTACGTCCTACGTAGCCGGGGGGCTTAGAGGTTAACGTAACCCCGAAAATTTCATATCCTACCTTAATAGGACCTACTAAAACCCGAACACCTAACCCCAAACCATAGCCCAGTTATAGACCCTCTATTAGAAAAATGATAAAAAACTAGTTATTTTTTTACTAAAGTTTGAACGAATAATAGTAGACGTAGGAGGTAATATATAACCCAACACCGTTAAAATTACTATATTAAAAAACACCCTTACTTCCCACCTAAAAGAGTACCTAATCACTATTTCCCTATTAGGGGAATACACTTAATAGTTCACTAGGGTATAGGATGTTACCTAGAAACTAAAGCATATAATACCTATTATTACTAAACAAAAGTATCGCTAGTCCTTAACCCCAGCCCCTCTATAGAAGGATCGTAATAGAGATGTTCAAATAACTAGTGTTACCCGCACCTTATTAACTTAAAAGGAGGAAAAGGATCACCACCATTACTACTCCTCGGGTAACCCACTAATAAACCACCGTGAATACTTTTATTATAATAAAAAAGGCCATATTATTAGGAATTACCAAAAAAAGGTTCCTAAATAAGTGAAAATCACCTATACTAAATTAACAAAAAAGTAAAAGGATCCTAAGTTAAAAGAAGAGGACTAAAAGGCTACTAATACCTCCTTTAATAAGGATAACTCAGGAAAAAAGTAACTCTAATACAAAGTCGGGTACCAGAGCCGACAAAAGAGGAAACTAAAGGATAAGAATCCCACTAAAAAGAACAGTAGCAGAGGAGCCAAGGGTCAGCCACTATTCAGGCAAGGATTAACAAAGGACACTTAATACACACCCTCATCGATACTAACTACGACGTTTACGTAATAGTGGATCAATCTCTCTTTAAACACCTCCGACTACCACTAATGGATCGGAAAAAGCGTGCTCTACGAGGGTATACGCAAAACGGGCTATCACCTAGTAATACCTAGGGTATAATTATCCTAAATCTAAAATTAAGTGGCCACACTTAAAAAGTTTACGTATACGTAGTAAAGGGCCTAAACCCCCCCATATTCCTAGGGAAACCATAAATAAAAGCAAACTATGTAATATATAATACCATTACTTAGCGGGTATACCACGGTAAAAGAGAAGTAAACGTATACCTCTCTAATTAGGAAAAACTAACTATTATAAAAGAGATTTATATAACCTAATTATTAACGGCCCCTACGTTTATAATTATATATTAATAAGTGAAGTATTAGAGGGCACTAGAGGCCTAGGTTATAGTTATAAGTTTAAGGGACATCGAAAACGCATTAAAAGAAAAGAAGCTTATGGATATAAAGGAACTCGTCCTAAGCTGGGTTTATAAGGAGTTTAGAAACTTATTTAACTTAGAAAAGGTGTACTCAGTGCCCCCTAAGAGGCTAGGGGTTAACTATAAAATCCCCCTTATTAAGGACACTCACGGCTAGGAGCTTATACTTTTATGGGGACCCTTATATAGGATATCCTATGAGAAACTCTTAGTCCTAAAAAAACACTAAAGGACCTACTGGACAAAGGGTTTATTCGAACTAGCAGCTCACCAGCGGGTACCCCAGTGTTATTTATTAAAAAGCCTAGTAGGGGAATTCGATTCTACGTTAAATACTAAGTTCTTAATAGTATCACAAAAAAGGACTATTATCTACTACCACTTATATCAAAAACCCTTCGATGAGTAACCACTACATAGTGGTATACAAAACTTAACGTCGTGGCCGTATTCTATAAGATTCGGATTATAAAAGAAAACGTCGAAAAGATAGTGTTTTATATAAAATACGGACTCTTCGAATAGTTGGTTTACCCCTTTGGACTCACCGGGGCCCCAACTACGTTCCAATAGTATATCAATATAACTCTTTAAAACTTCCTAAATAACTTTATCACCACCTATTTAAATAATATCCTAATTTACATATCTAAATTAAAGAAGAAGCATAAAGAGAAGGTATAAGGGGTCCTCCAGCGCTTAATAAAGGCCGGACTATAACTAGACCCTAAGAAGTGTGCCTTTTCAGTTAAAACCGTGAAGTATATTGGGTTTATTATCACTACTAAGAAAGGGATCTTATATAACCCCGAGAAGTTAAAAGCCATTACTAAGTAACTACCCCTTAGAACTATAAAGGGGGTTAAAAGTTTCCTTGGGTTTACGAATTATTATCGCATTTTTATACCCAACTATACCATTATTATTAAGCCCTTTACGAGGTTTACAAAGAAGTCGGCTATGTTCTACTGGGGACCTAATCAGGAAAAAGGATTCCAGGAGCTCAAGCGGCTATTTAGTATAGAGCCGGTGCTTCGCCGCTTTAACCCTAAAGGAAAAACAATAGTGGAGATAAACTATTCAGGGTTTACCTTAGGTGGTACCCTTATATAAAAAAACTCCGATGAGCACCAATACCCCATCGTATTCCACTTATAAAAGCTATCACCAACTAAGTATAACTACCCTATCCATAATAAGGAACTACTCACTATACTTATATACTTTAGGGCCTAAAAAATAGAACTATAAAATATAAGTAACTTTAAGATTCTTATAGATCATAAAAACTTTAAATACTTTATAATAAAGTAGCGCCTCACTAAGAAATAGAGCCGGTAAACAAAAGAGTTAACCTAATACGACTTTTATTTAGAGTACTAACTAAGAAAGGAAATAATAGTCCCCGATGCCCTTTCTCGGAGGGATTAGGACGCCCCCCAGGGCTAGGACGATAAGAGAGAACAGGGACATATACTCTAGTTAATACCTAACCACATTATCCTAAAAAAAGGAACTAGTGCCCCCTAGGTAGGCCACACCATAAACAACTTACTAATACTCTTATACATAATAATATTCATAAATAATAATAAGTTATAAATATTTTAGGACTAGATTATTAAAGAAAATAAATTATACCACCGAGTTTACGAGGTAGTGAAGTAGGGATAACGTAACTTCCCACTAGAGTTATAATTAAAGGTCCAAATTATAGAATATGCGATTAATAAGTAGTAGAGGCTAATATTCCGGGATAAAATATGGGTTCCCAAAAAAAAATTTAATAACAACCCTTCGAGCCTACTATGGACAAGGGTTATACAAGAGTACTACGATTCTAACACCAGTGGTCACCCAGGGCATAATAGCATATTCGAGATTATAAGCCGACACTTTTACTAGCCGGGGTACTCCTAGACGGTTAAAAGGTTTACGAGGAACTACTACGTATATAATAGTATTCATATTTAAAGGTAAACTAAGAAGGGGTTACTTAAACCCCTACCCGTCCCCCTCCGGATAAGTAGTGACTTATCGATGGATTTCATTACTAATCTACTATTAACAAAAGAAAAAGGCCTATTATATATAATTTATAGTTAATTAACTAAGTAAATCATTAATACTAGAGGAAATGGAGATTATGAACATAGTATTTTATACCTAATAGTTCCTCTATAACTATTACCGTTTCTATAGGATACCTTAGTTAATTATAAGTAATAAAAGGTTAAACTAAGTTAATGATTTTTAGTGGGAGTTCTATAAGTTAACTAGGGTTACTCAACTACTAAGTACCACCTATTACCCATAAATTAATAAGGGAATAAAACATATAAACTAAAAAGTTTAGGTTATTTTATAGGCCTATATTACTTAGGCCTAAGACAATTAGGGAGGGTTACTTCCTATAGTATAACTAGCCTTATAGAATAGAACTAGTTTAGTAACCAGTATTTCTCCGTTCTTTATAAAATACGGGTACTATATTAACCCGTTACCAATTATAAAAGAAGATAGTAAGGGACTACCTAATTGTAGGAAGGTGACCACGGATAAACTAATGGCTAAAATTAAGGACGTTATAGCGTTTACCTAAGCTATAATAACCTTAATATAATAATACTATAAATTAAGTATTAATTATCGCCGGTCACCAGTAGATAAGTACTAGGTAGGTAATAAAATCTAGTTTAACGTTATGAATTATAAGTCCCTGTACCCGAGTAAAAAACTTATATAATTACACTACTAATACTAAGTTACTAAGGTGGTAAGTATACATATAATGGAGTTAAATATGCTAGGAGGGATTTACCCGTAATTCTACGTGGACGTCCTCCGGAGATTAACTAGTAACCCCCTCTTAGGCTAAATTCAGTTAAATTATTAACTATTACTTATTAGGGAAGTAAATAATGAGGATAAGTAGTAAATAAAGGAGATTTATATTATTAAATAGAAGATGGTGGGTAAAGGGAGAAAATATGAAACCCTGGTGAAGTGGGAGGGTTATATTAACCCTATGTGGGAACTAGCCGGTGTTATAGAGGAAACGGAGGCGCTGGACCGTTACGAGGAGCGTTATAGGCCGATATTAGAGAACAATGGAGACGTAGTGTATATGTACGTACCCCCTAGGAGGCTAGCTAGGAACTAGAGGCTGCGCAGGGGGGAGGAGGGGGGTAATGTTATAAGCTGAACCCGGTGGTTATGCCTGGGCTATGCCCGTGTTTGTACTAGTGCCCCACCGGTGCCCCACTAGCGCCCACCCCCTAGGAAGTAGAGATTTTGCGCCATATCGTAGTTTACCCTTTTCCTCTTCAGCTTGAAATAAACAGTATTTGGCTACCTTTCGGTTGAGACAAGGCCTAGGACCAGCCCTTCGCAAGTTATCTTTAATAACCTCCCCTTTACCCTCTTTAAGGATATATATCTCTAATAAGTCCTATAGTATTATAGTATTAAGATTTACTCCTAAGTATTATAAAGTAAGACTTTAATTATGGCCTGATTCGAGGATCTATTCTAATAGGGACAGTCTCGCCTTAAGGAGGAGCTTTATGAGATTACCTTGGTGATACACTTTTCCTTTAATTTATAGACCTCTCCTAATATCTATGCTTTTATAGTAGTTACTGGGTATTTCCTCGATAAGGATAGTATCCAATAGTTGTACTTCCTCGCCTTCACTTTGTAGTAAAGGTAGTATAATGGTCCCAGTTTTGTGACCACGTTCGAGGGTGTTATTCGTTTGTATGTGTCGGAACACCACCGTCCAGCTGGCGACACCTGTTGCCGCATATCGCCGATTGGCCCGATTAGCGAGCCAATCAGAGGTCAGGGATCGGATTCATATTGGCGGCCCCAGGCGCCACCTTCCACCTTCGATTCCTACCTCATACAACAACAGCAGATACGACGAATATATCGTTATCTGCTAACCCCCAATTACCAGGCCTGGTGAGGTGAATCCAACAGTATGGCCTTAAAGAGAAGATCGGAGTAGTGGTTTATAATAATACGATAAATAATGATATTTACCTATAATCCCTCCTACTTTAACTAATCCCTAGTATAACTTTTAATAACGTGTGTCACGGTCCCTCCTGTCAGCCAGTAGCTGCAACAGGGTAAATAGGGACGTGAATGCAAACAAAGTAACTAAGTGCGAATAACGAGAAAGTCAACGAATATGAAGTGAACGTAGGTATGGGCTAAAGGTCTGTATTCTTCTTGAAGAGGCTTAACTATCTCGTGGTCACAGTGCTTTTTATGGCATCGTGGGATTCCACAATGTGCACGTGACTATTCACGTGATTACGGAAAAGCCTGTGACAACGTTAAGGATTAGTGGATATATTACTACGGCTATATACTTAATTTAATAGTATACACCTTTTTATTTGGTGAGGACTAAGAGACCTTCGAAGTGGAGTTTAACTGTCAGATTGAAGGGCAAAAGGCAGCGCGAGGAACGCCGGTTCGGCGACACCTATTTCCGCCGAGCCTGAGGCAGCAAGGGAGACCCCTATCCCTGGATAAACTCGCCGCTCTAGAAGAGGAGAACAGGGAGATCACATCAATATACGCAATTGACCCCCAATTCGACATTAACTTCTACTAACTCGTTAATTGTTATAAAGAAGATGTCATGATATAGCCCACAATTACTGTCCCGTAATTGTGGTTCCACTTTTGCGACAGAAGACCTATGGTTATAGAGGAAGGTTAGGGTTATGGGTCGCCTTTGGAATATTGTGAAGTTTATACGGGCCTCCCCCTAATAAAGTGAATAGTTTTAGAAAACTTCCTCCGAGGTAAATAATTATAATAATTATTAGATTTCTACGAAGAGTTATTCAGAGTTTTGTTTTATTTTTAATAACGAGATAAGGTGGAATTTGATTTATTTAATAATTAATAGGTTATTAAGAAGAAGGGAGAGCTTTAGATCTTCCTTATTTCTATTCGAGATGATAATGACCCCTCCTACTATATACCGGAGATTGACTTATTATTACCGGAAGATTGGAATGTCCTTACTGAGATCCGTTATATACTCGAACCTTTCTACCTCCAAATGAAGAGAACGGAGGGGTGGAGTAAGGCTGATGGTTATAGTTATTTATAGGAGGTTACGGTTAGTATGGAATACCTCCTAGCTTATCTCCTCGAGTGAAAGACCTATTATAATAGTGAGGTTATTACCCTCGATTAGACGATTGATCTTATGAACGAGAACGCCTTATAACCGTCTTAAGGAAGGGGGGGTCGCTTTTGTTATTGGGTGGTGGTTATTTAGTCCCTTTAATAACACTTCGATGAGACCACCCCTCCTTTTTATATGAGGATGGATTGGGGTGACTACTCCCCTCGATCGATCTTACAATTCGGCTCCCTGGACGACAAGTACCAGCAGCATCTTTGAAGCTCTATTGAGTAAGTATAGTAGAAGCTCTTTTATTATTATAGCTGTTTTAGTGAATCTCCTTTTTTCACCACCTTAATTACCCTTTACCCCTTATTTAGTTATTCTTATTTTAAGAATATATAGGATGCTGAGTACTAGGTTTTATAGTGTCTTAATGCGAAGGAGGGGCTAGCTGAGTATTTTAATAAGTGGTATTATTATCGGCCGCCTCCTGGCTCTCTTACCCCGGCTAGGATCCTTTTTATTAACTTTCTTATTATAATATACGAGGATAGCCACTTTAAATAATAGGTTAATAGTCGACGGTGTTAACTGCTTACTTAATTAGATAAGGTAGATCTCTTTTTTCGTCGGCCCTCGGAGTTTACCCCTAACCCTGTGAAGTGGTGGATAGAGCATCGAGAGATGTATCCTTAACTTAGTTAATTCGCCCTTAATGTTTTTGTGATCCCTGTTATGGTGGCCGACTATGAGAGGGCCTTTTCGTCTGGGAAGTTGACCCTGATTTTATAAAGGTTATATTTGAAGCTGGGTATAATTGAGAAGTTGTAGTTGATAAAGAATTAGCTGAAGAGGGGGACCCTGGGTTATAGAAAGGGGGATATGGGTTTATAAATTATATTACAAAGTTGTTCTAAATAGTTTTATACTTTTCCTAATTAAGTAATTTAATTATGTGAGGTTTTATATATTTAATTAACTAAAAGTTAGTTAATAGGTAAGTAAGTAAGTATCGTGGAAGAGGTATGCTAAGTAAGTAAGTTGAGGGTCAAAGTTGAGTTGGTTGCTTTGACGGCAACGCTGGTCCTGATGAGCACGGCAAACATACCACGAGAGTCTACTGCTGTGGCCCTATTGGTCTAATGAACTCTGTTCAGAGGCGAGCTCAGGACTTGGGGTACCCAGAGCACATGCTGCATTTCGAGAGTTTTGGAGCCGACTCTGCTGGGACAAAGGGCGATCCATTCACGGTGGAAGTGGATGAGATTGATTCAGGAAGAAAGGAGACTCTGGACGTGCCCTCGAACAAGACTCTGTTGACGGTATTATGGGAGGCAGGCTTCGACATGACCTTCTCCTGCGAGATGGGTGGCTGTGGTGCCTGCAAGGTTACTGTATGTGACGGCAAGGTTGACCACAAGGGGACGGCTCTGTATCCTGATGAGAAGAAATGTAACATGCTGAGCTGTGTCAGCCGTGGTAGAGGTCATATTAAGATTGAGCTAGACTGATTAGACTATATGGACGATAGAAAAGGCATACCAATAGAGCTTCGGTGGCATACTATGACTGGGCTCCTTGACATTGCTGTGCCAGGTGTTTCTTGAAAGTAGCCGGTTCTTTCCCGTCGCTCCTGCCCTTTATCTTTTCCATATTCGTATTCGTCGCCATTCCCGTTCTTGTCTCCGTCCCCTGACATCGTCGTCGATATTGTCCGAGAAGGACGACAACAACGCCACCGGGCATCGTGCTGCGCATCAGTGATCAAGCCAGCCTTCTCTCAATGTCCCGTCATACGTTAGATGTTAGCTTTTGCTGATTAGCCATGCATGTCGGGATACCTAGCGGCTAGAAAATCCATCAGGTCATTATTGGCCACAGTAAACTCACTTTCGTTCCATATCTGTATATCCCCTAGTTTTGGGTGGAAATCCGGCGTGTCAGGCCTGAAATATTACAGCATTCAGTTATTATTGGAGTTCATCTGAAAGTATGTTTGACCCAGAGGCTCGGTAAGAAGAACCAGGAAGTTGAATCGTCCGATGTATGTACTACCCTATACTACAATGTTGATATACCGAAACAGAACACGAGAATGTTTTGGAATAATGACCACATTCATTCCCTATCGGTCAGCTTTCAGCGAGACACTTGAGCCAACAAGGCGACATAGTCCCGCTGTTTCAGTTAAAGTTGACGGCTGAAAGCATCTATCCGTAGAAAGGGCATGATGACTTTGCTGAAGAACTCCACGGCTCTATGGGCTACGACTCATGTACATATTTATGCATGACCGCTTTTCTTGGCGTCAGGGAAACGAAGACCAAAGCGGGCAGTATTAAGATGTCTACAAACAGCTTAGCGATGAAACACATTTGGGGGTATATTTCAGACAGTTCAAAGATGACTAAAAATGACTTGAAGGAAAACATACAGACAGAGGCAAAAGGGACTGGTGGTGAGTCTGTGTTGAGTGCTTCGATGCAAGACGTTGATTATCCATTGCGGAATTGCTATCAAACGCCCCTGGAAGCGAGTTCTTGATGAACAATTCCTATGAGAAATCGGATTTATCGGAAGAGAACATCTTCACGTACTGTCCCCCGCTCTCTGTGGCATGTTAAGGCTGAGCAATCAATTTAGAGTTGGGGTTTCCACGGCGCAGCGGGGACGACCTTGGCAACTCCACCAACACGAGCGACGCCTAATAATATACACGTTTATAGTGGCATAAAGGGGAACCAACCTATGAACGTTTGAGAGTTCGACCTTGCCGCCCGCGGGAATACACTGCCAAGACCCTCGCCATTTCTATAATTAGAGAATTTTGGTTACTAGATAACTTGGGCATCTAAGTTGGCCAGCTGGCAGAGAACATGCTTGATGTCTCCGATTCAGCTGACCGATATACCAAGAAACTCAGCCTATTTAGTGGATTAGATAGTAAAAAGATCCCTGTGATCCCCAGATCATCAGGCGTTCCCGCCGCTTGGCCCCCTCCACTTGCCAAGCCATGCGTAGACTCTTCTGCAATGCGATGAACTATGGTAAAGGCCATTGAAGGAGTGGGTAGCATTTCTAAGACCTAGGGTAGATGCGGGCTTGAGATTGAGTCGATACTAGCAATACTGAGAGAAGTCGCGATGCCCGTAAAAGTACATAAATGGAAATGTCGTCCTTCTCTAGTGAGGATTCTTACAGCTCATTATTAGCTTTGACAGCAACAACACTCGCTACATTCTTTCTTAGAAGATTCATTCGTTTCTCTCACCATCCACACTCATTTCACAAATCTCGCCAACAAACAACAGTAATTCCTTCTCCATTGACTCGCACTATATTTTTGCTAACTTATTTCAGTGCACTCCTTCAAGCTCCTCGCACCCCTTGCCCTCGCCTCCTTCGCCTCCGCCCTGGCTATCGGCGCAGGCACCACCATCTCGGACGCCACCCTGGAGGCGCGCCAGGGCAAGACGTGGAACATCATGACGGGCTCCGAGGACTGCGGCGCCGACACGGCCAATGCCTGCATCCTCCGCGGCGGCGACAACACCTTCGCCGAGGACAAGAGCCCGCGCTTTTCCAACGGCAACGTGTGCCAGGGCCAGACGACGTCCTTCCAGTCGCGCCACCCGCACCCGGAGGCCGGGAGCGTCGCGAGCCCGCACTGCGTCATCACCGCCAAGATCGACGACAGCTGCAAGATAAACGGCCGCAGCGGCGCCCAGGAGATCGGGCTCAGCAGGAACACGGAGAAGACGACGCCTATCGGGACACCGCAGACGGTCGGCGACGTCGAGTTCAGCGGCAGCTGCGGGAATGGGACGTACATCGGAAGTGAGATCAGGCTTGTCTAGAAGCGATCTGATTTAGCAGTCGGTTTTGGCTTTTTCTCTCGAGCGTCAACCTCTCTTGAGCAAGGGTGTCGCTGAGCGAATTCACCTTTGGTCCCATGTAATTCAAATTAGCGTAACGTCACCTTTTTTGATCAGTATTCTGGAATTTGTTGTACGTACCAACTTGTGTTGGTTCTGAATGGAGTCAATTGGCAGGGGAAGAGGGCTTGTTCAGGCGTGGAGCTTGCGGCACACAGACTGACTGCTGCCTGCTTTCCACGGATATATCGTTCATATAAATGACAGTAAGTTGGTTCCTTTCAACTGCACCACAGCCCCACTCCTCCAGACATACCCTCCACAGCCGGAATGGAGGACAAGAAATCGTTTGATCACCCTAGCGATGCCGATTATGGCAAACTGCCGTTTGATTGCTTCGTCCTGGTGAGTACGAGCTGACTTGACTTGACTGAACTCGCCGTTGGGGATTGCGCGATGCTGAGACAGATTTCTGCTTGTTTTACAGGAGCATTGGGAGTATTCCAGAGACTCCGCCGAGGACCAACTGCAGTGGAACGAGCTAGCCCAACGCTGGCTTACCATGGACCCTCGTGCCCGGCAGGCAAGTATGGGCCACCAAACCCGAAGAACTTTGCGCGACTAACTTCTCCCCCTCCAGCCGTATCGCTTGATAAGTGAGGCTCGGCAAAGGAGTGAGAGCGGCGAGAGCATCGATTCGGCTGAGTTGGGGCTTCCAACACCCGAACAAGTCTCCCGCGTCTTGATGCCCCACCAGACTTGGAAGGAGAGAACATATGAGCCAGATTGTTCTGATGTCGTACTCCTCCGAACGTGTTACTCATCCGAGCTGGCCGACGCCTGGGAGAGTATAAAGAGATGCGAGGGCATATCCGACGGTATCGGCGTGAGGCCAGAAACCTTATTCGACGACGGGAGCTTGTACGGAACCCTCGGAGGCGAAGATGACTGGAAACGCATTTTTCTTCGTGTTCCCTCGCTCGTTGGAACTCAGCCCTGGCTGAAAAACGACAAACCTGACGATACTTCGGAAATGCCCTGGGAGGAGCACATAATCCCAGTCTGGAAGGCGGAGCAAGTACAGTTTAGCTTCCTGCTTCTGGTGGACGAGGAAGCTCTGTGTGGGAACTTTATTCAAGATCATGTGGTTTGACGTTCATGGCAACTGTGTATGGGACAACAAGGTTCGTCCGGATGGCCTCTGGGTACTGTTCGGCTGTCTCGAGCTGTGCCACCAGTTCGGGGAGTTGCTGAGCTATGACGCGAATCCTGATATGTGCCGGAGAGGCGCCATGATGTGAGAATGCGGCACCTGCGAAGTTTCCAGGCTGATCATGACGACCGAAGATGGCGGGGCCAAAACACCAGCTTGAATGTGCAAGAACCTTGCTATCTGAGAGATGGGTAGTTCGCTTTATGCGTTCCATTAACATAATGATTGTCGCTGTCACTATCGCCGTCGTCATCGCTACTATTGTTATCATTATTGTTGTTGTCCAGATTATTCATGTTAAAACAGGTACCTACCTTAGCCAGTGCAGCCAGTGCAGACGCTACCTCCTGGATAGCAGAACTCATGTGCAACTCGGAGAGGCCGGCAATTTTGTTGAGATTTCAGGAAGGCATCATTTTAAGCATATTGTTTTCTTGTTGGGCCTGTTCCTCCCATATGCAGCCCCATTCTCCATTGAACACATGCAGCTTGCTGCGGTGGCCCCGAGAATAGGCTCAGGCCGTGTTGAAGCGAAGCCGGAAAGTCACATGAAACTTGCTCAATTTAATACTTCAATACCTCCAATGTTATTCACGTTGCTGCCATTCTGGCCCGTTGCGAAAATGCGGGCTCTCGATCGACCGGAAGCT
This sequence comes from Colletotrichum gigasporum, assembly GCA_024584535.1. Taxonomy (NCBI): domain Eukaryota; kingdom Fungi; phylum Ascomycota; class Sordariomycetes; order Glomerellales; family Glomerellaceae; genus Colletotrichum; species Colletotrichum gigasporum. The sequence goes on from CP077952.1 coordinate 7,410,750, forward strand.
CCATCTACGGTGAGCCTCCAAGCCACCTGCTATGCGCTTCGAAGTAGGATCGACAACCATGTGAAGTCATGTCGACTCGCAGCTCCCCTAGCTTCCCCGGGTTTTGGTGCTCCTAGGGGCGCGCGACTAGTTCGCAGATCGCCATGCCAGACACGGTGTCAGTGGCTTGGCCCAGCCGCGGAGCGGACTCCGCCGACGGTGGCAGCTGAGTTCAATTAAGCTGCCCGCCTTGACATCTGCTCAGCCACGCATCACAAAGACAACGAGCGGGCGAATTGGCTCTAATTTGCGCCCGGATGAGAACGGACAAGCGCGACCGGTATACGGGCTCGCCCGATCGCCCACGGACTTTTAGTCATTGTCACGTAAGTTGGGCTCATCTCATGTTGGTCGGGAAGTCTTGGGAGATGGATGATATGGCGCGAGGATCTTGGGCACTTGGCGTTGGATAATCGTGTGGCTTCGCTGGTCACCAGAGAAGCAGCCAAGAGGGGGGCCAAGCTTGAGGGGGATGTGGCTGTGGGCATGTGAAATTCGAAGCTGGACGTTGATGGGATGAGGATTTGATGGGGCTGCGTTGAGATGACGCATTGGATGACGGGCTGGGGCCTATACATGGTCGACGAGACCAGGCTCTCCGGGGTGAGATCAGTTTTGTTGTCGTCGATGGGGTCTTATCGGACAACAAATCAGTCGTTGACACAAGCTTTGGCTGACGGGTCTCCGAATTTGGGTCAGATTCCAGTGTCTATTTTTTGACTTTGCTAGCAGCATCGTCCGGTGAGGATTTGGCGGGATGGCATAGGCCGAAGGGTCCGGCTGATGATGTGGCCATGGCGCCATGCAGCGCGCCACTGTGATCTTCTTACTCCATGCAAAGTGAAGGTGAAGACCGGCGCTGCCGGTTTCCGTGTTAGACGTCGTCGTGCCTCTCCCCTGACATCTTCAGACAGGTCGGCCAGCCGCCCACTTCACCGAGAGTCGGTGGCCCATCCGGTGCGGGATCGGGCCCCTCTCGACACCCAAAGGCTTCGCTTCGCTGCGACACACCCCTGGCTGCTGATGGCCCCTCTCTCGCGGGAATAGACGGGATTGCGAGATGAGGCCCGCCCGCCGGTAAATGAGGAACCATCGATCGCTACGGGCTGCCACTGTGCTGTGCTGTGCTGTGCGCTGGCCTGCGGGTGTACGAGGGAGAGAGAGAAAGGTTCAAGTTCCAGGTTTTTTGTCGTCAAAAAAAAAGGTGGAGGGATGGACAGGACCATCTGACATGTCTTTGCACACCCAATCCTCCCGCGCCCTTCCCGCACCGTCACCGTCTCCGTCACCGTCATTTGATCCAACCCCCAACAAACAACCCTTAATGCAGAGGCGAGTGTCGTTGTGTTGCTGGGCGCATGTCTCGATGTCTTGGAGTGTCTTAGACGGCGAGACCCCTTCACCGCAGGTCACGAAGGTTGGCCTGGCGAATAGATGGCGCTGGGCCCCTGGATAGCCTTATCGCTCCACGGGCGCATGGCATCGCATCATTGACCCCATCAGCCCGTCGCCCAGGTGCCAGGGAGAGGGAGAGAGAGAGGGCGAACGCCCCCAAAAACACAGACAGCGTGGCTTTGTTGAAGAGGAGCGACAAGCCACTACAAAACACGTACGAAGCTTACCGGGCCCAGGTGTCAAGTAATACGGACGGAGAGCACGGAGTACCCATCGTGAACGTCCATGCCCACCCCTATCCATCCCTATTTTTTGTTTCCCAATTCCCCCCAATCCACCCGGCAGATGTCATTCTGCGGCCTGGGCGGACGAGTGAGGCCCCTTTCATCGCATGACCACGCAGCCACCCTGTCCACGTCGCGGGCTGTTTTCGTCCACTCAGGGACGCAGAGCTGACACCGCCATCACATCATAACAAGACCAGAAAGCCAGGGCGGGAAACATACTGCGTAGTAGTAGTACCTGCTGCGGTACTGTACTGGCTGGCTCGGCCGAGCTGGCCCTGCATGACGCTTGTGGTCTAAGTTTCTTGTACGTTTGTGCTAGCCGCGAATGCGACCGTATAGCGCCTTACACTACCCTTACCGCCCCGTCAACTAGGTGAGCTTGGGTGAGGCGAGGAGGCAATCCATACGCAGCAGTAAGGGAGAAGAAACAAAGATCCCGGCCGACGCTGATACAGCATTCCCTTTTTTTTTTTTTCTCTCTCTGATGATTCTTTTGGTTTGGGGCCTCCTCGTAGCGACGAAAACTTCCCGCGACGAAGCTCCAGTTCTTTTTGAACCCTTCTCTTACGTGGTTCGGCCCTTTTCCGTCCCATTATTCACAGGTTCGTCGCAAGAAGCAAGGAGGCAAGGAACCGCATAGCAGAAAAAAGGAAGAAAAAAATTGCTTCCAGGGCGGCCTCGGGCCCAGTTTAATGCCCAGTCCTGCCAGTCCTGGGCCATGCCAGGCGTGGTCCCGGGCAGCGTCCGGGCCAGACGGAGCTCTCAGCGCACCCTCCCGGCCCCATCGTCATTACTCATTCTAGTCGGAATTACCTCAGAAATGCGCCTGAAGGTGCGGCTGTCGATGGGCCATGCCACCCTCTGGCCCAATGCCCACCCACCAAAGCCACACACGACGCACACACTTACACTCACACGCACTCACACTTACTTACCCACGCCCCCCTTGGCTCCCCCCTGGCCCTACCGTCTGCCTGATGGGAATGGTCTGAACAAAGGTCTCAGTGACGCTCTCGGCCTGGTTCCGTTGGGCGCCGCCGCGGGTCTGATCGCCATCGCTTTTCAGATTTCTAGGGCGCCTCGTCTCGAACGATCTGAGCTTTAGATTGGTGATCACTGCATAGGGTTCCGGCACCCGCGGCTTATATAGTGGGTTTAAATATCCCCTCGAACCTCGCCCTTCTCGTCACGTCCTGCCCTTGTTTGTTCAGCACTTCGAATTCGTCTGAAAGACTTTTCACCATCAACAACGTCTTATCGCATACAGCCGATACCACACGCACGCACATACAGTACATAGACCTTTACCTGTGCACCAGCATCCATTTGTACAACTCTACTCTACTACAACAATAACAACAACAACACACACATCGCCCAACATGTTCGGCCGGCGACAACGAAGAACCCCGTTCCCCAAGCGCAGCGGCTCCGCCTACTCGTGGCCGGAGAGCGACAGCGAGGACGACATGATCAGGCCATGCGCCCCGTCAGAGAAGGCCGAGACGCGCGTCACCATGACCGAGTACGCTCCGGCACCGGCCGGCGGAAATGTGGAGCAGCCCCCGCGGCCCTCGCTCGCCGGCCGCCGCGCCTCCGCCGACGATGCCGACCTGGAGGAGCTGTGGGAGTGCATGCTGGAGCTGCAGCAAAAGTACCGCTGCTACAACTCGACCCGCATGGAGATCGCCGCCGACAGCGAAGACGCCATGGAGATGATGCGTACGTCCTTGCCTCCCCCCTGTGACATGAGTGAGAAGTGTGACTAACACGATGAACAGCGACCCGCGCCTGCATAGACATGCTCAACGACTCAATCGAGTACGAGTCTCTTCCGGAAGAAGCCCAGAAGAAGCTCGGAAAGTACCTCGTCCCCGTGTGCGAAAGCTATCAGAAACCGCAGAAGTGGAAGTTCTGGAAGCACGCCTGAGCACGCGATGGCGTCCGACCGCAGCATCATTTCCCTTCAGCGTCACGAGGAGCACACGGCTCCAATTAGAATGATACCCCATTTTTCCCAATAGGCACACAAAAGTTTTTGGTTTCACGGTTAGGCTCGCATCATAGCCTCATGGTTGGTTTCATGGCGGGGTAGGCGGGCATGGCTTCATTTTTCATATAAGTGGCGTGCTCAATCATATCGCAAACACGAATACCCAATATCTTAATTAGATCAATCAATCATACTCTCATGAACTCTCGCATCCTCACGATCTCTTGCATATGTTGATCTTCCTCTACGTGTTCAACCCGGAGGACTTGAGGCTGCTTGTGTCCGGCTCATGTGGAGTGGAGAGCGGGCGTAGCGCGGGGTTGTCATGGTTTCGGCGAAAGGGTCCAATGCAACCTCCGGTCACGGATGGTGAGAAGTGATCGTCATGGCATCACTGGGCGATGTCACCGGAGTCTATGCTACTGTGCCGAAGTCTACATGCGCATACATCTCTGCGTGAGATCGTCGAGTGACTCACCGTTCAACGACAGAACCAAAATATGCGGAAAAAAAAAACGCGGGGTGGGTGTGGCTCGGGTCATCACAAGATGTGGTCTGTCATTCGGGTCTATTGATAACGGGGGGCTTGTCAAATCACAAATCTGTGTGTGTCTAAGCCTCTACCGGCATGCTCGTCGTCAGAGGGTCACGAGAGAAACGGAGCCTTGTGGGGGTGAAAGATAACTCTAATTACGTAGAAGCCGAACAAGATTCCCGAAACGCTAAACAAAAAAGCATCCATCTTACACAGCCGCAGCGACTTCGACGGGTCCCTCGGGAAGTCGACTGGCAGCGATATTGCACTGCCGGAACAGCCGAACCTCGTCCTCTACGAAGGCTCCCACAACCGAGTGTATGACGCCGCGGTTGTGGAAGACGACAAAGTCGCCCTGCTCCCAGTCGTGCGCGTACACGTTCCGGGGCGAGATGCCGGGCCGTTGTAGCCGGTGGACCGTCTCCCGCACCTCCGCCAGGTCCTCCACCACGGTGCCGTCCGCTAAGTGTAGCCTCCGCACCGCCGACGGGTGGACCTGTAGCGCCAGCCGGCCCGTGACGGGGTTCCGCCAGCACATGGGTAGGATCTGAATCTTGTCTTCCTCGATGGGCGGTAACTCCGCGAGTGGGACCTCCTTGCCCTCCGAGACTAGCCCAAGGCCGTCGGGGCGGGACTTGGCGCTGCTCATCCACACGTACGGGTGTGGGGCGTATTCCACCTTTGTCGTTCGGACGAACTCCTGGTCCTCCGGTGAGAGGTTCTCGTACATGGCGTACCCCGAGACGAAGGCCGTGGTGCCGAGCGGCACCGTCATCTCCTCGCTCGAGCCGTCATCGTAGCGGAGCGTCTGCTTGCGGCCGCCAGGAACGCGGACGGCAAGGAGGGTGGTGGCTACGGGCGGCGCGAGGCCGTACAGCGCCGCATCGATATGCCACCGGTAGAAGCGGGTGAAGTCGAGATCGTCCTCGGCGGGGATGGTGGTCGCGTGGAAGGTACGGTGGTGCGGGTGACGGAGCTGGATGGTCTTGAGGCCCTCGTACTCCTCCACGAAACCGTTGCCGATGACCTGTACCTGCGGTTGATGCGGGATCGTCTTGAGGTCAGGGTGCAGGATGGAGCGCTTCGCATCGAGCGTCTTTCCGTGGCCGTATGACGCCGTCGCATCCGGGTCGAACCGCTGCGTGATCGCGTACTGTGCCTTCGGAGAGACGTGGCTCTGGTTCTTGAAGACGAGCACCTGATGCTTGAACAGGGCGTCACGGATGATATCGAAGTCGGCATCTGAAAAGCCGTCAGCTTCTGTTGGCTCAAGAGAGCGTGAGAGTAGCTTACCAAAGGAGGTTACCGATTTTACGGGTATTCTCCCATTACTTGTGCAGCATCAATGACACCATATCACGGTATTATTGCATTCTTACCAGTCAGATTTTCAATGTCGACGTTGGAAACGACTGCTCCAAAGTCCACAGCTGAGCCCTCAGAGGGTGATATGGGCTGGACAGTTGCGCGAGAAGCCATGTTGATTGGGAATGAAGATGAGGGATACTCAATGTTGGCGGCAACTGGATCTCTTTCAATTGTCAAGACTTCTTCTGTTGTAATTCGCAAACAGCCTTCAGATGTCAAGGAGACAATTGTATTGGGAAGAAGTCTGAGCCCTTCTATATGTTTCGCAAAAAGCTAGTGGCGGCGTTGTGGAGGCTCGGAATCCGCCGAGGACCATGCGCTTTGTTATCTCCTCGGGACACCCCGCCTCAGGTGTGAGATAGGGCTGGGAAAGTATCTCGATAAGCCGCTGATGTGAAACATTGACATACGCATTTCCGAATGTCATCCCGGCACATTTCGAGATCTGTAGCAAGATAGGATAAACAATTTCGAATGCAAGCAGCCGTGGCGTCCTTTGGTTAAGGTATTATCAATTAAGTTGTGCTATCGTGCTACGTCGGCCTTATCTCAAAAGGCCGAGTCGCGAGTCACATCTCGCCCGCGCTCAACTCCCACCCACGTGCCGTCGTCGTGCTAAACCGCCTCGATATTTGACGCGGACACCAGCTTCGAACGGCTGTCTTGGCCTGGACAACTTTGCGGGGAAGTTATCCGCGCGCCGTCTGCCAGCGCGACTCGCCGAGCAATCTCGGTCTCCGGCGCTAGTCCGAACTGTCCGAGTCGCGGGCCCGAAGACGCGGTGGCCTCGCACGTCAGGTGTCGCTTCGTCGGGTAGATAACTTATGCGAGTTATTGACGAGTGCGCGAGTCCTTTCTACGGATGTGGTTGGTGTTGTTCGCAGCTCGCCGTTCGTCATAGCGCGAATAAGCGAGGCCGTGGAGTCCTTCGCTCTCGTTCTCCATGAAGCCGCGGCCGTGGTCTCGAAGGTAATGTATCCCTTTCAGTGCTTCTTGACCTTGTCCATCCACTCCTTGGACGCTTTGGTCCCGTCGTGGGCCTTCCGGAAGAGGGCTCGCTCCCACTCGTCCAAGCCCCGGAGGAAATCTTCGTTCGAACCACCGACGCCGTCGTCGCCTCCCTTGCGGGCGTGAAGCGCGATCTCTCCAGCTCGCGTCACGAACGTCTTTCGCATCACCTCGCTCAGCTCGCGCTCGTCGAACAGATCGAAAATGCGAGTCGCGAGGCCGTAGAAGTGGGCGCTCTGGTCTCTGACCGGCACTGCTCGCGGGTCGGCTATCAAGGCTTGTATAACTTGATTCGATAGAGCGGAAGGCAGGTTCAGCGTAACCGGCGCCTTGCCTTCTTCGCCCATACCTGTGCTGGCGAGCGCGAGCATCTCGGCGAGCCAGAGAGGGAGTGTAATCTGCGTCCCGGCTTTGAGGGCGTGGGTCGGATTGTTGTCGAGGTATCCTAGGTCGGCGATATCGAGTTCGAATTTGCAGGGCACTTTCTGGTCATCGTCAGGTTGCCGAACTTTTGTCTGTGGAAAGGCAAGAGATGATGCGGGGTGGACAGAGGGGTTGTTTTTGGGAGTCGCGAGCGTACCTCTGCGTCTGTCAAGATAGAATCAATATCGTAGTAAGACATGGTTGGTACCACGGGAAGTGTTGGTCGGATTGGGAGACAGTCGGCATGCGACCAGACGATGTAACTGACGGAGGTCGACGCGTCTGGTTGTGGTGTTGACGCGATTGCTGGCCAGCCCACCTTGCTCCAATCTGACCCCGCCATCGGCATCAACACTGTGAAGCCACATGTGGCGCAGAGAGGAGAGTATCTACATGGGGCGTTGCTGCGCCAGAACCCAGCCAATTGAAAAATATGGATTACATAAGAATGTCTGTCACAGCTGCAAACCTGAGCACCGAGGTAATAGGTCTCCACTTTAGTGGATGACGACATTCTTCTTTCATTCGCAGAAACGCACAGAGCGAGTCCGTCCAGCACCAGGAACAGCTCGGAACCGGTGCAGTTTTCTGGAGATCCGAGCTCCCTCACGTAATAGCCGACCGAACCTCCCGCAATTGACATCATCCTGAAGTTGCAATTGCATTTGTCAACCACCAATTGAGCAGCCAAAAGTGCGTCAAATCCTTCCATTTCTACCCAAATATCCTCCTCCAACTTCAATCGTCTTGAACAACAGCCATTGACAACAGCAACCAGACATAGGAACACGCAAAAATGTCGTCCACGCTTCTCCGAACCGCGCCCGCTCTCCGCACAGCTCTGCGAGCTGGTGCCGCTAAGCCCGCCGCCGCGATGGCCACCACCAGCTTCGTCCGCGGCAAGGCCACTCTGCCCGATATTCCCTGTGAGTAGCGTCGTTCTTATTTTCAAGCTGCAAGCCGCGGACCAAACCGCCTGTCCTCTGCAGCCGTTATCGCGACAGCTAATGCTAACTCGGGTGCTTCTCTAGACGACTACGGCGCCCTCGAGCCCTACATCTCCGGCCAGATCATGGAGCTCCACCACTCCAAGCACCACCAGACCTATGTCAACGGCCTCAACACCGCTCTTGAGACCGTCGAGGAGGCCAAGTCTAAGGGTGACTTCGCCAAGGCTGCTGCTCAGGCCCCTCTGATCAACTTCCACGGTGGTGGCCACATCAACCACACTCTCTTCTGGGAGAACCTCGCCCCTGCCAACAAGGGAGGCGGTGGTGAGCCCGAGGGCAAGCTGGCTGTATGTCCTAGAACACCATGAGTATCATGCCAAAAGCAAATAGCATTACTAACTTGTCAAACAGAAAGCCATTTCCCGGGACTTCGGCTCGTTCGACACCCTCAAGAAGCAGATCAACACCTCCCTGGCCGGCATCCAGGGCAGCGGCTGGGCCTGGCTCGTCAAGGACAAGACCACTGGTACCCTCGGTGTCGCCACACGCTTCAACCAGGACCCCGTCACCGGCAACCTCGAGCCCCTTCTGGGCATTGACGCCTGGGAGCACGCCTACTACCTTCAATACCAGAATCGCAAGGCCGAGTACTTCGACGCCATCTGGAACGTCGTCAACTGGTCCACCGTTGCCAAGCGCTTCGAGAAATAAATGATGAAAGCAAAAAATGTACGATAGGCAATTATTGATACCTAGCAAGAATTGATGGCGTTCGGTCAATCACTTTCCTATCGCCATAGTTAATGACGAGGCTTGAGTTGGCTCAGGGTCTATTCGGATTCCCCCCCCTGCGATTGTGCTCTTACAATGTGTGGCCTCTCAATCTCAGCCACTCACTCGCAGCTGCACACCTCGGCCACCCCGCTCCGCCCACCCCCTGGTCATGTCAGCCTGCCTGCAGGCTGTCTATTTAAAAACCGCTCAGTGTACGCAAAGTCAATAGCGTCAATTGCTTATGACGGCTTCTTTTTCATCATCGAGAGTTCGATATTCAACATGGAGGTCGCTCAAAGTGTAGATGATTACATGTTCGAGCAGGCCGTCGACCAATGTCAGTCTGTGTCTGAAGCGACGTCATGCTTGGAGATCTTTCGCTACTCGGTATGAGAGATAACGTCAAAGACATTCGGAAACGAAAGTAAGAGTATCATGATTAGGATCCCCAGTTCAACTCAGTTGAAGAGCATCCCCTCGCAATGGACGAGCTCGACAAGTTCCTGCAACCCGTCGCGATGGACCAGCTCGACAACTTCCTGCATAGACGCGTTAGTCGATATATCCAACCCAATAGGCGCATCTCAAGTTTGATGACTGACTGAGCACGGGCATCGACCGCAGGGTGCCTTCACTCCGCCTACTTTAACGGGCAATGTACAGCTCGTTGCTGGGTTACGGTTGGTGTCTGTTTCTGATGACTTGAGACAGTCGTGAAAATAAACCTGACAGCTGAGCCTTCAGCCTACAAAAGGATGCCGATGACAAGGACACTTTCGCGCCCCAAACTATCAGTATGACACATGACGCATACTATTCGATGGTACATACACTGCATCTACCTCGAATGGCCATCGAAACGTTGAGCGTCGTCGGGCCATTTTTCTGGTGCGAGGTAGAACATGATGAGGATGGGAGGGCATACTTGCGTCGGTCTCTCATCCACATAGATGTCTCCTTCGATACGATATGCTGATTGATGCATAGAGATGATATTCCGCAAGAGCGATGTCATAAAGCAAGGCAAGACCAGAGGCTGGGAGCTGATTTTAAGCCACGATTTCAGCACAGGTATCACCAACGGATTTTTCAAAGGAACTCCCTCTTCGCACATCAAAGATATCATTAACCAACTCAAAGCGTGTGCCTCGGATATTGAGCACGCAATGCTTCTGCCGCTAATAATTTTCAGCCACTTGTCTTCACCTTTGTCAAAGATGAGACCAGAAATGACGCAGCGTGACGCACGAGCGTGGCTACGTCTGCTTGAGCATGCCATTTCTATGCGTCCCATGCAACAAGAGACCTCTGAGGGCGAGGATGGCGATACTAAATACGGACTAGAACTCAATGATATGCACCGGGATCTCGTCGAATGCCAAGCTATGGCACTCTGGCAGCGATCAACTTCTTACATCTCGGTCATAGAGCATATGGAGGAAGCTGCACGATTGTTTATGGACACGGTGCCCAAAGACAGAAAAGGTTCTAGAATACAACATTTCCAGTGGCGGATGATTTCGAGGCTGCATCTCTACCGGGAGAAATGGAACGGCATTGACACATACGCCAACACAACCATGCTGAGAGTAGACATTCAACGCGGTGCTGTAGGCTGTCCCCTTTCCCTGTAGACAACTTTTGGCTCGCGTACTGACGAACCATACGAAGCTCCAAACCGTCATTGCCCAGAAGGAGAGCAAGTTGAATTTACAGATTGCAACTGAGCAAAGGAAGTTGGCCTACTTAAGCAAACGGGACTCCGAGGCCATGAAAGGCATATCGCTCCTCGGCGCCGTCTTTCTCCCCGGGACATTTCTAGCTGTAAAAAGATTATGATTTCTATCAGGGTAATTTTCGTTTTGAAAGCTAACACTTGCTAGTCAATCTTTTCAACGACGTTCTTCGACTTCAAGGACGCCCCTGACATGGCTTCCGTCGTCTCGGAAAATTTCTGGGTCTATTGGGCCGCCACGATTCCCTTCACTCTGATTGTTGTTTCACTCTTCTTCCTTTGGGAGAGAAGCCGGAAAGTTTCGTACAAACGAGACGAAGCAGAGTTGGAGCAAGACATTGAAAAATTGGAGACTGACATCACCCAAGGCATCATAGAACGGGCTGCGAACAAAGTTAGAGTCATGTAACAGCCACAAACCATGAGCTGACGAGAAGTGTGACTTACTCCCACCGCGCCATATTTTTGATGAAGATAGTACTGGATGTTCTGCTTGATATAATATGGTTGAATGACTACTACTGCATAATGCTCTCGCCGTCATCTACACCTGCGAAATTTGATTCATTATCAACATACATTTGTCTTGACCGCCAAATTTGGCCGGATGATTACAGTAGCCGCATTCTGAACTTTCAAGTGTGCAGTGACATGTAAACGCAGATTGATATCTCCAATCCCTAATGAAGTACAGTGTTACTAAATGCTTTATGCCAGTTCCCTTGTGACGATCAAACAGCTGACGACATTGTCCTGTGCTGGAAATTTAATGCGGACATACTTGCCATAAGCTTCTCCCTAATTTTCAGTCTATGGAATAAGGGCAGGTAACGTGTGACTAGAAGATGTAACAATAAATCGTAGAATCCCAGCTATCAAGTTCAAAGGTTCACTACTTGTGCGACTATAAATACATACCTCGCGCTTGCGGATACCTAAAGAGTCACCAGTGGCTACCAGTGGATGTCGGTGGCATATGCTCATGAATCGTTGTTTGTACATTTGCTCAACGCAGGCTTGTCTGCGTGCTCTTAGAAACGCTATTCTCGCTAAAAACAATTATTCTTAAGAAGACGTTAAGGAGGTACAACACCAGACTCTGATTCCAGCAACCCTGCGACTCTCAGGGTATCGGGAGGAAGCCCATTTCTGTCCACTTGCTGCCATCAAAATGGACGTGTTTCACGTGTTTGTTGGCCTGAAAGAAGCAATGGCTCAGATCATGCGAAGCCGCGAGCGGGACCTCCGGGGCCGCGGCCGAGCTGGCCGTGACACAGGCAATGTGCGTCACTTTGTCGGCGTCGTCGAACACGGGGTCCGTCTCCGGGCCCTTCCAGCCCGTGGTGTCGTCCTCGTACACGTACGAGATCTTGCCGGTCTTGGAGTCCTGGTAGAGCACCCAGGTGTTGACCGCCGTCGACTTGCCGCTCGTGTCCAGCCGCGCCACGGCAAACGCGGCCATGGTGAAGTTGGAGTCGACCGTCACCGGCAGCTGACCCGACGACGTGAGCTCCTGGCCGCCGGATGACCGGTCAAAGTTGTTCAAGCGGCCGTCGAGGCCGCGGTAGATGATTCTGGCGCTCGACGCCGTAGTCCCCTCGCCGGCCGAGTGGATAACCTCTCTGGGGACGATGGCCAGCGCCGAGCCGTCCGACGCCGTGACACCGACGGTCTTGGGTTCTTGGAACCTCGGGGACTTGTAGTCGAACCAGATTTCCATGACGTTCCCGTTGGCGGCCTGCATGATGTTGGATGGCCAGTAGGATGCCATTTGCGTGCCGGTGTTGCTTATGGTCCACTGTCCATCGTTGATGCTGTCGGTTAGACCTCCCCTTGAGAAGCCTTCTCGCCAGTTCGCGCCCAGAATCTTATTGGGTGATCCGATGTAGAAGAGTTCCGCCTGGGGAAAGACAGGTAGTGCCTTTACAAAGTCAACCTGTCAGTAAGTGATCCGATAAAGATGGTGTTTGGGGGCACAAACATCTGGCTTATTCCATAGATGCGAGGCGCTGATCGGTGTTCCAGCCTTGGGGGCAGCGTCGACCTCCATTGCGGAGGTCCAGTTCTGATAAATGCTCTTGTACTCCAACCGCCTCAACGCCATATCTGGACCCTGGAACCAGACCTGAAGGGTGATGTCGCTGCCGAACCGCCATCCGACCGCGGTGAGCGCCGAGTTCTGTATGATCTTCGTGGCACTCGTCGTTGGTGTCGTCCCGCCACTGCCACTAGAGCCTGGAAGGGCATCTGCTTTCTGTTGGTTTTGGTTTGCCGTAATCCTCCAGCCTGCTATACCTCCGATGACTCCTCCGAGAACGAATATCGCTAGCCCTCCGAGCCCGATGAGTAACCACGGTATTCGGCGGGCAGGCCGATGTTCGTCGGCTGCGTGATGTGCGTTCCCTGCTCCATACCCGTTTGCAAACTGGCCGTTCCCATATCCCTGTTGGTGACCGAAAGCCTCGTATCCGTGAGTATTCACGATCTTCTGTTCTGTGGCGTCATATTGGGGGGTTGCGCCGTTCTGAGTTGGGGAGTTCCAGGTGCTGGACCGGCCGTCGAAAGCCTCGGGAGCGGGCTGGTAGTGGACTTCCAACCCCGACTGGGCATGTGGTTGGGCAGCCTGGTTCATCGTTGCAATAGTAGGGGACGCAGGCTATGGCGACGAAAGGGCTTGTCGACTACATGAAAGGAATGAGGAAGAACAAGATGTTGTGCAGCCTGGCTTCAGAAGTAAGAAGAATCATGGCGGAGCAGCCGGCAGGGCGGCGACAACACAGCGGCCAGGCTGGACATAAGTACCACATATCAAAAGTCCATCGTCCATCACGCTAGTGCTGTCGCTTGCCCGGTTATATTACCTTATTTTCCATTTGATGATTACCTAGCCTACAACGAGACATCGCAGGTCTTGGCATGCAGGATTGGATCCGTCGGACGGGTCGTCTCACTCTTTCTTGGCTTGGACGAAAACTGCCTGTCACGGATGGTCCATAACCGCCAGGGGCTCTCATAGGCCGGTGGGAGGCGAGACCAGGCACATTGTTCCCAAAGATCCTGCTGAGGGGGAGACGGTAGCCGGAGAGTGCCCCAGGAATACGGGATGACCACCAATGGCCCCCATGTCCATGCAGAAGTCATCCGACGAGCGTTCAATGTTATTAGTGCAGCCTGATTAGAGTTTTCTTGGTGTCAACAAGGGGTGCTCTCGGCGAGTAGCATGGAGGGTGAAGCCCGGCGAATTGGCAACACAGGGCTTTTCTTATTGCCGGGCTCGACCACAAACCTGACCGCAAGCGAGTTGAGGACGAGAAAGGGCACGGTCTGACAAGGGGGAGGCACAGCCGACAAAATCACCCTCGAAATATGCTTCTATTATGGTTTGCGGGTTGCAGCGAGACTAGTAGCATAGTAGGGCTGATCTGCAGTTTACGCCAATGCCACACGAGGAGAATCGTGCACTGGCGGTCGACAGTTGCGCTAAGATACCGAAGTCCCTTCATGCAATATGAGGACGGACGGGGTTTAAGCGCGATCACACCAGCCAGACCCCTGCTCTCTCCAATCGTAGGCAGCCACCTGCAGTGACATTTCAGCATGGAAGCAGGGGAGATTCAGCCCCCCAAGCGAGCCAGCAGGGGCTGGGCGCCGTCAATGAGTCCTCAGTGACTTCTCAAGGAGCAGTCCGTCTCTGCCCATGGAGAGGACAAGTAGGTCGGGCGCAGGTACATTTACCGACGTAAAGTCCATAGCCAAGAGTCCGCTCGTGTGCTGTTTTGCTCATTGGTGGTCTCTTCAACGGCATCGAGCGTCCCCAGCGCCCGCCATCTCGTTAAGCTGTGGCATGACGTCGGGCTTGCAATTCGAAGCAAGCCACTACAAGGTGTCAAGAATACGATCGTCTAGTTGAAGCCGGATTGACAGGCTAACGCCGCTTATCACATGTCGCATGTCAGCGAACCTGGTGCTGCGGCCAGATTGCATTATAATGTAAGCAATTCTCTCCACAGCGGTAAGCCCGCTGTGACTCAACGGCTGCGCCTGCTGACTGGCTCCGTCTTACCTGAAGCCGCATGCCAGTGGCTCAACATGGCTCATCAGTGCAGGTGCGGGGTCGCCCGTCCTCCGGTCGCTCCGTCCTCTTCGGTCGAGAATCGGCGGACGTCGTCATCATCCCCGGTCACCTCCAACCTCCCCCGGTTTATCAAAGTCCCAAGCAACATGGCCTGCCACAGTGTCCTCCATCCGCCTGGTCTACTTCCAGCCTCGTCACCATATCTTATATATAGTCGGATCAATCGACCCAGACGGAAACGATCGAGCTAGTTAAGCCGACATCAATTGCATCCAGCCCACCGAACGAACATCCACCACCAAAATGGACTCCCTCAACGCCATCCTAGCCAAGTATACCGCCACTGGCGATGACACCAAGGACAAACTCCTCGGTGCCACCTTCATTGTTGTCAGCGAGGACGGTTAGTCGAATTACGGCGCTCTGGCGAAGATAAGCCATACTAACAAAATGCAGGGATCTTGTTCAACGGCTCGGCAGGCCGTATCGACCATCCCCCGGATTCCCGTCCATGGGGACCTGACTCTTTCACCTGGGTCGCGTCTTTGACCAAGATCATATCCGCTACCAGCATCATGCAGCTCGTCGAACGGGGATTGGTCGGATTGGATGATGACATGCGCGGTATTATGCCCCAATTGGGGGAGATGCAGATCCTGAGAGGCTTCGACGGTGACGAGAAGCCTATTCTCGAGGATAATGACGCACCAATCACGCTCAGGTATCTGGACTATCCCTATTAGTCTCCAGGTCAAGTATCTAACTTTGATTGAAGGATGATGCTCACTCACACCGTCGGACTCGGGTACGACCTTGCGGTTGATGACCTCATGAAATGGCACAACGCCACTGGACGTACTGTGACGAACATGGAATGGTCTCTCGAAGGTTTCACCACGCCCTTCATGTTCAAACCCGGCGAGGGTTGGTTCTACGGCACGGCCATCGACTGGGCGGGCCAAGTTCTCGAGAAGATCACGGGCAAGACCCTGGGCGAGTACATGACGGAGAACATCTTCGAGCCCCTGGGCATGAAGGACACCGGCTTCTGGCCCGAGAAACTCCCGCAGACCGCCGACCGCACCGTCGCGTGGGCCTACCGGGCGGAAGGCCAGTCGTCCCTGAGTCCCGGCCCGGCGCCCGTGCCCAAGGAGCACCCCATCGAGAGCGGCGGTGCGGGACTCTACACCACCGCCCAGGATTACGGCAAGTTCCTGCGCGCACTACTGGCGAACAAGATCGTCAAGAAGGAGACGGTGGACGAGATGTTCCGGCCGCAGCTCAACGACGCGCAGGCCAAGATGCTGAAGGAGCTGGCCTACACGTGGGGCGCCATCGCGTTCGAGTTCACCCCGGACATGGACCTTAACTACGGCCTGAGCGGCTGCATCAACGTCACCGACGCGCCGGGGAAGCGCAAGAAGGGCAGCATGATGTGGAGCGGCATGGCCAACTCGCGCTGGTGGATGGACCGGGAGACGGGCATCGCGGCCGTCGTGTTCGTCGAGGTTCTGCCCCACGGCGACCCCGTCCTGACCAAGCTGTACGACGAGCTGGAGAGGACTGTCTACGGCGAGCTCCTGGTACAGTAGAACACTAGGCAACCCTGTCTTGACCAAACTTTTCTTTCTTTACTGGCATCAGGCCAACGCTGTTGTAGCACCTTTGGAGAGAGGCATAGCATAGCATTACAGAGACGTTTGTCAAATTTCCTAGCCTTTTTACAAGACACTATAGAAATGAGTTCTGCTATCCGGGAGGTAGCCCATTTTTTGGCCAATTATCACAGACACAAGTGTCGCTTCCTGCCTACTACCTGATACACGGTGATGATAACGACAATAGCAACGACAATAGCAACGACGACGGCAACGACAACGACAATAACAACAATAGCGACAATAACAGTGACAATAAGAACAGCGATAACAATAATACCTCCTGGATAGCCAGAAAGTAGGTACTTCCCGGATAGCAAAGTTCATGGAAATAAACGCCCAAAGAGTATGCGTGCAATTCCGAGGCAACTGGGCCCTTCCTGCTTTTTCTGCCCGTCGCCACTGACACATCCGAACGAACAATTTCCTCTGATCTCGAGGTACCTCCGTCTGACCTTAGCAACACTTTGAAACGGAACAGGATGGCAGGTACAGGGAGGGGCGTGCGCATTGAGATGAGATTTGTATTAATCGCCAGTCGCCTCTAGTTTCCCGTAACTCCTCTCGCAAATAAATGCTTCTGTTATGTTTACATGATTACAAGCACTTCCGTTTGCTCCCAACCCTGGTTATTAGTGTTAGAGTGGAGGACGAGGTTGAAGTTCGACCAGTTGGCAGCGCCACAGCCTCTCTTCTTGAATGCCTTTTCGCCTGGAAATACACCGCTACCCATTTTCCCTGTTCGCGTCTTCTATGTGAGTCGCCTCAAATGTGTCAGCGATTCTGGCTTTTCGAGCCCACTCCGGCGACGAGGGGCCCGAAAACGTCGGGGATGTGACCTTTGAATACCAGCCGTCCGAACTCGTCGTCGCCGTACCGTTGTAGCTTCGTTCGGGCGGAACAATCCTGCTGAGCCGCTCGATGGGGAAGATGAAGTCCCGCGGCTGCTCCTCCTCCCTTCCCCGCAGAGGTTGATTCGAGGGGTTCGTGGAGGTCAAGTCTCCCACGTCCGCGCCGGTCGTCACCATCGCTGTCAGGTTCTGTGTTTGGAGCTTGCTTCCTTTGAGAAACTTGAGCTCGAACGGGGCGAGGAGGCTTCTGAACGCTCCGCTCGAATTCGGCGACCAGTCGCACCCGCGCATTACGAGGATGTTGACGGCCGGGAGGCACGCGCAGATCATGCCTATACTAACTTCGGCTGTGCTGGCAGAGGGTCAGCTTTCACGAAAGAAAAGACACAAAACAGCAGAGAGATAGAGGCAAAAATACCCGAGCAGATTGAAGCGGATGAAGTCGACGGGCTCGTCGTTGGACTTCTGAAGCTGGACGACGAGAGTCATACGCACGATGCTCGCTGCGGTCGCGATGCCGCCCGCACTGAGCATCGCGATAACCTTGAGGCGCTTAGACCACGACATACGTAGCGTGATGGCGACGGGAATGGGCAGGCACAGCACGGCCAGGTCGGTGACGGCGCTGACGGCGGTGTCGGCGACGAAGATGGCGCGCTGGTTGAAGCAGTCGGCCTTGATGTCGCGGTCCCAGAACCCGGCGACGGGCCGGCAGATGAGCGTCTTGATGAAGAACACGGGCACGTAGTAACCCGTCATGAAGGCGATGGTGGCGTACGTCCCCATAACCGTCTTCCTGTACGTCCTGAAGACCCGGGTGATGATGAGGAGCAGCGCGAGCTTCGTGAAGTACGAGTTCGGACCGTACACGAGCGTGTCGGCGTATAATCCCAGAGAGGAACTCAGCTTTGCGATCTAGGGCAATGCAGGGGAAGAGGGCTCGGCCGCTTACTTGCAAGAAGCCGACGAGGTCGCTCTTGGTGATTTCCCAGACATGGAATCCTCCGCCGAAATGGTGCACTTTCCCCATTGTCAGTACGGTGAGAGGGACGACGCCGGCTCACGGTAAATACTCACTCACAAGAGCTGTGGCGCTGTAGGCTACAGACAATATCTGAGCAATGGTGAGTCCGGGGTCTTATTCAACTTCAAATCAAGCGGTTCATACCCATGCGACAACAGCAACCCCTATGAGGTGTAAGCGTTTTGATGCTCATGATGGAAGGAGAGCCGTAGCTTACAATCATCGACTTGCATCGGCGGCACGAGCCATGCCTTCGTGTATACGCGAATCATCATGAATATGCTGACTGATACGATGGATAGAATCTGCGACACCAAGTTGATGGTGTGCAGGACATCCTGGGGGTTCTGCAAGTTTGGCACTACGCCTTCCGGCGGGGGGGCCGCCCCCTCCTGGCTAGACATTTCACATCGGACAATGTTGCTGGAGAGTAGACCGGCGTCACTGGAGTTCGTCGGGATCGGAGCGGCGCACTTCGAGGCATGCTAGCAAAACGAGGATATGTCAGTTGGAGTGTATGTCGCGTCACCGAGGGCGGTAGGAGGTCAGGAAATTGGGCTTGGGGGGATGTTGCGATGAAGGCTTTGTTTTTATTTCTCTCCCCTCACCAGGGCCCAGCCGAGGCGAGGTAGGCATCTATCTATCGGGTTTGGCAAGGGGAGCCCAAACGGAAGTCCGGCCGACAGGCATGGAGAACAACTAAGGGCGACGTGCGTGTTTGCGTGCGTGCGGGCACTCTTCCCCGGCCACCACGACAGCCTCGAACTTGGTCCCTGTCGCACACCAAGCAAACCTTAAAGTGATGTTCCGAAACGTTATCACGGGGGTGCTGCCGGCTGTTCTCAACCGCGAAGGCGGGATTTGCGCCCGTTGTCAACGCCCGGATCAACGCATGGAAGCCGCTTAATTGGTCCAGGAGAAACCTGCGCTGGAAAGGCCTACGGCTATGGAAGTGGCAGGCCGGTGAAGCCAGCGGTGGGACGTGAGGGGGTCGGTTGGATCGGCAATAGGAGACGTGAGGTCATCTCCGAAGGGAGCCAAATACAAAAAACATGAGTTTCAGGAGCAGACGTAAGGTTACTTTGGGGGAGACCTCTCGGAACTGTCTGCCACGGCCAAGAACCTGTCGTCACACGTCGTTCTCTCGTGATCTAGCCCGAAAGATCTGAGGCTAACGGCTGGCCTCTGAAAGTTATTTTGCCTTGTGTTACCTGTTCGCGACTCATGAGGTTGCAGGAACCCTTCTTCAAGGAGGGGTTATCGCCCTGTAAGTGTGTAGAGGGCTACCCAGTCCAGGCGCCCGACAACGTGTCTGGTGATAAGAGCCCCGGCCAGCCACATGCGGACTCACGGTCCGTCCAATGGTAGGTGTCCACAGTATCAAGACTGACTCGCAAATGGTCGGCCAGAGTCGACCGTAATCTTGCGCAATTGGTACGCCGGCGTTGCCCTGTGTCTTTCCACATTGCAGCCCGAGCGGCCGTAAGATGACAACGGTGCCACCTTCTAGAAGCCCCCATCAGACGTTCCATACGCTTTCGTGACTGTCGAACTTCGGGACAGCCTTGCCGTCCGATCAGGCTATTTTGTGGGCTGCTTTGCAGCATCAACATGCCTGGGCTCATACGAGACCGAGGAAGGTCCCCGATCGGATGGTTGATTTAACCTCTCGAGCATCACGAGGCGCAGGTAGCCTTATCGCCAAGTTACATTATTCTTGGAGGCTGAGTGTTTGTTTGTTTAAGCAGAAGCTAAAACAGTCACGACAGTAGTCATGAGCACTACGGTTGAGCTGGCGCATGGTGTCTAGTCCAGCTCTACAACTTGATGTGGTATACCAGAGCACTGATGAAACATGTTACCGTATGGTTGGCTAGATTACTCATGTGGTCCCTGAATACCACTCCAGAATCTCACATCTTTATGCGTCTCCTGCTCCGTTAAGCAAGACTAGCACAACACTACGTTGGTATGCATGTGTGTATCTTTATTCATACCACGTAAAAATGGCGGAGGTTTCTGCGATTGGTTGCCATTTCCTACAAATAAGCAACGCGAGTATAGATCTAGCCAACGCGTATTCGGTGGCTCTCTCCGTACGCAGGTCTTGAAAGTGGCCGGTTGGGATGCGGAGATGTGCTCGAGCACTGGGGACTAGCCGTGGGTGAGGTTGCAATGCTGACCCACGTATGATTGGACGGATTGATCCGCCGGTCTGTTGCTGTCTTTGATCAACCATTCCAAGCAGAAGACATCTGGAATCCTTGGCCTCCCACCAAGAACTGGACCCCTTTTCTGTAAACTGTATACTACGACCATGTCCATACCCACTTAACAACCGTCCAATCCGGGCTTGAGCTGCTAAAGTAAGCACTTTTCTTTCAGGAACATAACGACGGAGACCAACCGGCAAATAGAGCATGTCATCCCTTGTATGAATAGTACAAGTAAAAGCTCCTTTAAGTGGTATCATCAGGCATCTCCATAGACTCAAGTACATTCATAAGGACCTTCCTGCACTGCCTCCGGTAATGGTATGCCATGAGCTGGTTCCTCGTCGCCTCGGACTCTTCCATCTCGAACTCGGATTGGTCCAGCCGCTCGAGCTCCTGAAAGATCTTGTTCTGGATGATTGCGACGGTCTGCTCCAGGACGGGCCTGAAGCCCGAGGGGACCTGTCCAGTCAATATCATCAAAAGACGTGCGAGATCCGAGTTGGTCGTGTCAACATCGCTAGTCACTGGTAGTAGCTCATCTCTCTGCTCTGGAGTCGTCTGCGCGAGGATGAGCTCCCATACCATGGTGTCCTGCACATGCTTGAAGGCAGGCAGTATCTTCGTAGCATCGACCTCGCGCAACATCTGCGCAGATCGAACCGCCACAGAGCTCGGATCTGTCACTGGCCGGAGGGAGATGAGGTAATCCCTCGGCTTCGCAGCACCCGCGCCTCCTTCCGACGGCGGCCCAGCGCCCCGTCTCTGGACGTGAACGTAGTCGTTGTGCAGACCCTCGGATTCGGGAATTGTAAAGCCGTAGGCGAGCATCAGTTCGGCGTTCGTCTTGGTGGTTCCGTAGTTGTTGAAGACCTGGCTTCCGGGGTCGTAGGCATCCAAGGTGCGAAGGCCGCAGACACCTGTGGCGTCGTCCAAGTCCCACGAGGTGCCCGCCGTCGGGGAGTGGTTGCCCACGTCGAACAAGGGAAGCAGCAGTGAGAAGTCATCGACGGCGCACCCCTCCGGCAGCGAGAGGGTGTGCTGTCTTTGGGGCGGAATGACTAGGGACGGCCGGAAACTCCGACTGGTGAAGATGCAGTAGGCCCAGTTGTAAAGGAGGCGGGTGTAGTCACGGCGGCTGGGGTCATCCGCGAGGGCGGCGACGGCATGTTTGTATTCGGCCTTGAGGCGGGCCTTGATCTCGATGATGGCGACGTGCACGTTGGTATCCTCGAGCAGTTCGATATCGTCCGACGGCCAGAGTGGCGGTAGAATCCATGACTGGAGGTGTTCTGGCTGAGGCAGGGTTCTGATGTAAGAGTACCAGAACGAGGCCTTGCCAAGGAGGTACTGGTGGATGAGGAAGAAGCGGCCAATGACGTGCGGAGGAACGGCCTCCAGGAATGAGGGTGGTAACGGTGAAGAGGCGGCCTCATCGTGGTGGAAGCCTGGATTGGGTGTGCTGGTGGCGTTCAGGTAGGATAGCGTCAGGTCCAGGGGGCAGGTGACGACCGTCTCCCCGGGCTTGACACTAGCGCCATCTGCGGAGACGCGGAATGAGTTCCCCGTTTTGGGATCACTGTAGATTTCGACCGACGGGTGTAGCACGGCTCCGTGGGATTTCGCCCAGGTCATTAGCTCGTCCATGGTGGTGGTTGTGCTGCCTCTAGTCGATGTGGGAATGCGAATGGTGACGGTTCGAGAATGAGGTGCTGCCAAGGAATGGGAATGACACGGTTCGTCGATGCAACCCTCCAAGTCTTAGCTTCTCCCAGCAGCGGCTGAGCGAGAGAATCGCTGTGAATGGGTGGACGACCGACGTTGAAATTTTCAGGTGGCTTCACCTTGGCTTGGGTGCGGGGTAAAATACTAAAATCACGGTGAAGGTGGGGTTGTCGTGTGCTCACCGAGACACAATGACGCTAATGGTGGGGGAGGGGACACTGATCATCGGATATTTTCAGTGGTGGAGATCAGCCCCGCCGCTGCACGTCTCCCCTGTCAATGTTCGTCCCAAGACCAAGAGGACAGAGATGGTATCCCACTAGCTTCATCGTGATGCACGACCAGTCTGTGTGTGGCTTGTCATGTTCAGATCCCATTTTCATTTCAATAATCGCGGCTAGTTCTTAGCGCTCAAGCGACCCGGGGTCTGGACGCAAGTCGCCGCCGAACTGTGTCCAGACCCATCGATTCTAAGCCGCCTGCACCGAACGGATAGTGAGGCTCTACTGACATCATCACTTCAGTGTGTACGAGCCTCTTCGGCGAAACAGTTCGTCTAGATATCACATACTCACTTCTTCCCGCTCGGACCTCCCGGCTCTCCGCGGAGATGTCATTAACGGTGTAAGGGGTGCGTTTAGATAGGGGCGTTGGGACTTCTTTACCACTATGACTAGCCATCACGTGGAGGTAAGCCGCGCGCGTGGCATAGCTTTCTCGACTATTCGCCGGTGGTTTTACACAAGAACCACCTCCAGCTGACAGACGAGATATGTCTTGGATAGGGCAATGGTGCCCCTGAACATGCGTCAGACGAAAACCAAAGGGAGGTTTGCTGCCTAGCATTGCGCCTTCTACTGGCGACATTAGAATTCGAAACTGTTATAGGAAGGGGGTTCTTCATCATATCACCCTTTGCCAGCCACAAAAGTCTTCCGTCAGCCCGTCGGAGTTGAGTCCGGATTCGACGGGTTCCATGGTTGACGTCTGACTTAGCCTATCATCTGCGACTTCCTACCAACATTTGGGTATAATACACTTACGTACTTGCAAAGCTAAGGGGAAACAAGTCTACCAATACGAGTGTCCTCTTCACACCTTCACCTTTCTGCGCGTATGGTGTTGCTTTTGAAAGAAATTTTGTAGACATAGCCCTGTTGAGTCTTACCCTTTCTAAAGACTAACCTTACACTACCTGTGGTGATGTTACCCTGTTGACTGACACAACTATGCAACACTTCAAATCACTCAGTTGCACATTCTGGATGAAGTAATAATACTTGAGCCACTGAGCCCAAGGACCGCACGGTTGGGGCAGCCAAGACACGGCACACGCTGACGGGACGATCACACGTCAGACTCTGCCGCCCGCCAAATACCAGTCTCCAAGATATCTCTCTTTTAGGAACCGGGGGCACGGCATGTGTGGGGGTTACGACAAGTCACCGTGCCCGCCCCTGGTGCCCTACGGATATTAACGGGGAGCCTCATGCTCCGTCTTACCCGGTCAACGGTGCTAACGTACCAGTGCATGTGACCGGGAGCATCCCTATTCGTTGCCCAGCTCCAGGACCGAGGAACACCTCCTCCAGGACGATTGGTTCAACAGGAAGAAGAAAAGTTTCTATTCGAGCCACACCGAGTCTAAGCCGCATGTTCATGACACGGTTGAGGCTGCATCAGCAGGAAGAGATAGTTGACCACGAACTTGTGGCAAGGCGCCACCCCCCGCGTCAGACGAGCAACCTCTCTCCATCGCAGGCTGGGTGGGAGCTTATGTCAGATGAGGAACTCTTCCACAGCCAACTTGGAAGGAAGAGGTCTTGAGACGATGGAAGGTTCCGTCGTGATATCGTCTCACCGAGGCTGAGCCGGGTGACTGAGCTACCGGCTTTGCAGCATATGTGAGGGGCAGCTTCCGTTTGGTTTCCATTGATACGTGAAGTTTGGCTCTGGATGCCACCTGCGCCGTTCAACTGCAGACTCGTAAACCAAGGGCGTTGTTTTGGCCGACGTATGACCTCAATGAATTTGTCGATGGTAACGAACCATGACAAGTCGGAGCGGATGCCAACGAGAGTTGTCAGCATAGATAGGGAACTTTAAGGTAATATGGCAGCGGCGAGGATATTCGGAGACGAAAACTATAAGAAGAGCGTATAGTCCCCATGATAGCTCCCATTCTTCTCATCAACATCACAACCAAACAGTCCAACTCTCATTCACACGCAACTTCCAACAACCAAACAAACTTCATCCAAAATGCATTTCACCACTCTCCTCGCTACCGCTACCGCCCTCGCTGGTCTGGCTAGCGCCGCCCCTCCTCTGCCCCCCAACTGCCCGGAGGGCAACCACATCTGCGGCTACGAGCTCTACAGTATGTTCTGTCTCCTACCATTCACTTCGCAACGCCCCAATCGTGACCGTTTCCCGCAAATATTGAGGCGCGAAATTGTACCAACAAGTACTGACGCTAACACCCTACCCCAGACATCGGCTGGACCCAAGACGAGATCTTCGCTGTCATCAGAGAGTCCGGCGGCGTTGCTAACCAGAAGAACGCCGACGGCATCTTCCACTGCACCTCGACCACCGACAGCGGCCTCCACTGGGATTATGCCTGCAAGACCAACTGCAACGGCCGCGATTTCAACTCTGTCCCGCCTAACCTCGACGCCTTCTGCCCCGACGGCCCGGCTAAATAAAGGGTTCGTTTCTGTCATCAACCGAGAGTTGTGGGGTCGCGGCGGCCTTCCTTGTAATAAAGCTCGCGGTCGCCAACCCTCAATGACCGACACAAAACCTCAATTGGGATAGTAGAGATGGACGAGGCAACTCGTGGGATTGGGCTTGGGGTACATTGGGTTTCCTTCTTCATCTACGGTGCTTTACTCGCTGGCCAGCCATTCACTCCTTAGTTTTTAAATAGAAAACCCACTCTTTCCGGAAAGCACCTGTTGATTGCCCCCCGTGAGATTGAATTAAAAGAGTCGGCCACATCTCAGCGACGGGCCTCTTAAGTCGTTTGTCTGAACTTCCTGAAATCCCGCCATGCATCTTCCTTGTGTGGCAGTCCATCCGTTTACAAAGGGATATCCTCCTTGCGCCTTTTCACCAAAACCCTCAAGTTTGGATCCGCCTCCTCCGCGAAGCCAAACTTCCGCAGCACAGGCTCGGCGTCACTTTCCAGGCGCATGTCGTACTTCAAGAGAAGGTGGGAAATGACGATCTTAGCCTCACTGGCCGCGAAGAAGCGGCCCGGGCACCCATGCTCCCCGTGTCCGAATCCAAGATGGTTGATGCTTGTCGTCACCAGCTGACTTGCCGCTTCCTGCCCCTTCTCCCGCATACGCAGAAATCGGTAGCCGTCAAAAACCTCCGGGTTTTGGTAGAAGTTGGGATCCCCCATTCGATCTGTTGACACGGCAACTTTGTGACCCTTCGGTATTTTGGTACCGTCGGAGAGGGTCACGTCAACAAGCGCTTGTCGGAACATGGATGCTATTGTCATGGTCATTAGTAAAGAACGGCCGATGCTCCGGGTTTGTGAATTTACAAATTTGGTTCGGCTTTAGGCGCTGGCTTTCATTGAGAACACTGTCAAGAAGCTTCATGTTGTATAGTGACGTCTTCTTCCAGCCTCCTTCCGAGATGGCGGCGATGATTTCTTCGCGAAGTGGTTGTATCAGCTCAGGATGGCGCAGAATGTCGATCAAGGTCTGTGTGATAAGATCCGACGTGGTTCCGATAGACACCACGGCCAGCATGAGCTGTGAAGCACCAAAGTTGTATCGGTTTCCAGCTGCCAGTTCCTCAAACCAGTAAATGGCATCGTTGTACTCTGTGCCGTCGCTTTTGGCGTGTCGAGCCTGGATCTCGGTCGCGACGAAGTCCCATGCTTCTTTCACCTGGGCTTGCAGATTCTTGCACTCGGGAATGAGGTGGACGGCAAGGGGCTTCAGCAATCTAGGCCAAAGCCGGAGCCGACGCATGCCTTCGATACTGTTGTCGCCGTAGTTGACGATTAGCTCCAACCACCTTTCGTTGTTGCTCAGGTTTGGACCGGCGAATATGCGAGCCGAAATTTTGGAGATGAGGCGTTTGATGACGTCTCCCAGGATCACGCTCTTCCATTCTGAAGCGTGTCAGCACCGATTATTCATGCAGCTTTCGCTTATTGTGAATACATACCATCCTCTTCGCCGAGGGATGCGCGAAGGGTTGCCGAGCATTCATCAGAAAGCGGCTTCGTAACTTTGGCTAATAACATAACCACCGCAAATATTAGCAGCTTCCCATGACGAGTGGTCATTCTTGACTCTTTACTTGCCTAAAGACTTTGTTGTTCGCAGTTTGACCACATTCTGTAGTGGCTTCGTTGGCAAAGCGCCTTCCATGAAAGGTTCAAATCCCGCGTATTTTGCTTGGAAAAGCTGACCGTTGTCAGTACTCAACCCCTCCAACGAACTGCAGAGTTCATTCAGGATAGGGCTTTCCGGATTCGAAATTACCTCAATAATAGGCTCGTCAACACTGAAACGAGGATCATTGCGAATCTCTTCGCCGTGTTCGGGTCGGAGGATGATGAAAGTCCCCATGTCGGTGTACATGCGAAACGGCTTGGGACCGAACTTCTTTAAAGCCGAGGACATAATTTCACGGCCGGCTAGTGCGAATTCCAAAACGGAGCGAGAAGTCGAAAGTTCGAACATCTTCGGATTCGCAATGGGAAAGCTGCTCGCGGCATCGTAGCGCAGAAAGATCGAGCCAGCTGCGACGAGAAGCGCAGTCAGGAGAGCTTCAAAGCTGTAAGTGTAGCCGCTGAGGTATACTGACGCCGCTGGACCGTGTCCAGAGGTGGTGTTATAGAACGAATCCATGGCGACGAGAGTACGGGTGCGAAGCTGCGTGCTGTGTGAGACTGCATCGAATGAAGCTGACGTGAAGGAATAGATTGGCCTTGATATTTATACAGAAGAATCAGAGCCACGAAGAAGGCGGCCTATGATTGATTCTCGCTGATAGTCGCCTGCTGATGTCGTCAAGACGGGCATTTGCATTCTGCCAAGCACTGACTGACGGACTCGGACTTTTGCGGGATCGCTCACCGAGCTAACGAGGGACATCGTGCCAACACACAAAGCCTAGCCTGAAGTATGCTTCTGACTTATCCGAAGTAAGGAAGAAGAAAGGACCTAGCTTGTATTTATTTCACGAGCATTGCGCGACCGAGTTTTCGTCGGTGAGCGGCTTTTGAGAGACACCGAACTGCGTTCTCTGGCGAGATAATTGGTTCCACAAGAAGCCAATTACCTTGTATTCGTGGTAGATGGGAGACATTCCGCGCAGGATCCGATGTTGATCTTTCTTGGCCTTAAATGCGTAACTATCCGCTTCCGCTTTCTCTCTCCTTGGCCGAGACCATTGACTTGGGCAACCACCCAGATTTCTTTTGCTACCTGAGGTAAGAGGCCTATATGTGATCCAATTTGAGTATGATCCAGCAATTTGCTATTTAGAGGAATCTTGAGCGTATTTCGACAGAAACCCGGAGGCTGCTCCGATGCAGGGGTCCAGCGGGTTAGGCCGTCGTGGCATGCAGGGCCGCGCGGCGCATGCGGCACGGCCACCACTCGTCGGGTTTCATGAAGCGGCAAGCCTTGAACTGGCGATGATGATCTTGGAAATAAGTGCCTTTTTGACTTGCCGCCCTCCCAATGCGCAAGCGAACTCTCTTGGAGACTTGAGAGGTGTGCTGGCTAGCAGTTGGCAAGGGGCGGGCATCCGTTAAAGACCCCACTGCCGGCACCACGCAAAGTGGCCGGTATCGTCGCACAAGGGCCGTCTGAGGGCCGATGCCAATCGGCTTCGAACCCCGTTTCCGGGACCAGAACGGACCGCTTTGCCGCAAAAGAGCGGACGCCGGCCGGTTTCGGCTGTCTCGAACGGTGTAAAACACCAGGTACCCGCCCCTCCGTGGACCGACGCGTGAAACGCACGACGGGAACGTCGCCGTTGTAGAAACTGTCGAAAGCATGCAGCTGTCTCTTGATCGGGGCCCCGTCACCGCCAATAAAGCGTCGATCCGGCCAAGCGATGGTGGCTTCGGGTAGGAGACCCCAGGCCCCCCCCCCCCCTTCCAGCGGGGGGCGGCGCCTCTCGCGCGGGAATATAAATTACCTCAAGGCCCTGCTAGGTCGCCGCCGACGAATCCTACCACGACATCGTCGACCGGTCCACCCTCCGCTAGCATTCTTCCCTTTCCCAAAACTAAAAAAAAAAACTAAAAAAAAAACTCGCGCAGCGTGCGTCCGTCAATCGTCCATGACGGAGTCCCCCGGCCCCGGACTGTCGACGTGAAGGACGCCATGGCGCAGCAATGGTTCACGACGACGACGACAACGACATCCCACTTCCCGGCCAGCGACGATGACCGACCCGCTTCAGCCGCGGCACAAATGGCCGACGCCGACGAGACGATCGAGGCATCCGACGATGGATACGAGACGGACGACGCGCGCAGTCTCGCCGGCGCCGCGGGAGGGACCATGTCGCTGTCGCCCAGCGTGCGCGACTATGCCTTCGAGAACAACCGGCGCTACCACCGCTACCGCGAGGGCCGTTACCACTTCCCCAACGACGACTCGGAACAGCAGCGCGAGTTCATGAAGCACGTCGTCGTCACGCACCTGCTCGACGGCAGGCTGCACCGCGCGCCGCTGCGGAATCCCCAGAAGGTGCTCGACGTCGGGACGGGGACGGGGACGTGGGCGATAGAGAGTGCGTTTGGCTTTTCCTATGAACTCCCGACATCAAGACATTGGTAAAACAGGATATGCGGGATGACTGACGACGCTCATGTGTTTTCGCGTGTTGCAGTGGGCGACGAAAACCCGGAAGCAGCAGTCGTCGGTATCGACCTGAGTCCCATATGGCCCGACTGGGTTCCCCCGAATGTCAAGTTCGTTGTCGACGACGCAGAGGCCGAGTGGTATTACGAGCAGGACTCGTTCGATTTCATCAGATTAGGCAATATGGCGCCCTCGATACGCGACTGGCCGGGTGTACTAGCGTCGGCATACAAGTGAGTCCTTCGTGGTTCCCTTTCCCTCCTTCTCGCCACCTCGTGAAAAAAACACCAGCAGAAGTCGAACGTCGTTGTGACCCGAGAACAGAACGCTCAAGCCAGGGGGGTGGATCGAGATGCAGGAGATGCGGTGGGTGTACGGCTGCGACGACGGGACCATGGGCCCGGACTACGCGCCCCTCGACATGGTCGCTAAGATAGAGGAGGGCCTGGCGAGATTCGGCGTCGACATGAATGCCGCCGAGAGGAATCCAGAGCGCGCCGCCGCCGCCGGCTTCGTGAACTTGGAACATATAGTCAAGAAGGTGCCGGTCGGTGGATGGCCGAGGCATAAGGACCTGAGGACCATCGGTATGTACACGCTGAGCCTGATATACGACGGCCTGCATGCCATCACGATAGGACCGTTCACGCGGGGCCTGGGGTGGTCGGCCGACGAGGTCGACGG
Organism: Colletotrichum gigasporum; assembly: GCA_024584535.1. NCBI lineage: Eukaryota > Fungi > Ascomycota > Sordariomycetes > Glomerellales > Glomerellaceae > Colletotrichum > Colletotrichum gigasporum. The sequence goes on from CP077952.1 coordinate 7,440,341, forward strand.
CTTCCTGGTACAGGTGCGCAAGGACCTGCTGGATCCGTCGGTGCACTCGTATGTATATTTTCACACGCTCTTGGGTCAAAAGCCGTTATGAACTTGATGAATCATGGGTTGTATGTGTGTCATGCCTACGACCACTCTGGTCTCAGCCTCTTTTTCTTGATCCAATCCAAACGTTGTGACAGGCGGGTATACGTTACGCTCCTATACGCCAGGTATATCTCATATCTGCTGACACCGAGACCGTGGTCGTCGAGCTCGTCTCCATATGCTGCCAATCTCTCTCTTCGAGCCTTGAACAGTTCCTGGATGCACTGATGCCCAAGCCATACCCTCTCGCCTTCCAGTTTAACCGGCTCCATGTCATTGATTGCGTCGAAGATAGTGGTCAAGCGTTCCAGAGGTGTTGCAGAGTCGACCTTTCTCAGAAAACTGACTCCAAGCTTCGTGAGGGCTTGCAGGATGAAGAGCCAGCCACCGAGAGAATAATCCGGTGCAATCCTCTTCACAGCCCAGTATCGGCCCTCCATTTGCATGAATAGACGCCGTTCGTTCTTCAAAAGCCTCAAGTAGAACCTGAAAATCTCTCGCCAGATAAACATTTGCTCGTCAAGCTCTGGTAAAGAGAGCGTGTTGAGAAACTGCCGAATCGGACGATGTCCGTCTAGCCGTCCAGGGGCGATGCCAGTCGATGGGGAATCGTCCGAGGTACTCCTATCCATGGTGCATATGATTTCATAGCCCAACCAGGCCTTCACCGGCATTTGTCTCTTCCAGTCTTTTGATTCCCAGCCCTTGAATTTGCACGTGTTGGCGTCAAAGTTTGAGTGTTGGTTGAGCAGGCTGCGAAGCTCTAGAGCCCTTCTCATGGTATCCCACCACAATCCCTCCGTCCATCGTTTCTCTGTGCGAGGCTCTAAGGTGGGCTCTAGCGAGCTTGTACGGTTCCAGGAGCAGCCTTCCTGTCCGGTTTCCGAGCACTGGATGCGTATCATGGCTTGTCGGTGTCCAAGGAATGACGCATATATCTTCGGCGACGAAGAGATGAAGGCGGCAAGACTCCTCAGGGGGGCGACATCATTGGTGTATAGAATACAGTCCATAATTCGACATATCATTTCTTGCGGCAGATCCTCGATCTTTCGGGGCTCCGGTCGAGCATAGGTCTGCGTGTTGAGATGGTACATGGTCGTAGGTGGGTTTTCCAGGTTCGACAGCGGAACTCGGGTGACAAATGTAAGGAACCGCGACCAAAGCGTTGACGAGGGCATTGTATGAGATTATCGAGACTGGAAAGTTGTTCGGACTTGTGCTACCTTACTGATTGAACGACAGTAGCATCTTGCCTACCTGTGGTCATAAGCTCTCTTATATTCGCTGTAAAACGCAACCCTTCGGGACTGGGACTTTACGCCACTACTGCTGGACGGAAGCTTCCATGGACGATTTAGTCTATAAACGTCTTCTCTCTGCCATCTAAATTCTTATTTGAGTTTGCATGAATCTTAACACAATCGTGGCTTCCTCGATGCAAGCCAGGCTGTCCTCGGTGCTGCATCGTTCGCTTTCGCAGCGATCTAGAAACATCCCAATGAAGGGTTTGTCAGTCATGACCCCCATACTCGTTTAATTCAGTAAGTTTTCATATGCTGGCTCCGTCTTCGGTTGCATCCTGGGTATCACAATCCAGCCCAGGCGCGAGTACGTGAGTCGGGTCCTGGGAGGAGTGAGTGAGCACACGCCAAGACTTTGATGACCCTGACGTACAGGTACATGACCGTTTGCAAGTGCTTAAATGAGAATCTCGACTTTAGAGTTCATGCGAGTCGATCTCACATTCACTTGAAGCTCTGCATTGCAGAAACGAATGTCCTGGTGTCAAGCGCATCCCACGCCGGAGGTTGTGATCAAGGCTTAACGTGCACCCCACGCATTGGGGGGACCAAAGGGTGTTCGAGAACCTTACGAGAGAGGCATCGAAGTCCAAGGAGTAGGGTGACATGATCTGAGGAAAACCAGGGAAAGCAGCTCATGCACGGCGGTGGCCAGTCGTTTAGATGTGCAGCCATCGTACGATATCGATGACGGCCGAGGTCTCCCACGGTAGCAAGCTGCTTTCCAGTGTGTCAAGCTTCTAGCCATTTTTGGTGTAGCGCAGCTGATCATGTTGCTCGCTCTTTTCCCCTGCAACATCTCAGTATATGTACCATTCCCCTCAACCAACTTGGGGTAAATCCAGAGTACCAACCATATTGGGGACCGACAATGGGCCAGGCGATTCTGTTGTCCCCGCCCATCGCTGCAGCTTTTCCCCCGTGCTTTGCTCGAATAACGACCATCCTCTCATCATTAACGTGGAATGTATCCAGGGCTGCGAAGCTCCTGTGATACGGCCGTTGCAGGAAGGACCTAGGTTTTCTTCGGTTCCATCTGCGATGGGTCAGGCAGCAAGCTGGTGGTGGTGTAAATGATGTTCGTGTCCGAGTGGTTCGAGAAAAAGGAAGAAGCGAGAAAGAGAAAATGATGATGAGAAGAACAACAATTGAGGAAATCTCGGCTTCACGCATAACGACTGTGCAGCCTAGTGGTGCAGTGTTGCAGGCAGAGTTGGGGTCACGGAGACTGCAGCGGAGCCAGCACCGCACACCCACTGTTAGCCTTGCTGGGTCGACTGGAGCAAGGTCGGGGAGAAAGGAGGATGCAGTGTCGAGTGCCCATGGAAGGGGGGATCGCAAACTATCCTTCGATGGAGTGGTGGGCCGCAGCTGTTTGCCTGGGACAAGATCAGTTGATCGGCCTCGTTGTGATGCTCAGCAGATTCCGTGTAATCAACGGGGGCTAATTGATGGCGACCAACGCCTCCCGGGTCCCTCCCCTGCACTGCCCTGTAAGCGCTGCAAATCCCCACTGTAACAGCCCGGTTCCGAGAACCACGTTGCACAGCGGCCCAGAAGAAGCCGCTGCCGCTACGGCTGGGGCCCGAAAATAGTGCGCAAGACCGGACAGGCACGACCAACGGCCAGCGCTACCCTCCCGCTGCTGTACAGTTTGGGCTGGACGCTACATGTACCTTACATCATTCTCCACCTCGGTGTGTTGAAAGAGTTGAAACAAAGTGCTTCCAACGGTGGGCGTAATCTGAACATATGAGAAAGTGAGACAGGCCCTTTGAGAAGGGCCGCCATCTTGAGATCCGGCCCTAAGAAAACGCCTCTTTGCGGAGATGGCCCCGCGGTTGAGACCTCATCCTAGGTAGTCGAGGGTATGTCCAGGAGGGGCGACATCTAGCTAACAAAGCCCGATAGTCGAGCGAAGTCACCTCCGTCATTGTACAGTCGCATTCTCGAGGAACAGCCGATTACGGCGCTCGTTGGGCTTTGTCCGGAGATAGCTGTGGTGCCTTCCTCAATCTTGCGTCGGTCGTGGAGGGTGGGCTCGAGAAGGAAGGCTGCCGGCAGCCGGAACCCGCCGGTAAGGTAAGATTGAACATGCCGCAGGCTGGGATTCGCGTGGATCTTGTCCTGGAAGACATTCAACGGACGCTCGGGTCTCATGGCATGCTCATCGCCGGATGGTGGGTTGTTGAGGTGGTGGCCCAGTAGGAACTGCATCCCGCGATGTGCACCAGCGGCGTCCTCCCCCACGATTGCCAGGGCCACGCAGCAGTTGAGGCGAGTGGGTTGTCTGCTCACCGACAATTTCACGAGGGCGAGCGAGACCATTTATGATGGAGGAAATGAATGTGGTGTGTTGACGGGCAGGCGTGGTTGGTCTGCTCGGTCGGGCTGTCCAGCATCATCGTCGGATGTGACATGATGGCCGTTGCGCATCGCGGCGAGCGGCAGGGTGTCATGCGTTGCAATGTAATGTGAGGTAAAGAAAACAAGGGCGTTTCAACGTACACCGCATTTTGATCCAAGGGTATCGGGAGGAGCGGAGAGTATTTTGAATTGGGGGAGGAGGCTGCGTGGCTGACATTGACGACGCGTGAACTGGGCGAGGTTTGCTTGAGGTTGAAGCTCGGACGCTGGGGAGTGAACTCTGCCCGGTCCCTAAGGTTGGTTACCCAGTGGCGTTGTGGCAGCGGAGCTACAGCAGGTTGGTGGGGCCGTTTCTCGCATGGCGCCGGTGCGGGTGGAGGACGGCCGGGCAGGAGGGGTAGGTATCTACCTCTTATTGGCACTTACCCACTTTACCTACCTACTTACCCTGCCCCAAAGGTACCCGGGAGGAGAGCTGGAACAGCAAAAGGGAAGGTCAGAATGACACCAAACTGCGACTGCTCCTTCCTAGGCCTCCCGGGTTCCCCACGCCCAGGGAAGGCCCCAGGAGGCCCCCGAGCACCTCCCTCTACCTAAGCTGCAGTAATGCAAATGCAGGCGCAGTGCAGGTTGCTTGCCGTGACGGTGCAATAACCCAGTTTCTTTTCCATTTCAAGCCCAGGCAAGCAATGAGCGCGGGGACGACGCGAACCTCGAAAAGCCAAACTGCTGTCTGTCCCTCAACTCCTGAGACCACTCGTGTAACCGTGGCTTCCGGGATTGGAGCTCAACGGCATGAGGCCGGCATGGCCCAAGAACCAACCAGATCCCGGGGTCCAACACCTAATTACGCGCAGGACGGAAAGGGGAGCTGCCCACCTTTGCCCGTGGGATGGACTTTCCTCCACAGCTCTAGGCCCCCTCCCCCCAGGCAGGCGGGCACGCAGGTGGCAGGTCACCTTATGCTGTACATCTGCCCTGCTTCAGGTCGAGGCATACCTTAGCTTGCATGGTGACGCAGAGCAACCCACGGTACAGATGGTTCCCTCCTTACTGAGGTACCTAGCCTCGCCGCGACCGCAACGCTGACTGACTTACCTGGCCCTGGACGTTCACGACCGGCCCCTCTTCAGCGTTACCCGTCCATGGAGCTACCGGCCGGGGAAGAGCCTCCCCTCGCCTCCTTCCCTCCCCTGTCAGTAAGGCAGAGCAGGGGAAAAAGGTACTTGCCGTACATACTCCCCTTCCTCGTTTCTACAGGTACCTTACATACAAACTGTAGCATCTCTTGCCCCAGATGGTCTTAACATTCGGAACGGCAGGAGCAACGCTTGGTAAGGTACCTTAGGTAGTACCTTACAGCTTCACCATCTGTCCCCTTCACGGTCGATATACGAATGACCCAAGCTCTGATTGCATCTCCTTCCTTCGTCAACCTCGTCTGCTGCCTGTCTGCGCAGATACGGCAGGATCGTCCGACAGTGGCTTCCTGAACCTGGCCAAGCACCTCACCACCTCCATAGCCTCTGTTCGGCCTCCTAGTCCAACCCTGCTGTTGCTTTCTTTCTGCCACGTCCCCTCGTCCACGTTCTCCCCCATGGCGTCTGGGCGGCTACCAAAAGCACCGTACACTCGCCTGACCTCACACCGGTCACTCGTAGTCGCCTCTAAGGTACCCTCCTTTCTGCCTTCACGGTGCGGCCACCTCCAAAGCACAAAACCCCTTGACCCCTCACTCCGATTCTCGTCCTCTTTTTCTGTTTCTTTTCATCATCCTTTACAGCTCACAGCTCTACGAATCCCTTTTCGTAGACGACATTGCCGAGCTTTGATTCAACCTTGAGATTGTCCCTCGACTTCAATTCATCCAGAAACTCGAGCCCAATTATCACCGCAATCATGGCCAGCCCCCAGGAGCCGAGTCGCAGGTTCTCGCAGGGCACTTCGGCCCATCGCAAGAGGAAGATGAGCACAATGCACGAGCAGGGCAACGCCTTTGGTCCAGCTCTCACTGTAAGTCAACGCCTAGTTTCCTTCTGCCTGTACTAACACGCCTCCTAGACGCTCTACATCGGCATCTCGGCCGTCTTCTCCGACTCCCACACTGCCGTTGTGGCCCTTGCCATTCACGACACTGTATACCTCATTGACTTCACCGTCAAACACATTAACCTCGACGACCAAACGCAGACAGGCAACGATGCCATTGCCGACTACGTTATCAGTACCCTCGAACACTACGCGCACGAAAACTTTTCCAAGTTCATTGGCGCCGGCCTGCCTACCACCCTCAAGTACATGAGCCCCAGTCTGTGCTCCCGCCTTTGGCTCGAGCTCGACATCGTTCCCGTTGTCCTGCGCCCTGATGATGAGCACAAGGAGAAGAGCTTCTGGGACATCAAGCGGGTGGACGAACAGGCCGATTCAATGGCTCGCAAGTGCATCATGTAAGTCGCATCGCATCCCACCCCGGTCACCCATCCGGTGGATCCCGTCACTGACAGCAGCCCACCAGGAACTTTGGCCCCTCTCTGGTTCCCCTCCTCCAGGTCGGCTTCAGGGGTGTCGTCCAGACCGATGCTGGCTTCCGCGTGCAGCTCAACACCATTCAGAACCACAAGGACACGTGCGGCGCCCCGACCTGGGATGCGACCATGTTCTACGCCAAGCAGCTTCGCGAGAAGAAAATCAAGGTCGCCTTCTTCAGCAGTACTCCGCAAGGCGGTGGCGTGGCCTTGATGCGACATGCTCTCGTCCGGTTTGCGCGCCTCATTGGTGTTGACCTGACTTGGTATGGTACGTTTTTCCATGCCCGAGACACGTTCGCCCTGCTGTTGAAAGTCGTATGAAACTGACATCATAGCTGTTAGTGCCCAAGCCAAGACCCGGTGTCTTTAGAGTCACCAAGAACATCCACAACATCCTCCAGGGCGTCAGCCATCCCGACCAACGCATTTCGGCCGAAGACAAGCAGTCCATCATTGACTGGATCACGGACAATGCCAACCGTTACTGGCTTTCCGAGGGAGGCCCTCTGCGGCCCCCCGAAGAGGGTGGCGCCGATGTTGTCATGGTGAGCACTTCTCCAACATAATGTTCCCCTCCCCCGCGCCCCTGTCTCGTATCTCCAAATTCCCCTGCCCCTCCCCCCACTTGCACAGCTACCCCTCCAAGGATGCACCCGAAGTGGGATGTTCTCCACATGAGCTCTTCTCTCGGGTTCGCCCCACCCCTGTTCGACATTGCAGCTCTGTGCATCACAAGCTTGTGGCCTGAACCATGGACCGTTGCTGACATGCGCACGACGACAGATTGATGACCCGCAAATGCCCGGCTTGATTCCCTTGATCAAGAAGATCACTCCCGACCGTCCCGTTCTCTACAGATCCCACATCCAGATTCGCAGTGACTTGACTGCCAAGGCTGGCTCTCCCCAGGAAGACATCTGGAACTTCTTGTGGAGTAACATCCAACATGCCGACATGTTCATAAGCCATCCGATCCCCATCTTCGTGCCACACAATGTTCCGCGAGAGAAGGTGGTCTACTTCCCGGCCACCACCGACTGGCTTGATGGCCTGAACAAGCCGCTCAATAAGTGGGACACTGGCTACTACGGCCACATCTACAACAACGCCTGCCGCAACCAGCAGCAGACGGAGCTTGAGTGGCCTGCTCGCAAGTACATTATCCAGGTGGCCCGTTTCGATCCCTCGAAGGGCATCCCCACGGTCATCGACTCCTATGCCGAGTTCCGGCGGCAGATGGAGCAGGCGGGCCACACTGACATTCCCCAGCTCGTTGTCGCCGGCAATGGTTCGGTCGATGATCCCGATGCCAGCATGATCTACGACCAGACAATGGCCCAACTGGAGAAGCACTACCCTCACCTCATCCCTGACTGCAGCATCATGCGCCTCGAGCCCAATGACCAGCTGCTCAACATGATCATCGCCAACGCCCACGTTGTCCTCCAGCTCTCCACTCGCGAGGGTTTCGAAGTGAAAGTTTCTGAGGCTCTGCACGCCGGTCGACCTGTCATTGCCACCCTGGCTGGCGGCATCCCTCTCCAGGTCAAGGACAAGGTCAACGGCTTCTTGGTCGAGCCCGGTGACTACAAGGCCGTGGCCGGCCACCTCGTGGAGCTCTTCACTAACGACGAGTTGCACAAGAAGATGAGCCACGCGGCCGCGACAGGTGTCAGCGACGAAGTCGGCACCGTCGGCAATGCTCTTGGCTGGTTCTACCTCGCGGCCAAGTGGGCCGAAGTCGGTGTGAAGCCCGGTCTGCGTGGCGACGAGAAATGGGTCAACGACATGGCGCGTGAGGAGGCGGGCAAGCCCTACACCGAGGGCGAGAACCGCCTGCCGCGTCATTTCACGCAGAAGAAGGACGTTCCCGTCGTCGGGGGCAAGTCCAACGGCACGAACGGTCACTGAAGGGATGTAGGCGGTTTCCTGTCGGTGCGTGTGTTACGAGGCAACATTTTCATGGTTGGATTTGGGATTTGGATGATGATATGAGAAAAAGTGCATTGCGGATCTTGTTAGACTGCGAGATACACGGTGCTACGAAGTAGAGGTTCTTAGCTTCATTGTCTGTGCTTGGAATCGATATCCCCACTTTGAGTGTTTTATCTAGGCCTCAGTCCCGTTGTTTCACAAGCAAGATGGCGAATTGCAGCAGGTGCTGAATGGTGACTCAGCGGCATCGAGAAGTCGGCCGTTTCGAGCAATTACACCAAGTTGGGATGGTGGCTTCCAGCTGCAGATAGCGGCGCGGGTTTGGATTGGGCGGGTCGCGTGATGTTTCGCAGTAGGCGGGTAGAGGGTTTTAGGCTGTCCTCGTCCCGCCGGCACGTTCTGGGATAACCCAGGTGATGCCAGGTGACAGGCTAGAGAGCCGGCCTCCGAGAAGGCGGTGTAAGCCCCGGTCGGTCATTCGATTGCAACATCTTGAGTCTCACCGCGAATCAAGTCAGTCGTGGCCCGCCACGCGTACAGGTGACAGGGTCATTTAGGCACGATCTTCCCGATTGATAAGCCAAGCCCATCATCAGCCACCATCCATCGGTTTTTTCTTCCTTTGGTCTCTATCTATTCTTCCCGCTCCTCCATCATCCGTTCAGTTCCATTTTTGCGTCTTTGTTTTCGACTCCCAACACCATTCTGGGTGAGTTGCATCATGGTTCAGCTCATCTCGGCGGCCGCCTTGGCGCTGCTGTCGTGCCCGTCGGTCGGTATTCTCGTCTCGGCCGAGCCCGTCTCGGCGCCGGCATGGTCGTCGTCGCCGAACTTTGCGCCGAGCCCCGACCGCGCGCGTGAGAACGCGGCGCACATCTTCAACGCGGTGCACTCTGCCATGCGGCAATGGGGGTCCTCGTTGTATCACAACGGCCTGGGGGTGATCCCGGCGACGGTGCCTCGGGGCACGCTGCTCTATCACGGCACGCGGGCCAACTCGACGCCCGACAGCTTCGAGTGGCTCGCCTTCGAGATGGAACACTCGGAGGGCTTCGCGAGGAGCTGGAAGGGCGGGAGGGGACGCCCTGCGCCGCCGCATGTGCCCAAGGACCCCGATGATGGGGATGATGGAGGAAAGCGTCCGCCTCCGGGAAGGGGTCCTCCGGGAGGAGGTCCACCGGGCGGGCCTCCACCCGTCGTGATGGCTAGTAATGGGGGACAAAGACCTCTGACGGACAAGGACGACGATGACAGTCACGGCCCGCCGCGTGTGCCGGGCGACGACAACCCGGCGGCGGTCAGGGGATACTTCCACACGTACCGCGCCAACAGGGACCTGAAGCTGCTGTACCTCGACGGCATGGCCGCCGGCAAGACGGACATGGGCACGCTCGACACGCAGGACTTTTTGCTACGGGGCCTCGAGAAGGCGCCCGGGTTCGGGGAGTGGGAGCGCGCCGCGGACGTGTGCGACCTCGTCACGGCGTGGGGCTTGGACGGGGTGATTCGGATGGAGATCGGGTTCGAGATCATATACTGCGACTTTCACGACGGGCTTGACCCCGTCAGTGTCCTGAGGCGCCCGTGGAACGACGAGGTCGAGGGGAGGGGCGCTATTGACATGTTTGAGTGGGCTAGGGCCGTCGCGCAGCGGTACGAGGGCATCGGCGGCGGGAGGGTGAAGTTGGACTTCTCTGGCATGGTGGACGGGCTGTGGTATCCTCTCAACGTGACCAACCCCAACGGCAGGATTGATATGCCCCGCCTTGGGCACTTGAAGGACGACGAGAGGACTGCAATTCTGGGCAGAGTCAAGGAGGTTGTTGATAGGAGTGGACGCGAGGAGGGCAAGGTCGACTGGCAGGGCGTCGTCGACATGATTGTCACGCGGCACGGGGACCGCATCGAGGCGATGGCGGACGAGGACGAGGACGGCGGCGACGAGGCCTTCGCGTCGCAGGTCCTGACCGTCACGAACACCTTCATCGATTACCCGCGAGACAAGTGGGACTCGGTCCGCGTGCTGAAGGAGGACTTTATCAGGGAGGCGATGGAACGTTGCGTGCGGAACTACCTCACTCCCGCGACCGTCTGGCGGGACGAATGGACGGCCGAGGACGGGCTCATCTTCGCCGCCGTCGACATGGTCGTGCAGCGCATCTGTGGGGACCTGTACGCCGTCCGGGGCACCGTGCTGGAGGCGCTGCCGAAACTGGCGGGGGCCTCGTCCGAGTCGGAGATCCGGGACGCCGTTGCCGAGAGCGGAGACGAGGTCGGGGACGCAGTCAGGAAGGGCCGCGAGGTCATTCGGGAGCTGAAGAAGGACCTGGGGTGGAGCCGGTGGCGGAAGTGCAAGCCCGGGTGCGGCGTCGCGGAGGTCTGCTTCATCGCCATGTGGCCGTTCGGGATGAAGGAGGACCACTACAGCCCCAAGTGCCAGAACCGGACGACGCTGGTGACGCGGAGGAATAGGGAGGGCGAGGGGTACTGGGACCTCGAGCCGGGTCCGTGGGTGTAGACGGTTTTGGCGGTGTTGGTTCTTGTAGATGGTACGCGTGGGTTTCTCGGATGTTCAGGTAGAATGGATCGATGGGCGTAGCTGGATTGGTGTTGGAAGATATACTCGGGGCAACCAGAGATTTACAGAGTTATTAGCAATCCATACTCCCTTCACCTTGATGATGACTGTGAGTATGAGATTTCAAGAGTCTCGAGTTGGCTGGAGTGTCGCCCAGCAAGACTAACATTTGGTCACGATTTGGTAACCAGCAAGGCGTTGGAAAGCGTCACGTTTGTCACCGCTCTCAGCAACGACTGCAAAGACAGATCATCCTCGCACCCAGAGAATAATCAGACGATATCCTCGCCTCACTTTGATCTCGCCCCGGGCCCCCGGATCTCTTGGTGGATTTTCCCAATCTCGTTACTAAAACGGACGAACGGAGGGCCCGGCCTGTGCTTGCTGTCAAGGCTCGACTGAGAACTGACATGAAGCCGGACCTAGATGTGGTCCACGCCCTCCGGCGATCCCAATGCGCTCGAGACCTCCGCGGCCCAGCTGAATGACAGTAAACCTAGGCGGAATGGCCTGATCGGCACCCGCCTGACGTGAGTGAGCTGATGACGAAGACCCTACCTTCTCTTACCTTGTCTCGTCTCGGCTCCCCCCCCCCCCCCCTCCCCCAGTTTTGGTTCGTGCATGAGACGCCATTCCGCTTCGAGGGGGCCACGCTCGTGGAATTCCAAATTCTGCAAAACAAAAACAGATTTCCAGGGCCGTGGCTAGCTTGCGTCAGGTCCGAAGGGCGCGGCGGCGCGTGGGAACGAGAGGTGCAAAGTGGGATCATACCAAGATCGGGGTACAGGAGGGTAAGCAGACCCAATTGAAACATTAGTGATTGGGTGTGACTGCAGCTTTTGACAGTGAAGTGACAGCCTCAGGGTTTGGTTCCATGCGGGAACGATCCTCGCAGATCACCCAGCGAGGCCTTCCGGCCGGTGTGATGTTATATTCCGCGGAGGTAGCGGGAGCAGCGGGAGCAGCCGGGCTAATGGAGTTCAGCTGTTATAGGGTGCGTGACCAGTCCGGGGTTTTTTTTTTCAGGGCAGTGTGGACGTTCCGGGAATTCCCTTGGGATTAGGTAACGATGCTGGGGATTATGTCAGCTGGCCACTTTTTTTTTTTTACCTCCATCAAAGTCCAGCTAGGGGCCGTTTTTAGGGGGTGGGAGGGAGGCCCGCTAGGTACTTTGGGTACCTATGCCGCATCACCGAGAAATTTCCAGGCGTCCGGGCTGGAAGGGACCTGCTGACCCTGGGGCTTGGGAACTCATAGCCATGGCCTAGGCCCAAGACAGCTGTCAGGGCGGTACCTATTCAGAGTTTCTGGTCCCTACCCAGCTGGCAGGGCTTGGGATCAGGCCAGGTTCTGTCACTGCGGCCCTTCGAGGGGTATCGTCGGTGTGTGGACCCGGGCCCGGAGTGGTGAAGTGAGCCCACTTCATCCCGTCGGCTTCGCGAGGCCGTACTGAATCATTTCGATCGTCTTTTTCCCACTCTCAAACTCTCTAGTGTATGTTTTGAGTCATTTGTCGGTTAGTTTCTCTGTTAGAAATGTCATCGCGGCAGTAAAGTGTTTCCGTACGAAGAGGATGTGTTTGGATGAAGCATCTCCGGAGACCTTGTCCATGCAGTGACCTCCCGATGACATCTCATCTAGTTAGTTCACACACCTTGCCTTGCGGAAATCCCGCCAAGCGGTTGGGACGGCCAGAGTTTGCGAGCACGCGGGAACAGGTTTCCGGTTTGTTTCCAATAATTCCAAAAAGGTTTCCTGGTGCCTTGCAAGCAGAACCTGGAACTCGGGAGGCAAAATGTCTCTGCGGGTAACACAGCGTTTGCCATATGTTTTTTTTTTAGGGGGGACGCGAGTGGCGGTGCGACAACTGTCTCTAAACTTCTGTCGTACTGAGAGTAAGGTTGGGTAATACAAGATGTACCTAAGCACCTAAGCAGCAGCAAGCAGGTCTCTGCTCGGGACACCTCACCTTATGTTTTACCCTTCCCTTGCGACTGGGAACTGTTCAAATGACGCCCTGCCAATCGCGTTGATACCAAGCAACGGACGTGCCGGAGGAATGTCTGGGCATGTTTTGGTGGTCGTCTTTCCCATGTGGCAGTCGTCAAGCGCACGCCTTTCACAAATACACCCTCTCTGTTAGTGTAGCTGTTTAGGGCACATTGGTTGGAGATGATCGTTGCAAGGGCGGGTTTTAGTGCCAGGGACGGGCGCGCCGCCACCAGGCAACCTTAAAAATATTCACTGCTTTCTTCATTGCTGTCTCTCCGGGTGTCCTTAACATAGACAGCCTCTGATTAGATAGATAGCAACTGAATCCTTCGGCAAGTTACGTTCCAGGTTGTTATCTTGCAGTCGACATGCAGCCTTCATCAGTGCAGGACATGTCCCTCACCCATGGATGCGTATGTGCCTCTCAGACTCTGAAACCCGATCTTGCATATCTTCTCTGGGCTGGCAGCTGGCATGTGAAGAATCTCTTAGCAGTCGGTACCACGACGCAATACGGCTTCCAAACAGAACCTTGGAACCCACAGTGGACCTGCCCCGTCCATCAGCGATTGCACCCGCTGAGACGAGCAAAGATTGCCCGCCGACGATGCAACGGCACGAGGTCAAGGGCTGCCCTGTAGATTCCTAGCTAGGCTTAGACTCCGCCGGGCCTTGGAAACGGCTACCGACGGGGCGTCCCACTGAAGCCCACCGCCGTGAGCCACACTCGGTGTTGGTTGTCCAGGCTGCCCAGCCGCTGGGCTTTCCGCCGTTCCCCAGCTGCGATTACAGCGCACCTGCCACGTTACAGCTCACAGCAGCAGCAGCGCTGTCAGCCCCCGAAGCCACAGCGGTCCCAAAGGGCGCGGGGCCCGCACGGCGGCAGCGACAGCGACAGCGCCGCGGAGATGCAAGACTCGACGACGGTCCGATGTCAGGCCACGGCAAGAGGATGTTACGGGATTCCCATCCATTCTGTCGATTCTATCGCTCGCAGAACAAGCAAGATCCACCCTCCGCGAAGGGCCTTCGTCGTCGCCGGAGCGGAGCCTCGACGGGCTGGCAATAGGCGTCGGGCCACTGAGCGCCTCGATATTTGTCAATCAGCCCGTCGTTCGATGGGGACCTCGTCGACGTCGTGCGTGCGCCGGCGCGCGCCGTCACGAAGGTTCAAAGGTTTGGATAAATATCGCCCACATCGCCCGCCCGTCTGAAACCGAGAAAAGAGAACGGATATCCTGTATCATAAAGACTTCCAGTCAACATCTTCTCTGCACACACACACAGACACCAGTCAGCACAAACACCAGACTGGGAAAACCGGCAACTGAGCACATACACACACTTGCGTCAGCTCATTCATCACCACAACCTCAACAACTCACCCACACTACTACAACCCCCGGTAGATGTCTGCTTTTTCCAGAACATCTCGTCTTCTGCCCAACTTGGCTCGTCAAACCTCAGTCGCATCGACCCAGCGTTTCGTCACCAGCAGACACTTTTCTGCCTCAGCCGCCAGCAGAATGGGCCTCACCCAGGAGCAGATCAACATCGTCAAGTCGACGGCGCCCGTGCTCAAGGTGCACGGCGAGACCATCACCACCCTCTTCTACAAGGACATGATCGACACCAACCCGGACCTCAAGAACGTCTTTAGTCTGCGTAACCAGGCCTCGGGCGAGCAGCCCCGCGCCCTCGCCAATTCCGTGCTCGCCTACGCCACCTACATCGACGACCTCCCCAAGCTCAAGGGCGCCGTCGAGCGCATCGCCCACAAGCACGCATCGCTGTACATCCGCCCCGAGCAGTATGACATCGTCGGCCACCACCTTATGAAGGCCATTGGCACCGTTCTCGGCGACGCCCTGACCCCTGAGATTGCCGAGGCCTGGACCGCCGCCTACGCCCAGCTCGCCGACGTCTTCATCAACCGTGAGGCCGAGATGTACCGTGAGGCCGGGCCCTGGAAGGACTGGCGCAAGTTCAAGATCATCCGCCGCATCGACGAGTCCGACGGCGTCACCAGCTTCTACCTGGCCCCCGTCGACGGCAACCTGCCGTTGCCCAAGTACCTGCCCGGCCAGTACATCTCCGTGCAGGTTCCCGTGCCAGAGTTGGGCGGCATCACCCAGCCCCGTCAGTACAGCTTGAGTGACGCCCACAACAAGGGCGAGTACTACCGCATCAGCGTCAAGCGCGAGACTACCGTCGTGGACGCGAGCGCCGAGGACGTCGGCAAGGGCGTGGTGTCGGGCCTCATCTCCAACATGCTGCACAAGCAGTACCAGGTCGGCGACATCGTCGAGGTGTCGCACCCCCAGGGCGAGTTCTTCCTCGACGTAACGCAGGCCGAGAAGGCCGAAGTGCCTCTGGTGCTTCTGTCGGCAGGCGTCGGTGCGACGCCGCTCATGTCTATCCTCGAGACGGTGCTGAGCCCCGAGTCCAAGACGCCCAAGAGGCCCATCAAGTGGGTGCACGCCGCGCGCAACAGCGGCCACCTGGTGTTCGCCAAGCACATCCGTGACCTGACACGGGAGAAGGAAAACGTCAGCGCTCACATTTTCCTGAACGAGGTCAAGGAAGGGGACCAAAAGGGCAAGGAGTATGACTTTGAGGACCACCTCGACTTGTCAAAGCTGCCCGCCGAGGAGCTCGGCCTCGCCGACAAGAAGTCCGAGTACTTCATCTGCGGACCGAAGGAGTGGATGCTCAAGACGAGATCCGCACTCGAGGGCTTGGGCGTCGAGAGGGAGAGGATCAAGTTGGAGCTGTTTGCGACCGGTGACGTCTAGCAGTGAGGCGAGGCTTGTATGAGCGATGATTTGAGTAATGTGCCCAACACACGCCACACGGCACGGGACGAACAGATAGGAGGCCCGTGGCTGGCCCCAGCTGGGATCTTGCGAAGGGATGAGGCATTGGCGGGGCTGTACTCTTGTTGGAGCTGGCGGACACATTTTTGTTTTTTTGTTGGCGCGCGCCTTGCTTGTATTGTACAGATAGACTGATACCTCTCTCCGAATTTTGGATTTTCAGCATTTTCCGTGCGCGGAACCTCGTATACGTGACAAAAGAAAGGGCCGCGTGCTTCTTTTTTTGTCTTGTGGATTCCCCTAGCTTTATTTTGGTGACTTGGTCATCCCTCGGCTACGAGAGTTGTGGGAGCTGAGGCTTTCTTTTTCTCCAGCCGTGCTGTTTCGAGCCGATGGATTCCGGCGCAGAAAATTTCTGTCATGTTGAGAAGACTTTTCGCGATCGAGCGCACGGGCCCGAATATGGGCTTCCAGATGCGAAATCGAGCATTGCCATGCAGCGGTTAGATGAGATGCGAAGATTGAAGGTGACGTTGAGATGCGAGAAACGACCGATCCACAGATGATGACGACAGCCTAGAAGCCTCAACGTTCGACTTGGACGGTTTCACACTAAATTCAACGGTACCTTTAGCTTCTGTTATGCTTGAATTAAGATGCTGAGTGTAGCAGCCAAGCAACTCGTTCGTGCCACCTGTCTTAATGCGTCAGCTAAGATAGCAAACACTCGCCGTTGAACGCCTGGTTCGTGGGGATTGGGGATTCAGCCAGCCACGATGCCTGCCTATAGGTGGTGAGGCAATGGACACCCACGCGGAAGGGGGAGTGGCCAAAAATAAAAATGGGTAAGGTAACACGAGGGGGAGAAATCGTATCACCTGGCAGAAGGGCGTTTCTTTTTCCCGGAACTAGGACCAGGCGACCAGTGACCTGGCTCTGGACCCGACATCGTGCATGCATCATGGTGACGACGAGTCCCGGGACCAGGTAACGAGAATGAGGTGTGTTGACTGGCAGTTCTTTCCGCGGCGGACGGGACACTCCGGCGAGTCCCCGGCAGGGCAGACGAGACGACAAAGCAGGGAGGGAAGACGGGCTCGGGTCGGGTCATGGGTGCAGGACCCGGCGATCCATCAGATACCTTGCTGCATCAGATCCCAGATCGACATTGACATCGACATCTGGCGGATGTGAGATTCAGGGCCCCCCACCCGGGCACCGCTCACGATATCCGGAAGCCCAATGTGAGAAACGACAAAAGTCAGGATGGGCCGCAGGGGCAACGGGGAGTGCTCGCACAGCTGGCCATGGTTGGCTGGGGGTTGTTCCAATTCCGAAGTTGTGGAGGTGAGGTCGGATGAACCAGGCGGCGTCCATTGGCTCGTCGGGTCAATAATTCATTGGATCGGCCCAGGGGTTCACCTCGGTCATGATTGGTGGTGAGACCACGTGCCCGAGGAGCCGGAGCGCCGGCATGCCGTGTCCCGTACCTTCCGTTAAGGCAAGCACGATCCACTTAGGCCCAGTAACGGGGAGGGGAAGGCGCCGTGGAGCTCCGGATCCGACCTGGAGGGGCAGACGCTACGGGGGGGGGGGGGGGGCAGCGGACCCGCCTTTCGCCGACGAATGCCATTGGGCCACACATGGACTTTCCGGTCGGTGCCTCCTTCCTGGCTTGGGTTCGTTACCTACCTCCCTGATAATACCAGGTACCTTAGGTAGGTACTGACCACCTCCGCTCCTTCCATCGTGGCCTCGTCTGAGCTGGCTAACTTAGGTTTCTTTGCAAAAATGACGTCGGGCCCTTTTCGCCCCGCCAGCTGGGCCACACTCGTACACCTTGACAGTCAATGCCTTGCATGTCCCCCACTACCTGCCTTGCCTCGTTGGGCTCTCGTTCCCTACATCAGCAGGGGACGCGACAGTGCATGGGTGCTGGGGGACAGGGGAAGTGCGCCCGGAAGAGGTCCCATCGATCTGGCACCACCAATTTTCTTCTCGTCCTTCCTTCTCCTCGTCCTGCGATGGATGCATGATGCATTCAGGCCCATTGCACACACACGACCTGGCCGATCAGAGCAATTTCTCTCACACATCACCTGCGTTACGGCCTCTACGGCGTGGCCGCTGTCAGATTTGACATCCCACTGCGACATCGACCTGGTCATGACTGGATCACTGGATCACCGGAACGTCTCCGGGATGAGCAGGACCCTGCCCGTCTGTCTCACCTGGCCTCCATCATCGCTCATCATCGTCATTCCAGGGGCTGCGAAAAGCAGACGGTAATCTGGGATAGACGAGAGGGCCAGAGTTCTGGAAGAGACACGGCATTCCTCGGCAGATCCGCGACTCGGCCATCAACGGATACTATGTGTGCTGCCCTCTGTCACGCCCTGCGCACATTACATGTTGCCCCCAAGGGACACGATGCTAATTACCGAATGCCGGCACTCAAACTCTATCCGTGGATCGCTTCATCAACATCCGTCACGCGGCCACTCGCGAATAGACCTGGCCTGGGCTGGAACGGGCTCGATGCTAAACACACGCCTCGCGGGATGTGCCTCCTGTGCGGCACTCAGTCGACCCTTGGCATTTCTCGTCGAACCTGGATCTGCGCCGGTGTGGGCGAGAACTCCAGGCGCCAATCCTCGCGAGCTCCCACCGTCGCCGAACACCGCCGTTGGGGCCGAGACTGCTTGAAGAGTGTCCAACCCGTCCGCTGAGCGCTAGTGACCGCAATGCACTGTTACTGTAGGACGCTGCTACGCTGCGCCGATGCCCATGCCATCCATGGCTGACTTACATACACACAGCGCACTCTGAGCCCCGTACCTATGTAGCCCCAGGGCATACGCAGGATAGCATACGGCCGCTTCGCTTCTTTCTCTGTCGCGACTGGAAATGGCAAAAACAAAGACCTTGCTTCGTTCAAAGAGAGGTGTCGAACGACCGCCTCACCGATCAAAGGCATCATACCCGAGAGAGACAAGCATGATCGACGTCACCATGGGTGATAGGCCGCCGAGTGTGCCTTGCACAACACCTTCGGGAGATCAATCGGAGCGGCATTGTCGACTTGGCTGGTGATCTACCAAAGCGGCCTCGAATGGGCTGCCACGAGCCCGAGTCTGGGCGACGCGGACACACCCGCCATTCCCTCCCTGTGCGACGTGACAGGGTTCTCGTACCTTTTTCCGAAGCCCCTTTCCCCTCGGTCCAACACCACACGCACGCAAAATGTCTCTCAACTCAGGGCAGAAAGCCCATCGCCGAGCGACGACTCCCAATAACAGCATCGTCCAGCCTTTTCTGCCCACCACCTCGAGTCAACGTGCAAGGATTCGACTACGCGTGCTGCCTACCACAACAGCCAGCTGGCCCTGTGCCTCAGCCTTTCGTCATACTATTTGCTCCACTACTTCTCTGACGTCCGGATTTGAAGATGGTCTCGCG
Source organism: Colletotrichum gigasporum (assembly GCA_024584535.1). NCBI lineage: Eukaryota > Fungi > Ascomycota > Sordariomycetes > Glomerellales > Glomerellaceae > Colletotrichum > Colletotrichum gigasporum. The sequence goes on from CP077952.1 coordinate 7,459,407, forward strand.
GGTACCAAGGCGTGCCAGGGTCCGAGTCGAGGAGTAGCGTCGTGAATCCCCCTGCTAGCTCTAAGCCTCCCAACCCATCCCCAGCTCCTCGAGACCTCAAGACACGGCGCTAGATCTGCAATGCTCCCAATCCGGCATCAGCTCAATGGAATGCACGTTACTCGCCCTCGACGGCGTTTCAACCGTCTCTCTTGCACAGCCCGTCGTCGACTTCGCTCATCTCTTGACACTCACTCGCGCCCGCCATCTGTCCGCCCAATGCGCTTGCTTGGTCTTCCCGTCCAACAAAGAGACGGCGCCATCCTGCCATTCTCACGGCCGTATGCTTATCGATCTAGCTGGGCTAAGCCCGCAACGGGCCCTATCCAACGGCCATTCGGTGCAGCAGACTGCCTCCTAGCTCATGACGACCTCCCACCATGACTCCTTAGCCGTGCACGACATTGCTTTTTCCTCCGGTGAAGATGTTGTCACCGCGCCTCCCATTCGCCAACTTCGGGGATTGCTCTTCTGGTCCTTGCCGACATCACCGTGGAGGCAGGCCAGGAGACAGGCCCGGCCAGGCAGGCTGCCTTTCTTGGGACAGGAGCCTCCTCGCTCGCCCCAGCTGGTCTTAGTTGAGGTCATTGCGCCCCTCCGCCCGGTGAACCGATCTCTGTCCCCCGGCCGGGCGATGTTATCACCGTCACATCGGTGGGGCAAGAACGGGACATCCTGGCACGACCAGCCTGCCGGTACTGATGCAGCCCTCGAGTATATCAGGCAAACAGCACCAGACGAGCCATCGAGCAAACAAGTCGAGCCCACATACGGTCCTCTTTCCTCGACCTAATGTCCACAAAAAAAAAAAAAACACACGAGAAAACATCGTGGTCGTAAGGCAAGGCAAGGCCAAGCTTCATGGGCAAAATGCTTGGTCGTCCCGCTATTCATAACTTGCATCGGCGTGGCTTCGTCACCGTTTTCCCGCGCGAGCTACCCGGTATCCGAACCACCGCTTGAAGATGGCCTCGAGTCTGGACTCTGCTTTTGCTACGGCCGACTTCTCCATTGGTCATGATGCGAGTCTTGCGGCGACTACGGGTGCTAAAAGGGACCGTCTGGCAGCCTACGGCTTGCTTCGCTGATAAACATGATGGCTCGACGGCTCGATGGCAAAGGAAGCGGCGGCCGGTTGTCACCGTTAACGCTGCCATCCCGTATCTCTTGGCGCGAGGCGTGCTTCCCATACCTCGGTCTTCAGGCTAAGCACCATCTGCTCGAATCGAGATTGCAGTCGCACAGGATCGGGCCCCCGCCCATGTCTTCAGGAAGGGTGTGTGTTGGAAGCGAAGACCAACCAACAACGCCGTCAGCTCAGGATCACGACTGGCCTTGTTAGCCATGTCTTGGCACCTGGCTTCCATGACCGCCCTTTTTTCAGCCACTTCTGCGTGCCCTGTGGTTCCTGTCGACTACACAGACCATACCATGCCATCCGGTGGTGGGGAGTAGCTTCGCGCCGTGGGTAGGAGGGTCGAAGCGACGCCACGCCTGGCGGATATGCCCCATCGTGCTGAGCAGGCCTTTCAGTCCTTTTCTCTCGGTCCCTCACTCTTTCTTTGTTGTTTGCTATGCCCCATCAGTTCAACCTTTCTGATGATATTTTGCTTTTGCATGTTTCATCGGCTCCACAGCAGGGACTCTGGTGGATCTGCCGACCCCTTGCAACCGACGCTGGGCCATCATAGTGCAGCTCAGCGCAGGAGGAAGCGCGAGCATGGGCATGGGCATGGGCATGGGCATGGGCATGGGCATGGCATCTCGAGCCAGCAGCAGCAGAGGAGCAGGGGGGTTTTCTTCTTTCAGGCATCGTCCTTCATCCCATCGCAATGGAGTCGGATCGAAGAAAGTCACGCAGCCGCAGCAGGCCTGAACCAACGTGCTGGGCCACCGGGGAGGTGCCCATTGGTTGCTGGCCGCACCAAGCGCAAACTGATGGCACCCCTTCTCATTCCCAGTTCACAGTCCAGTCCATGGTCCCGGGCTGGTTAGTTCAGATGCCCTCCCGTCCAAGTCCGAATGACAAGGCCCAGCAACCTCGACCACGTTCGCCATGTTTTACCATGGCGTCCAAGACTAGCCGACATTATCCAATTACAGCGGCTCGGCACCCATATGCTTTTTCAAGCGGGCTATAGTCGAGGGTGAGGAATGGATCATCCTGCCTTCTCGATGCCGGTACACTTCGGTCATGTTCGTCTGAGAAGCGGTACTTCCCTCCATGTCCCCTGTTCACGCTGCATCTGTCCTGCAAAAGGTGTCTCATTATTCGGGGATTCCCACCACTGTGCTTTAGCAGTCGAATGGAGCCAGAGCTATTTGACTACAAACCGCCCCCCCCCCCCCCCCCCCCCAACTCTGGAATCCCTCGCAATTTGTTTCTGTTTTGCCAACGCCGAACCATGGCAGTGACAATGGCTGACGGTCCGAATCGGAAGGCCTGCGACCGATGTCATACGCAGAAGCTCAGCTGCAAACGCGTCGGCGACGAGGCCTGCGAGCGGTGTATCAGACTCAAGACCCAATGCAAGTCAAGCCCTTCCTTGCGCTATCGGAAGCAGCACCAGTTGCACTCTGCAGCCAATGTTGCACAAAGAAGCATTCCGTCTCCCAAGCGTCAGCGGACCGACAGCGGGAGCCAAGCCGCACAACCCGATCTCTGTGAGTCTCGTGTCTTTAACTTGTCTGGGACCCTCCCCTTACTGACGATTTATGGTGTAGCCATCGTCAAGACCCAACCGGGTGACTCTATCAGTGGGAACCCTGGCTTTGGAGATAGTGCTGTCGTCTCGTCGGAGCCCATGTTGGACATGGTCGACTTCGACTTTGGCTTTGGCCACTCCGGTCTCTACCAATCCAACCCAACACAAACCCAGCACTTACATCACCCGTTCCCCGGTGCCATTGACGACTTAATGTCGGGGGATGTCATCGCCCATGCTTGGAGTCCCCAACACTCCGTCGCATCGGACTCGGCTTTCACGTCACCGGTGGCTGCGGAAGTAGACCCGGCCAGCCGAGTCTATCTCGGCAGTCCTGGATTCCAGGAGTCGTCCATCAGATCTGGCCACCCACACGACGACATCTCTCCACAGAGAAGATCGAAAAAGCGTATGAAGCAAAGAACAAGGCAGATCGCACTCCGGCCTACTGCAAGTGGGCGGAGCCCATCGTCCGAGGAGTGGATGCCACGATTCATCGAGATCAACTCCCGGCTCTTCGAGCTATCGTCGAGTCTGCCACCCCAGACCGAGCCCACAGAGGATCCAGGTCGATCCAGCATGGCCTCGAGCCCTAACGACGGAATCCCGATGGCAACGCCTTTCCCGGTCGATGAGATGTTCAAGCTTTCACGCCACTTTGCCGAGATTCTAGCGGAGATGGCACCGGTCGAGGGCGGTTCCCCCGCTAGCGACGACAAAAGTTACCAGCCATCTCGGGGCCTCGACTCATATGCGGATCCGGCGACCTCCCTCTTCGTTCTCTCCACTTATGTTCGACTTCTCGACATGTACCAGAAGGTTTTCAGCTGCATTCACTATCAACTAGGTCATTTGCAGCCTGGCAGCTTGTTTCAGTGCTGGAAGCTTCCTGGCGTCACCGTGGGGTCCTTTGCTGTCGATTCGATGCCATCACTGCAAATGTCTCTTACGATTCAGCTAGCCGAGGAGTTCCTGTTGCAGATGCGGCGAGCAGCCTCATCGCTGGATCCGAACTCGAGATCGGCGTATTCGCCAGCGGGAAGGGCGCCTGGGGCGGCGTCCATGTTCTCGAGCGTAGTAGATGTCTCATTCCAGGCCCTGAAGAGGCAGGAAGAGGGTCTTGGAAAGCAGCTAAAGGATCTACGTAAGGATATGGAGGCCTTCCTGGACGGATGAAGATAACTTAGCAGTATCCCATGTTACATAATACCGTTGTTTCTTTTGGCCGGCACCTCTGAATATGCTTAGTGGAACTGTACGAATGGAGTTTGGCGTGGTGTTTTGAGAGCATGGGGCCTCTACTAAAGAGGAGAAACAGGCCGAGCTCAAACTGGACTACCAAGACAAAGAAACGTCTTTCATATGCAAGTCCCCCATGTTCCCCACGAGGTAAATGTGCACGCACTATCACATATTGACTTGGTGCGAAGGTTGCGGACCGGCGCGCGCTTCCGAGGCAGCAAACCAGCCCCATTTTCGACATCGTTGCGCTTCCGTTCTCGGCGGTCGGGCCTAGAGCTGACACAGGCCACATGTTGCTCATCGTTGAAGAAGAGGCGTTTCTTGTCAAACCTCCCGAAGGGCCGATGGCGCCAGCAAAGGCGAGATCCGGGGCGGAAGGCCAACTAAGTAGGAATCCCGTTCCCGGACAACAAGCCACCGCCGAAAGGTGCGCAGCAGACCCCCGGTGACCGTTCGAGACATTCGGCCACGGAACTCCGAACCACCCCTCCCAACCCGCCACGAACGCCGAACCTCGCCTCAAATCCACTCCCCCCTCCCCCTTCCCTTTGGCACACCCCTGGACCATTGGGGGGGTGAGATAGCTTGCGCGAGGCGGGTTACCCCTTACTTTTTCGACATGGGCACGGATGCCAGGGCATCGACACTGTCTGGAAGGCGGAAGGGAGGACATCACGGTGTTGATGCTGGCTCTATCGTGTAAGTGAGTTTTTCTATATATCCCTTCTCTCTTGTCGCCCTTCATCATGCAGCTTGTCGGAAGCAAACACATCCATTCGCCTTCTTCTCTATTATTATACCAATTTCTCCACGCTTTGGACACATCTCTGTCACTGTCCCCGGCTCTCACGACTAATACCCTTCTTTCCTTCCCATCATACATAATTATCTTAGAAATACCCCGACAGCAATGTCTACCTACAAGATTCCCCAGTCAGAGCCCATTGCCATTGTTGGCACTGGGTGTCGGTTCACCGGCGATGTCACATCCCCATCCAAGCTCTGGCATCTCCTGTCTAAGCCGAGAGATCTTACACGACAAGTCCCCGACAACCGCTTCAATGTTCAGGGATTTTACCACTCCGATGGCGAGTACCACGGTGCCACGAATGCCACCCACGGTTACTTCCTCGAGCAGGACCACCGTGTATGGGACGCCGGGTTCTTCAACATCACCCCCAAGGAGGCCGAGGCCATCGACCCTCAGCAACGCATCGTGCTCGAGGTGGTGTATGAGGCCATGGAGTCGGCCGGATACACCCTCCAACAGTATGCTGGCCGCAAGGTCGCCGTTTACGCCGGTCTCATGACCGCAGATTACGACTCGCTGTGCCAGCGTGACGATATCACGGCCAGTCAGTATTTCGCTACCGGTAACTCGAGAGCTATCCTTTCCAACAGGATATCCTACTTCTTTAATTTCCGCGGGCCCTCTATGACCATCGATACGGCGTGCTCGTCGAGTCTGGTCGCTCTACACCAGGCCGTTCTTAGTTTGCGATCCGGAGAATGCGAGATGGCATGTGTGGCCGGCGCCAACATGATGATCACGCCCGAGCAATTCATCACCGAGTCCAGCCTCCACATGCTCAGCCCGACAGGGCGCTCTAGAATGTGGGATGTCAGCGCCGATGGATATGCACGCGGCGAGGGTTTCGCCGCGCTCTTCATCAAGCCCCTATCCCAAGCCCTGAAAGACGGGGACTCCATCATCAGCATTGTTAGGGAGACGGGCGTCAACTCGGATGGTCGCACACAGGGTATCACCATGCCAAACCCCCTCGCCCAGGCCGAGTTGATCAGGGATACGTACCGCAGATCTGGTCTGGATTCTCAGAGCCCTACAGACCGATGCCAATACTTCGAGGCGCACGGAACGGGCACTCAGGCCGGCGACCCCAGGGAGGCGCAGGCTATTGCCACTGCCTTCTTTGGGAACGAGGCATCGACGACTGCTGATGGCGATGACAAGAAGCTGGTCGTCGGATCAGTCAAGACAGTCATTGGCCATACAGAGGGTGCTGCTGGTCTCGCTGGCCTGTTGAAGGTGGTGCACTCCATGCTCAACAAGTCTATCCCGCCCAACTTGCACCTCGAAACCCTCAACCCGAGTGTGCGGCCCTTCTATGGCCATCTCCGCATCCCCACTGAGCTCATCCCGTGGCCCGAAGCTCCTGCTGGCCAACCTCTCCGAGGCAGCGTCAACTCCTTTGGGTTCGGTGGCACCAACTCACACGCCATCATCGAACGATACGAGCCGAGAATCCACGACCTTGTTGCGAAGCGGTTTGCTCCCGCCCTGGAGATCCCTGCAGCCCTGTCTACTGTCGTCAACGATTCGGACTCGCCCAGCGTGGGATTGCCTCTTGTTCTCTCCGCCAAGTCCCAGAAGTCTCTAGTCGCCGTGATACGGTCTGTCCGAGAATTCATGTCTGGGAACGAGAGGTCGGCAGATGAAGTTGCTTACAACCTGTACTGCCGCCGGTCGGCCCTGACCTACAGGGTCGCCGTTAGCGCCGACTCTCGCGACCAAGTCCTCGCCAGTCTCGACAACCTCCTGGCCAAGGCTGGATCCTCCACGCACCCCGAACTTGGCGTCCGCGCCAAGCTGGATGGGAACAAGCCCAAGATCCTCGGAATCTTCACCGGGCAGGGTGCTCAGTGGTCCGGAATGGGCCGCAAGCTATTCCACTCCAATCCCGTCTACCGCAATACCATCGTGGAGCTCGAGAAGGTCCTCCAGAGCTGCCCCCACCCTCCCGAATGGTCACTGGTGCAGGAGCTTATCCATCAGGAGGATGCCACGCGGATCAACATCGCCGCCCTCTCTCAGCCTCTTTGCACAGCAGTCCAGATAGCACTCATCGACCTCCTCTCCAGCCTCGGCGTCTCTTTCCACACCGTCTTGGGCCACTCTTCCGGCGAGATTGCTGCCGCCTACGCTGCTGGCGTTCTCAGTGCTCGGGATGCCATGCTCATCTCCTACTACAGGGGTATGTCTGCTCGCCTTGCCGGCGGCAAGACCGGCGAAAAGGGGGCTATGATGGCCGTCGGCATGACACGTGCTGAGGCTTCGGCGCTTTGCTCGCGGGACGACATCAAGGGCAGCATCTGGGTCGCCGCTAGCAACGCGCCCACGAGCGTCACGCTGTCGGGTGACGTGGATGCCGTCAAGGCACTGCAGGCCGAGTTGGCTGCCGAGAACAAGTTTGCGCGACTTTTGGTCGTCGACACAGCATATCACTCTGCTCACATGGAGAAGCCGGCTACAGAGTACATGGAGGACTTGGCCGCTTGCGGCATCGCGCCGAGGCAGCGGAACGGAACGGTGTGGGTTTCTAGCGTCTACGCCGATGGCACGGAGCCGACGCCCGAGGAGCTAAAGGCGAGCTACTGGAGGGACAACATGGTCAAGGCCGTCTCTTTCTACGAGGCCATCGACCTGGCCCTCAGTGCCCAAGGACCCTTCGACTGCGCGGTCGAGGTTGGCCCGCACCCTGCCCTCAAGGGCCCTGTGCAGCAGACCGTCAAGGCCGCGACCGGTGGCGCTCTGTCGTACGCCGGCCTTCTCGGCCGCAAGAAGGACGACAGGCATGCTTTCGCCGAGTTCCTGGGCTTCACCTGGTGCTACTTTGGTCCTGAGGCTATTGGCTGGAAGGCTCTCGTCACCAACTCCACTCAACCCGGCCTCCTGTCCTCGAGAATCGAACTGCCGTCCTACCCCTGGGACCACAGCCAGATGCACTACCGCGAGTCGCGTATTGCTCACCAGTACCATTTCCGTGAGCAGGGCCCTCATGAGCTGCTTGGAGTCCGCACCCGAGACGACACCGAATTCGAGCTCCGATGGCGCAACATCCTCAAGCTCGAGACGGTACCCTGGATCCAGCATCACAAGTTCCAGGGCCAAGCTTTGCTTCCCGCCTCCGCCTACTGTGTGCTTGCATTGGATGCAGCCAAGGCTTACCTCAACGGTCGCCAGGCTTCGGTTGTCGAACTGACCGATCTCGAGTTCATGAGCGGCATCTCTCTGGAGTCGAACACCTACGGTGTCGAAGTCCTGGTCGCCTTGAGCATCCAACCTCCCTCAACCAAGGGCCGATTGGCGGGCAAGATCATCGAGGGTACCTTCACCATCACCTCCTGCTACGCCGATGGTGTTGCGCCCATGCAGAAGAACTTCACCGGCAACCTGCGCATCTACCTCGGCGAGCCTTCTGAAGGGGCGCTCCCTGAGCGCGATGCCGCCATGGCGGAGACCTTGCCGGCTGACACCGACGCCTTCTATCAGATGATGTCGGAGATTGGCCTCGACTACACCGGCCCTTTCCGTGCCTTGCAGGGCATTGATCGCAGGTACACCTTCTGCACGGCCACGCTGAAGAAGTTCCACGATGACGACACCACTGGACTCGGAGTCAGCCCCGCGACGCTGGATAGTTGCTTCCACTCCGTCTTTGCAGCCTGTGCCTCGCCTGGAGATAAGTCTCTTTGGACCTCTTTCCTCCCTCGGAGTATTGAGAAGATCCGCTTCAACCTTGCGCTCTGCGACGGCAAGCCTGGCGACGGCGCATCTTTGGTGGTTGACTCGATCATCACCCAGGAGATCCCCCGCACCAAGACTGCGACCACTAAGTTCGTGGGCGACATGGGCATCTATAACCCACGCGGCGAGATGGAGATCCAGGTCGAGGGTCTCATGGTTGCCTCTTTTGCCAACTCGAAGCCGGAGGACGACAAGGAGCTCTACCTCCACACTGTCATGGACCTTGACCCCGAGCACGAGATTGTCACTGCGGATCTCCGTCTCCAAGACGTGGCCACCGAGCGCATTCTTCTGGAGAGCTGCGAGAGAGTGGCTCGATTCTACATCCAGGATGAGTCTGTCATCAAGGAGATGAGCGCTTCTCCCAGCTTCTTCAGTCCGCCCTCTTCGCCTCTTGCCGCGCCCAAGCCCGTAACTCCCGAGACCAGCCCGAGTCCTTGGAAGGCCGACACTCTTGAGTCCCTGGATGCGTTCATCTTCCAGTCCCCTTTCCACCATGCTCTGGAGTTTATTCGCATGCTGGGAGAGAACATCCCAGACGTCCTGCCCGCCATGATCTCTGCGATCATCCAGGAAGCCAAGCAGCTACACCGCTTCCGGTCCCACATCAGCCGCGTCGTCTCGCAGGTTGCTCACCGGTATCCTCGCATGCGAGTGCTCGGACTGACCGACCCCGAAGCCGCACTCTCCGAACACATCATTGGCGGTCTCAAGGGCTCTTTCGTCTCATACACCATCGGCACCGAGGCTGAGAAGAACTTGTTCACAAGACTATCCGGGTCCGAGGCTATCAAGAAGAAGATTGACACTGAGCACACCAAAATCCTCGACTCGGAGGACAACTCGCCTCTTCATCCTTTTGACCTGGTTGTTCTGAACACCTCAGTGGTCAAGGGTGCCGAGCAACGCGACAAGCTGAAGCATGTCCAGAGCATGATGAAGCCAGGCGCGTTCCTCATTCTCATCCACGAGTCAATGAGCCCCCTTCGTGACAGACTTCGTCGCGCCTTTGGTGTGAGGACACAGTTTGAGCAGCCTTTGACCCCTCCTGAGTGGCCTGATCTGCTGGACGAGTGTGGCTTTGCCCGCGTTGCGAAGAAGTCGGAGCAGTTCTTTGCTCCTGATTTCTCTCTTATCGTCAGGCAGACGGAGTCGGAGATCAAGCAGCTGGCTTTGCACCCTTTCAACGGCTCTCTTCCCAAGGTGACTGGACACACTCTCATCATCGGCGCCGGGGAGAACACGCACGACCTGGCTGCCGAAGTCCACGGAAAGCTGGAACCGGCTTGTGACAGAATCGACATCATGGCCGACTTCGACGCTCTGCAGCCCGCTTACTTCAATGAGGTCAGCTCAGTCATCTTCCTCGCCGACTTGGACGAGCCGATGATGAGCTCCATGAGCTCCGACCGTCTCGATCTGCTCCGCGCGCTGATGGCTCCTGAGAAGGTCGTTTTGTGGGTCACCATGAACTCCCGCGCTGGCAACCCCGAGCACGCAGCGACTTACGGCTTCTCGCGCTCCATGCTCGCCGAGATCCCCAGCTTGAAGCTGCAGATGCTTGATCTCGACTCGCGACGTGAGTCTGTCGACGTTGTCGCCGAGACATTCTTGCGCCTGTGCATGAAGTCCCTGCGCATCGCCGCTCAGGGTGGCGAGTTGTTGTGGACTCACGAGAACGAGATCTTCATCGAGCATGGGCACAGGCTCATTCCTAGGGTCCTCCCCTGGAAGGAAGGCAACGACCGCGTCAACTGCCCTCGCCGACTCGTCGCCGACGAGATCAACACCCTCGAGGCTGTTGTCGAAGTCGTCTCTTCCCAGTCTGGGGATGATGGGTCAGCGGTCTACAACGCCAACTCTGTGGAGGGAGACATCGACGGCCCTGTTGTACCGGGCCAGAGCATCGTCCAGGTCAACTACAGCTCGGTCGAGGTTGTCAACTTTGGACTGGAGTACGCATCCCACGTCTGCATCGGAAAAGACGTCTCAACTGGCGAGGCGTGCCTCGCGATGACCAAGTCCAACTCCTCCTACGTCTCGGTTCCCAGCTCCTGCATCTTCCCTCTCGGCAGCCACAACGTCGAGCCCAAGACGTTGCTTAGCCTTGTCCTGCGATACCTGGTCACGCTATCAGTAGCCGATGACATGATGGACAGCACCGTCCTTCTCCTGGAGCCTGATTCGGTCCTCCTGGACTGCATGAGGGAAGTTTTCGAGCCGAAGGGCGCCGAAGTGATTGCTTGCTCCACTACCCCATTCAAGGGCAAGATTCCGGGCGAGCGCTACATCCACCCGTATGCCAGCAACCGCGAGTTGAAGACCCTCTTCCCTTCTGACGGTGCTTCCATCATCGACTTCCTCCCCGAGGGGAGCGAACTTTCCGAAGCCATTCTCGACTGCCTCCCGGAGAACTGCGAGTACCACTCTCGATTCTCCCTCCTCACCTCCGAGAATGTTGTCGCCCTCGGTGATTCGATGGACATTGAAGGCCTTTGGGAGTCTGCCATCACCAGGGCCCTGGCGGGCACCACCGGAATGAAGGGTCAGATGGGCATCCCGAACCTGAGCTCCGTTTCTGTCCCCCAACTCCTAGACCAGCCCGGCAGCCAGCCCTTCCAGATTCTCGACTGGCGCGCCGAGCGCGCGGTGCAGCACATCGCCAAGCCGCTCAGGGGAACACAGTTGCTGCGCCCCTATAAGACGTACGTCCTCGTCGGACTGACCCGCGACATGGGTCAGAGCCTGTGCAACCTCTTCTACGAGCACGGCGCGCGCCACCTCGTGCTTGCCAGCCGCAACCCCAACATGAGCCCGCAGTGGATCGACGATCTCGCCGCCAAGGGGTGCGAGGTGCGCATCGAGCGGTTGGACGTCACCAGCATCGAGAGCGTTCGGGCCTTCAAGCAGAGGCTGGCCGAGGAGATGCCGCCCGTTGCGGGAGTCGTCAATGGCGCGATGGTTCTCGATGACCGGGTGTTTGCGCAGATGGACGAGGAGACGTGGACGAGAGTCATGCGCCCGAAGACCGTCGGCTCCAGCAACCTCGACGAGATCTTCTGTGAGCCCGACATGGAGTTTTTCATCATGACTTCGTCCTTTGCCGCCCCTGGTGGCCACGGCGGACAGTCCAACTACGCCGCTGCCAACATGGTAAGTACCCTTCCAAACCTGTCCTTGGCATCCCGCTAATCAGCATCACAGTACATGAACGGCCTGGCAGCCAACCGCCGCCTGCGTGGCCTCCCGGGCTCTGTTCTCAACATCGGCGTCATTTACGGCTTGGGTCTCCTCCACCGTGAGCGCAATGACATCTACGCCTTCCTCGAGAAGGACGGATACCCACCCATCTCGGAGCGCGACATCCACCACATGTTCCTCGAGGCCATTGTCGCGGGACGCCCGATCGAGGGGCAGATTTACGACATCACCACCGGGCTGAGCCGATACAGCCCGAACAACCCGAACCCGCTGCACTGGCACAAGGATCCGCGCTTCTCTCACTTCACAGTCGAGGATGACGCCGACGCGGCCGACGGCGGGGGCGAGGGCAAGCAGAGCCTGAAGGAGCGACTCAGGGCCATTGTCGCCTCTGAGGGTGCCGCCGAGGATGTTGCCGCAGCTCTGGTCGAGGGCTTTGCGCGCTACCTCGAGGTCGTCCTTGGTGTTGGCGAGGGCAGCGTCCGGGGCGAGCACAGCGTCGCGGAGCTGGGCATGGACTCGCTGGTCGCCGTCGAGGTGCGGGGCTGGTTTTGGAAGGTTGTCGAGAGGGACGTCTCAGTAATGAAGATCCTGGGAAGCGCGAGCGTTGCGAAGTGTGAGTACCACCCTTCTCCGATAATTTGGGATTTGAACTGACTTTGCCATAGTGTGTCATGAAGTTGCTGAGGGCTTCGTTGCCGAGAGGGCCAAGGCCTAGAGCCAGATTGGAGTCAATTGAAGAGATGGGAAAACAAGGCGATTGGAACCACAAGACGGATCAAAAGAGAAGGAAGCAAAAAAGAAGGAAAGAAAACCCCGAAAAAATTTTCGAATTACGGCGGAAATCGTTTAATGTTATGGTTGCGAGTATGTTTAGGGCCTGGAGTTGTTGCTGGCTGTTGATGTTTTTGTTTGGTGCGGACATCTTACAGATTGACTCGGAGGAACCAGCGATTGACTTGGTTGGAGTTTCTTCAAATGTTTTTGTTGGTTGGATGGTTGTTGGCTTTTTGGAATTTGGGCGATACCACTGTCGTTACTTAGATTCTCTCGTTAAATGAAGAAAACATTATCTCAGCTTCTTGACTTCTCACTTTCTTTGAGTTAAAGAAACATCGGCGTATACCTCCACGATCCAGACCGCGGAGCCGTGGAAATCGACCCCATTTACACACACACACACACACTCACACACAAGGATGCAAGTGTGAGCACATCCCGCATGCCGAGACGAACTAAACAAGCGCAACAACTAATAGTTAAGCACAGGTAATTAAGCAGATATTAGCCCGGGATCTAGACTTGGCTCTCCCAAGATCCCGCTCATCCGGCGGTGGCATCCGATGTGGGCCCCGGTCGTTCCCCTTTTGGGGTCGGGGATGCCCTCCCTCCGCGCCCCCGCATGCGCAAAACCACGTTACCACCCAGCCCATCCCAGCACCATCATTACCCACCTGTCTCTCTCTTGTTTACCGATTTGTTGTGTGTTTCCTGCCCTCCGTTTATGCGACTGTTGCCAAAGCGAACCACGGGCCCGGGTTCTGCGCGCTTCCATGCTTTCCCATCAGGTACGGGCGAATCTCCGCTCCCGGGGTGGTGATGGTCCCCTGGCTTTTCCCGCCAATTGGCAGCTGTTTTCCCCCCTCGGGGAAAGCTAGCTTGAACTTGGGAAACGGCTTGGGCAGCCGACTCCCGCTTTAGCATGCCCGCTTCCGTGCCATCGTCATGAGATGAGGTGAGGGTCTAGAGAGGGGGGGAGGGATACATAAGAGCCGGTGGGATGCGCCGAGCTCACGAATAGCTTCCCTCGTCTGGTCCCTTTGATCGGAGCTGTCCCTCTCGTTCATCGTCCCGGATCTCTTCGATTAAGAAAGATGGCTCGCACCACGGCCTCCGTCCTCCTCGCCCTCGCCGCCACGGCGACCGCGCAGGTCCCCATCTGGGCCCAGTGCGGCGGGATCGGCTACAGCGGCTCGACGAGCTGCGCGGCGGGGGGATACTGCTCTTCGCAGAACGCGTGGTACTGTAAGTTAACAAACGTAGCTCATGGAAGAGGGTGAGAGGTTCTGACGACGGACCAGACCAATGTGTACCCGGCACCGCGCCGGCATCCCCGAGCACCGCCTCGAGCGTGCCCGCCACGACGACCCGCGCCACGACGACGACAACCGTCCGCTCCACCTCCTCCGCGAGCACCCCGAGCGCGACCGCGGGGTCGGGCGTGAAGTACTTCATCACCTTGTAAGCCCTTCTCTCTCTCTCTCTCTCTCTCTCTTCCTTACGGAAAGGCGGCTAACGCGCGCAACCCAGCGGAGACTCGTACTCGCAGACGGGCTTCAACATCAACGGCACGAAGCCCAACCCGCAGAACCCGCTCGGCAACCCGGACCTGCCCGGGTGGACGGCCAGCGGCGGGTTCGACTGGGTCGGCTTCATGGTGACGCAGTTCAACGCGAGCCTGACGTACTCGTACAACCTGGCCTACGGCGGCGCCACGACCGACGCGGCGCTCATCGTGCCGTACGCGAGCACCGTGCTGAGCTTCATCGACCAGGTGACCGAGTTCTCGCGGAGCCTGGCGCCGAAGCCGAGCTGGGCGCCGTGGAACGCGGATAACACGCTCGTCGGCGTCTGGATGGGCGTCAACGATGTGGGCAACTCGTTTTGGTTGGAGAACAGGGAGGCGTTGCTCGTCCAGGTGCTTGGGCGGTACTTTGAGCAGTTGCAGATTTTGTATGATGCTGGTGTGAGGAAGTTTGTCCTCCTCAGCGTTCCTCGTGAGTCTTCCCCTTTGGAAATCGGGCTGGAAGGTGAGAGACTGACCCCTTCGCACAGCGACGCAAAAGACGCCCCTGATGCTCGCCAACGGCGCCGACTCCAACGCGCAGCTCGCGGCGGCCATCAAGCAGTACAACGACCTCATCACGAGCAACCTCGCCTCCTTCAAGGCCAAGAACTCGGGCGTCGCCTCGTGGGTCGTCGACACGGGCGCCGCCTTCGACACGGCCATCAATAACCCGACCGCCTACGGCGCGCCCGACGCCACCTGCTACAACGCCGACGGCGTCAGCTGCCTGTGGTTCAACGACTACCACCCCGGCGTGCAGATCCAGAAGCTCGTCGCGGCGGCCGTGGCGAAGACTGTTGGCGCGCCGTGGTTTAAGGGTGAGTTTTCATGAGTGAGATTGTGACGAGTATGAGAAAGAATGAGCTGACGTTGTTTTAGCGTGAGTGGTGAGAAGTGAGATGAGAGGCAGAGGTGCGTGGGGGTGAAGGTGTTTTGCATGTGGGAGCATCGTTCAAATAAAATCTCATTGAATTTGGTTCAAATATCGACGTAATGACGTAGTCTCATGAATTACTGTAAGTTGTGTGTAAATGTCTAACTAGCTGAGAAGGGCATGTAGAGTGTTCAATATTCGCTCGTATATTCCGACGGCCGTGATGTCCTTCTATATGTTTTTATATCCCTGGCGTCTGCCCATCCATCCATCATTCAAATGCCCAGTCTCATGTCATGAACTTAGTTCTTAGCCAGATCGTCGCTCACAAAAACGACCCTCTTGCTTCCCAGACCAGCCTCGCCCCAAGCCGTCTCGACGTCCTTGAGAGCAGCCACCACGACATTTGTCCGTTTCAACGTGGCAGCAGCTCCGACCATGCCTCCAAGCTCCTTCGCGTATTCCTGCATCGTCCAGCTCCCTGGGCCCGCGCCGCGGAGGGCTACCCTCTTCCCCCGCAGCACAGGCCCGGGCAGCATCATCTCTCCATCGCCGGATACGGTGCCAATTTGGACGTACTGCACCTCTCTCTCAGACTTGGGCAGCGCATTCAGCAGCCCCGCCGTCGCGTCGCCGTAGACGTAGTCCAGCACGACGTCCACCTCGCCCAGTGCCGACCAATCCGTCTCGGCGCCGGCAAGCACGATGCGACCGTCGAGGGGCATCTTCTCCAGCGCGGCGGCGTTGCGGGCGATTCCGATGACACGGCCGGCGCCCTTTGCGCGGACAACGTCCACAGCGACGCGACCGCTCGCGCTCGTGGCGCCGAGGATCGCGACGGAGAAGCCCTTCTCCTGCGGGGCTGCCCGCGTCGCGAGGGCCATCCAGCTGCTCATGATCGGGTTCATGAAGGCGGCGGCGGCGACGGGGTCGGCATCTTGCGGGAGCGGGGCGACGAAGGCCCGCTCGATGTTGACGAACTCGGTGAAGGAGCCGGATTGCAGGGCGGCAAAGTAGTAGCGCTCGCCGGTGCTCGGGTCCTCGCCCACGCCGTCGACGCCGGGAGTGTGGGGCAGGGTCGTGGAGGTGTAGTGCGTTCCGGCGGCCCGAGAGAGGACGAGGCGGTGGATGCCGGTTGCAAGGACGCGGAGGCGGATTTGGGTTGCTGAGGGCTCGGGGAGGTCGACGACGGTGGTGTATGTGGGCGGGGCGCCCCAGGAGTTGACGATGGCGGCGTGCATTTTGGCTGAGATTTGGCTGAAGGCGCACAAAAAAGGACGACAGGGTATGGGGTATCTGGCTGCAGGTGTGAAGCTGATCGTCTTTGAGAGATTCCCAGGATGCTTTATACTATTATATAAGTGACACAGCTGAGGCCTCGAGACCCCGGATCGCTGCATGTTGATGAGTAAGTGGCCTCGACGGAATGCAGCCACAGTTCCGTCGCTGCGAGACGCTGAGTATGAGTCTGCGTGCGTGGATCCGGCGCCTTCGGCGTCGCCCAGGACCCGCGCGGGAGCTAAACACGGACTAGTTCCTACCGTGGCGGAATCAAGCTTCCTTCAGATATGCAGACATGTCGCAAGCTCGGCGTATAGGGCTGGTTGGGCGTAAGCGGGCGAAGCGCGCCGCCGAGTTACTGGACCGACCGTTGAGTGGCGAGTTCGCATTCGTTGACTCAACGAGCGGCCGGACTTAAAAGTAAAGCCACACATCATCGGATGTCGGCACAGGATTGACGTGTCTCGGGCATTTCACGTCCGCGGATTTTCCGGTCTCGCACACTCCGTTCGTTGGACAATCGCGACGACGACGGGTCGTTGACCAACGAACGCTTGATGCGAATCGGGATCATGCTGCCTCAGATGCTCTGGCCATCCGCGAGGAGAATGGCTGTTCGGCTGCACTGAGGATGGCGTCCTTGATAGCCTTGCGCAGAAGAGCTTCGCCATCACCGTTGTCTGTGTATGTTTCCACCCCACCGTTGGGGTCGCTCAACAGCCCGACCTCTGACATGATATCCCGGAGCTTCGGTGCAAAGGCTTGGACCTCCCAGTCAAGCTTGAAGTAGTTTACCGAAAACTCGTTTTGCTCCATTGTCTCGACCATTTCGTCGAGTATCTCCAAGCATCTTAACTCCGTGCACCTTCAGGAATTTGTCCATCTCCGGCCAGGCAGGCGTGTCGGGATAGTCTCGCTGGGCGACGAAATACAGTAGGCCGCCCCAGAGGGGTGCTGGCGTGCGAGTGAGCAACCGGATGCTTAGCACCGTCGTCTCCAGCTTTGTGCGGAACTCCAACAGGCCGGGCCAGAAGGGTTCGTTGTCGAAGAGTTCATACTGGATCAGCTCCTCTGCCACGCGCATTTTCCGCGCTCTCTCTGTCTTGTCCTCAAATGTGAAGTCCGAGAGGGCGAAGTGCTCCAGAACTGCAATGTTTTTCTCGACCATCTCTTTCCAGTCCGAATGATAAACCTCGTCGCAAGATACCATGGAGTTCTGTAAATTCGGAACGGCCTCCTTGGCGGTGGTCTGGAGCTGCAAGCGAGCGTTTTTCACTTGCTCTTCCATGATGTTCCTAATATCGAGATAGAGCTGCAGGGAAAACACGAAGCATGACGGGTAGAATCGCCTGGCGAGGACCTGTTCAAAGTCCAACTCGAGCTCAGGCTGTCCCGGAATCATAGGCGGCTCCACTCCGTTCTTCTTCAACGCCTTCGTCTCCGCAACCTCGGGAAACAGGTCAAAGACGCAGGCGCTGTTGAAATCCCGGAAGTCCATTGCACTGATAGGGCCGTACTTGGGCCTTCTCCGGCCGCTCCTCCTTTGTTGCGGGCTCGTCGTCGTAGTCGACGTGGTCCATGCCGAACTCGAAGAACAGCATCTTCATCATGGCATCGTATGACGCCAGGTCTCGGAGACCGTTTTCTCGAAGGAGGCGCAAAAGCTCCGTTTCCATGTCGCGGAAGAGCTCAGACGCGGCGTTAGTGATGACGGCGAGGGTGGTGAGGGAGACGGACTTTTCGTAGTAATAGTCGCACCAGCACTCGCAGACGTGGTTTCGGACGGCGTTGAAATCCTCAAAGAAGCAGTAGATGAGCATGTAGTAGTCAAAGTCGTCCTCGTCCTCGTCGAGGTCGGCGTTCACGCTGAAACGATCGACCCATTCCGTGTCTGCGGTGGGCTTGGACTTGCTTACAGAAGTCTTGGCCTTTTGGGTCTTCTTCGCCTTCTTGCCGCCCTTGCCCTTCTTCTTCGTTTGCTTGGCCTTCTTGGTCTAGGATTTGGCTTTGGGATCAGGTTCGGCCTCTGTATCGGACTCGGAGTCCGACTCGGGCTGTTCTGGTTCCAGACCGGCTGTCTCCTTAGATGCCTCGCCGTTTTCGGCTGGCTTTCCAGGCTTTTGAAGGTACAGGAGGTTGTACATGTTGTCGAGCAGGCCCATATTGAGGCGCTGATCCTCCCTCTGAGGCTCCTCCTTCTTTTCCTTGGCCCGCAGCGGGGAGACAGCCTTCTCAAGCTTCTCCAGCACCTTCTCCAAAACCTTGATGATGTGCTCGTGCTGTTCGTTACTCATCTTGAGCTTGCCTGTTGTGTCCTCGTCGGCTGCTTTCGAGTAGAACCTGGCACTCTTCTTCCTCAAGGCGACGACATCGCGCAGGACCAGGATGGGAGCCCATGGGATATCATCGGGCTTGCTGTTGCTGGCAACAGTCTCGGCGAGACTCTCCAGCTCGCTCCAATGAACCTTGCTAGCGGTCAAGTCTAGCTTCGAACCCTTTTTGGTCTTCGACGTGCCATTGCTCACGACAGGAGTAAGTGAGGGGTCGGTCTTGAACTTGGCGGCTGTCTGCTTCAGCCAGCGGGTGAACTGGGCCTAGCCGAGCTTGTAGCGCTTCCAGGTGCCGATGGATTGGAACGACTTAGACTCCATTGTTGCGTACCTTGTGGCTCTTCCTTAGATTGAGTCGGTAACCTTAAGACGGAGAAAAAGCCACTGTTGAGGTTTGTCTCATTATGTTGGCAGTGCCCGCCACTCTGACAGCCATGCCACCAGGTGGCAGCCGTCCTCTAGTCAGCCCCTCCAGCGCTTGGGCCCACAGGGCAGGTTTTAGCATCATACACATCACGTTCCTTCCACACATTACAGTCACATCAACAGCACCGGGGTGAATTCTCGGTGAGCTAGGTAAGCTCACGGCGAATGGGAGTCGCTTCCCTGCGACAACCCAATATTGGAAGCACACGCATGGCTTTTTCACGCTTCATACTATGGATATTTGGGAAATGGTTTTATACTGACTCTTTTTGTTGAGTGGCTATACTTAAGTCTTTTTGCTGCCTATCTGAGTCTTGTGATTGAGACTCCTGACTACTGTGCGGCTTCATGCCCATTACTGCTGTCCACCATGACCAATCCCATCGCATTCCATTACTTCTGATGCTCTTTAATAGTCAGAGTCGGAGGAAGGCTCGTACGAGGAGTCGTCGCAGCAAGATCTGCAGTAGCCCCTCTCAATCACGCAGTCGGGAGACCTGTTAATGCCCGGGCAAGTCCCCTCCCGCTGACGGGTGGCGCACGTCTGCCTTCTGCGGCGGCGGGTGTGGTACCGGTACTTGCATCGGCGGCATCTGTAGACGATGACTGGAACAGTGCACATCTTGACGGAATTCTTTCGCGGTTGTTATTGGTTGGAGTCGTTTCAAATGTGTTTGCTTGCGGTTGATGATTGAAGGCTGTCTTGCGTTATCTGCTGTGGTGTTCGTGCTGGATGATGCTGTATGAAGGCAGGAGAGAATCCTGGAGCAGATTGCATCTATTTAAAGGGAAATATCACATGGCTATGAATCAACGAATCGACACAATAGCAGTGATTCCGAGATGTTTGAGGGTGTGATTAGGGGATATCGCGATGCTTGTCGTGAACCAACGTTCAGACTAACGGGCCTTGCCCTTATTCACATAGATGGGTGAGGATTGTGTGGGCCCTCTAGCTTACGAGCGGAATGCGGACGTCAAGTGTATTGACACGTACCTTTTTCACTAAGGCGCTGACCCCTCTCCTGGCGCAAAAGGCCCAATCTTAACCAGCGCTGAGCATAATACTTTACCTGGCCCTCGTCCTTCTCTACCGGGGGCACCGCGAGAAGGCCTTGGCATCCGGGAAACGGACCGTGGCCGCTGGGCATCGAATATGCCAAGCGGACGCTGGCGACGGCATTATCAGCATCACACTCGACACGTTCAGGCAAACCCGTCTTACTATGAGACGTCACCTGCTGGTGACAGCGCAGGGGCACATTGCGGCGGCGGTAATTGCTCGAATCAAGTTACTTTTATTCCCACAAAACTTTTTTACATGCCGTTAGCCTTCTCTTCCAGAACGGAGATAACACTGGGGATATCTTGCGAAGCAGCGACCGCAGCGGGTTTCACGACAGGGCTAGTCGGTCTGCTCGTGATGAACTAGAACTTTGTTAGCCTTCAAGTCTTCACTCCGTCGTTTCGGTTTTTTCCATGGATGTGGATGGTACTTACGTTGCTTGCCGCGCTGAGCAAGGCGATGAGCGAACTCTGCACCACGTCCTCATGAATGCCAACACCCCATACTGTCTGCTTGCTGCCCGCAGGCTTGCACTCGATATAAGCAGCTGCTTTGACACCTCCACCCTCGCCAATGGCATGCTCCTTGTAGTCGTTGACGTCGAAGTCAATGTTGATGGTCTTGAGGGCGGCCACCATGCTGGAGATCGGACCGTTGCCGCGACCACGCAGCTGTACCTCCTCGCCGTCCACGAGAATGACACCCTGGAAGATACGAATGAGGCTCTTCGTGTCCTGGGTCTTTCCTGCCACGGGGACAGGAGAATGTGAGCGGTCGGGGGTGATGCTGTAGTCAACAAGGTTGAAGTGGGGGTTCTCGTTGAGGAAGTAAGTCGCCTCGAAGAGGTTGGTGATCTCGTTGGCCAGCAGCTCGCGTCCAAGCTCCTCGGCACGACGCTGGACAACCTTAGAGAAGGCGATCTGAAGGCCACGAGGGAGGTCAAGCTGAAGTTTCGATTGCAGAATGAAGGCGCTTCCTCCCTTGCCAGACTGCGAGTTGACGCGAATGATGGCCTCGTAGTTGCGACCGATATCTTGAGGATCCAACGGCAGGTAGGGCATTCCGTTCCAAGGTTCCTCGTGGGACAGCCCCTTTCGCTGACGGTCCTGGAATCCCTTCTTGATTGCGTCTTGATGGCTGCCCGAAAAGGCGGCATACACAAGGCTTCCTCCATACGGAGCACGCTGGTGCACGGGGATCTTGGTGCAGGATTCCACCATCTCAATGACCGCGTTCAGGTTGGAGAAATCAATCTTGGGGCTCGTGCCCTGGGTGTACAGGTTCAGAGCCAAAGTGACAAGGTCGACGTTGCCCGTTCTCTCTCCGTTACTGTGAAAGTCTTAGAAGTCAGGATCCAATGACACAGGGAAGGATACGAACCCAAAGAGGCAGCCCTCCACACGATCAGCTCCAGCCATCTGGCCCAGCTCTGCCGCGGCCACACCTGTTCAACGTCAGTTACCGCAATACGACACGATGTTCGTTGTACTAACTGCAACCGCGATCATTGTGTGGGTGCTGCCGAAGATTGTTAGTACGGTGTAATACCCCTTGAGGACAGAAATGGAGTTGCTTACCAGAGATACACACACGTCCTGTCTGTCTCCAATGTTGGTGCAGAAGTATTCAATCAAGTCAGCATAAATGTTGGGCGTTGCGAGCTCAACTGTGGCAGGCAAGTTGAAGATGATTTGGTCGCCCTTTTGTCCGTCAGGACCCCAGGCAGCCTTCACTGCGCGGCATACCCTCAGAGCGTACTCAGGGTCTGTGTCGGAGAAGCATTCAGGCGAGAATTCGAACTGCCAGTTGGTGTCTTGGGCATCCGGGTTGTCCTTGGTAAGAGACCTGACCAGCTTGGTGCATTCCACGGCCAGCTCCAAGGTCTGTTCTTCAGAGTAGCCAAAGACGACTTGGCGGAAGCAAGCGCTTGTGGCGAGATAGATGTGGATGATGGCGTTCTTCGCGCCGCGCATTGACTCGACGGTTCTCCGGATGAGATCGGGGCGGCATGGTGAAAGAACTTGCAGCCAGACGTCGTCTGGCACGACTCCCGGGGTTTCAATCAAGCGACGGGTGAAGTCGAAGTCGATCTGGGACGCAGAAGGGAAAGAAACCTCAATCTCCTTGTAACCGAGGTCGCACAGCATCTTGAAGTAACGCCACTTCTCATCGCCGTTCTGTGTTGACGGTCAGTGTCAGTCACGGAACGCCGACATACTATCCCATGCAAAGAGGCCATAATCCTGCGCAGGACGCCAAAAAACGCACCATTGGATCAGGCAGACTTTGGTTGCCATCACGGAGGCAAGACCTGTGGAGAGGTTACTACCGGCTCAGGGGCCGAAAGCGTAGTGTGGAGAACATACGACAGCCAGCGAGGGGCCTTGTCGATGACCTTGTCAGGCCATTGTCTGTTCGGCAATTGCGGCGGCTGAACAAGTCAGTGGGAAGGTCAAACTAATTGCATAGGACCAATATATTCACCTTGAACGGCTTGTACTTCTTGGACGGATCCTTGAGGCTGCACACGATTGAGAAAGTCAGCCCCGCACTGGTCCAACGCTCCATGGAACAGAGCAATGTTCGCGAGCAGTTCGAGTCACCTACAACGTCATTTTGGCGGCAGCTCGTTGTGGGACGCTCGAGAACGAGCAGGTGGGAATGGAATGAGTCGGCGTAGATGTCAGAAGGAATTGGCATCAATGAGGGCGTATCTGAAGACCTCCACGTCCTTATGTAGCGGGCCGCATCGGAGGCAGAGCGCTGAAGCCGTAAAAAGTTTGAGTCATAGGCGGGGTGATTTTCCGATCGGGCAGGCGGTGAGGTCCCGTGGTAGGTCACTCTCTTTGAGTCACGGGCTGTCGCGGGCGGGTTGTTTTTCCGATCGGGCAGGCGGTATCTACTCCGCATATCGGCAACCCGCCCTGACTCTGGCGTGTGAGCTCATACTCACTGCTGGCGGGGCGGCAGAAAAGAAAAGAGTCGAGTTTGAGTGCCCCTCCATGGCACCAACCGCGGGGTGAGGCCAGGTGGGAATTGACCAACCAGGTCTATGGATTCACAATGACAGCGAGGGGCTTGAGCGGAACTGCACCGGCGGACACGCTACTGAAGGGCGTTATCCACAGCCTGTAGTAGGCCCACTGATTTCCGACTCTAAGCGCCTCTCCTGAGTCGGAGTCATTCATGCGCGGGCAACTTTCAAGATTCTCGTACTTGTCCGACATTTTCTCACAATTGCCTCGGTAATCTGAGTAGTTCATGGGCAAGACCAATTTCCACAATGTGAAACTTCTCATTCCAGGGCGCTTAAGCTGCCGATGGACGTTGCCGAAGTGAATTTATGGTGCTTCCCCCTGACGTTCCCAGTGAACTTTGACTCATAACCGCATCCCTCGGCTCGGCACCTGGTTGATTTGACATCATCAGCTTTGTGAACATATACAGCATAAATGATGTTTAGAAAACTATGCAAACTCCTATTTCTCATAGTGACTCATTCGCAAGGAATGTTTCGCTTCAGTTTGGGCGAGGACGCTTATCTGGACTTCCTGGTGTGGCTCCCGACTCATGTCTACCAGACTTATAATAAAGAGCTTCGCGTGTAGCGTTGTATCACGCTATGGTTGGTGAAAAGCTGTCAATAATGCCAACGCTTTCCCAGACTTGAATACCGCCGCTCACTTCTTACCCCGGTAATTAACAGATTTAAACCTAGGGTTACTTGTAAGGATGAGATTGAGGCTTGCATATCCATATGTGGTATTGGCTACCATGCTGCAACCTTTAGCAAAATAAGTTCAACTTGTAAGCTCGAGGCCTATATGCCCTACAATAGTAAATACTACCCTTCGTTAGAGGTTCGAAGCCGCTCCGGACAGTTTTTGTATGAAATTTTGGAACGGCTAGGGTGGATTTTGTCATAGGGTGCGGCATAGAGTGACAAAGTTAACTAGCAGCAGACTGTAGTTGTGGCAGCATTGAAATCTAACTCTTTCGATCTAAAGAACAATATATGTCTTGAATAAATATAGGCTGAAGATTTCCCATGCTGGAAGACCAAATGACATAGAGCAGACTCTTGAACATCCCTGTAAGACCTTCAGCTGTGCGTCGTTTCTACCTCTTTAGTTTGATGCTTCCCATCACTTGACACGCATCTTAACCCCAAAAGACCCATGTGCGGAGTAACATCAACATCATTCCCAACATTCTCACCAGCGTACTGCAAGTTGACTTTTGTCCATTGGATGATAACTTAGTAGTTCCAGGCTCCCAAATCATTCACTCTAGTCACGCGGATACATGGCACATTGTTAAAAGCTTTACCGCCAGCGGCATCTATGAGATCCTATTTTCCAGGGGATCATCGATTGCTCGCAACAGCAACATTGATACTACTGTTCGACTATGGGACGCGGCTGGCAACGACGAAGGACTTCGATATCAGTGCCGAAACAGGGATATTCGAGACGTCTTGTTCACATTTCGTAACTGATCAAAGGCGACCAATACCAAACTAGGGTCCACTGGAATCATTACCAAGCTGGGAAATTCCGGTAAAGTCCTAGTTCAAAGACTGTGTGTAGAGTCAAGCCCTCGCCGTATGAAAGGTTTGTCGCGCTGGCAACGGAAGACGATGATGTTTACTTTTGAGACAAAAGCACGACGAACAAGATTGCCAGGCATAACCGTTCAAACCTCATTTTCTAGAAGTCATCTGGCGTTCAAATTATCTATTACGCAATAGTCAAGGGAGGAATAATTTCGGATACAGATACACACATAAAGAAGGTTCGATTATCGCCGGATAGCCATGTGGTTGATTCGCAGGTTTTTATCGTGCCAGTGAAACATTCCATTTGTGTGATGTTGCAGCGAACACGTGCTAGTGAGTCCTCTGTGCCATGGTGAATTCAGTGGCATAACCTTCGCGCTGGACAATAATTCCGTTGCTTTCCGGTTTGAGGATCCATAAATTCGGAAGGAATTTCACCATCAAACATCACAATAGGAACGGGAAAGCTGACTGTACCGCTGGAGACCTAAAATGGGCTATCCAAGTAGCGTTCCATCCTAAGGGACACATCTTCACAGCTGCAATGAGAGAGGACTCCCGGAATGACGGCGTGTGAGACAAAGTAGTTTGAGTGACCAACGATCTTATTCAGCTTTCCACAGATATCTATCCCCAGTCTATAAGACGTTGCCTGAATATGAAAAAAATGTGACAGTTGTGTCTGGGGTTCGATCTGATTTAGCAGTGTTCTTCAAGCTTGACTTTGCCAAAACATTGCCATAAAGCCTGACCAAGAAAAGCCTTTGCAAACAGCCGTTTGCAGCTGAGCTCCTTATAATACCGTTTCGGAATGCATTTCCACGCAGCATGTGTAACAACTGAAAGGAGCTTTTTCCTTGTGCTGCCTGCTCGACCCTCAAAGCTTCACGAAAAAAGAATATGCGGCGGATTCCACTTAGTACTTTGCGCTGAGCAACCTTGTTGAATATTCTCACGCCCACTCGGGGAAACCGACGCCTCCCCTTTTTTAGCAGAGGAGGAGTGGAGGGCAGCTTCCCTGCACTCAATATGTTGCATGTAGAGGTATCATAATCTAAAGGGGGGCTTTTCGATAGTGAAATTGGGCTCCTGTTACACTGATTTTCTGCGATGTTAGGTGGATGACAGCAACTTCAAAAGGTGAAAAAAGACAAGCTGTGTACAAATATGACCACGAAGACTTTGGATTGGATGCACTTCCGAAATGCCAATTAAAGACACTGAGGGCTGGTTCGTCGTCGGGCTAAGGTGGAGCTTCTTCAACTCGAGACTCCATCAAAGGTGAGACTCCCATCTATGCAGCCTTAGCACTGCCGCAATGGTTGTTAATTTGAGGTCTTCTGATCTGCAAGTAAGCCCCCAAGAAGTTGGCGGTGCAAGCCGTTCATCCACTCCGACCTTGGCCTTGAACACACCATGGCCCCGGCGGACGTGTTGAGAACACGCCTGGGGTCGTGGCACGCCTGGCTGCCTTGGACGTCGACTTATGCAGCCCAACGTGTCCATTCCCTCATTATGACAACGCAGTTCATCCCCATTCGCCTTGTCGTCGCCTATCGCGGTAAGTCGTATCTTTCTTATGTGTCCCTGGCGCAAGTATTCGGTTTCAGGGAGACCTCTCGCCAGAATGGCAGCCCAGCTTGCTCGACCCTGCCCGGCAATGAAAGAGCCAAGTTCAACGGGGCTTCTACACGTCGATCCTGGTACTCGGTGCGTTTGAAAGCATCCCAGTTCGCTCTCAAGGTAAATATCTCCGTCGTGATCTAGGATTCAACTCCGGGCGCAACTAACGGTGACGAGAGCAGCAAAGCCTCCGGTGCGGAGCTTTATCGTCCACAGGAAAATTGCTGACCTGGCGCGTGGGAGATTGCCACGAGAGCCACCGCCGGTGTTACACTTCCCCAGACGGAGCCAGCCATGGCGTCTGTTCCGGGCAACACTTCCCGCGTTCACCGTTTGATTTCGTTTAAAATAACGAATAAGACACAAACAATAACGCCTCGTTGCATGAGAGACGCTTGGCGTCCCGGCGTGTTGGGCCAAGCAGCTCCCACTGTGAGGTACTTACGATTTTCTTTCATCCATTCCAGCAGTGTTGTCTTGCTATCGTCACCCCCGTGAGTCACTGGCGGGGCTGTTTTCGTCGAGGAACCACTCACGATAAGTCCTGGAGTACGGAGAAGTGTTCTCGCTGGGTGATTTGTAGGGGTTCCAGTGCTGTACCGTCGGGTTGCCTCGTTGAGTGGAACCTGTTAGCTCTTGTCTCCTCTCTGTCTTGCCTGATTCGGTAAGCCATGTTTGCTTAATCGTCTTATGCACCCCAGCTCAAGGCGAGCCGGGAGTTGGCGCAGAAAGGTCGGCGCCGATCCTCGCCTCGTCAGCATTGTCGTGTAGGACAGTCAGCGGCGTCACAGGACGTATTCAACAGCCGGCGATGTTGTGATATCAGACAGAATATCCTGGCCGCCTGCGTGGTCTGGTGATGTTGAGCTGGCCCTGATGTTGAAAAGTCAACCCAAAGTTTCATATCCTTGTCGCCTGTGTTTGCTTGTGAACGACTGGGTGGTATCGAATGACAGAGAAATGATAAGTGATGGACATGAATGAGGACAGCCAAGGCCGAGGAAACCATTGTCTTCGCGGGAATAACGTGGGCTGCGTTTTTTGCTGTCATGGATACCATTTCGTTCGGCATTTCGACATGTCGACTGGCTGATTCCATCCTCCGGGCGGAAGGGTCGCGATGCCCGGGTATATTCGCGAGAGGCGGATAAACGAGTCCATCAACCCCAGACCATGATCGAGATAGCCGCCAAGTCTTTACGCGCCGTTACCTGTCAAATCTGCAAGGGTTTCTGTTAGTCGAAGCAACACCACTTGTCGAGTAAACGCCAGATACGCACGTGTCCGAACCGGTTCAGACACCTGCCGTTGTCATGCCATACGAAATGGGATCCGGGAGGCGGGCTGAGGCCCGAACCTTCGGATCGCCAGATTGACTTTTTTGATGAACCACGACCCACGCCAATCTCTCTTTTCTCCTCTGCTCCATTCTCCAGAGCCATTGCCTGACGCGGGAAGATCTTGGCGTTGTCGAAGTATGATCGTCTCGCCTGAAAATTTCTCAAATCACGTACACATCGGTGGTGCACCTCGACTTTGAACAATTCGAGCGGAAGTTGAACTAGAGAAGTGCTTCCACTTGGACGCCACGCATGCAAGATATGGAGACATATCAAGCAAAGACATATGCAGAGAGCTTCTGTCACGTCACACAGCTTCCTATCACAAAGTGCACCGAATCAGAGCCGCGCTGATACGCAAGCTTACGGGTCTTTCCAGACTGCTGGAATCATGCCCCCCTTCTCCAAGTCACCAACACGCCAACACAATGGAAGAAATAATAACCACGCTTGCCGATAGCTGAGAAATTGGAGACAAGCAAACAATCAAGTCGCAATCCAACGAGCCAATCCCGAGAGGACGATGTCGCTCATGTACTGTGACTTCCAAGTATCAAGACACATCTTGTACCGAGTACTTTGGCCGTCGCCCGACAGGACATGACCCTGCTCATGCTGTTGGCCCTGATACGGCATCATTCCAACACTTGTTGATAGCGAGGGGTCGTGACAGTGATGCGGCCTGCTTCTGCTCGCGGTCACATGGGCCTCGCGCCATGCACGCCAGCCTAGCGATCTGGAGAAAGCTCCGACTCCCCGATCGCGATGACCTCCGGAGATTTTCGTTTGCCCTTCCGCCAATAATTCAAAACTTCGGTCAAGAAGTGGATACCCTCCTTCGCCGGCCGCTTGGTCGGTCGGTGTGATAGCCTCGGAGCGCTAGGCCGCCAGCGGCGAATCACTCGCCACGTGCTGGATGGCCCGGTTACGACATCGCTTTCGCCCGACTTTGGTTGGCGGTAGTGTCTCACCTCGCTCCTTCGGGTGTGGTGGACGTTGCGGTGAGTCGGTGAGGACAGCAAAGCACGTTGTTCCATCCCGGGCTGGTGGTAGTGTTGCGTCGGGCGGTACGGCTCGTTAGCCGGCCAAAGTTAAAACTTCGGCTTGTGGGAAAGGTTGCCCATTCGATCGGCTTTAACAAAATGCGGTTAGATTTGATTGCGAATATGCGACGGCGCGACGCTTACTACCACCTCGTCAGCTGTCTGACAAGACGCGTGGACTCACCCGATTTGAGGCTCCTGTGCAACTCCGTCACTGCGTTCGGTCAGCGTCGGCAGGTCTTGAGGTCAACGATGATAAGAAACGGCACGAAAAAAAACGGCAATGGTGTTCAGGTTCCCTGCCACCGGCCGCACTATGGGCAAATGAAGATGCGTGGGCAAAACGCCGCTTCCAGACTTCGACCAAGGTCGGGCGTCAATGTTGAACCGCTCGGCATCGCCGTCAGGAACAATTTCGAACAATACAACGAGTGCATGGACAATGGAAAAGAAGGCATTGCGCCAAAGACCCAGAATGCCCCTTTGTGTCTCGCCCTGGGGTTCTAGAAGTGCAGACTAGCCAAAAATCGGTGGCCGGTATGACTATGACACGCAACATCCACTTGGCAGCCTAGACTCCTTGGGCAGTAGAAGGCCCCAGGCCAAGGCGGGCTCGTCACATGAGCAAAGGCATCTGCGGGTAGCTCGCGGTATGGCAGGTCTTGTTGCATTCGGAGCGGCCAGGAGCAGCCCCTGCAGTAGAAGCAGGATCAGCATATTGAACAGGGACTTGGCGGGGCGTAATGGGGTTGTCGAGTCGCATCAGCACGTTTGTGACCCTCCTGACAGCTGCAAGACATCGGTTTAGGGCAAACAAGGCCCCCAATTCGTCCTTGTCGCCAGGGGGCTCAGAGGGTCATGGCGGACGGCGACGGAGGCATTTGTCAAGACTGCCCTGTTGCGTGTGCGAGCCACTTCTTACGTCTGCAAGGAACACTGCGCTTGGGCGTCAGATTCTGAAATGAGGTGGCAACCGGCACGGGATTCGACCACGTCCAGTTTCCAAGTCGCGGTGGGTTTGCGTGATATCCACCAGCCCTTGTGAGGTTGGCGTTGATTAGCAACAAGCGCTGAAGCGGCCCGACATTGTGAGAATAGAGTTTTGACGCGATGCTATTCATGGACGGGGGCTGCGTGTACACTGTGCCACCTCATTCCTCAATGCCGGCAGACGCTGCAGAAAGAGTCGACGATCCAGCCTACGCGATGCCGCAGGGATGAGGAGAAGGAACCATTGGGGGGATTTCTGGTTGATGGAGGGGATGGACCGAGTCTGAGGGGAGGTAACATGAACATGATGGCATAGCGTGCTATAGTAAGTAAGGTGGTCGTGCTAGGAGACGGAGATGGCCGCTGTTGCAACGACCAAGCACAGAGCTCTACAGCTACCTTACCTACCTTAGAGTACCTTGGGTACCCAGTATTGCATATTCAGTTAAAGGATGGACTAACTGTGCTATTGCTCTACCCGCAAAGACGGCGTCTACTACGTAGCTAGGCGCCTCCTTCTCTCAACGGCTTGACCGCCATCAACGGAAGGGACTAATTTGCTCTGAGGCTCCTCCTAATTCCATCTTCGGACTTCTCTCCAGGACACGTCACTCCATCCTCACCGCACTTTTCGCTACAATGCCAAACAGACCCGTCCGTCGTCGATCTCCATTCAGCGGCATATTCCTTACGCTCCCAGTCCAGGTCCAGGCATCGTCAATGGCGGCAGGACCAGGCGTGTTGAATTGAGTGATTGGCAGGAAGATGCACGTCAAAGGCTCAGGGTCTGGGGAAACAACCTGGAAGACAACGAGACTCCCCTGTCACCGCTAACGGCCGTTGATCCTCAGGCCTTGTCGCCGCCCGCCGACCGACCTGACACCGTGCGCCCACCCGTCAGACTTCTAAATCCTCCCGGACGAGTATCCCTATCGGGAGGCGGCCAACGGCAGCGGGAAATCCCATCTCAGCTACTGCCTTCATTCAGCTCGGGCCCGGCGAGAGAGCTCTTCCCTGTCCAACAAGTAACGACGGGGGCTGGGCGAAAGTCCAAGCAAGCTTGTGGCCACTTGAAATCCAGAAACACCCGGATAGGCCCAAAAAGACAGTCGGCTCGGCAATGGTCGCCTCTTGCGTGCTGCAGTCACAGCTGACGACAGCTACTAGAGGGTTACTGGACCACAGGCAGGCTGGAAGCGCCCTGGCTGCATCACGGGACCAATGCAGCTATCTTCAACAGTGAGAAAGCACCATCAGCTATCTGCAGCCACAGACAGGGTCCAAGTATATCTCGTGTATCACAGTGCGGCCTCAGAGCCACTGAGGCGACGTCCAGAAGTCACCAACAGTCAGGTGACGGCAGATCGCGAAGTCCTGTCAACGACAAGGTCGCACAACAGCCCATTGACGGCCTGAAGCCTCCGCAGAATATGGCCGTCTGAAGAAGTCACTGGCTGGCTCCTACAATGCGCTAGAGCGGCTCGAAGATAGCGGGCGCAGAACATACGCAGGTCATTTCACCCCAGCGAAACAAACACAGGGGCCACTCCACCCCAGCGTAGCAGTCAGGTCATTGGCACGTAAGACTCCGAGTATTGCACGCAATGTCCGCTCCTTTTGGCAATGCGCCCAGGGGCGAGTCCAAATGGAGAGACCTCTGGGCGGTTTCGAGGTGGCAAGCTTGCAGCATGGCCGCGTCGGCAAGACCAGTGTTTGCTCAGGAAGGATTCTATGTGCCAAATTGCAGGCGTCAAGGCCCGGAACGTGAGGCTCGGTGAGCTTTCCCAGTGGAGCATGCCCGCAACTTCTCAGACGGGGCACCGACATGGTTCACGAGCCCGCAGACCAGGCCTCTGAGGTTTGGTGGACAACATCCCTCGGCGGCCATACCGTCCAGAGCAGGTCTGAGATGGCCCCGAGATTCTAGACGTCAATGGCATACAGCGACGACGACGACAAATTCGGAGACTTACAGCACGCTAGGACACTTCTCTCCGACACGACAGGCAGCGAACAAGGCCCCGCTCTCCTGAAGAAGACACGGCGCCGAATTGTTTCCACGTCTTATCAGCAACGCGGCGTTTCGCGATGACTGCGTCTCGGGACTTGCCACGGGGTGGCGTAGCCGTCCTCTCTTTACCTCGCCTCGCTTGCTCTCGCCAAGGGGACAACTCGGATAATTAACGCTGCAGGGCTAGCTGTCAGTCGGCGACTGTGGATCTGGGGACGGGTACACCAGACAGTTGTGGAAGCTCGGCACGACAATGATGTGACGAAGGCCCGATCGACCAAAATGAGGCCTGTGTTGGCGTTTATGCCTGCGAATCTGAGAGGCCTTGTGATGGGAGCGGTCTGTACATTTGCTCACGACACCAGGTTTCGCATTGGTTACAACGACGTACATGTCAAATTCGCAGTTTCGTGGCTCCGCACCGGTCGGTCAATCAAACGGGTCGCCAGGTGAGGGGAAGGCCCAGGGCATGGATGGAATGGTCCTCAGCGAGAGAACGAAAGCTTGCCCGTTACATGCGTGCGTGCTGCAGCTTAGGCCCTGAAGGCGCAGCCAAAGTCAATCAGGTGATGGGAGCCCGGGGTGGTTTCAATGGGGGACTGGCTGCTCGCAACCACCATGTCCGTCCAGACCGGCACTGGAGACGCCGAGACCAAAGGGCACTGCGGTTGCGGCCTCCGTCGACGGCTTGTGATCGCCGCGCTCGACGACATTGGTCATTGCAGAATCCCACTCTGCATCGCGGTATCAGGTTTGGTTATCTATCTTATCGCGACTATCTTCAGCACTCGACAGCCTCCGGAGAAGCTCGAATCCACCTGGGGTTCGCCCTTGGAGAAGGTGGCAGGAAAATTGGAAACGGCAGATAAGCAGCCATTAGATCTGCTAGGGGATATGAGATATGACAGACAACGGTGTGGGAGGGCGGCCGATACAACGCTTCAATTTCTGAGGCCCTTCGCCGGCCCCAGGTCTCAGCAGTTGATTCTGGCCGAGGCACATGCTTTCCCGGCAACGTTTCCAAAGCAGGATGCCTTTTTCGCCATGCCAACAAGCAGGCTCCCGGGCCGCAGACAACGACATGGGCCGTTTGTAATTTCTGACGAGAAAATGACGGGCTGATCACGGACAAAGGGGGACGAGAACCCCAGTGGGCTCATCTTACGTCGCGTCAAGTGCCGCTATGTGAGGTGAGATGCGACAGCCACGACCAATGGCCATAGCTCCATGCAGAGAGACCATCAGAGAGATGCAGGGACATGCTTCATCGAGGTGGGAGTTGACGCTGGGCAACTCAACCGGTGAAAGCCGAGCTGCTGTCAACCCCAAGAGGCCCAGGAGCTACCTCCGAAGGCTCCAGAGCACTATCTGGCGATGCTACGGTCTCACGCAGCATGTGCCTTCAAAGGCAAAATGCTCCTTTTTACGCGGGCAAGACTAACTTTGGCCTGCGATGCACCCTAAATCCGGAGCTGTTTTACGCAGACGTACGGCCCCGAAAGTGGCTAGACACAGCCCTACCACGACGTCTCAACCTTGGCCTTCTCTCGTGTGTACCTCTACTACGTACGTCTGGCTGACGACGGCGGGGGGCCGAGATGGTGGGAATGCTCAACGGTCCTGAGTCCACACTGCGCCCCCCCCTCGCTTCGGTTGACGACATGTCTGCCAGGCTCATTTCTGGCTCCTGGATTTACCCAGCACGGGCCGGCTTGGCGGCAAACAAGCGTATCCACATCTTCACCGGTCACCCAAGTTGAGCAAGTGCAATATGATCGCCCCTAGCACCGCTGCCCGCAGATGGGCTTGGTCCAACATTGCTGGCCCAGCCCATGCCTTGACATGACACGGTGCAGCGCGCGCTGCGGGCCTCGCCGCACCCGCGAGCCGCTGACCAACGACATTATCCCGCTGTTCTTGCTAGATGTCGGTCATGCTGGCTCAACCCGTGGTTGAGTGGCGGGATGGATGATTGCCAGAGGCCTCAGACGGTGAGGTTCCGGGAAGAGACGGAAAAGACTACGGCAACACGGCTGGACGGCATTGATGCCCATCATCATGGTCTGGAAACAAGGACCGTCGTCACGAGACACGACCTGGCCTTTGTCCGAGTCTCACTGTCAGTAAGCATTACGGCGTACATACATGCCATGCCGACAGACCGAGCGAAGGCCTTACGCACACCTCCTTACACGGGCATGGAGACAGACACCCACACCGGCCGCGGCCAGGACGACGCTGTCGTTGTCGCTGTCGTACAGCGCCCAAAAGGTACCGCCAATGAGGGCCTTGCCGTGCCTGACGCGCTCTTGCGCCTGCGTCGCAGCGCATCGCCGCCGACCCGGGAATTCCCCCCAATATCTGATCTCATTCATGTACGTTTGCGCTGGCACGACGATGCCCGACATTCAGAATTCGCCTTTTTTTTCTTTTTTTTTTTTTTTTTTTTTCTTTTCCTTTCCCCGCGTCAGCTGAGACGCACCAAGTCCCAATTGCCTGCAGAGACGACTTGGGCACGTAGACAGCAGGTGTCCGTCTGCCACCATCCGGGCTGGACAGCAATTACCCGCCGCGCGCCCATCAACCAGAACTTTGGTCCAAGATGAATCGGCGATTTCACTTACACCCCACGACGGAGGCACGTCTCTGACCTCGTTCCACGGTCCAAGAGGGATGTAAACCACTTCAGATGACCAACCCGTCGAGCACACTAGACGCCACTAGCCCCCACCCCTCTGCCAGTCTCTTGTTTCTCAAACCTCCCACGCTGGGCAGGTCGTTGTCGGCGCCGGTCTTCGCACTAAGATACCGTGACCGCACTACTGTCGACGGCCGCCGGTGGCTTGCGGAACGGGCAGCTCAGCGACCGACGGGCACCAAGAATCCTTGCCCGGCCTGGTTGCCCCTCCCAGTGTTCTTCTCGCCAACGTGGCGGAAGAGACAAAGGTCTCACTTCTCACCAAGTCTACCCCACGCCAATATGCCCATCCGATGCCGCGAACTCGGACATCCTTGACCCCTATCCACCGGGACCCCCTTGCCCCCCTCTGTAGTACACCTGATCTCTCACCGAGCCAACATCGCCGTCCTCTGGCCATCATCTGTGACAAAGTCGAGAGACCACGGCGGGAAAAGAGTGGGCGGCACCGGGCCGCGTGGGATGACAAGTGCTAACCCTACCCACGCGTGCCTCCACCTCGCGCTCTCACTCGACAAGCCGTCCAGAAACCAAACGCAAATCAACGGGTTTTCGGTATCATATCTCGATGGGGAAGACGGAGGTGGCTTGCGGATACGGATACTGTGTCTTTGCTGATGCCTCTTTGCCAACCCGAGGCGAACGACGATGGCCCAGGTAACACTGATTGACTGGCAGGACTGAACCCCAGGTGCCCGATATCAGTTCTCCGATTTCGACGTGTTTCTCTTGATGTCCCAGACTCGCTCTTCTCAATTCGTCTCGTTTGTAAGCACGCCCGACGACGACAAGCGGCGCTGCACGGCGACATTGCACAGCATGCCTATGCTGCCTCACCTCCTCACCGGTCAATCCTCCTCGTGCCTCGTCGCTCCGACATCTCCACATTTCTCTTTCCCACTTGCCTCCTCCGTCCTCCCCCCGCCACCACACACACACACACACTTACACACAGAAGCAGCACATACACACACTCATACACATTCATGCGCACTTACAGAAGCGTACACAAGCATACACACGAAGCACGAGCAAGCACACGCAACGCAGCGCACGCACCATCTACCCAAAGGACAAGGCAAGGCCAGGGCATGGCAGTTCGTCTCGCGAACCCAAGGAAATGCGGCACCACATATCAAACCCTGTGACGTGTGTGTGTGGTAGCGGTGGCAGGCGCAACCCAACTGCCATTCTCCTCCACCACCCCCTTTCCCCCTTGCAACCCTCAACGCACTTCAAAGCCTGGGCTAGTAGTAGGCGGTGTATTGGAGGGAGAGCAAGGGAAGGTCCAGTTCAGGCCAGTCCTTGAGACGAGGAGAAACTAAACGACCTTGATGGCGGACGCGGTCTCCGGCTTGTCATCTAATCTCCTCTCATGTACGAACAGATGCGGTGTAAGTGTAAATGTAAGTGGTGGTGGTGGTGGTGCATGCTCCCTGATGCGAATACCGGCACCTGCAAAATGAATGTTACTGCGGGGACAGGCTTGGCTGATGAACTGCTAAAGCAAATGTGCAGAAACTTTAGTTTTTTGCTCTCTTTTTGAATTTCTCTCTTTCTCCCATCTCTGTCTGTCTGATCTGTTTTGGACGGCCCCCTGTACAACGGTGTGCATCCGCTGTTGGTCGTACTGGCTGGTGGTTGTGTAGTAGGATACGGTGCTGCTATGTGCATCATAATAATGCTGCAGCTCCCCGCCCTGTCGTCTCCCGAGACAAAAACGCCCCGATTCCCTGGGTATCGTGACGACAGGACAGGAAAACCAACAACACAAAGTCGAGAGAGAAATAAAAACCAAGGAGAAAAAGAACAAGTGAACCATGCAGACCAACAGGTTTTTATCCCGTAGATACATAAGATATGCAAAAAAAAAACCAAAAAAAAAACCAAAAAAAAAAACCCCAAAGACACCCCGAAACGCATAATCCCGAATAACCAACCCAACCCCCAGGGAGAGGGAGGGCGGCGGTGCATGTTTCCAAAAAGTCCCCTCCAGTCCCCCCTTCCACCCCTACTTACTCCCCTCCCAAAGAGACATGAAAAACCCCCACCAACAAACACCATCCATCCCATGAAACATTCGCCGGAGCAATGCTGCAAGCGTCTTGGTAGAGACCGTCGAAATTCAAAATTGTTGTTGGTGTACCTTGCGCCGTCCAGTGCGAGTGTGGGTACGAGTGCGAGTGTGTGCGTGAGATAATAGTAGTAGTAGTGGTGGCGGCGGCGGTTGTGTTTGATAGTCGCCAGTCCAATCCAAGGGGGAGAAAAAAAAAAAAAAAAAAAAAAAAAAAAAGAGCAAGCAAGGAAATGGCTCCCGAGCCGTAGATTAGAGCCGAGCCAGACGCGGGCCTTGTCGGCTAATGCAAGACCGCGCGACGCGCAAGGGGTGCTGCACTGCTGGATTGATTGTCGCTCTCTGCATCCCTCCTCCCTCTCTCCCACGGTAGTGGATGGGTGTGGTGGGTTGGGGACCATCGCGCGTCTGTCGACCGGGGGGTCGTTTTCTTCGGACTGGACTGGCTGGCTGGCTGGTGGACGGACTGTCACAGCCCCGTGGGGGCCCCTTCGTCGGCGCTGGCGCCCGCACAAAGTTGAATAGTCCGCGGCGCCGTCCTTCCCTTCCCTTGCGGTGTCTCCCGCCGTGTTTGGTATCGTGTGTTCCGTATTTTCCTCGTGTGTGTCCCGAAATTCTGTTGCGTTTTTGTTTCCGTCCCTTGATAATAAAATGTTGTTGAAAGAGCCCGCTTTGCCTTTTAAACGCCGTTAATCCCCCTCCCCAGCGCCCTTGAAATGCTCCCCGCAGATAAATAAAATGAAAACGCCGTTGCCGGGTGGCAGGTTTGCACCCGCGTGTAGACTGTTTTTCTTTGGTTGTTGTTGAGAAATGTTTCCCCCTCTTTTTCAATGTTTCCCCCTCTCTTTCAATGTTCGTGGATGGGTGGAAGGTCGACCACCATGTGGTAAAGGCGTGGGCGATACCCAAACGAGCGCCTTGCTCCGACCAGCGATGATCCCTCTCCACCGTCCCGTCTCCCCTCTAGCGCTGCAGTTGGGGAATTTCAGAAGGAGAAAAAAAAGTTGGCGCCGTCCTGTCGTCCAGTTGCTTGTCGCGGAACGCTGCGTTAGCGCGATGCAGCTCTCGTTGACCGGGTTGTCGTGTGTGCATCGGTTTCGCAGTAGTGGGAGGCAGGCAGGACGACGCCCCTAATCCTTGGAGCCGACATTTTCGTATGCTGCGTCTGCGTGTGCGTGTGCGACGAACGACCATCCGCAATGTCTTGTCCCGCTGAAGAAAAAGAAAAAAAAAAAAAAAAAAAAAAAAGAGGAGAAGGAAAAAGCAAGGCCGATGTGAGAGAGAGCTACCCCCTCTCTCTCATTCATCCCATCCGCGAGAAAGCTCATCCCGGGAGGTCGGAGGGATGGCAGCAAAGGGGTCGAGAAATGCGAGATGTGATAGACCGAACGCGCTGCTCCCCGGATCTGCGTCCGCGTGTGTCGCTCGCTGGTGTATGGATGGATTAGATGCGCCGAGTGTAGAATCGGAGTAGGCTGACAGCAGCTCGGAGGCATCGTCTACAGGCCGATGGGCGTGTTGTTGCGCTTGATCATGCTCTCCCAAACAATCGGGGCCGACGGTTTGCATTCACCTGTGGATTGACACGTCAGTTGACATCTTGCATAAGAGAGATGGGCCATTGCGGCGGGTGCTGAGGTTCTGCGCCGAGCCAAAGGTCTCTCCCGACTTCGTGAAGCCAAATTGCTGCCCACACCCCCCATGCCAGTTCCATTTCCAGGAGCTTGGTGTTGGGTGGGGAGCTCTTCTGGGAAGGGGACCTTTTTGCAGCAGACAGACAAACACCCCTGCTTGTTAAGCGTACTGGCGAAGAATGCCGTCCGAGAGCAAAAGACAACGAGTGCGAACGAATGAGAGGGGGAGCAATGGGGAAAATCGTCAAGACGTACTGCAGACTTCGTCTCCCCTGTCAATAATGTCAGTAATTTTTTAATTTTTCTTTCTCTTGATGGTCGTTCGGAGCCCGAAGGAGAAAACCGTCGGTTTGATCGGGACGATCTCTCAGTTCGGTGGCAGAGGGGGAAAAAGCAATGTTGTGACGTACCTGTACTCAAAATGCGTTACGCACGGTGGAC
Organism: Colletotrichum gigasporum; assembly: GCA_024584535.1. Taxonomy (NCBI): domain Eukaryota; kingdom Fungi; phylum Ascomycota; class Sordariomycetes; order Glomerellales; family Glomerellaceae; genus Colletotrichum; species Colletotrichum gigasporum. Next base: position 7,497,876 of record CP077952.1, read on the forward strand.
AGCGGCGTTGCGTGCGGGTGTAAACCGGACACCAGCGAGACACGATCCAGCGGAAGTGACCGCAGTGAAACTCTCTCTAGAGCGGGAGACAGGTCAGTATGCCATCACGGTCTCCGTAAAACCCAAGGCTGGAGTGCGTACTTGAGTGTAGTCACACATGGTTCTTTTTCTTTCCTGAAAGACGGGTGATACCGTGGGCGAGGGTGAATCCAAGTCGGTTCGGTGTTGGGGTGTGTGTGTGTGTGTTAGTCGATAGGCAGTGAAGGACAGTGACTGTGAGAGACTGGGCTGCACAGGACAGGCGGAGCGCGAGGTTGACAGCGGCCTTGAAAGAAATAAACAACAAGGTTTGAAAGTGTATCCACGGCCAGAACGTGATGAAGGCTTCGTGAGAGGGAGGATGGGGTGGGCGCGATGTGTATTTAAACTCAGGGTGGTGGTTGAGGTGTGGACTTGGAGGTAGATGAGGTGTGTGTGTGTGTGTGTGTGTGTGTGAGGTACGGCTTCCGTATAAGTATAGCAAGCAGAGCAGTGCAGTCGCAGTCGCAGCGCAGCGCAGCGCAGCGCAGCGAGGGTGCTTGGAGACAGAGGGAACGAATAGAGTGGGCGACGCTAAGGGAACCCACGCAGAGAAGGTGCCTGGGACTCTCTTGCAAGGCCAGGTCCATATATAAGTACAAGTACCGCTACGTCGGAGGTATATGTGAGGTAAACAGACGGGAGAGCGAGACAGAGGGCCACTAATACTCCGTACTGAGCCTGAGCCGGGAGCGAGCCTGAGCAAGCCAGCCCAGTACAAGTATACTTGGTATGTATACATAAGGTAGCCCAGTGCCCAGTCACCAGTCGCCCAGCCAGAGCCAGACACTGACCGACAGGCATCATGGACCCAGGTTTGATTGCCCATGTTGCTTGCTGGCCCCGGAACCCAGACTGGACCGTCCAGGTCCTACCCATTCAAGAGAAGAGGGCGGGCGGATCGGGCAGGAAAATGCTAGTGTAAGGAAGGGAAAGGGATGGATGGGGTGCGGTGCGGTGCGGTGCGGTGCGGTGCGCAGTGCCGCGCAGCAGTGTGTGTGTGTGAGTGTTCAGGCTCTCTCTCTCTCTCTCTCTTTCGTTCGTTCGTTCGTTCGTTCGTCCTCAGGCTCAGGCTCAGGCTCAGGCTCAGGCTCAGGCTCAAGCCGGCCGGCGGAGGGGGTGTGCGAAAGTTGGGGCCCAAGGCCCGCCGAGGGGGGTGAGTGGGAGTGGGAGTGCGTCCTGTCCTGCGTGTGTTGTGTGTTGTGTGTTGTGTGTTGTGTGTTGTGCTCGAGGCTTTCGTACCGCACACGGTGCTTGGAGCTTGGAGCTTGGAGCTTGGAGCTTGGTGCTTGGTGCTTGCTGCGTGCTGCGCTGCGTGCTCCAATGCTTACTGCACAGCACTGGCTGGTGCCGTATTGCTAGGCATGGTACGGTACGGGGTAAGGTAGTGCTGCGTAGGGCGATGACAAGGCCTGCGAGAGACCCTTCCCTCCCCTGTCACGTTCCTCCTTTTGGCGCTCCGTTTTCTCATCGGTCGTTCGGTCTGCTCCGGTCTGGCTGTGGCCCTCTGGCTCTGCTGGCCATGCCATGGAGGCAAATAATACCCAATACCTAGTGATACCTTCAGGCCGCCTTTGCCCCCATGCCGCCAGCCAGCGACGGGAACCAACGGGAGGGTTCCATACTTTGCTGGCTTGTGGCCGGCAGAAGACGGACGGGCCAAACACAGCTCCAGAGCACGCAGCGACCGCCGTCGCCATACCGCAGTGGGCGTTTCTAGGCCTTGCCATAGGGCACTCTGCCCAAATTTGGTGCTTGACACTAGCCCGCGCCAGGGGTCATCCTCCTTCGCCGACAGTCGCAGACAAGCAACGAAACAGGCACCGGCCGGCTCGTCCCCTACAAGAAGGGCCGTCGACGGCTGCTATTCGACAGAGGCACAAGATTGGGGATTGAGAGGGGGGCCACGCAAAACGGGAGAGCCAGCGCACTTGGGATGGTGGATGGTGATGATCCCAGGCCCGAGAACATGCGCTAAACCGGGCCATGCCATACCATACCTGAAAGAGGGGATTTGGGGGAGAGGCAGAGAAAACAGAGTTTACTCACTGTGCGAAGCCATCCCTCCTTGGGACGTATCGTCGTTAGTGCTTCGACAGGGTGCCGTGCTTGCTGCCAGCTGCGGCTGCTCCTGTTGCCTCTCTCTGCTCTGCTTTGGTGCTTGCTCCCTCCCCTCGAGTCCCCTGTCTGTCCTTCACCAATAACCAGTCGACAATGGGTCCCCAGACACATGACTTCCAACTTCCAGGCAGGGATTATGGAAGCAGAGAACGTGCGTTCGCTGCGTGCCATCAAGGCCCAGAAACCGCTTGGGCGTTGCCAGGGTCCCTCGTCCAAGGGGTCTGGGCATCGCTGCTTGCTGGAGCTTCCCGTGCCCAAAAAAAAAAAAAAAAAAAAAAAAAAAAAAAAAAAGGGAAACGAGACGATCCGGGGAGCAGAAACGGTCCTGGGAGGGCGCAAAAGATGGGAATGCCACTGAGGGGCAAACTGCACCATCCTGGCTTCCCTTGGGACGCCTTGGTGACTGGTTACGCGTGAGCCCGGGCAGGGGGTGGGGGGGAGGGGGGGGGGGGGTTGACGACGAGAGAGTCCAAGACGAGATGTACTGCAAGGCGTGTGTTTGTACCTCAGTACGTCCTCGCAGAGAACGGTACCGTACCGTACACGGTACACAAATCAAAACTCCCCGCAATCGCGTCAAGTTGTCCTCAAGAGAACGCAGCAGGGCAAGGGTAGGTCGGTGCCGGCGCTGGGCTTGGCCTGATGGTTAAGCGGTACTGGTTGACGGGCGACGGCTGGCCATGGACAAGTTCAGACAGTTCCCCTTGCTAGTCTATAGTGCCCTTCTTCTCTGCGGTATTCTGCCCCCCCCCCCCCGGGAGGAGCGCCACTTGAGTCAAGCGGCATTTCCCATGTCTACTTGCAGTAATGAGACTCTGGAACGAGCATCACGGCTGCAGCAACGGCTGGACGGCTCCCAAAACGACTAGCGACGGGGAGAGGAGCTACGGAACTGCGCTAGTTGCCTCACTCTTGGCTGAGGTAGGAATGAATGGCCATCGGCCGACCGTCAAGAAGAACGACGTCAGGTATACTGCGTGCGTACCGCGTAGATTCATACCTCGGCAGTCTCATCGCCTGCTGTCATACAATGCCGTTCTTCAACCAAGCCGTCGGGCGGGACAGCGTCCACGGGCCAGAGGAAACAGACAGACGGCCAGACAGTCAGCCAGAGCCAGACACGGCACGTGGCGAAGCCCGTACTATGCAGATGCAGTAAACCCCTGCGCGGCGGAGATCATCGGCATGTTCGTCAAGGCGAAACGATGGAGACACCATCTCGCTGCTTCTTCGTACCACTTCGCGGCGGTTTATTGAAGGCGAGCCAGAGCAGCCAGGCCAGTCCGCCTCGTCCTTTCTCTCTCATTACTTACTGCTGCACTCATACTAGCTGGCAGCAGCAGCTCTCAGGGTAGTTGCCGACGCTAGCAGGTCCCGGAACTGGAGCTGGGCGCTGGCGCCTCGTGTCGAATCCTGGCTGCTGATGACTCCGATGCAGATGCCATCATCTCCGACGAGATAAGGTCACCGCTTCTTCTGCGACTGACGACATCTTCCCAGACCGTCTTTGGGCATTAACCAAGCCACGGTATTCGCCGGGATCGACCAAAAAGACTCCACGAATGAGGTATTCGTCCACTGGCCGCATCCCCCTTCCCCCCATTTATTCAATCTTTGCGCAGATGAAGACTGACACCTCTCCACCGTTCGCAACCACCGTTCGGTTCGCCCTTTTTTCGGGGTAGTTTCATATCCGCCTTGTCATCGCTCCGCGGGCTGCTGGCTGTGTACTCTGCTGGCTGTCCTGGCAGTCCTTTGCCCGACGGTCCCATCGCCATTCGACAAGCGTGCAGGCTATTCAGCCTATCCGTTGTCCCCGGCCGCTTGCCGCCCGGCCCCGTACGAGTAGTGCCGCAGTGGATTGGTCGCGCCTCGTGTCCAGCAGGGAGCGAGCCCGTCTGTCGTGATGGGGTCTTCCTCGTCAACAGACAAGAACCGTTTGACCCACCGCGGGCGAGGCCTTCCAGCCGGTCCCTTATCCAGCCGTCCATCCCGCGACCAGAAAGCACCATCGTTTGACTGCTTCGAGGTAACGGAGTAGTCTCGAACTTGCCCTTCTCGTGACTCAACAATAACCTCGCCCCCGGCATGAGGCGGCTTTGATGAAGATAGAATTTCAAACTCTGCCACGGCCCATGTCCCTCCCCCCCCCCCCGGGACCAGAATCACCGTGCGCTGCCTGCCGACGGCTGCACTGGAAATCCCAACGATCAACCCCTCGCAAAAGCTTCAGCCCCAACGAGTTAACCTCATTATACTTTTATACTTTACGTCTTGGGCGGCGACGTTACACAGGAAGAAACCTCAAAGCTTGACGTCCATCGAGTACTGCAAGTAGTCGCCAAGGCGAGCGTGTTCTCCCTCGAGTGCGCGGACCCCGCGGCGGCTATCCGGCCATCTGCTGCATAACTCGACCTCTCACGCCAGACGTATGACTGGTCACTGCACCGTTAGTTAATCATCGTTGACAGGGCAAATCTCCTGTAGACTCCGCTCGCGGTGGTGCTGCTGCCGCCTCGAACGGAGCCGAGCGTTTTCTCCGCGCCCCGAGTTCTATCAGGATCGGCATGGTGTCCTTCACGTGGTACACAGGTCTCAGTGTGCCCTTGGGGGACCTTTGAGGGGACCTTTAGGGTGTTGCTTGGACCAGGGCGCGAACTTTGAGTCTCGATGACAATGTCTCTGCAAGGTCAATTCTGCATGTCAGCGCGCTTTGATAGGAGACCAAAACTCTCTCTCTTGTTTTCTTGCATTTGGCAGGCGGGGTCGACTTGACGAGAACCGAGCGCGCAGGCGAAAATGATGTGTCTCTTGAGACATCAGACAAAATGCCTCCAATCCTCGTCCAGCCCAGGAGGTCTCCTGATGCCACACCGACGTGTTCAACCGATGAATCGCAGGCAACGGAGAGCGGTGCGTTCTCCGATACACCTGGATGCCGATGTTGTCAGTAGTTGGTCGAGGCCATCTGCCAGGGCAACCAGCATTTTCCATATGCCCGAGCCAACCGGCGAAATGCAAACCACCAAGCATTCGACGGTCGAGTAATATCCCCCCCCCTGGCGCCAGCCCTTGGCTGTTTAAACTTTGGGAAGGGGTCCAGGTGCGGGCGTATTGCAAACCCTCTTGTCCGCAACGAGAACTCGATGAGCCCTTCGCTCCACACTCGGTCAGGTTGCCTTCAGGGGTTCTGGCCCCGCCAGCTGCTGTCACGAGTGGTTGTTGAGGGACGCAGGTCGTGAGATTGACCGCCAGCGAGTCAGGTGAACCCTTGCCTTGAAGAACTGTCACCCCGGCTGGAGCTTCTAGCTCCGTTCTAGCGCACTTGCGATGGGTTGTTGAAGAACCACTGAACCAGAACCATGAACACCACTTCTACACGACTCGGCGTGCTTGTGAGATTGTCTTGTGATGCGAGTTTCCTGCAGGCGGCGGCCAGGCAGGGCTGAATATAGAAACGGGCCCCCATGAGACGCGTACCAAACTTTTGAACCAAACCTTTGATGAGTTTGAAACATGTCACCTCGCGATCATCGGGGCGCAATGGCTTCATCAGTCGCTTTTCCGCCGACAGCTCCAAAGAGGACCAGGGTAGGCACCCAACGGCCTGGCTCAGGAGCATCGGTGGCTGGCGCGAGTGCCGTTATATCCCAGCCAAACGAGCCAGTTGACCAATCAACGGGGATTCCGGCTGGCTGTCTCGCCGTCCCAATAGCATGGATCCGGAATGTGATTCGTAAAGGAATGCGGACTCCATGTCCGATATGGGTATTTTCCGCTGGGGCTTCATTTAACATGGCCAGTGACCCTCGTTCCTGTCCGGTCGCTGTAACGCAAATTGAATGAGCTGCGACAGGCCTCCATCTCAAATCTTTCCTCGCCGAGCGGCGGCGAGGGCGACGACCCAAGGTCCAAGGGCCCAAGGGGACGCGACCACAATGAAGATTGATGTGGTCGATCGCCATGTGGATATGCATCGAAATGCCCACGGGACCCGCCGCCGGCAGCAGCCTTCGTGCAGTGTTCGGTGTTCACTGCGAGTGTGACGGCCCAGCTAGCACGATTAGGCAGTTGTTTCCCCCAGTGTGTGCGAGGGCGCTCGACGTGCAGGTTTTCTTTTCTTCGGTCATCAGCCGAAGTTGTCGTCACGTAAGTGGTCAAGGCCATTGACGGTTGTTCGCGAGGATGGCTCAGATCCTCAGCTGGCCACCGCTCAGGCTTGACGAACCCGACATGCTCCGTCTCGACATTATGTCGGTCCAGATCAACGCGCCCAGCCCTCTTTTGACTGATGTGCTTTCGACATGAAGGCCATCGAGATTGTAACGGCATTTGGCGGACGTTGGATTCCCGAGAGCGAGCCACTGAGTCAGGACCCCAAGCAGAAAAAGAAAAAGAAACGCATACTGCCTATTGCAGCCATTGTCATTTCGCAGTGCCGCCCGGCTGGCTGGCTCGCTTGAGCGGACGGTTCGTCCCACCCGCGCTCCCGTTTGCTGTCCGTCTGCACCTGTGGAGAAATAGGGATGGATGGGATGCCACCACCGCGCCCTAGCCTGGCGGGTTGACCTGCCCCAGATGTGCCATCCTGCCGGGAGGCATACGTCTCTCGACAGGCTACTGAAACATCATCTTTCGTACCGAACCTGACCGATGCGGAGCTCTCCGACTTCTCCCACGCCGGAACGCGACTGATTGGTGTGGCTGGCGACCTCGCAGATCTCCATCGGGTCTTTTTGGGCCGGATCCTCGAGGTTGATTGGTTTGGCGGAAGCTTCACACCGACATCCTCGCCGACAGCACGGTGGTAACGGGCTCTTCGACTAGAGACATGGTGGTGTTGGATTCAGGTAGCCGAGGAGATCCCACTATCACTGCGATGGTGAAAGAGCCGGCTGAGTTTGGTTGAAGGTTCAGAGTTGGACCTTCCTTTGGAGTCCTCATTCTTCGACGGAACACTGCCCGAGCATCTTCGGCTCCTGTTCAAGGCGGAATGAGATGCTCTCGCCTAGCACAGCCTTCGACGACAGCTCAACGCCTCTGGGCTTAGCTCCCACCAAGGGACTCACCGGTTGTTGCGAAATTCCTGGCTGCTGCCCGACTGCTTTCCCCACTGTATCCTTCGTCCGAAGGATCGACCCACGTTGCCGTGCCTTCGGGTCACTATCCCATTTGAAGCGATGGCACGGCATCAACAACAGGCACGTCGTAGGCGGGCCCTCTAAGTGCGGGGAGACCGAGGCTTTGTCTACCGGTGGCGCTCTGGCAGCAACGTATCACATCCACGGATCTCTGCTTGGCTTGCTCGTTACTGCCTGAGGACGATGATTAACCAATGTGGTCGGCCCGAGCAGCAAGGCACCGTAGACCGGCAATATTGAGAGCCCCATCTTGGAGGCGAAGGGGGCCGGGCCAGTGGCCATGCCGGGGATCCTGTCATTCTGACCGCTTCTTGTCTTCGGAAAGGTGGGCATCGATCTACCGGGATTGCGTCTGGCAAGTCACGGAAAGAGTGACGATGCCGAGGTCGCTCTGCAGGGTTGGGGGATGGACAACACGACTGCAGGTGGCTCTGCTGCACGGAGGCGAGTTGTGGTCCAAGGACATATGCCGGGATGGAAGTATGTCTCGCAGAGAGGCTGGCCGGGGAAGGCAGTATCAGACTAGTGGAAGAGAATCATCCCCAGACCGCTCAATGCTCCCAGGACTCGATGTCCTCGTGGGAATCTCGGTCGAATTTGCTTTGCATGTCGACGTTCGTGTTCTGGTTTCTGTTGCCGTTATTGCTCTGGTGTCCCAAGTTTTCGCCCCGATGACAACTACAGCCACAGGTATATTCGTGGTACAGGACACCGTGATGGTGGTTTGGGGCATAGAACCGATGTATCATCAGACGAGCGTTCCTTCTGTTGCTGCAGATACTTTTGCTTGATGATGTGGAATTTGATTCCACCAGAGACGGACCGTGATGTTGAGGTACGAAATAGCAAGGCGAAAAGGAGCCAAGTAACACGACTATTTACACAGAGGTATTCAACCCATTTTATGCTTATTCCCAGCACCAGTACACATTGTACCGTGACATTGGTGGGCTGACGTTCGTTGCTCTTCTACGGCCCTGAGTGGTCCAAGGGACATGATGTGGCGACGAGATGAGTAACTAGGAAGAAGTTGAAAGAGTTCAGAAGGTTTCCGGCAGAAGTTCAGCCTGCCGACGAGTTCAACGATCGAGTCCGACTCTACAGCTCCAAAGGGGGCATCAACTACTCCGCTTGCCATTCTAATAGCAGGCTGATAATATCGCAAGTGCTATATTCTGTCTCGACAGTTCATGTCTTTTCGCTGCTTTCGCTGACAAAGTTTAGGGCTTACAGTAGCATGTGCTATCTCTGCGAGAAATATGCCCCGATCGATGGCATTGACGCCTAAGACGAGTCGATCGATCCGATCAAGACAGGAGCTAAGATCGTTTCCCACGAAGAGATCAACTGAACTTATGATCAATACCGTAATATCGTCAGGCGGTACCAAGTGTCGGCGTTGGGGAAGGATATTCTGAATAGCAGGACTTCATAGCGTATATACCAATACCACGCACGCATCAATTATCGGACCATGTTTGGATCGAATGTATCCTGAGCCCTAGCTCGTGCGGAAATCCATGTGTTTTATGGCTATTTAAGTAACCTTCAGCATCAGCTTCGATTCTCAGTTCTTGCACTTACTTGAATTTGTGGTCTAAAGCAGCATGCAGACAGGCTACCAGGTAGACATGTCTCGGGAGCCGGCTTGCGTGCTCGATCCTTAGTTCTCAGTCCGGAAGAGCGCACACCACTCGGGTACTGTGTCCGGGGGATGCTCAAAGGCTCAAAGCGGGGTATTCAGCTTGGAGGCGAGGCATCTTGCAACTCCCATAAGCCCCAGCTCAATATCTCGGGCATTTGTCAACGCTGGGGAACATATCAGAGTATACTCAACATGCCCTCCTCATCTTCCACTGGCCAAGGACCGACCCCCTGACTCCGACTCTCATCGGGCCCTTTCCATAACAACTACTTCTAGACCATTTGAAGTAACGTCGACCGATGCCATTGCCGATACAGAGAAAATGGCATGCCAGAAGGAGGCCGCGGAGCCTGTCCGCGTGACGCGTGAAACCTCTGCGAACCGGGAGTACTCCGTCTTTTCTCCAGCACTGCGCAGATACCTCATCTACCTTCTCGGCCTCCTCCTAACCCTGTCCACACTCACAGCAACCATCTACTTCCCGCTGATACCCATGCTCAGCGCCGAGCTGGGCGTCTCCATCCAGGCCATCAACCTAACGGTCACCGTCTACGTCGTGGTCCAGGCCGTATCACCCGCCTTCTTCGCCTCCCTCGCCGACGCCGTCGGCCGCCGCCCGAGACGGCGAGGAATGTTGTGGGAAATGGGAGTCTGCCTGCGACGGGGACGTGGCGGACTTGGGCGCCTTTGCCCAAGGCGTTTAGAGGCCGAGGCGACAGTGAGCTGATGACATGGCAGAAACTGGAATGGAAATGGCAGCCGCTTCAGGCCCTGGACTCGTTTCGCATCATCTTCTATCCTGAAGCCGCGGCGGTTCTCTGGATGATCGCCTCTTCCTACACGGTCTACTACACTTTCCAGGTGGCCATCCCGGTCATCTTCTCCGAGATCTACGGATACAACGAACTACAGATCGGCCTCGTGCTGCTCCCCGGTCTAGCCGGCATGACGCTCGGCGGCCTGTTGGCTGGCAGGCTCCTGGACAGAAACTTCGCCGCTGTTGCAGCCGCTGGTCGATGCGGTAGGTCGGGGTTGGTATTTCACCATGTTTATCGTATTTATCGGCACAAGTGGCTTGGTGTCTATGGTGGTGAGTCGGTTAAAGGGGAAAGCTTGGCGAAGGCGAAGGCGAAGGCGGGGAAATACTCAGTCAGATGGTACATGACCACAAAAATGATGTTTCTCACAGCACTTATGTTGGCATACAACTGAACTTCAGGCTGAGTGAGCGAAATTCTCTCTGTCTGTAATGGTATCGTCTATACATCGTCAAAACCCCAAGCCTCTCAACCGAACCCACCCCTACTGACACTCAACCCCCAAACCAACCACCAAGGCGTCCTGAAACGAAGAGTCACAATCAACGAACTGCAAGTTTAGTCGCCGTAGTACTCCTCCAACTCCTCCTCATACTCCTCTCGTGCCTCCCTGAGATCTTCGCGATCGCTGCTGCTCGCATCAGACCCACACGCCTCCTCTCGCGCCCCCTCGTACTCCCTCCGCGCCTCGCGCAGTGACTCCCGATCGCTCTCGTCGCGCTCGTACGCCAGCTCACGGTAGTGGTCCTCGGATCCGGACGAGCTGCTGCCGTCGTCGTCGTCGTGGCGGCGGTGGTGTTCATGATCGCTATCCGAGTCGGAACCTGTAGCCATGTTAGTATGACACCCAAAAAAAAAACAGAATAATTGACATACCCAAAGCGTTGGCGATGAGAGCGCCGCCGATGGCGCCAACAGCAAGACCGCCCGCAACGCCGAGAAGCATATTCCCGTTGCTGCTCTTCTTCTTTTTCTTCTTCTCCCCCTCTCCGGCGTAGCTCTGCTCGTAGCCCTGGCCATAGGACTGCTGTCCGTGAGACTGACCGTACGACTGGCCCGGCTCGTACCGTTGCTGCTGGTGCTGGCTTTGCTCGTATTGTTGGCCGGCGTAGTACCCTGCACTGGCTCCCGCAACCGCGCCGGCAGCAGTGGCAGCAGCCGCGTATTCTCCGTAACCGGGTTGGGGAGAGTGGCCTCCGTATCCAGGCTGGGGCGAATGTCCTCCGTACCCGGGCTGGGGCGAATGTCCCTCATACCGCGGCTGCTCCCCGTACGGCGACGGCGCGGCAGGCGGCTCCCACTGCGTCGTGTTGGTCGCCATGTTGACGTAGTACCACCGGCCACTGTGCTCGTCGAAGCGCTTCGTCCAGCCCTCCGGCAGACGCGGCGAGGGAGGCCGTCCATAGCCGTGCGGCGGCGGCGGGTACGGGCTCGAAGCATGGTGAGGCGAGTCCGTGGGGTACGGAGCCGACTGGTCACCATATCGTTGAGGCTGAGGGTGCGGCGAATCTGAAGGGTAGGGAGGCTGCTGGCTGCCGTAGGCGTAACCGACGGCGGCCCCGTAACCAGCGTAGGTGCCCGAGCTGTCGCCGCCTTCGTGATGGAGTGCCCTCTCCGGGTCGGAGGTGCCCCAGGCGTTGGGGTGCTCGCGCTTGTACTCGTCGGCGCCATTCTGCGGGCCGCCAGCATAGCCCGAGGGGGGCCTACCGCTGTAGCCTTCCTCGGAGATGCCGTAGTTGCTGTATCCAAAGTCCTTGGGTGCTGTGTGAGCTGTCAGTGATGGCTCTTGAGGTGGAGTGAGTTAAAGCGAGGCGCATGGTCTCACCGTACTGTATCTCCGGGTCGTCGGTGATGCTGAAGCCGCCCAGCTGGGACGCCAGCTTCGCGACGTCAAAGTTTCCGAAGAGCGACATGGCTGCGATGGCGAAGATGTCTTCTTCTTCTCACGGTAGGTAGCGACAGTCGAGTATGGGAAAAGCGGAAGAGGATGAAGGCGTCGGGCGCGACACTGTTGTTGTCGTTGTTGGGCGATGGTCAAGTGACGCACGCGGACACGGGTGTTGTGAAGTGAATCAGAGTCGGGCCACGAGGGGCTGAAAAATCAGATGCGCCAAAAAAGAGGCCAACCAGCCCGCAAGACCCCTCGTGCCGCGGGATTCGTAATACGGTCCCTTGGGCTGCAGACGTGCTGCACGTCAGATTGGTTTACCGGAGACGATGCGATGCACCTCCACGTGTTCTCGGTAGCTCGGAAGGGACTCGTTGCTTGGTTTTCTTGGAGGAGGGGCTTTTGTGTTTCCAAGTACTACAATACAAGTACAGGTATGCAGGAGTAGGTAGTGGAAGTGGGAGGGGTTCTCTCAGCGCTGTACCTAAAGCTCAGCGCTGTACCACATTACCTCCACTGGCTAAGGTAACTCTCTGTATGTCACTAAAGGAGGGGCACGAGGAGGGGCACACTGGACGCTGGGGAGGGACACCGCGGCCTCCGATTGTTGTTATGTTACCTAGTACCTTACCTTGCCTACGGTAGCCAGCTCACGCCGACACTTTTAAACAACCCTTCATTAAGGCAATTCACGGCCCTTTTTACTGGGACCCCCACGCTCTGCGCGCATCGTCTGAACTTGGCCCTCGGGACCACCCGCCCATGCCTTGCCGTAGGGCTGAGGATGCTGCATTCTGCATTCTGTCTGCATTCCTCTGCATGTTTACGTTACAGACTCAACATCAACATACCTAGGTCCATTGGCAAACAAACCTCGCCACGGCATCCATGCTGCAGTCACAAGTCACAAGGTGCAAAATCAATCTCATACTAGCCGCAAACTCGTCATCATTCATTCATACCATCCGTCCCTAATGGTCGCGGAAGGCAAGCAAAGGGTATAAAACTGGTCTCGACAAAGAATCAAGCAACAGAAGACCAACACGCCTGCCTCGCCGGCGACGGCCGAGGATGCTTAAACCGACAAATATCAAACAGTATAAAAACCAGAACCTCTGAACCTGACTTAAAAAAGATCCCAAACTCCAACAGCTATGCTTGTGCCTGTTCCTTTATGGCCGTGTGAATGCAGTTGGTCGCTCGCAATGCTGTTTCCTCCCATCCTCTTCCTTCCTTGAATGAATTCCACCCTTCCTCCTCAAATGCTTCACTTCTTCACTCACTTCTTCTCTGCAATTCGTCTGCTGCGCTTGGCAGGTGTTCCGTTGGCGCTCAGGCCCAACTCCTTCTTAGCCGCAGCAGTTACCTTCTTCGGCTTGCTGACCTTGGCTCCTTCCGTCTTGGGTCCTGCGGCCGCTGACGACGCTGCCGGCTGTCGCACCTTGGTCGTCTTCGGCGTCGAACCTGTTGTGGTCTTCGTCGTGGCCGCGCTTTTCTTGGTAGCGCTGGTGCCAGCGGCCTTTCCTTTGGCCCGCGTAGCCTTGCCGACCTGCTTCTCCTCGGCAGGGCTGAGGGGAGATGACGGAACTTCGGCAGGGGGTTCCTCGGACTGGCTTCTAGCCAGTTTCTCAGCCCACTGGACCGTCTTGCCATCCTTCCTGGCAGCCGCGGCCGCCCTTGTCTCGACTGTGGGGAGCGCGTCCTTCAGCTGGGCAAGGACCTGGTCGGCAGGTATCGCGCCGCCCTTATTGGCGCGGGTGTTCTGTCTGGTGACCATCGCAAGGTCCTTCTCGCCGTTCCTCATCTTCGCGTATCCTTGGTGCCGCATCGGAATCTTAGTCGCGGGCGGCGCCTCTCCTCGCTCAGCGGCGCGCTGGGCGCGTGTCCGGACACCCGCGGTGGGGGCAATGGGCTCTTCTGCCCCCTTGTTCGTGAGCTGCTCAGTCTTCTCCGTCTTCTCAATCTTCTCAATCTTCTCAGACTTGTCTGGCTTCTCAGATTTCTCCGGCTTCTCCGCCTTCGCCTTGCGGGCCCGCTTCGGGGGCTGCTTCTCCGGAGACTGCTCTGGTCCCTCGACGTCGTCAGCCTTTCTCTTGATTTTCTTGGGGCTTGGGCTGTTGGCGTCTAGGACTCCAAGAGGCTGGCGGGAGGCCGAGATCGCCGGAGAGCGTGCAGGACCAGACCTCGAGCGGTCGGAAGAGGGCGCGGTAGAGAAGGTAGGAGTATCAGCCCAAATACCCTTGGGGCACTCGGGAGTCGCGGCCAGGACGATGGGGACGCTGGCAAGGAGCGAGGAGGCTGAAGGAGCGGTGGCGGCGACCGTCGGGGTCGGAGATGACGAGGAAGGCGCAACGGGGGTTGCGGCTTCGGCAGCCTTTGCTGCCTTCCGGGCGGCGTGGCGGGACATGAACGCCAGAAGCATGGCCTTATCAGCTTCGTCATCCAGAACAGCCGCCGCGGGGACCTCCAACACCTCCTCTTCCTTGCTCTGCTCTCCCTGTCCCTTGATCTCGTCCTCGTCCTCAACCTTGTCCATCTCCTCGTCCTTCTCCTCTTCGTCTTTTTCTTCAGCGACCGGCGAGGGCGAAGGAGACTCCAGGGAGAGAACCGCAGGGGAAGCGGGGGTGGCGGCGACGACGAGTGAGGCGGAAACAACGGATGGAACGGAACTAGCGGGCGAGGCAGGGATGGAAGACTCCTGCTCACTGGCAAACAGAGCTGCATGTTCGTCCGACACCTTAAACCGAACAAACAAACGGCCGTCCTCTCTGCTAACAACGACCTTAGCGTCCTTGACCTCCTTGGCCTCCTCGAACACACGGGCGAGAGACGCCAGAGCCTGGATAGGCGAGCCAGGGCGATCCTGTGAGGACCCGAAGATATCGGGGTTCTCCCTGACATCAACGACGACGGAGGCAGGGGAGGAGCTTCCGTTCGGGGTCCCGCCAGCAGAAGGAGCTGGTGAAGCCTGAACAACCGCCGCAGATGCTAAATCAACCTCGAGGGGATTATGCACCGCGGGGAGCTCAACCGCAAAAGCGGGAGCACCCACCAACAACTCGGATGCTGGATCGCGAAGATCCTGCACCGCAAGAAGCTGGCCGGAGCCGGCAACAGGAAGGGATGCCCGGCGGAGAGGGGTAGAGAAGGACAAGCGTCGTCCAGCTGGGAGGGAACGGCGGGCGCGTCTCTTGAACGGAGACTCTGGAGTGGCCTCGAAAGGATTGCGGTTCTTAAACACGACCATGCGGCTGGCGGCGACTTCGTTGCTCTCTGGCATGCTCTCGGATTCCTTGGCGCCTTCGCCCTCCTCAGCTTCCTCGGTCTCACTTGCTTTGCTGGGCGATGAAATGAAAGAGGGAACCTGGAAAGTGAAGCCAGGGCCGATAGGAGAAGACAACGGTTCGGAGATAGGAGTAGGCTCGGGGACGGTGACCAGAGCCGCAAGCTTGGCGCGCAAATTGTCGGCACCCTGGTCCAGTCGGTCCTTGCGCTTAGCGTTGGACT
This sequence comes from Colletotrichum gigasporum, assembly GCA_024584535.1. Lineage (NCBI taxonomy): Eukaryota > Fungi > Ascomycota > Sordariomycetes > Glomerellales > Glomerellaceae > Colletotrichum > Colletotrichum gigasporum. The sequence continues at coordinate 7,513,074 of CP077952.1, forward strand.
GGTGAGTTGCGGTAGACGGGAAGTGCGGCAACTTGGGTGTCGGACTCTGAGGTTCCTCCTCTTCCTCAATGATAGAGATCTCAGGCTCGCCATACATGGCGATAGGCTGTCTGACGTTGCGAGGTCGCTCCTTCTCCACGCCGCGGGCCTTGTTCGCCTCGCGAATTGCCTCCTCAAGAACAAACTCGAAACTGAGCTCCGGCATTGGGAAAGACAGAAGAGGCTGCATGATGCTGTGGGTGAGGAGGTCGTTGTTGTACGCGCGCTTGGGCGCGCCATCGTAATTTCTCTTGCCGCATACGGAATGCAGAGGCTCGCCGTACTTTTGCATGTCTTCGCGGTACTGACGACGCAATTCGTGAACGCTGGGGCCCACCGGGATATCGAACAGCTCGTTACGGACGACACCTATCACACTTGTTAGAGACTGACCGAGAAACGGGCAAGTGACTGAAGACCTACGTCTGGCCTCGATCATGGTCATGACGCCATTCTCGTCGTCGGCATCGTACCAGTAGGCATCCTCGTCATCAACCTCTTCCGTGACCCTCTGTCTCTTGCGGGGGCACAGTGCGTATGACAGTTTGCCCTTTGAGGCGATAGTGCGGAACTGGGTTGCTGCCTCAAGCTCCTCAATAGCAAGGGACTCGACAACCTGCTCAGCAATAGCCTTCTCAAAAAGCATGCGCTTCGACCTCGGTTGCTTCTTGCGACGGATAACACGGCGTCGCTTCTGCACAATTCGGGGTGCAGCCAGGGGGGAAGCAAAATCGAAGTGCTGATACTTCTCGGCATTGAAGGGTCCACTATGAGAAAGGGTTAGCGAAAGTGGTACAAGTCCAGGGAGTGAAAGTGACATACGCGAGCTGTTTGGCAGTGTCAGTGAGTTCAGTCGTCACAAATGTGTACGGCTGGAAAGGGGTGCAAGACGCGACAGACATCATAGTGACATCGTGCATTGTCGTGTCGATCTTCGAGGGAGAGTGGAAATCGGGAGCCTTCGAAGGAGAAGGCACAAAGATGCTGTCCTCCTCTTGATCTGCCTGAGCTTCGAGAATCTTTGAAGGAGATAGGGCAACCGGGCAGGGGCTGGTCGCGCGCAGCTCGTCTTGCGCGTCGGTGTTGGTTGAGTCGGGCGACAGGTTATGCGAGGCGTGCGAGGCGGTTGGCGACACGATCGACATGACGGAAACGTCAGAGACCGCAGGCTTGGCAGGGCTCGACTTTGGCGTGAAACCGCGACGCGGCTTCGGTGTAGACTCGCTCACATCGCAGAAACTGGCATCCTCTGCGAAGGAGACCTTCTTCGGCGAGGGCGTCTTTCTGGGTGAACTCTTCTGCTGGGCGAGCGACATTATCGAGATGCCAGCGTTGAGGGTGACGCGCTTTTTCGACCGCGGCGTGCCTGTGCTGCTCGACGCCTTTGGGGTCATCGTCTTGGTCTTGGTCGGTGAGTCGGTGCCGAGAGATAATGAGGCGAACTTTGGCGCGGGCTTCCTCGAGGTCGACTTTGAAATTGGGGAAAGGGAGGCAGCAGCGTCAGAAGCGCCAGACTTGGTTGGCGTGGTGAAGTTGCCGCCGAGGGAAAGGGAGCAGAGGGAAGATGTCATAGCGCCGTTAGGCTGAGGAGAGACCTCAAGTGTCGAGAAGCCGGCGAGGGCCAGCTTAGGGCTGACGCGGGCTAGGTCGACGATCTGGGATCGCGAAGTGTGAGTCGGGGAGGAGGTAGGCGCGCCCACGGGAGGCGGGCTAAGAGTCAGTCCAGCGATGTTCATTGAGAATGTAAAAGAGGCATCGGCCAGGACGATTGCGTCAAGGCAGGGTAATGGTAATAGGAATAGATGTGGATGTAGTAGCTGTCAAAGGAGCTTGGATCTCGCAATGCGACGCGACGCGGGTTGTCGGGGCGAGAGACTGGGAAAAAAGGCGCGATGGGATGGGGTCAGGGAGAAAAGTCCACACGACTTTGCGAAAGTAAACAAAGCGCAGACGAGACGCGATAAATGCGAGAGAAGACGCGCAAAACGGCAGCGAGCAGAAATGCAGGCTTCTCGAGTGAGTCTCAATTGTTCGGCTGCGCGAGATATCGCGGCAAGAGTGCGTGTGTTGTGTGATTTGTCGATTGGCGCACGCTTGGGGAAGAGGAAGTGAGGTTCCAAGGTACTTGGTTCTAATTGTAGACCGGGAAGAGCAGCCCTTTGTATTGGAGGGCATAAATGAGAATAATAATTGTGGTGGGCTGCTGCGGCGCAACGGCACCTTCCCACCATTGAGTTCTTTTGTTTACATTCAGTCCCACTAGCCAATCGGCCGCTCCCGACGCCCGCGCTAAGGCAGATTCCCCCACCGCCTTTTCTGCACCTTCGATCCCAGGTGGTGCTTGCGTCCTCCGTCCCTCGATGCCGTCCCCCTGGCCCCACCATCATAGCCACAGCGCGTCTTGGGCCAATCAGGAATTCCCCGACTGAATGAGGCGCGGGAAGAGCGAGGCTGAGGGCACGTGATTGCCAAAAATTGCTGGCCAGCGCATCAGAGCTTTCGCGATAGTACTGCGATGTCGAAACCGTGCTCGGAGTATTGGTCCCGGCGCCCGACGATTCCCCCCCGACGAACGACACGGCCCCGTGCTTCCACATCATCGACGAACCCGATTGATAGGGATAGAGCCGAGAGAAGTCGCCCACCATGCCGAACAAGCCCGCCCGCCTGCCCCCCGTCAAGGTGCTCCGCGTCAAGAACCCCAACAAGCCGGAGAAGAACCCGTGCATCAAGATTATGACCACGGTTCTTGGTGAGTCCCTTTGTTCCCCCCTAGTTTCAGCTGGCCTCAATGTCGAGGCCCATACTTGATCCCATGACGATTCTCCTCCGTGGACATACCCATCACCAAGAGTCCCGATGGCTAACGTTCCCACCTAGCATGCTGGGCGTCCGCAGGCTACAACACCGCCGGCTGCGCCGCTCTCGAGAACGCCCTGCGCAACTGCATGGACAAGCCCACACCTCCCAAGAAGCCCTCCTCCACCATCAACTACCACCTCGGTCGCATGTACGACCGTGTGATCCCCCACGCAGGAGACATGAAGAAGGGCAAATGAGGGGTCACTCGATAGCATCTCGAGGAGGAAGCTATGGGCACGGCATACGACGAGAGGTCGCCGGGGAGAGCAACATAGACGTAAGGCTTTGTCGCACTCCTGGAGGCGTGAATTGGGTCCCTGGGGTCCTGGTCGGGTCAGTCAATGTGGCCAGGGTCCGAACTGTTAGGGCGGGATGCTGTCCGGCAATGTGCCCTACCGTTCCCGTTCCGCCCATGGAGTGTATAATCAACGCTTATTATACTGGATGAGGTGTTCAAGAGGATGGTTGCTGTATACTATGTATCATACAAGGCAACGAGATTTGCCACATATCAAAAAGGGGGGCCTGATACGCCTTGAGGAAGTCTCGGAAGCAAGAACAAAATGAACATTTACGCTCTACTTTGACCATCTAAGCTGGGGCGAAAGCCTTCTCGAGGCCCAATAATGCGCTTGCGATTTTTGGTACCCTCAGCACTCTAGAACTTACTGGATAAACATTGCAAAATGCTTACGCCCACTCTCCCCCACCGAACTGCTTCCTGGACTAATCGTACATGACATCACATAGCGGCGGATCTCGAATAGTCGGCAGTACCTCGTATCACTGTTCATGGCACTTCACATCACGCGACACAGAAACATTGTGAAAGGATCAGCAACGCCTGTCCATTCTTCAAGTAACCTTTAGCTGGCGCCAGTCAAGAACCGTCCCCAAACGGTAGCGAGTGACGCGGCAAGCATCTCATTCCCAGCCAGTGTGGTCCACCGGCAAGCAGCCCTCCCAACACCCGAATCAAAATCCTCCGTCATCATCAAAGTCGTAACGATCGAAAGAGGGTCAGTCATTCCAAGAGTAAACAACCAACGTAAGAAGTGAAATAGAAACAAAGAGTGTCTGGATTTGGTCCCCAATTTCCTCCAGCCTGGTTTTGTTGGCCCCAAGAGGCATATGCAAAGTGCGTCCAGAGCTGCGAATCAGGAAAAGGTCGTAAATATTTCCAAGAAGAGGGTCCAGGCGAAGGCCGCCTCCAGGCCTGGGTCGCACATGTTGTGAGTGCGTGTCGTGAGGCGGTAATGTGGTCATGATGATGGTGCCGTCTAAATCTCGCGAGTCCGAATGCTCCCTGACTGCAAAGTGATCGCCGATACAATTCCCTCATCGTAGGCGGGCGACCACTCGCTTCGTTGATGCGATGCTGAGAGGTATAAAAATGAGGTGAAACAATCTGCTCCGGACGCCGTGAATGCAAAGAAATGCCCCCCCCCCCCCGGTGGGTATATGGTATGATGCGCCTGGGAAAGTCCTAATCTTCTCCCAAAAGACCTACTTCAACATAGAAATGAGGCGTTCAGGCCGTCTCTCCAACGCAGAAGAGTTCAATCTCCCCCACTCCGCCCGGGTTGGTGTTGCGGGCACCCTCGCGCCATTCGATAAAGGCGATCTGGATGTCATCATCACTGGCGATGGTTACAAAGTCACCGTCCTCGTCTTGGTAGCGCAGCTTCAGCATTCCCTTGCTGATGCTACTGTTGGTGAACCGTGCCAGCTTGGCATCAATTCGGTCGATCAGGGACTGGTACGTGATATTGAACGCGACGACCAGAGTAACATAGTTGCCGCTGTCGACAAAGTTCACCTTAACCTTTAGCTGCGTAGGAATCGGCAAGTCCGGGCTGGCAAGTGGGTTGGGCTGGCCGGCGCTGACACCGGTGCCAAGGCCTGGGGACAGCATCGCGTTCATAGATGCCGCAGCGTCAATGCTGAGCTGGCGGTCATGGACAACAGAGTTTGGTGTTCCCTGGCGGGGGTAGATCGGCTGGGCGGGGAATTGCGACATAGTGCCGCCGTAACTTCCGGACTGTTGGTGGCCATACTGGCGGTCTCGCTGTGCGCCGGGGCTCTGCGTGTTTGATCGTACCGGAATGTCGTTCACCCTAGGAGAGCCGGTCTGCGATCGGGGGATGTTTTGATCGTGCGCGGGGTGCAAGTGCGGGGGGATGCTAGGCACTGTAGGGACAGGAGTACCGCCTTGGGTGCGCCGGATGCCTCCCGGGCCGTTGATATCAGGAGTGCTGTATGATCTGCTGCGTTGCTGTTGGGCGGCGCTCTGGCTGTTGGACGCCATGGCCGGCAGCGACGGGCCGCGGGGGTTCCTCTGGGGCGCACCATCTCTGGATGGAGCTCGCGGCATCGCAGGGGCCGTGTACCTCTGGTTCGGGTCCTCCCAGCCGGGCTGGGGAGTGAGAGACTTGGGGAATTGGTATCCGGGGTTGGGGAACATGCCGCTGGCGGTACTCGTGCGCGAAGAAACAGGAGACTCGGCAACCGGTGAGAAGTAGGAGTCGCCACCACGAGCTCCCGGTGACGAAGCGCCTGGAGCGACTTGGGTTTGGACGCTCAATGGCGCCGGGGGTTGGGGAAGCGGGAAACGCGGTGGCGGTGCCCTCACCATGCCAGCAAGGCTCTCGCCCGTGGCGGCCCGCTGGCGCAAACTAGTGCTTGACGCATTACGAGGCAGCATGCTGCCGCCAGTGGACTGGGTTGGCATCGGGAACTGTGCTGGAGCGGACGCTGCTGGCCACAACTCCTCGTCATCGTCGTCGTCCTGCTGGTTGAGATACGGGTTCTCCAGCTTGCCACCATGTTCGCGCGTCCAGGCAAAGTCGGGTGCTGGCTGATCGGGGCTCGCCGAGGGCTTGGGCGCATTATCCTTACGCTGGAGCTCCAGAGCGCTGGCCCATTTCTTCATCTGCTCCTCGTTCGAGTACTTGATCATGAAGTTCTCGACGCCGGGATCGCCCTTCCACCAGATCTGAACGCTGTACGATCCTGTCACCCGGTTAGCGTGTGCTGTGTGGGCAAAATTTGCGGTCGCAATGCTTACCTGGCTTGGACAGAGACACAACATCGGTGACGTTCGTCATGAAGATTCTTCCCTTCAGCTGCAATCTTGCGTTCTTGTTCCTGATCTTGGGTCCGGTGGATCGGGTCTTGTCCTTTTTGTCCTTGCTCTTGTTTGCCGAGATTTCCTTGCAGCAGAGCAAGATGCATTCAAAGAGATAGATCTCATACTGCCAAAAGTCAGCATCCAGTGCAAGCGCCCAGCGCAGCTCCTCCACAGGGCACTTACATCCTTCTCTTGTTCGCTCTTCCCTGTGACGACAGTGTACACACCATGCATCAGTAGCCTCCCAAACTGCTCAACGCGGTGGTTCTTCCAGTCGTCGACGCGGTTCCGAAGATCGTCCAGTGCCTCGTCCAAGAGATCACGGTTAACCTCCTCATTGGCCTTGGAGAGAACTCGTTCTGCGGCTTCGATACCTGACGCCAAGTCGGCCTTGATCGACTCATCTTCGCTCTTCTTCATCAAATCCTTCAGCAGAAGCGGGTATTTCACGAGTCGCTGCATAGGCTTCAGCAGGAAGCCGTCGAGGGTGTTAAAATCCAGTGCGACAGGGTGCCCGGAGCCCTTGATCTGATCGAAGACTTGGTTTGCGACCTGGGCCGCCTTTCGCTGGTTCGCGATGAAAGGCCTATAGATGTCGAATGCTTCCTCGTATGCAACAAACGGAGCGCCCCATTGCTGGACCGCCTGGGGCATCGAGTTCGTGGTTTCCACTCGAATGAGAAATCGGCGTTGGAAATCGAGAATGGCATTAATGTTGAGAAAAATTTGGTGAATAGTGTCGCCAGTGATAATTCCCTTCGTCTCCAAACTGGTCTTGAGGTCGTACAGGTTCTCCAGGTCCTGCACGTACTTGCGTTCCGTGTCGACCAATTCCTTCACAATGTGGTCTCGGTAGCTCAGCTTGGAGCCCGGTTCCTTGGGCATGTCATCGTCGGGGTAGGGCTGGAGCTGCATCAGCAGCCCACGCTGTTCGGCGACATCAAGAACATAGTTGACGACTTGGGTTGTCTGCGACCGAGTTAGATTGGGTCCAATCCACGTTAAGCTCATGCAGCGATCGGGGTAGGGAAATCCGGGCCGCGATCGCGATCAGCCGAGTTTCACATACCTTGACAAACCCAGTCGTGTCGTTGCCCAACACGTCGCTGATGACGAAGCATTCGGCTGAGGGGATGCCCAGCTCTTTCAAGCAGGCCTGAATAAACTTGAAGAGGGCGATTTTCGATTTCTTGCTCTCTGACGCATTTGCGTTTGCGTCTTCAATCTCGAGCGGCCTCTCGGGCTGCAGGGCGTTGTAGACGGCGAGGAGCGGGTATCCCGTGCGGAAGAGGCTCCACAGTGACTCGACAGGGTCGTTTGGGTCCAGCTGCTGCAGATAGGGGTCGAAGCCGGGCACCTGTGATAACCGCTGCTTCAGCGACATGCAAATCTGGTAGAGCGACCGCGAGGCATCGGCCTTTTGGTTGATGATATTGGCCGTCGCAACAACGGGGCCGCCATTTTGCAGGGGCGTCACGGTCGACGCGCTCGTCAGCGAGGCGAGCGAGCCGGAGGACGAGTTATACGCTGTCGAGCCGGAAAGCTGGCTGGCGCGGGGCGCATTACTCATGGTATTGGGTAGGCCGCCAATTCCGTTGGGTTGCTGGAATACAGGAGCCGTGTTGTTTCTGAGGAGGGGAGCATGAGCCATGACGACCTAACCCATCCGGCGGTGGAGGGCAGAGGAGGTGAGGACACGGTGTGTGGGCGACGGCGATCGGGAGACTTTACAGTTGGTCGGTCGGTCGGTCGGTCGGGGATCGTAGAAGGGTTCGACGGGGCGAGAGGTGGAAAATCGATGAAGCGCTTTCCTGTCCAGAGTCGAAGGACAGGGTTCACGTCATCCAGCGCTAGGGTTCTCGGAGTCGGTCTGCTCGGGGAGGCTCCGACTTCAGGAGTGGTGGTTGGGGGTGAAGCGACGATCTGGCGGTCACGGTCGGTGCCGGGCTGGCTCTCGCTCGCAGGAGTCGAACGTCGTCGCAAAGGGGGGCGGTGTTCGGCGGGATTGGAGAACAAGGGGCTTTGGCTTAGTTCGGTCGGGCTGAGGGCTCTGAAAGTCGTCGGACGCCCCTCGACTGCGGTCTACTCTGCGAGAAGGACAGGAGCAGGAGCAGGTGGAAAGGAGGAATGCAATCGTGTTGTGTTGTATGTGTGTGACAGAACTGCCGGCGCCGAGTGTCGGTGGAGGAGGGAGGTTGGGCTGGTTCGGGCGGGTCTGATTTCGAGTCGACGAGTCGAAGCTGCGGAGCGGTGCGGAGCGATGCGGGCTATCGGGGCGAAACGAGTGCCTTTTCTGCCCTCCTGCTTGCTGGTAGGGGCCGCTGGTCCTCCCCCAAGCGTGCGGTGACGGTCGTTTTCACGGTGATCTGGCAAGATCGATCTCGTTTGCGTGTTTTCCCTTGGAGGCAAGCTCGGTGGAGGCTCTCAAGACCAGGCCGGGACGGTGATGTCGCTCGATTTGGGGGCACGAAGTTGTTGCAGGACGCAGGCTGCTGCAGTCGCCGTGCATGAGTATGTCTTGATTCGACCTGGAGGGGCCTGGCCTGGGTTAGGTACGGGGGCGAAGAGGACGACGGTACGCAGTAAGGGTCGGGCGAGGCCAGGGGAGCCAGGGAAGCGTATCCGGAGGTCGACGAGGACAAGGGCGGCACAGCAGAGCGACGAGAGGACTGCTCAGTCACCAGTTGGCAGTGCTTGCTCAGCGTCGAGGTGAGGTAGGGACAGGCCAGCCAGGTCGGGTTCCAGTTCTAGTTCCAGTTTCCAGTTCTAGTTCCAGTTTCCAGTTCCAGTTCCAGTTCGCTCGCTCGCACTTTCTTTCCTGTAGGTGCGAAAGGAAAATGGGACGTGAAAGAAAGGGAGGGGGGTACCGAGTACCTGTAGCCGTAGAGCGGGCGGTAGCGGTACAGCGGTACGGCGGTACCGGCTGGTGGTACTTCCAGGCTGGCTGCTGGGGCGGTGGGAGCGAAGTTGGTGGTGTGGAATTGGGGGTGACTGACTGGATTGGGGAGTGGGAGGGAGCACAGATTGATTGGGCTCAGCTCTGAATCACAGATTTGGGGGGGGCCACTGGAGGGGAGGGGGGACACAAGGACACAGAGCACAAGACACAGGATCCAGGCCGAGGAAGCCCAAGGACTCTGAGAGCGCGCGGTAGAGACGCTGCTGCTGCGCTGCTGCACTGCACAGAGGTACTGCAAGTAAGTCAGCCGCTGAACAGGTACCAAGAGTACCTTCCGGGCAGTAGACCTCGCTGCTATGTATCCGTACAGGGACTGAATGGGTTGGGGACTCAGGCTGCTCGCATTGATTCTGATGGAGGTTTTGGGCGTTTCAAATTAGCGGGAGGTGGCGCTAGTCCCGATCGGGACTGGGCTCCCGTCACAGTGGACAGATCACGTCTCTCATTGATTGAAGGTGCCCGCGTGGCACACTGAGCGGTACGTAGCTTTTGGCTCCTACACACCACACACACAATCCGAGACTCACTGGCCAGAGAGAGGCTCCGGCCAGAGAACAGTGCCTGGCGATCCTGGTTGGGAGAGAGCGTAGTGCTAGCCGTTGCAACTTGCGGCGAACAGCGAACAGCGAGAAGCACAGCGAGTAGCAAAACCGTTGAACCCTGGCCGTGCAGCGGGAAAGGAGGAGAGGAAAAGGAGGGCAGAGTGGCAGGCTGAGGGAGTGCTACTGCATCTGTGATGGAGGGGGCACCACAAGACGTGTTCGAGAAGGCCGATGGAATTAAAATAGGGGAGGGAGGCATGGCAAGGCATGGCACGGCAGGGCAAGGGACGGGCAGCGAGACGAGGCCCTCTCGTTGGTGTGTGACTGGAAGCGCAGATACAGACACGGGGCAGAAACAGCAACATCACGAGACTCCGGGCCTTTTATCCTGCGCGGCCCTGGCCTGCCCGTGTTCCGCTTCCTTTTGACGTGTGTCATCGTCATGCCCTGAATGAAGAGCAGCGCGCAGACGGGCATTTCCCAGCCCGGTGTGGACGATATTGGCTGATTTGGAGCTGGCTGATATTGACTGATTTGATTTGATTTATATGAAGACGACGCAAGACGTGACAAATACCTCCGGATGTTTATTGTCCGCCAAGTGCAATGCGGAGTGTCTAGCAGTTATTCCTCGGATGTATATATGTAGGTATATATACGCAGCGCCATTAAGTACGGCGTATATACTAGGTCCATAGCTAAGGTAGTGTATATGCATTGGATGTTGGCTGATTGGCGATGCCCCGTCCCGATCCAATGCCCTCTGCAAGGAACGCGTTGCACAGCATCGAAAAACTCCGTTTCCTGCGCGCCGCCGGTCCTTGGTCAGCCCCGAAATCCCCCCGCTGAAGAATCCGACAGATCCATCGTTGCAATGGGCAATGGGCCGACTGCCCACTCGCCCCGGATCCCCTCAGGCCACTGCCAACAGCCAGCCAGGAATCGCCGTAATGCGAGGCACTTTGTTGGCTGGACGAGAACCAACTGCATACACAAGGTACCTACCTACCTTACCTGAGCCAGACTGGAGCAGTGGGCGGGAGGGGCACACTGCATCGCACACTGCGGCGGGTTGATGAGGTGATTGCTTGCTAAGACACGACGTTCCCACCAGATCCCGTCCGTTCTTTTTGTCTTTTGTCTTTTACCTTTTTTGCTTGCTTGCTCTCCTTCTGCATTGCATTGTTGGCGCAGAAGTACAGGGTGCCAATGGGTACAGCATCGAATACAGAGCCATGTACAGACAAAGGCACGGGTACATCCCTTTGTTTTAGGGATTGCGGCGCACCGCAGATAAGGCTCCGGAGATAACGTACCTACCAAAGGCACTAAGGCACTAAGGCACCTTCTTGGGTACTAAGCCTTGGTAGACGAACTGACCCCGACGAACTGACCCCGACGAACTGACCCCTTTCCGATAAGACACCCGGAGAAAAAAGCTTCTCTTCTTCCATCGCCTATCCCCGCCTTGCTACAACACTGGACCCCCACCACCATCAGCATCTCGTCCCGTCTTGTCGACATGGCCAAAGAAACCGTTAATCTTGCATTCAACCACCGCCTGCAGCTGCTGCAATGCCAGCCATTCATCTGCGTCTCAAGACGAAAAAGCCGTTGATCATGTCTGCAACGACAGCAATCTTGCAAAAGCTTTCGACTGCAGGTACCGTGATACCTGCCTCTGTCGGGTTCGGCGTCCCCAAACCTCGAAACTAGCGACGCGCCAGACGCCTTCGAGCACAGCCCTCCGGTCGTGTCTGCACTCTTCGGGCCTCTCCATCGCTGCCGCCGTCTTCCCCGGTTCGGATCGCTTCGTCCCCTCTTAGCAGACACGGCCGTCTTATCAAGCGGCCTCGCTCTGCCCGCTGCTTAGAGACGACATGGCCCATACCAACTGGACAAACCCCTGCGCTGAACTGCCCGTCAGCATTTAAGCCGCCCGGCCGACAGCCTGACCATCGGCGGGCGGGCTCTCAGACAGATGCATGAGCGTCGCCCGTCCGTCTATTGTTTCGATGCTTCAATGCACGGGACTCCCCTGTTCCCCTCCTCTCTCTCCGTCCTCGTCCTCTCTGACTCTCCCATCTCGCCTCTTCAGGGTCTGCTCGAGCGGCCCTCCACCTTCTACTCGAGCCGTGCCTGCAGCGTCGCTGTCAGTCTGCCCGGACACACGGCCTCATATGACAATTATTTTAGGATCGAGGACGAATCGAATGGCATGCCACCCTACCCTATGCTACTCTCACTGCTACCTGTGCAGTATGCCCTGGGGCCTAGAATGCGCTACGGTGGGGGCCATGCCATACAGCAGTGTGCTATGTATGGCGACGCGGCACCCACCTTGAAAGAAGGATTCCCCAAGCAAATGCTGCTGCAACCATCTCCTCTGCCGCGATGCCGTGCAGCTCCATCTGCGGCCTTCAGGTTACTTTTTCCTAGTCATGTGTGGCTATCGACACTACTATGCAGTAGACCGACGCTCGCACCCTTTGTCTCCCGTTCGCGTGGCCCTGACAAGAAAAAGGGCAGCCCGTGTTACCACGGCTCATTTCAGCCCCGGATCCGAAGGGACATGAGAGAAACGGTGCGTCTCACTTTCGGACTGGGCTGTCCGGGCTGCCGTCTTGGTGAGAGAGGTCTTGAATCTGGGGCGGTGGATGATGTGCGAGAGGCGTTCTTGGTGGCTGACGACGGACACCGGGACCCCTCTCAAGGCGGTATAGTTGAGACTCGGCGCCCGCTTGGGGGAACGAGGGAGATACTCGTGACCAGTCGGCCTGTACGTAGGCTGGCTCAGTTACCCTCTCCTGGTTGGGCAGATGCCGCCCAGGACTGCATTGCAAGTTGCTGTGTCATTGGGGCCCCTTTCCCGGTCTTGAACCAGACGCCCGGTCGTGCATTGCAGACGTGTCCAACGGGCAAAGGTAGGGTCTGAATCAGCAGACAGAACAAGAATGCGCCCAGGTGGCTTTCTAGAGGACGCCAGGATGTCACTATTGGGCTGAGGCTCTCGAACGACGCACCAACTGGGCATAGTCTGTCGGAATAAATGCCTCGTGCATGCACCTTAATCGGCTCGAACCCGTCAGTGGGAGTCGTGGAGCCAGCCAAGAGCCGAAGCACCCCGGAAAATCCTTTTAGATTGTGTCATTGTCTTGACCGGGTTTCTTTTTATTCTGGCGATCGTCGACCGTCCCTGAGTATCGCCAACCGTCGCAGGCCACAATGACAGCGTACGTCAAGTTTTGGCCCGATGAAAAGCCTCAACAGAGTTGCCAACAGTTCTAGCACTGACCAACACAAAAAGGCTTGACTCTGGATGGTTTGTCGAACGACGTCAGTAAAGCTGCCAAGAACGATGATGCCATCGACTTGCTTTTGCAAAGCTACAAGGTGAGGGAGTCCTAGGTCGGTAGATTCAGAATGGCGAACCCTCAAGACTGAAGACTTGGTGCTGGCTGACATGGCTCCCGACGGCACGCAAAGCTTGGCAGCCTCACTGCTCCGGATGCTGCACTGAACTCTGTGCCTCGGAGTTTATTGCGTGGATTGCGCCTCTGGTTGGACGGCTCGTACAGAGTTGCTGTTCAGCGCATCAACGGGCTTTCCGCACAACGGGGAGATGTGCCGGTAACGAGGGGATCCTCGCGTTGGAGAGGGCGCAATCATGTGGGCAACCGGGGCGGCTGACTTCCGCAGCGGAGGCCGGGACAAGTCGGTCATGTTAGAGCCGCCTCTGGATAGCCTCGAGATTTCCGCCTTGCTTTTCGCCATTTCCGCCGCACCGCCGATGGCCTAGAAGGAATGTGCCGAACAAGGAATGTGTGTCCTTCGTTCCGCCATGACGGCCTCGGCTGGGCAAGAAGATGAAGTGTACAGTCGGCTGACCGGCCGACTCCAAGTGGACAAGATCCTGACTCCGTTTACATGGAAGCGGAAACAATTGACCAGCGGCGATCTACACGTGTTATTGACAGGCAGCTGCAAGCGCAAGCTTTTTCTGAGCGCAAGGAAGGCATGGGCACGCACATCAACAGGATCAAATGTTCCGCGGTTGGTCTGTGGCCCCCGATCGTCTCATGGGCTGAGCGATTAAGTGCAGATGGTCGACGTCTGACAGTTGACAGTTGATGTGGCCGGCGGAGGGGGCGTGTTTGACTGGTTTGGAAGAGGGATACCCACAAGAGCCGCTCATCGGAGTCATGTAGAAGCCCGTCAAACGCTGGCAGTGCGGTTGTTCACATCACTGCTTACTATTAGTTAATGCTTCCCACGGCTGAGGATGCGAGAGCTAGGTATTCTGCATGGCAGGTTTCCCTTTCTGCCAAAAAAAAAAAAAAAGACGAGACGTGCAAAAGTCAGAGGCTCTTAAGCGCGGGTGCCAAGAGGACATGGCGGCAAAAGGTTAAAGAAGCTTCAAGCTATGGTCTCACTAGGATGTTGCTAATATGTGACGAACCAACGCCGCCCTTGGGCTGAGGAGGGGGGAGAGCAGCTTCGCCAATGGAGGGTGAGGAGCAGCTTCTGCAGTTTGGGCAATGATCATCGCCGACGACGTGAGAAGGGTGGAAATCGAGCTTGCCCAACGGCTCGGGACTTTCTCTCCCCAATCCCAATGGTGGCTGCGAGATAGAGTTGGGAGCTTATTGAAGGCGGCAACGTCTGCGAACTTGGGCGGCAAAGGCAAAAGGCAATCTAGAGTTGAGGGTAATTTGGTAATCATACCTTAGTAATAAGGTGAGGTAGCTATCTTGCATCTTACCTTACTTTATGTAGGGGTTCCTCGGACTTGCTGCGTGTCTTGCCTTATCACGCCACCAAGATGAGGGATTGCGGGGGTCCCAAAACACTGTAGATGCACGGTATGGTATAGGGCCATGACTGAGAGAAGTACGGTAGGTACTGAGTGAGAGAAAACACCAATTCGCACCGTAGCACATCCTAGACAACCTGGAAAGCCTTGTGTAACGGACCTTTGGCGTGCTACACCTACTAAGACGGAGTTATGCAGGGCACTTGGGCACTTTCAACTGTCTCGCTCGTGGAGCTAGCTATATTTTTCCAGCTAGGTACTTAACCCATGACGGCCCAGTGTCGCCATCTGCAGCCGCTCCACTGCGACACTCCACTCGGGTGAGGCGATCGTCGGCGCAGGTTCCGCGGCGGCCGTTGAGCTGCGGCCAGCCCGCCACTCTGCCACTCTACCACAGGACATGTATGTATGCCTACTGCAAGTAGTATTCAAACAAGGTGAGGCAGATGAATGAGACGATTCATTTTGCAATGAGATTAGGGCGGGTCGGGCCAGTCTGCTGTGAGGTGAATCCGGCTGTCCGCCTCAGACCGCTCACTTCGCGGGGCAGCATGAACACGGTGCACTGTCTCCCCGGGCGGGGTCAGCATTGCAGTGCCGCAGCGCCGCCGCAATTGTAATTGCCATCCGGGCTGCTCCCGTCCCCCGTCCGCTTAACGCTTAGTGGCTGCGACGCCAGCAACGGCACGGGACTCCGCACCTTGCCCAGTGCAATTTGGGTTGCAGCGGGTTGCAGTGGAGGCCCAGAGGGTCTGACTGGGCCGGACCCTTCACCCGGGCAAGCTGGAGGTGCGTTGCGTCGCCTCTGCCCTGTTTCGCGGCCAGCGATGCCCTGATGTCCCCCCCCCTAAAGGCCCAGCCTAGGCCCCCAGCGCCCCGTGTCTTGCCCTGTCGCTGGACTGAGGTGTGAGGTGCCTGCAGGTTGTCTTGCTTTTTCTTGTCATCCCATCGCGGCCAATGGGTGACGCCGCTGCTAAATGTTCGCCCTGCATTGTTTGCTTGCCATTCACTGTCCTCCCCCCCTTCCTCGTCCCGTCTGTTTCCCCCCTCTCCCCCCTCCCCAACTTCTTCGCCCAACCCCCTAAGCCGAAAACAGGCTCCAGGCTGCAACAGTGAGCGCACACACCAACCACAGGCGTCCAGCTTGCCCCCCCGGCAGCAGCCAAGCACCAAGGCGACGTCCAACTCAGTTGCAACTGCCTTCTTGCCTTGCCTTGTCTTGCCTCGCGCCAACCAAACCAAATTCACCAACAACCAACGTTGGACAATACAATCCTGACATCCCGCTCCGTCCCATCTCATCTCCTCCTCTTTTTTTTTTTTTTTCTCTTGCTGCCAACCGACAACCGCCATCGTCTTCCATCGGCATCCTTTTTCCCTGCTTTTATTTTTGGATGCGACGATAGACGGCACCATTGCATCGCGACCGACACCCTGCTCTCCCTCTCGCTCTCAAAGGCCGCCATTTACGTCACGCGAGTCCCTTTGACATCAATTCGCCGCAAAATCTTGATTGCTGCGGCTTACGAGTACCTTAATCTTGATTTGCTGCCTCACGTCGCCTGCGGCTTGTCTACGCCTTCTCTCCTTCCCACGGCCCCGACGACTGTCAGCCACCAAGACCGCCGTCGCCGCCGCTGAGGAAAAAGCCAATCTATTCCCTGCTCCACGACTGGGCACGAGCCCTTCTGCTTCCTCCGCCCGCATGGCCTGCGACTACACGTCCCAATAGAGTAGCGACGACAGCCCGCGCGACTCCTCGACACCTCTCTCAGCCACCCCGACCCTCGTGCTCGTCATGGCTGCATTCTCGTCTCAGGAGCCCGACGAGGGCTACTCCGAAGATCCCCTCAACCCGAGTTTCAGCGGCGCGCACGATGTCTCCTCCGCCTTCTCCGCCGGCGCCGCCGCGCTGCCGGCAGACATGTCCAACTGGTTGGCGAGGCAGTTGCCTGGCCTTCCCGTCGCCGCCAAGACTGGTAAGTATACACTCGCTTGCGACAGAACGTGGATTGCTCTGCGGTGCTGGAGATGTGTGCATGGGCTGACAATGCTGTTCGCGATGACTAGAGCTCGCCATGGCGCTTCTCGATAACCTGCCGACCTCCGCCGTTGTCCAAATCGTCCAGCGCCTCCACCCTCGTCTCTACATCGACTTCATCCAGTATCTGCCTCCGGAAGTCTGTCTTAAGATCCTGGGCTACCTCGAGCCGGCTTCCCTCATCAACGTCGCCATGTCTTGCCGCTCGTGGTATGATCTGGCCCTCGACAGGAAACTGTGGGAGAGGCTGTACCACATGGAGGGCTGGCAGGCCATCTATCCCATGATCCATTTCTGGGAGGGAAAGGTGAACGAGCGCCTTGCGCCCGCCAGCTCCCTCCATAGGGTTCGATCTTCCGAAGACGGCCACACCTACAAGAAGCGCGCGATATCCGAGGATAACGACACCGAGATGACGGATGTCGATCGCACTCTCAAGACCGAAGAATCTGTCACTTGCGTGACCAGCAACAGCATTTTCGGAAGTCCTGCGTCGTCATTCACCGGCTTCGGTCGGAGCTCCGCCACGCCGCAACCGGGAGACACGGACATGGACCGGTCGGCCTCGGGGTCCAAGAGTCGGAGTGGAGAAAGGAACCTCGGTTTCGACGCCAAGGGTAAGGGCAAGGCGTCACCTATGCTCAAGGCTGCCCTTGTCAAGGAAGAGTCACTACCGCCCATGGTTCCCGTCGACGCCCCAGGAGGCATTTCGCAGTCGACCCTCTGGTCTTGGGACGCTCCTAGTGCAAGATACAGGTTGAACTGGAAGTATCTTTACACCATGCGACGCCGTCTTGAGAGGAACTGGGAGCTCGGCAGGTTCTCTAACTTCCAGCTGCCGCACCCAGATCACCCCGAGGAAGGCCATGGGGAGTGTATTTACAGCTTGCAGTACGACGCCGATAACCTCGTCAGTGGAAGTCGCGATCGCACGATCCGCGTCTGGAGCATGCACACCCGTCGCCTCATCAAAAAGCCCCTTCAGGGCCACTCCGGATCTGTTCTATGTCTGCAGTTCGATGCGGACCCTGAGGAGGACTTGATTGTCTCTGGTAGCAGCGACTCGGACGTCATCCTTTGGCGTTTCTCGACAGGCCAGATCATCCAGCGATTGACCAACGCACACTCCGAATCAGTGCTGAACGTCAAGTTTGACAAGCGCATTCTGGTGACTTGTTCAAAGGACAAGTCCATCAAGATCTTCAACCGTCGGCCCCTCAAGTACGGAGACCCCGGATACGGCGACGCTGAGATCATCTACTCTGTTCCGACTCACCTCCGCGACTACGGGTACATCAACCCGATGGACGAGCTGCCCGTCAAGCCTCCGTACACCATGATTGGCGTGTTGGACGGACACGGTGCTGCTGTCAATGCCGTTCAGATTTGCAAAGACGAGGTCGTCTCTGCGAGCGGTGACAGAAATATTAAAGTGTGGGATTGGGCCAAGCAAGTCTGTATTCGGACAGTCGTTGGCCATAGCAAGGGCATTGCCTGCGTGCAATACGACGGCAGACGAATTGTTAGTGGCAGCAGCGACAACGAAGTCAAGGTTTTTGATAGACTCACTGGTCTCGAGGTAGCCAGCCTGCGAGCACACCAGAACCTCGTCCGAACCGTTCAGGCAGGCTTTGGCGACCTGCCCTACAGTGCCGAGGAGGACAAGGCCGAGGCGAAGAGGATCGACAACGAATATTTCGCCGCGGTGGAGGCCGGAAGAGTCAGCCCCTTGACCGAGCATGGCAGCAGTCGTCGAAACCGACCGCGAAACGCAGGCAGCAGCAAACCTGAGGATATCACGGCGTACGGCGCCAGCTTGCCCCCGGGCGGCGGCGGCGGCAAGTACGCGAGAATCGTGTCCGGCTCCTACGATCAGACTATTATCATCTGGCGCCGCGACAAGGAGGGTGTTTGGAAAGACGCGCACCACTTGCGACAGGAAGAAGCGGCGGCGGCAGCACAGAGCCAAGCCCAGGCCGCGGCCCTGGCGGCCTCGCAGGCCGTGCAGCAGGCCTTGGTTGCTAAAATCGGCCATGGGTCTGCATCGTCGCAGCATTCGTCCACGGGTGCCGTGGACGGCTCGGCGGTTACCGGGTCTCCGAGAACCACGGTCGAAACACCCATTATTGCCACGGTGACACCCGACTCTGCTCAGTCTTACATGGCCATCATCGACATCGTCGTCCCCCAGGGACCAGCCCATCTGCGAGCGGCTCTGGCGAACTACCCGACAATGCTGGTGTATAACCAGCACATTCAGGCCGCAATTGCCAGAGAGCCCAACCCTCGAACAAGGGGTGAGCTCAGAACGGTGTTGAACTCGGTCCTCATGGAGACGCAGGTTTCACAGTCCCGGGCTCGCCTTGCGGCCATCCGCGAATCTACAGAGACGTTTGCTGCACCAACCCTGCCTCCGTTCTCCACGCTGCCTGGGGCTACCGCATCGGCATCTTCTCAAGATCACAGTGCACAGCCTGCCAACGCTGCTGATGATTCGCCCGCGGGCAGCAGGGCACGACGGCGTCAGAACCCGCACACAACGGTCGCCAACTACCAGAGCATGCGGGCTCCTCTCTCTACACGAGCAGCCGCCCCCGCCACCACAGCTACCAGCTCACAGTCGGCCCCGCTTGCGGTGCACGAAGAGCAAATGCGTCAAGATCACAATCTCGCCGTGTCAGGACACCTGCATATCCAGGGCCAACCTCGGGCTCAGGCTCAGGTCCGGGCTCAATCTCAGCCCCCAGAAACTCAGGGCCAGCCGGCTCAGCAGGCTCAGCAGGCACAGGCTCAGCAGGACCAGGCGCAGCCTACACAGCCCGGCGCGCCCGTACAGACGCAGGCGACTCCGGTACCGGTACAAGATGCCAACGGCAACGGCAACGCCAACCATCATCCACACATTGCCGCCGCCGACAACGGCCCGGCGCGGGTGTTCAAGCTGCAATACGACGCTCGTAGGATCATTTGTTGTAGTCAAACAAGTGTCATTGTGGGGTGGGACTTTTGCAACAACGACCCAGAGCTGGAGGAGGTTGCGCGGTTCTTCGGAACGGTGGAGTAGACATCGGAATAGCATCACTGGCATAGCGCATTGTATCAGGACCTAGGAGCTTCACTGGTTTGCTTGTGGGTTGGGGGATAAAGGAGCTGCGGCGGACAGAAAGACGTGTATGAAGTAAATTCAACGATAATGCAAGAGAGAAGCAGAAAATAAAAGCCGCGTGCGCCTACGCGTGCCATTCCCAACCATGCAGTTCGCAAATAATGCCGCCCTTGACGCCGACCCTCAACTCCCGCAATTAGTCATGTGCCATGCCCTTGTTTCATGCCACATATGGCCGGTCAACCGGCGGCCTCCTTGACCTTTGAGCCCTCCTTGGCGGGCTCCTCGTCGACGAACTCGGGCAGCTCCTCCTGCATGAAGCTCGGCAGGCCGGCGCCCATCTCGGGCTCGAGCTCAGCCTGCATGCCCAGGGCCTCGAGTTCAGCGTCGAGCTCTGCCTCGTCAACGTCCTCGGGCACGTCGTAGGAGCGGGCGAGGCTCTCCTGGATGTCGTTGCCGATGTCCATGAGGTCGGCCATCTCGTCCTGCAGGCGCTCGATCTTGTCGATGTCGACCTTGCCGTACTGTTTCTTGAGCTCCTTGTTGGTGGTCTTGAGGGCGTCGACGGTGGCCATGGTGTTCTTGAGGTTGTCCTGCATGGTCTGGGCCTGCTCCATGTTCCAGACCTGGGACTGCAGCTGGTCGCGCTGGGCCTCGTACATCTTGCGGCGCTGCAGGACCTTGAGGGCCTTTTGCTTCATGGCGTTCTTGCCGGGCCCGTCGCGCATCTTGGAGAGCTTGGTCTGGTAGGTGGTGAGCTCGGCTGTGAGGGAGGAGAGCTTGACGTCGATGGAGGAGATGCGGTCGTCGATGTTGGAGATGGCGCCGTTGAGGGTCGGCTTGGGGCCCTTTGGGGCCGAGCCGAAGAGGCGGTTCATTTTCGGGGGGGTGTGTCTTCGGTTCGATTCGCGGGTTCGAGGTCGGTGTAGGGAAGGGATAAGAGGGTGCGCAAGTGGTGGCGGCGAGAGTCGTGGTGTTTTTGGGTTCCTCGGTGCCTGGATGACGTTGCGCAGTAACTGGCGATGGAGCTGTGGCTCGGTTTCCCTGGTCGCTATCGATAGGATGGGACCCCGCGGTCGGGCGCCGGAAGGTGGGGACGCGGATTAAGGTTGTTCCTGGATCCACCGTTAGGTACGTACCACCCTTTAGGTACCCGGACTCCGGCCAACTGCAATGTCCCCCGTTCTTGGCCAAGGGACGGTAAGTCATGGCCATCCTGGTCTTCTCCATGTTTTCATGCCAATCCTCAATCTCGAGAATGCAAGACCAGAATAGAGGTCTCAGTGCTCGCTTGTTCCCTTTGTGTGACGGTTTCATTGATTAACAACAGGTTGATTGCTGACTTTCCAAGGGATTGTCCAATGTTCTTTCTTGTGAGGCAAGCGCCTTCAAGTCCTCCTATTCACGCCTTCTCTCTCAACCTAGGATGAGAATCAGCGTCTTTGGCTTATACGACATCTCAAATGAGCACCTCGTCCCTTCAGAGACATTCGGCAAGTGTCTGCTGCTTACAGTTTGTACGACTCATAATTCCAGCACAGCAGCAGCGCTCAGTCTCAGGGGTAGCTTTGTGTCGAGTCGCCGTTACCTAATGGTTTCCCCCATGCCGGGCATCGCGGCAGCGTCTGGCAATGAGCCGCCAAGATTTCCATGACTAAAAGGGTCCCGACCGTTGCGCGTGTCCTTTTATGGAACGCCTTGAAAGAGGCTGTGACGATCTCCCTTCTCAATCTTAAAACCCCCCTTCGGCGTTCGTCCCTCTGAGAGTCTACATGTAGAACGTGAATGTACCTACGACGCAGACGGCCGATACCGACCTGCACGAAGCTGGAGATGAGACGGTCGGAGCAAATGGAAGAGGCGAAGCTGTGGACCGGCCGGGAGCGCCCCAGCGGCTTCCCGGACGAGGACGAGGACGACGGCCCTGGCGCCGTTGGCGACTCCGAGACTGAGGCGTGCCTTGGTGATGACGATGACGATGAGGGACGCGGAAACGCGTCCGGTTCGACGGCCGCGCTGCCCATCTATGTGTCGATGCACCGGTAAATAACCCCATGAGGCTGGGTTGACTTCTCAGCCCTGCTGTTTTGAATATGAATACTGACAGCCAGCCCCAGCGTGCGCCGGCTCATCATGGCAAGCATAGGTGAGGACATCAGATGAGCCTCGTCGGGTCGAAAGCTGACTGGCTCCGTGCCGTGTAGATGACCCATACACACTTGACCAACTGAGCGACCCGCGGATGAACGTCCTCATTGTGAGACCCCTCGTCGACCGGCTCTACAACCCCAAGGACATCACAATAGGTATGCATGAGCTTCTTATGACCACTCCCTTAGTCACACATTGACACAACGTCAGTCTACTGCCTGCTGGCCAACCGACTCTACTTCCTCCGCCAGCAGGCCACCACCGTCCACCAGCCCGTCAACATCGCACGAGCAGCACTCTGCGAGCTCGTGGCGACCCGCGTCCTGCGACGCTTCCATGAGGACAGCCCCGGGTCACAAGGCCTGCTCTTCCTCTCGCACATCCTCGTGGGCGGCTTCGACCCCTTCGAGGGCGCGCCCGAGGCCGTCGAGTTCGAGGGCCGACGGCAGTGGGCGGTCCAGCAGCGCGGCGGCCTCGAGCGCAAGCTCACGACGCTCGAGCTGGCCATCCTCTCCGAGAGCAAGACCTTCATCAGCTCGCCGGGCTGCCAGCGCGTCGTCAACGCCGTCTACGAGGGCCGCGTCATATACACGCCGCTCTCCTTCGTCGACATCCTGCCCGACCACTACAAGTACCACCCCATCTCGCTGTACGACCCGCGCCGCGCGCCCATCCTGAACCACTACCGCCTCATCGTGCCGCGGTCGCGCAACTTCATCGAGTTCGTGCACTTCCTCGTGCTGATGGTGCTGTACTTCCTCGCTATGCTGTACCGCCGCAGCAGCAACGAGGTCTTCGAGTTCCTGTTCTGCATCTACGCCGCCGGCTGGGTGCTCGACGAGTTCGCCGCCATCATCGAGCACGGCTGGGAGGTGCACGCGCAGAACCTGTGGTCGTGGCTCGACGTGACCTTCTCGGTGATTTACGGCGCCTACGTGCTCGCGCGCGTCTACGACGTCGCCGCCGGCCACTTCCCCGACGGCCACGGCCTGCACATTCTGCCGCTGGCGGCGCCCATCCTGCTGACGCGCGTGGCCTTCAACATCGCCCCGGACAACATCGTGCTCATCTCGCTGCACGCCATGATGAAGGACTTCATGCTGCTGTCGTTCCTCGCGTGCTGGTGCTTCATGGGCTTCCTGCTGGCGCTGCAGTGGCTGATCGACTCCAACGACAACTTCAACGAGACGCCCTCGTGGTTCACGATTTGCAAGTGGATGCTGTGGATCTGGTTCGGCCTCGACGGCACCGGCATCCAGGAGTCGGTGCAGTTCCACATCGTCCTCGGCCCGGCGCTGATGATTGGCTTCGCCTTCCTGGGCAACACGCTGTTCCTGACGATCCTGGTCGCCATGCTGACCAACACCTTCTCCAAGATCATCGCGGACGAGACGGCCGAGGTGCAGTTCCGCCGCGCGGTGCTGACCTTCGAGGGCGTCAAGTCGGACGCCATCTTCGCGTACCCGCCGCCCTTCAACGTGTTCGCGCTGGCGACGCTGCTGCCGCTGCGCTTCCTGGTGTCGCCCAAGACGTTCCATACCGTCAACGTCGCTCTCATCCGCGCCCTGAACCTGCCGACGCTGCTGCTCATCAGCCTCTACGAGCGGCGGCAGTTCTCGCGGCGCACGCGCAAGCGCGCCGGCAGGAACCTGCTGGCGTGGACCCAGTTCGCCGGGTTCTCGCCGCACGGGGACATCCAGGCCGTCTTCGAGACGCCGCCGCCGCCCGACGTGGTGGACATGATTGAGGAGCTGGACAACCTCGGCGACCCCGGCTCGGCGAAGGAGGAGGTCGTCCCGAAGCTCTCGGTGGATTTGGGGAGGCCGATCCGGTGGAGGTCGCGGCTGCGGTCGGGGGTTCAGGAGCACGATGACTGAAGGACTCGCGTCCGAGGAATGGGCCATAGAGGCTGTCTATTAGATTATTGTAATAATATCTCACCACCTACGCCTGCAACGCAGTGTCTCCCTCTCAAAGCTTCCACACCTCCAAGTTGCGGTACCTCGCCACGAGCGGCTGCATCTGCCTGAACCCGATCCTCCCGCCGTGGATCACTGGACCAGTCGAGTTGTTGTTGTCGTTGAACTCGAAGATGGGCAGATCGTTGATGGCGAACTTGACGAGCGGCCCGTCCTTGACGACCTCGATCTTGTAAAAGGCGCCCGCGGCGTCGGCGACAGGCGGCAGCGGATCGGCGCCCTGCGAGACGAGGTGGAAGCCCGGCGACTTGCGCAGATTCGCGAGCAGGAAGGCGCGCTCCTCGGGCCAGCGGCGGCGGAAGTAGGACGCGTGCAGCGTGCGGATGTCGCCCGAGTGGTACTGCGGGTAGCTGCCGTTGCGCGACGCCAGGGCCGGGTCGAAGATGCTGCCGCCGTCGGCGGCCGCGGTCGCGCCGAAGAAGAACATGGCCAGCCCCGGCTCGTTGCGCGGCGAGAACTCCCACGTCACGCGGATGCCGTCGGGGAAGACCTCGGGCACCCAGTAGACGAAGTAGTCGTCTGGGTTGCCGGCTCCGGAGAGCTCGAGGGCGCCGTCGGCGGAGGTCGCCGTCAAGGGCCCCTCGGCGACCCAGGTCGCGACGTCGGTGGTGGAGTTTAGGGGGTTGCTGTAGAGGAGCTTCTCTGCCATTGTCGAGGCTGCGAGGGCGAGGGTCGGAAGGAGGAGACGCATGTTGGACGACTGGAGGCAGGTCGTATTTAACAATGAATGGGTCGGACGGGGTGGTGGAGGCTCTCGTGGGTTGGGAGTTATCGTCTTATGGGACCCGGCACGTAGATAGATACCCTCGAGGATGATCGGGAAAGACAGTGGAGTGGGAGAGGTTACATTTTGAGATGGAATGGATGGAGATGGCCTTTTATGAACGGTTCCTTTGCTTTAACCTCCCCTCTCGGCGCGGAAAAGATGCGCTTCTGTGAACTTTCAGCGTCATAACGGATTGATGCTACACCGAGATGGCCGAGTCCGGGATCCACGGTGGTGGGGAACGGACGAGGTTGACAGATGCGTGAGCTAGACTGAGAGAGGCAAGTCGTGCAACGCTGTCTAATGTTGCCATCTCAGACGAGAAAGGTGTGATTAATTTCAAAGTCGTCTTGAACTTTGGGCCTGGAAAGACCTTCAAACTGCTTATCTTGCTCGTTTTTTTCACCCTGTATCACGCAATATCGCGTTTTCATGATCGGATTTGAACTACAAGTTCATCCTTACACATCGCGGCCTCAGCCCCGGTCGCCTGGAGCTTGCGCAATCCGGATTGAACTTCCACCAATTGAAGGAAAGGTGGAGATCAGCGTTGCATTTGGAAATGAGCCTAAACGTGGGGTTTTGGAGATGATGAGGGGATATATAAAGTTAACTAGCGGCCAATGCATCATCATCCATGTAGGTCTCATCGCTCCTCAGCCCTTGTCCGGGGCATCCGAGATGTCGGCCGTTTAAATGCTCCGAGTGCTCCGTCCGATCGGGCCTGGTGGATCCACACGGGGCCGGGACCGGTCCGGAAGCTCTCCGGGCGGTCTTCTCCCCCTTTCCTAACATCGACGGATGGACTTCAATCACGCTCAAACTTCGTTTCTAGGTGTTTGTATTGTTGCATCCTTGTGAAATATAAACACAGTCTAAATCGAATAATGAATGGCAACCGTAGCGGCGGAAATCTCATGCCCATACCAACATTACCGCCAGGTCAAATCTCATCACGCACCCATGATGGTATCTGCATCGCTGCCGTTGCTCTCCGCATTGGCTGGACCGCCTAGTCTGGAGCCCGCGAACCTCTCTGCAGGCCACCCCTGCATCGTCCACTTAGCCTCGACGACGTCGCCTCCCATGATCAGCGTGTGCTCCAGGAGAACGCTGTCATTCCTCATCGTGGCGCCGCTGAGCAGGCGACTTCCAGTGCGTAGGACGCACCGGTCGCCGATCTCGAGCCGGTTGAGGTCGAACTTGCCGCGCGTGTTGATGTGCGCCACGACGCTGGCATCATCGACCGCCACGCGGTCGCCCAGCTTGATGAGGTCGGGCTCGGTGAACATGAGACTCGGACTGCCATTCGCGAAGAGCGCGCAGTCCTTGCCGATGTCGGCGCCGAGCGCGCGGAAGTACATCACCAGCCAGTGTGTACCAGTGAGCATGCCGAGAACGCCGTAGCTTCGGAAGCAGTGCCGCCGGATGCGCTCAATGGCAAGGAACAGCTGCCAGCGCTGGCAGTACGAAGACTTATCCCAGTCGTAGTTGCCGGGCTTGCGACGCCCCAGGAGCGCCCACTTGGAGGCGATGACGAGCCCTATCGCGAAGACGGCGTGTGCTGTCATGAGAACCGAGATGCAGAGGAACGAGAGAGTGTACAGGAGAATAACGTCGTACCAGTCGCTTGTGACATGCGGGTGGAAGGCGTCAAGGACCTTGTTGATGATCAGAACCGAAGAGATGGTGGGCACGTTCCAGTAGAAGTTGGTAAAGACTGTGATGAACATGGAGTAGCAGAAGATGAAAAACGGTCCCCAGACGCGGTAAGACGCCTGCTTCAAGTAGAAAGCTCGTCCGAATGGCGAAGCATCGTTTGCCATAGGGTCCGCCATGGAGAGCCTTGTAGCTTTCTTGTCGGCACTGGAATTTCCCTCGGCAACTACCAAACCTTCCGGAGTTTGATGGACGAAACAGGTCACTCGTTTCTCCTGTTTGAAATCATCGCACCCAGTCGTGAGACAGACGGCATCTCCCCCCTTGGAGCCGACAAACGTTCCCCATTTCTGGTACAGTTTTCCCCGTCGCGTCACGGCACCGGAACCCATGGTGGCACGCTCGCCAACCACGACCCCCGGCAGAAGACAGACTCGGTCCGCGATCATAGCGCGGTCCTTGATGATGATCTTCTCCGAGCTGGTGCTGTCGGAGGTGACCAGATGTGACCGCGATCCAAAGACAACGTCGTCGCCGATGTCCAACAGGTGGTAATCCCCAATGCCGGGGCCGGTGCCTGGCCAGTACACGCGCTGGCCGACCTTACCACCCAGCATCCGGACGGCAACCGAGGTGGCTTCGTAGTGTTGGCCGAAGAGCCCCGTTACCTCGTGGAGGCGAGACTCTGGCATCAGCTTCCTCATGAACGCCGCCCGCCAGGTCTCGATGTTGCCTCGGCCCTTCACGGCGCTGGCGCGCAGGGGGCCGAACAGGAAGTCCAGCACGAGCTTGACCAAGACCGCGAAGCCGAAGACGATGAACGGGCTGAACATGGATCGGAGCACCAGGGCGAAGTAGTGGTATCCAATTCGATGAGTCTGACTGAACCAGTCGAGAATGTCCCGCATTGGTGACTTGGTGCTCAGGGGCTGGTTGATGACCATACCGAAGAGTCCGCCGATCCAAGGTGTCAGAGAGAGTAGCCATCCAATCGCCAGGAGTGGAAGAGTCCCGAAGATAGTCAGCAGCCAGTGTGGTGATGGAACCTTGGTTGAGAGAAGGTCTCGGTTCGACTCATCCGCGTCATCCAGCTCCCAACTTGACGAATTGGGGCCGACGCAGGTGTTGGGCGGGACGGTGGAGCCTGGCGCGATGATAGACGCGATGCCTACAGTGGCGTTCGCGCCGATGACGATGCGTCCGAGATACATCGACGTGTTCGCCTCTGCGGCGAACGGCCTGACGGTGCACTTGCTGAGGACTGCACCGTCCCTGATGTCCAGCAGGTCCCATTCTCCGAACTGTACCCCTGAGAGCTTGACGTTCTTTCCGACCTTCGCCCCCATCATGCGCAGGTAGAGGCATTTGGTAGAGTCGGTCAAGCCGAACACGCCTTTCCCGCAGAGACTGACGATCTTCTGCACCAGCCACCAGCGGGTGTGGTAAAGACCCCACATGGGATAGATACCCTCACGGTAACGACCGATGATAGCCCACTTGGCGATGATGCCGGCGAATGGCATGATGAGCCTCATTGTCACCTGGGCGGTGAGGATCGATACCGTGAGGTTGAGAAAACGGCCTGGGACCATCGCGTCAGTCGGCCAGAACTGGCTCTGGGTTAAGACGAAGAGAAAGATGGTCCACTGCAGCGCACGACGCATGGGATAGAAGACGACGAGGGGCAGCAGCTGCACCGCCATGAGCCAGGGGCGTGTTGAGCTTCTCGTCTGCGTGTTTGTAAGGACGTCGCCGTCCTTCCCATCGTCATCTTCAAAGGTTGCGGCCGAGGTCTTTTCGATGTGAGCAGCTATTGCGGCGACTGTTCCGTTGTTGAAGATGAGGCTGATGGGGAGGTGGGCGTTGAGCTCCGATCGAAGAGCTGACATGAGCCTTCCGGCTTTGAGGGAGTCTCCCCCGAGACTGAAAAAGTCCGCATCTGAAGGCACGTCGGAGAGGTTCAGTGCCAAGACGTCTGCGAACACCTTGGTCACCCGGCCTTCCGTTGTCGCTGACAGGCCTTGGATCTTGTCGTGGGCGAGACGGTCCAAGTCCGCCTGGAGTCTCGTCTCGTCAACCATGCCTTTTTCATCTACCGCAAAAGGTTGCGTTATTGAGTAAAACTTGGTTGGAACCATGTAACTGTGAAGAGAGCTGTACATGAATTGTCTCATGTAGTCCAAGAACTCAGAGCTCAAAGGCTCAATATCAGAAGCCCTGGGGGCCAAAAAAGCCTCTGATGTGCCAGTTGGGCGATCAATCCGGAGATGGAACTGGAATTCTGAGGGCTTGACGGATTCGAGCAACTCGGCCACGGCAACGGAGTCGACTCTGCAGCGTCTAGAAGGGATTTTGACATCCAGTGAAGTGTCTGGTGGCGGGCAATCTGCTTCCCGATGCCTTGCGAGGTATGGGATGTCGTCTGTCAGCTCGCGCATCTTCAGTCTCTCCGCCAGCCTGATTCGCAAGATCTTGTTGTTCTTTTTGGGGAGATCGTCCATGTATACCACGCAGACGGGCCATTTGGCTTGTTGCAGCGATTGTCGCAGAGCGTTCTGAATAGCCTTTAAGTCGACTCTGGGCCTGTCCGGCGCAGGGACGATTGCGACGCCGACGACCTCTTGGAGAACGTCGTGCGTTACTGAGAAAGCCAGAACCTGGGAGATGCGTCCGGAAATGGGGGTGCCAGTTCCCATTGAAGCTGACATGATGGCGTTCTCAACCTCGAACGGAGAGATGAGCTCACCACCGCGGTTGATGACTTCTTTGCTTCTACCCGTGATATAGAGATATCCATCTTCGTCCATGTAGCCTAGGTCTCCAGTATCGAACCAGCCGTCTTTGTTGAATGGTGATGTGTCGAAAGAGCCGTCTGGTTGGAGATAACCCGCAAACACGGGTTCGCCCCTGACACAAATTCTCCCCACGTTACCCGGGGACGCATGCTTGTCAGAGTAGTCAAGGACGGCCAGGTCTGAACCTGTGCTGATTCCGGATGTTCCTGGCCGATCCAATCTGTAGTCCAAGGGAGGTGTTGAGATGGGCATGCACCTGCTGCCTGTTAGTACCGCCGTGCTTGGAAAGGACTGGAGGGCTGACTTACTCTGTCATTCCATAGCTTGGCAACACGACACAGCGGAAGGTGTCCCGGAGTTGACAAGCAAGTGAGGGAAGCAAGGCACCTGCTGCATTGCATGCCAGCCTAATCTTACTTTTTTGCAAAGCAAGTGGTCTAGACTCTGCCTGCGCCAAGACGACAGAGTGCATTGACGGCGAGGCGTAGTACCACGTCGGCTGGATTTCTTCGTTCATATCCCAAAAGAGATTCGGATCAAAGGCCGGACAGCAGATGGTTGAGCCTCCCGAAAAGACCGGTGCAAAGATGTTTCTCACCAAACCACCACTATCTCTCGTTAGATGGGATCTGATTGTTCAACAGGGCTCACTTACACATGAAACAAGGGCATCATGTTCAGGCAAATGTCCGTCGAGGTCAAGCCCCACGAGTCAACGACGAAGGTAATTCCGGCGATGATGGAGTGGGTCGTCAAAGGGACTACCTTCTTGGTTCCCGAAGTTCCGCTCGTGAACAGGATCAGCGAGATGTCGTCCGCAATGTTTAGTCTAGGGGCTTCCGTGATCGTCAATGGTGAGCCGGACAGCATCCGAAGAGTGATGTCGTCGCCATGACTCCAATCCACAAAGATAACCTCAATTCCAGTCTCCAACACCCAAGACCTGCTCAGCTCCAGCCTCTTGTAATCTTCAGTTGTCGTAAGAATGCATTGTGCATCAGCCTGGAGGACATCTGCTTGGAACTGTTCAGGGCCCACAGCCGTGTTGATCGGGGCAGCAGTGTAATACGTCGCCACGGCCATAACGGCCGCCGCCATGAGAGGTCCATTGGGAAGGGCGATGGCGACTATCGGATTGCGTCTGTTGGACTGAACGGGCAGCCGGAATGTTTCAACAAAGTTCCGAAGTCCGCGGTGGGTGATGTAGTTATCAGCGCTCGTAGAACGTAATGCTGGCCTGTCGTCTCGTCCAATGAACTGGACAAAAGAGTGATATGAGCACTTCACGAGATGCTTTGTCTTTGCAATAAGCCATGCTGAATCTTCGTCGGGATTCGTCTTAGTCGTCTCAGGGAGGCATCTTGATAACCTGGTGTGGCAGTCGATCAGGGCCAACGGAGGCCAGGAGCCGGGGATCTCGGTTAAAAGGAGGTGCAAGAGATATAGCGGCCTTAGGGACGGTTCTGACGTTGTCGGGATCGATCTAAGAATCTCCTCACGATCAAGACTCGGGTCTCGGAGCGCCAGGAACTTTTCGTGAGTCTTCACCGACTCGGGAGACAGCTTGTAAAGTGATTTCATATGAGAGTTCAATCTTTCGTTCTTCGCTAGAGCCATTGTTGAATCGTGCTTCGTGGCCAAGGAGATTTATGTCGTTTGGCGTCGTGCTCAAGTCGCCCAGTCTCTGCAGTAATTGGCGGTATAATTCGAGTCTCGCAGCAGGAACCGATATCTATTACCGGGTGAGCGAGTTGGTTTGGTTGAATCCCGCTGTTGAATGAGATTATACCCGATGAAGTGAGTGTGGTTACTCTGGTAGAGTAGGAACGAATGCGGTTACTCTTGAAAATCAGAAATGAGTGTGGTTACTCCGAAGAGTGTGAATGAACGTGGTCACTCTCGTCGAACGATCGTGAAAATGGACATGCAGAACGCGCCACCGAGCAAGCCCTCCAAAAGAAGTTCGACCGAAGGGAAGGGCGGGAGCATGTTAGTTATGAGGAGGAGCGCCCCCCAAGCCATTCTCAAGAGAGGTAATCGAGCTGAACCACGATGGGATAAAAGCATCTGCCGTCGACGCCTTGAGTCGAAGAGTCATGGTAGCGCCGCTCCCCCTGAACACAGCCAGGGGAAGCTCGCCATGGCCAGCCTCTCTCTCGTGGCCGACGATTTCCAAAATGGCGTGTGCCAAAAACCAAGCTTATTGTGAGGTGAGCTAATCCACAGCCTTTCCGGTCCAGGCCTGCAAACCGGAGGCTTGGGTCAGACTATCGGCGACGCTATTCTTCCCAAGTGCATCGTGAGCGTTTTAGCGTGGAGTCTTGCGTGTAAGGGGAGACGGAGGCCAACGCGAGATGAAATGCCTCACAATCGTTCACCATGTGGCTGGCTAGCTGAGTGTGCTTGTGGAAACGAACCAAACAGTTGGGTCGGTTTGATCCGGAAGCTAGGAAAACACTAGCCCATTCTTGAACGCAGTGTTGTTCCGTTCTCCTGGTGACCCCTTTTCTCCCCCACGCTTAGGGACTCAACACGGCTTTTTGAGTTCGGGGAGGATTACTGCACGATTCGAACATGGTCTGTGGGAGAGATGTTGTTTTTCTTCGTTTCTCTCTTGTTGGGAACAAAGGCATCCATGGTGTTGATGCCGGCAAGCCAAACCGCCACTTGGACGTTTCAACGTCGCAGTAACGCCAATCCTAAGAATCATTTTGGTCTAGTCAACTTCCGTGGCTTTCACATTAAATCCTTCTTCCATCGCTTGTTTCCAGACTCAAATAAAGGCCGAGAATGAAGCAAACTAATATCGCAATCTAGATCTCAACAGACCACCGGCACGGCCTAAATGAGTGTGGTCTCTCGAAGGCGGATGATCGTCCGAGGTAGAAAATCCTGACCGCAGGGGTATAACCCGTGCTCATGGGCATCTACTGAGATATTGGTCTATGGCATGATGCGATTCTCTTATCATATTTTGCATCTGGGGCCGTCGCGTCTGTATGAGTTGTTCCGTCTCGACATAATAATAACGGAGGAAAGGAATCACAAACATAACTCAAGTAACAAATGAGCAGATTTTCATATCAAAGCGCCAAAAATGAATTCTGCAAAACACTCTTCACGTCTTTGCACCTGACTAAACTTTGCCTTCTGTTTCGTGGCTTGAGGCTTTGGCCGCAGACGCAAACTGACCAGATTCGCAGCTATCCCACCGGATTTAACTAGTATGAAGTTACCATCTGTGGAACAAGCCCTGGAATTTCTCTGGGATGACTCTATGAACAAGAGACGAACTGTTCGCCCCCATGTCCCTTGCATGATTAAGCATCGACCAATTTGCGGAGGCACCCACGCCGGGACCTAGTCAAACTCTATCATGGTCTCAGACAAATTGGAAACTCATCCCGCCGGCTACCACGATCCCAGAAGAGCAATATGAGCTCCACGGCTGATTAGAAGAGGAATTTCCCGGTTGTGAGGTTCGCGAGACCGAGCGTGCCGGTAAATACCCACCACGACCCTGGATGAGTCGTAATAGTTACTCAGTTATCCTTTTCCCCAGAAATACGGAAACCCTTGCCAGGGGGCCGGTGCCATGTTTTGTTGTTGTTGTTGTTGTTGTTGTTGTTGTTGTTGTATTTAACGCCATGGCGGCAAGGGCGAAGCCCTTGCGGCGACCTCCCGAGGGGTATGTGGCGTGGAGAGCCGCAGGCTCAGACTGCCTACTCTAAAGTACACAGCCTTAACAGGCGTCCTCCAAATCCTGCCCGTTGGCTACTATGCGTTCAATCTGTCCCTGGATCACCCTGGTTCCTCTAGTTCCTTTGGTTCCTATTTGGTCCCCTTAATAGGGTAAGTTGGTTGTTCTAAGGCCTAGCCGGAGGCTGGTCCCTAATAGCGTGGGTAGATCTTCTGGTGGAAGCCTGTTATACGTAGGAAGGCCTTAAAGCCTTTATGATCGGTGATTAGACCTTTGAAGTATTGCTCGAGGGATCCCATAGGTCCTATGGGCTCTGATGAACTAGAAGGGTGGAGGATAGGCCACCGTTGCCTCCTCACTAG
Organism: Colletotrichum gigasporum; assembly: GCA_024584535.1. NCBI lineage: Eukaryota > Fungi > Ascomycota > Sordariomycetes > Glomerellales > Glomerellaceae > Colletotrichum > Colletotrichum gigasporum. The sequence continues at coordinate 7,545,978 of CP077952.1, forward strand.
GGTTTTTCGGTAGTAGACTAAGTGGTCTACTTCCTTTACTTCTCCGTAGGAGTAGGTTAGTAGGGCCTCATCATGTTTAAAGCGATGATGGTACTGTTTAAAGTCTCTATGGCCTGATTGGGCTGCTAGGAGGTGATGTAGGGTAGTCCGTAGTAGGGCTAGTTTAGGGGGGCTGGATAAGGTGGCCTCGAGCCTTAGTAGGGTATATTAATTTGTTGCCTCCTTATGCCACTATTGTGTATATTAGGCCCGTATCTATTTTTTAGCGAGCCGTTTGATCCCTGTTAGGGTTGCTAGTTGGCCTAAAGGTATTGGAAGTGTTATGCCCTGCTTAGCTAGGCGGTCTGCTTTTTCGTTGCCTTTTATCCCCTGGTGCCCTGGAGCCCAATAGGTATGTATATCGTATATCCTAGTTGCCTCCTGGATCTCGAGGAAGGCCGTTTGTGAGGAGTTTAGAGCCTCGCCTCGTATCCCCCGGATAACACTAGTATTATCGATACAAATGTGTATAGGCCGGCCCTGGGATGTAAGGAGGGCCCGCCGGAGCCCTGACCTTGCTCCTTTAGCCTCACCATCAAACACTTCTGCTAGGCCAAGTCGGCCATAGCCTTGGGCTATACGTCTATTTCCTTTGTATATAACGAACCCATAACCTATAACTCCGTTCAATGCTTTCGAGTCGTTTAAATAGATAATTATATGGTTATCTAGGACGGTTTTTAGCTAGTTTTAAAAGGCCTTAGCAGCCTTCTCCTTCGTCTGCAGGACTATCGGGTCTTGTGACCCTGGGAGGTATTGTGGTTGGAGCAGTACTGGCCTTGGGACCCTCGAGACGAGGCCTGCCGTCCGTTATAACCTTATTTACTACTGCTCTTATTATGAGAGCCTCAGGACTAATGGGTATTCTGGGTTAACCTTTTGTAGGCGTACTACGAACCATAAGCGCACCCCTTCCAGGGCCACCTTCCCGGTAAGCAGGCCGGCATCTCGGAAAAGGTTACTTATTAGTATAGTCTTCTAGATTAGAAGGATGGCCCTGGCCGCTGTTTTGATAACCTTATTAACCTTTTAGACGAGGCCCTTTTGGCCTGTATTAATTATCCCCCTTTAGAGGGAGGCATCGTTTTCGTTACTTATAATTAACTTGGTTAACCCCCTAAACCAGGTTTCGGACCCGTATAAGGCTATTAGGAGGACACAGGTGATAACAGCCTTTCGCACTATAGCCGCTGGGATCCCCTTTTTCGTATTTAATAGGTGCCCCAGATACTGGGCTGCCCTTTTCGCCATAGCCACCTTTGTTTCGACGTGATATTGGAAGGTTAGCCTTTTATTAAACCAGACCCCTAGCCAGCGAATAGGCTTAGTTGAAGCTTTAATTTCGAGGTCCCTGGCCTTAATCCTAGGTAAGTCTTTTGGTTGTTTATGTTTTCTAGTGAAATGGATAGCTTCACATTTGGCTAGGTTAAAGGAGACCTTATTATTATACCCCTAATTTAGGATTTGGGTAACCTGTTAACTTAGGGATATAGCGTTGTTTTCGGAGGATGGGCCGGTAATTAAAAGGGCTATATTGTTTATATATCCAAACCGAAGCCTTAGGTTTTTAGTTAAGATATCGGTAATATAAAGTAGAAAAATAATAGGTGATAGTAGGGAACCCTGAGGTAGCCCATAAGTTAAAGGGAAGTCCTCTGTTGTTATCTTTTTAAGCCTGATCCTAGTAGTATGGTCTAATATAAACGCATAGATCAGCCTGATCAGGCTGTCAGGCCAGCCCTGCTATCGTAATCTAATAATAAGGTGGTTCCAAAGGACGGAGTCGAAAGCTCCTTTCATATCCATCGTCGTTAATAAGGCTGTGAGCCCCTTATCGAGGGCCTGTTCGATATCGTGGGTCAAGTAGGTAATTAAGTCGATAACTGCCCTGCCTAATAGGGCCCCTATTTGTTATGGGCTGGCCGCCCCTTCTAGGATAGTGAGGTAGCCCATTCTTCTAGCAATTAGCCTCTCGAACCCTTTACCTAAGCAGGATAATAGGGCTATCGGCCTCTAGGATCCAGCCCTTAAGAAGTCGGGTTTTCTAGTCTTCTAGATTATAATAACCTTTACCCTACAGAAGGGCTAGGGGAAGTAGCTAACCTAGAGGCAGGCCTAGAAGAGTAATCGAACCAGCTCAGATATAGAGTCCCAGCAGGCCTTAAGTAGTCTTATGGTGATTCCATCGATACCAGGGGTCGTAGTCTTTATTAGGGTGGCCACCCTTACTTCTTCCTGGCTAATCATAGCCTACTAGGGTATCTGTCGTCTTAGGACCGTAGCCACGGCGAAGGGGTCCCCAGGTATGTCATCCGCATCATCAAACCTCTCCAGCAGGGCCCTCCATAGGGCCTAGGCCTTATCCTAGTTATTGTCGTACGTCTAACCCTCAACTACTAAAAGAGGGGCTTTAACCGCTAAGTTGGCCTTACACCAGCCCATTATTTTATATAAGTCCCTATCGGATACCACCCCTTTAATCTTTATAGCCTAGTAGGCCCGTTTAGCCTTTTTAACCGTATCCAAGAAGACCTTCTACTCTTCTAAGATAAGGGGTGGTGAGGCCAAAACTAGCTCTAGTTCCCGGGCTTATTGGTTACGGGTTTTAAGGTAGGATTAATGGGCTTTAGAGCACTCCTTTGTCCACTAGGGGGTCCCCTTTCCTTGGTTTTATCATCTCTTCCCTACTACTTAGATAATTATTAGGAATAGGCTAGCTATCCAGCTAGCCTGGGTATCTAACTTAACTAGGGTAGGCCAGTCCTTAAGAGTAGGTAAGGTTAAGGCCCCTATTCCGATTAGATCTATAAACCGAGGTAGGGCTAAATCAGGGACCGATATTGGCCCTAGTTAGTGTGTTTATTATTATTATTGTTATTTATTATTGTTATTAAGGGGGATAATAGTTATAATAGGTTAGTGATTAGTTCCTGGGTATAGGTGTAAGTTAACCCCTGGATGTGCTAGGGGGATATTTGAGAAGGTAAGGTCGAGAATATGATCACAGTTGTGGGTAGGAACTCCTACTTCCCCGATATAGGAGAGGTTATAACTGTCCACCCAGTCTACTAGGTCATCCCCCCTATTCCGGTTAACTGACCCGGGTTCCCAGGAATAGTATTAAGCGTTAAAGTCCCCAGCTATAAGGGCTCGTATTAGTGGTTAGTATCCTAGGAGGGTGGTTATTGTATGGTTATGGGGATCGTTTAGTTGTCTATAGACGTTAACAACAATAGTGTTGTTAACTTTTAACCACAGGATATCCCTTGTCGGGATAGGCCTTTGTTGTTGCACTTATAGCCTTATCCCCTTCCGTATATATGTCATCACCCTGGACCTCGTCTCCTTATTATTCTAAAAGTCTACTGGGACATAGGAATTAAACCCAGGGTGCATATTAATCTTTATTCCGTTGGTGAAACCTATCCAGGGCTCCTAAATAAGCACTATATTAACCTAATTAGCCCAGCAAAGCTCTAGGAAAACCGTATATGCTGGGGACTTTTTCCCCACATTATATTGGGCTATGCGTAGTACCCGTGGGGGGCCCTATTTAGGCTTATACCTCCGAATCGAGGTCCAGGTGGGTATAAGTATTAGCAACGTTATAGTCTAACTTCTAAGCTACCCTTTAGCTCCTAGAAACAGGAACTAGGATAAGTCGGTTATTTAGGAGGGGGGCCTTAAAGTCTTCAACCTCGTCTTTAACCTCGTCTTCATCCTCATCCATATTACTAAAAGTGTCTTTATCGCTAAGGTAAACAATAAAGCTTTGGGAAGGGGTTCTAGTGCGTGGGCGTTTAGATCCAGGTTATTGGCCGTAGTTGGAGGTTAAACTGTTGATGGGTTACTGGGGGGTACTTTGAGAGGTCGCCTAGTTAAGCTAATGAACAGCGTTATAGGCCTTCCATCCAGCTTTCCGGATCCGGTCCCGTTCCTTTCGGCCAGGGAGGGTGAGGGAGCCGTTGATAATTAGGGGCCCAGCTGGGCAGCCCTTATGTCCAGCTTAGAACGGTCCATAGTAGTTTATACATTATGGGTTAGTTGTATAAGGGTTAGTTTCGTGGGAGTTTGCTGGTTTGCTATAGTTATTATAAAGTGGTTAATGGTTATAGAATTAATTTGAGTGGTACCCCTAATAACTAGGGTTATACCTGGTTAGGGTCTTTTTCTTCTGGATAGGTTAGGACTTACCACTTTAGTTAAATAGTCTAAAAAGCAACACTTTAATAAAAAAGGAGATCACCTAAGAGACTTTGTTCATAATTAGGTTAGGGCCTAGTTGAGATTATCTGGCCCTAATAGGCCTCCATCTTATTTAGGCAAAGACCTTTTCTTCGATTTGAGCAGCTGGATCTAGTTCGTCCCCGTTAATGCCCTATAACTTAGTTAGGTAACGAGGGACTATATAGGTAAACTACTCTATAGGGGTTTCTACTTTATAAGCCCTAAAACAGTCCACTAATTTCTATTTATTTAAGAATATATTTTATCGGACTTATTTATTAAGTGGTTTTAATATGATACTAGTTGCGATATAATGAGTATAGGGAATATCCGTTAATTATAGGCCTAGGGCTTAGCAGGTTTTCCGGCGTAAAGTATAAAAAGTACACTTCCTAATAACTTCTAATCCTTTTTCGGGGATACAAATAAGGACCCTAAGGTCCTCTTTCAATTAGGACTAGACCTAGGGTAAAGTTAAGGCTAAGGCCTGGCCTAGAGCTGGGGCCTGGGCTTTAACCTAGGATATAACTAGGACCGAGGTCATAATAGAGGCCCAGGACGTAGGTGTCACTTCGTTATTCATAAGCCTTTTTAGGGCCTAGACTACATAAGCTATAGCTTCCTTTGTAATCTGCTTTTTAGGTCCCTTAAAACTAGAGACCACATTATCAATAGACTGGGTAATGGTTAGAAAGACGTCCTTTCTAGCCTTAAATAATCTGGCCTGTTCGTCGAGGGTAACTAAAACAAATCCAATAGCTGCTCCGCTTACGTTCAGGGGCTCCTTCGCCGTTAAGGGGGCGTTATTAGAGGGATAAGGCTAGCTTCCCACAAAGCTAAGCCGGGGTGGCTGGGCCTTAGTATCTCGGCGGCGTTTAGCCCTTAGGGTGGGGGTTGGTTCTGGTTTTAGAGGAGGCCCAGAGCCCCGATCAGGGCCGGCCAGAAGGGCCGGCTACGGTCCGGTGCTTACCGGAGGCTACGAGGCCATCGTGGGAGGGCTCTGGAGAGGAGAGGTGAAAAGTTTTCAACTATTAAGGATCTTAGTGGTATACCACCTATTTCACTAACAATAGATGCTAAGAAAAATTAGGCGAGAGGGAAGTTGTGCGGGGCCGGTGCCATTAGTCTCAGCCAATGAACTGGAGAGATCATAAAGTGTCCAGCCGACGGGATACCGGTGGTCAGCTTTTATAAAATCATGAAATGTCTCTTGGCTTCGTGGAATCAGACGAATCTCTGTTGATCATTGCATCTGCTGCGCTTTTGCTCCAACTTTCACTCGTTCATCCGATCCCACCGGTACATTCTTTCCCATTCAATTCAACGTAACATATTATAGAAAATTATTTGAAATGCCTTCCTTCCATTCTACCGCGTCGTTCCTTCTCTCAGCCGCTGCTGCCGCTAGCGCTGCCAAGCAATGTCCCATCTAGTTTGACGGCCGCGTGCCAAGCAACTTCACCCCTGCCGACTTCGACACGTCTGCTAGCCCGTTCAACAATGGCTTTGTCTTTGGCAAGGGCCTGAAGGCCAGCGACGTCGTCACTATTCCGACCGGTTTGTCGTCATTGGCAGACGCTCCCTCATTCGGTGGAGAGAAAGCGCAGTTGCTAACCGGAGCAGTTCGATGCCAACTCGAGCAAGCCATTCGAAGTCAACATCGATGACAGGTCCATTTTTGCCCCGACCGAAACCAACGTCCAAACTGGCTTCCGTCGGGCTGAGATGTTGCCCATGAGCAACAACGGCACTGATCTATCGACGGCCGGTATCAAGACTGTTCACTGGAGCATGATGAAGGATCCTGTCACGTGGCTGGAATCTGACTAAGGAAAGCATGGCGGCTAAGCCGATTCCAGACTGCGACAGGGCTTGACTAAGGAGGACTATATATATAAAGGCCTGTCCCTCCCCTTCAAGGAGAGGGTCAGAGAAGAATGAGAGTCACAAACAGTACCTACCTATTGTCCTCTTACTGACCTCTTTACTTCGCACCGCAAGCCCCTGACAGATCCGAAGCGACCTCTTAACTTGACTCATGAGTATCAGATGGTCTTCTTGGAAAGTTCCATCTTCAGCTCGGACCAATTCGCGCTGAAGTATGGAGACTTGATCGGCATCCACCCTGAGGACCCAGATGTCTTGCACCTCTTTGGCAATTCCAACACCAAACCGTTCCAGCCAGAACTATTTACTACCAAGTTCACGGACGGGGTCTTCCACAACTTTGCACTTACTTTGGATTTTACGAAGAAGTAGGAGTCTACCCAATAATTGAATCATAGGATCACTACTAATGCAATTAACAGTCTTACCCAAATCTACTATTCGCAGGGGAACGCTCCACTTGTTGCCCAGGGCAAGCCGGTCGAGAACGGTATCTCGGGACAAGGGCAGTTCCATTTCGGCGTTCTCAAGAAGTCGATCAATGGCACGGGTGACCTGACAGAGTCTGGATTTCACGAATCTGGAATCAACGAGGGCATTATTTTCGGAGGAATCTTCGAGGAGGACAGTGCTGATGGTTGCGTCACTTTGTCCCCTTGAGTTCGCCAACTTTAAGTGGGCTCTTTTTCATTGCCGCATGATCTTCAGACCTGCTGCTGCCCACGGGTCATTCATGGGGGCACTGTAAATAGGCTAGACGGACTCTGAGTGCTCAACCAGTCGGCATCTTACATCAAAATCAAGTCTTACCGAGCCACAAATGGTTTACACCAAAGGTGATACCAACACGTATGCGGCATCTTTCAGTCTCAATTATTACGGGCATCCATGGATGTTTGATGAACCAATCCAGTATCCAATCAACCAACTCCAACTCCCTGGTCCCCAAGTAAAGTTACAAAGAAAGGAATCTGGGACAGTTAATGTCGGAACAACCTCGACGTGGTGATTTAAGGTTTCACCGCAAAGCTCCTATTGGCTCGCTTAACGAGCCAATCAGAGTGCAGGAATCGTACGCTAACCCGATCGTCTAAGATCGCGGTCTTAGTGACGATTCCTACATCATCAACATCAACAAGAACAGCAGGATCCATACGAATATACGTATATTCTGCTACGCCGTACGGCCGACCCGACGTGACTGAAACCAACAGTTAATCATCCAAGAATAATTAGGTATCATATCTTCCATTTCAGTTCCTCCAAGACTTCCCGCGCAGCCCTCTGGCCCGCGAACACCGCCCCCTCCATGTATCCGTAGTGCTTCGTAGATGTCTCTGTGCCAGCCCAATGGATGGCACCAACCGGTTTCCTCACCCATTCGCCTAACAGAGTCCACATTCCAGGAGCAGGGGTTGCCATGGGGCAGCCCGTGGCCCATTCCTCCTCCATCATTGTGTGAAAGTAGAATTCTTCCGGGTCGAGAGCCTCTTGTCCAAACGCGGCGGCAAAACCGGCCAAGGCAACCTGTCGTCTCTGGTCTTTGCTAAAGCTGATGAACTCTCGCGCCTTGGTGCTGGCAATGAAGCCGGTGAGTTTGGCAGGGTAGCCTGATTTCGGAGTTGCGTCGTAGGTCACACCCAAGAAGCCCGTCGGGTTGGTGCTCTCTCCCTTCAGACCTTTCTCGCGCCAAAAAGGTGTCTTGTAGGTCGCGAAGACTTTTATGTATGCGCCCATTGGCATGTGCTGGAGTAAGGTGACTTTCTCCACGGGTAGCCTCGGTTCAAAATCAATCTTGAGAACATGAGGTGGGGGTATGGCCGAGATAATTCGCCTGGAGCGGTATGTTCCCTTCTCAGTCGTGATCGTTGCCACGCTCTCTGTGTAAGAGATCGCGCGAACAGGCTCCTCGCGCCGAACGACCTCGTCCCCAAGAACCTCCCTCAACTTCTCAGCAATGAGCTGCCCACCACCCTTGACAAAATGTTGTTGTGCTCCATTCTCCGAACTGAGGGCAGAGGTGAGATTGACGAGACCCTTGTAGAAGAACATGGCGTGGAGCATTGAAATACATGAGGTATTCTGGCCGATGGTCGTCTCGAACGCCAGGCTGCCCATGTCGATCGTCGCCTGCGTCCACGCGTTCTTCTTCAGCCATTCGTGCACCGTCACCCGGTCGAGCTCCTCGGCGTTGGGTGTCTGCCACGGCTCCTCCGTGTTGACTGTGTTGCACATCTTCTCGAACTTGCTGACGAACATTCCCATGTCGACAACCTCCCACGGCCGCATCGGCGGGATCAAGCCGCTGTATGGGCGCGCCTTGCCACGGTACGCGAGAACGATCTTCCCCTCGGTGGGGGGCTGGAACAGGGGCACGTCGAACTCCTTGGCGAGGCCATACATGAGGTCCTGCTGGTCGCCGAGGAACGATGCCCCGACGTCCCAGTAGTCACCATTGTCGAGGGGCACCGTCTTCGCCCGCCCGCCGACGCGGTCGCGGGCCTCGAGGACGAGGACTTTCTTGCTCGAGTCCTTGAGGAGCCTGGCAGCTGCGAGGCCGGAGTAGCCCGCGCCGATGATAACGCAGTCGTATGTCGGGGTGCTGTCAGCCGTGGATTGGTCCATTGTGGCGATTTCAAAAGGAGGGGGGTTGGACGGACAAACAAGACCGGTCTTGTAACAAGTCTCGAATGCGACGTGTGTAAATGACGGGGATGTCTGATAGAGTTCAGATTCAGCCCACCACGAAGAATAAAAAAGGAGTCGCACCGCAGATTTGATTGCTTGGGCCTGTCTACGGGACCTGCTCTAGTGCTGACTGGAAATTTGGAGGACGATCAGCCATGTCTTGGTTTGGGCCAATCATGGACGCCTCGCAATCTCCTTGAAGATTTGCCCGCCAAAAATCATTGTTCAAATCTTGGCTTCGTCAAGCTAGCTTCTTCTTTGGCTTGTGCGAGGCGTACGCGGACACATCTGGGCACCGTCCGTCGTTTCGCTGGCCACGAGATGTCAAGCTGCTGCTCACATGGCCTGCCTCTCCATGGTGGAACTCGGTCGTCATACTAAAATGGCGGGAGTGGTAGCCTGCACGCTTTTATCTAATATTGAGATACGGCCGAGACACAGGAGGAGACGCAATAACTTAGTCAGAGGAATTTATCAGGCACACGCAAAATAAAACTGTAACGAGATGTCTACGAAAAAGCATGAAGACGTTTCGGTGATCTTTATGGGATATCACCAAGTTCAGATCCCATCTAGTGTGTTTCGTCATCTGAAGGCTGCATGCATTAAGGCTGCTGGTTGCCTGTTTTCTCTTAAACTACAATATCCTACCGTGTTTGACTGCCTGTCTAGATCCGGTGAGCATTGGCAAAGCAAAGCTTGGCACTTAGGCCAGGTGTTCTGAGCGAATAGTATGTTTACAGAAAATGACTTTCTGCGGTAACCATCAGATATGGAACGAGTCAGAAAATTGAGTTGCCTTCAAGCTCAAACCTCTGTGACAGAAATACTGAGGATAGAGAGTATCAACACCAGTCACAAGTACATCGAGCTGTTCAGGAGCCTCGTTTCTACGATTTGTTGGCCCTGCCCAAATCCTCGAAGCCTTGTGAACAAGATTACGGCGTTATGAACCTGGGATAACTTACCAACGTCGATTGTTATGGCATCAAGATTGAGGTGTGGTTTCGGGACAAATAGGCTTACATCGGAATTAGAAAACTGCTGGATAAAGAAAAGCCTACAACCCCAGAATATATAAAACCAAATGAAACGTCAAAAAGATGTTTTCTGATGGAAGATCAAGCTTATACAAGTACACACCCTGCTCAGTAGTGCTGGACTGACGGTGTTATCTCCAAAGGCACACCCCCCCTTCGGATGAGTTGTTTCTGTATTTCTTGTCGTTCCAATCCCCCCTGACGTCGATCACATGTTTCTCAAATTCGGCTATTTCTTACCTCAGCATTGTCTCTGAAGCCATATGAATTCCGATACCTCAGATCTTACCCTTCTCAGGCTCCAGGGCAATGCGGATTTCCAAAGAGCCATGTGCCACACTTGGCCTGAATGCAGCCATATCATGAAGTAAAATATCTCGAAACCTCATAACCTCGGCGCCACAACAGATATCTCGACGTCAGGCCCAGACAATGCCTAGGTGGGTATCGGCTTCACAACGCTTCCTAATCTCGGTCTCGGAATGATGGGATCATCGTCCGGCAGTAGACCGCCGCAACGGACAGGACGGTGTTTTGGGATGCTGCAGCACAGGCCGATGGCCGCACAATAGACGGCGCCTGTAGGTTCGTGGTTGGCATCGGTGGTGGCTCGGGGCTCGTCTCGCTTGGAGACCGGTGCGGCGGCCGCGGTAGCGAGGACGGCGGCCAGGGGAAGGAGAGCGAGCTTCATTTTTGCTGGAGACCGGGTGTTGTAAGGTAGTGGCGAACGTGAAGTTGAGATGACGGATGGGAGAACCGGGGAGAAAGTGATGAAAACGAATCTACAATTCACTCGCCAACCTCTGTGGGCAGCCGCCACTTTACCGTCTGCAGCCACCTCAACCATGATCCATGACAAGTGGTCAATCAAGAACGCCAAAAGCTTCAGGAAGCCATGTGATCACGTCAAATACAAGTGAAAAGGAAGTGTGGGCCAATGTTCATGCTGGTCGACGAAAACGGCAGACGATCGCCCTCCTAACTTCTTAGCACGCTCAGGTTTTTCACATCGGAAAAGACACGATGGTCATCAGGTGCCCCTCAAGGTGAAGCCCTCATCATCTCGGATGCTCCGCCCCTGTATTCATCTCGGGCAACCCATATTCGCTCCGGGTTCCTGCGTGTTCGCAGAGAACACATGCTCCGTCACTGTTCGACGGTTAAATTATCGTACACTTGCTGGTATATAATGATATCCTTACTCCAGCGGAAAGGCGCCAATCCTCTCATCTGAAGTGCAACTGAAGCCAAGGGTGACACCTTAGTCTAAGGGCTACTCTTCCCCTTCGCCATCATCCATCTCCTCATCCCCCTCATCTTCATCGTCGTCGTCATCGTCGTCGTCATCATCATCGCTAGTGCCAGAACCCTCGCTCTCACCCTCACTACCAGGGTCGTAGTCTTCCTCATCCTCATCCTCATCCTCGTCGTCTTGAAGCTCCTGCTCCGCTTCGAGGTGTGCCTTAGCCAACTCCGAAAGACCAGTGCCATTCGCAGCCGCATCGGCGTCCTCACCCTTCTTTGACTTGAGGTTCTCCGTCAGCTCTATCTTGGCCTTCCGCTGATCTGCCATGCTGCGGTCCTGGAGGCCATGACGTTTGATGTACGACTCGTCGATGCCGGCGTAGTCTTCTTGGTCCAGCATGCCGAACTCGATTTCCTCGGTCGCGTCTCCCTCGGCGAAGACCTCAACGACAATGTTGAACGTGCGCTGCAGAACGTTTGTGTAGCTTACAGCGACAATTCGGTCAATAGGAAGGAATACGAGCGGCTTCTTGAAGCCGTACAAGATGCCGTTAGGCAGGAAGAAGAGGTAGCCATCTTTGGAACCACGGAAGGCCTTGACGTGCACCGCCTTCTCGCTGGGCCGGTGCGGCTGGCGCACGACGCTGTGAAACTTGGCAGGGTCCGCGGCAACAATCTCTGCGGCGTTTCCGGCGGAGCTCATGTGCGTGGTCAGCGCCCAGTCGAACAAGGAGCGGTAGGTGTCGGACACCGCGGAGGCTGTGTTGGCTCTCGGCCCGCCGATGGTGCCTTGCTTGGGAGGAGTGCATGGGACTGTAAACACCAGGGCTTCCTTCTCGGGTGCAGTTTTCGTCGGGAGGCAGGTTCCTCGGGGGAAAATAATGTAGTTGTGCTGGACTTGAGTCTTTTCGGGAACAGGAAGGTAGAAGACATATTCTGGAGTGCGTCGTTAGCTTTGGGGCTCTGCTAAAAGAAAGCAGGGCCGATCAGCACGTACCAATATCTTCCCACGCGTAGACGATGCCCTCTACAGGCGCAGTGGTGTTTGGTGCGCGTGCGTACAGATGGTTTGCGGTGAAGCACAGCTCGTACTTTTTGCGCTGAGGTACCGAGACGGAGATTTCCTTGATCTCGAGGAGAACTTCCTCGTCGGCGGCATTGATCGATCCGGTGGGTTTGGGCGCGCTCGCCGCAGACGTTCCGCTCGTATTCGTCGCCTTGAAGCCGTTCGAGGGGCCGTCGTCTACCCGCCTGCGCTTCGACGCTGGCTCTGGACCGTTGATCTGCTCGTACACGAACTCGGCGATGCTGTTGAATAGTGTGACTCGGTCGGGAGTGTCTGTAGCAACCAAATTTCAGTCCCTGATGGTCGGAAATTAAATGATGCACCATTGTATCTTGCCACCGTACCGGCTGCTTTTTGAATGCCTTTGAGGATGTCAGGCCGTGACTGGAAAACGGCTCCCAGCCGCTGGCTATCGAGACCCGCGGTCATGTTGGGCGAATTCGACTGGATGTTGGTCTACTGCGAATTCGCGGGAATTTTTGGCTGAGCTGGAGGAGATGATGGGGAGGGTTGACGGGCACAGCAGTTTCAGGTCGAATTTCCCCAGCTGGAATTGATGGTGTTTTTTTGACGCGACGTCGATCTGAATTTTTGGCTGTGACGTGTTGGAGCTGGACGCACTGAACTGCACCTGGACTGCGCTGCATCGGACGCTGGCCGCTGCGTGGCGTGCGGACTTAGTTCGGTTAAAGTACCTTAGTTTTGCAGCTGGGCTCATCTGACGCCCCTTTTCCTGTTGATTCCCGGTCGCCACTGAATCGCCTGGAGCAAACCTCAAAGGTAGAAGAGGATCCGCAAGCCGGCACGCAGAAATGCCTCGAACAGGTTGACCTTTCTATAGACACATGTACAGCCTTCTAGGCCTTTTCATCCACGTCTAAATGGTTTTCTTTTATCCTTTTTTCCGCACCCAGTCCCACACATCCGACCCAGGATCGACTCAATACTCGCTCCCATCACCATGCCCCTTTGGTTACCCAGGACGCCCAAAATCATTTGCTGTCGCGAAATACCAGACTTCTAGCATAAACAACTTCATTCCAAAGAGACCCGCAGGACCGCAATCTGCTCGAGGACGCTGGACTTGCTGGTGCCACCCTTGGCAGTTGGGTGTCGAGGGTTGCGAGAACGCCCTCGGCGATCTGGATGCTGTCGCTGACCGTCTTGATGTGGTCGAGCATGGACTCCCAGCTCTCCTGGAGGTCCTTGTTATAGGTGTTGGGGAGACCCTTCTGCGTCATCACAAAGCCGGCCATCTGGCCAAAGACACGACCGCTCTTGCCAAGCTGTCGGGGTTCTTCTAGGGCATCAGCGAGCTGCCGGTGGAGTAGGCATCGGCAAGGCGCACGAAGCCGAACTCGCCCAACAAGTAGATGATCAAGTCCTCCGACCAGCGGGAGATGTGCTGCATGAGGATCGAGCCCCATTGCAGAGTCTCGGTAACGAAGTCACGGTCGGCGACACCGGCCATCAAGATCCAGAGCAGGCCCTCGAATCCAAGCTCCTTCGACATGGCCTCGCGGTCGATGTTGAAGGGGTTTCCGGCCAGGGCACTGCAACCCAGGGGGTTCCTGTTGACGCGCTTGATGACCTCGCGGAGACGCTCAAGATCGTTGGCGAAGGCCATAGCGTAGGAGAGCATCCAGTGACTCCAGCGCACGGGCTGTGCGCGCTGAAGATGAGGGTATCCGGGCATGATGTAGTCGATCTCCTTCTCCACTCGCGCGGCGGTGACCTTCAAGAAGCTGACTAGGTGGCCCTCAAGCTTGCCCAGCTCATCGCGGAGCCACATGCGCATGTCGCAAACGACCTGCTCATTTCGGCTGCGGCCAGTGCGTAGCTTGCCGGCAATGCCCTTGCCGATGATCTCGCCGAGCCTACGCTCGTTGGCGGTGTGGATGTCTTTGCACGGGTCAGTCTCGTCCTTAGACGTCGTACTGTTCGACTGCCATACCCTCATCTGGACGATCTTGAAGGAGCCGTTCTCCCACTCCTTTTCAACTTCCAGCAGACCCCTCTCGATCTCCTCGATCTCGTGTTGAGTCAGGATGCCGTTGTTGTAGTTTGCGCGGGCAAAAGCAATGCTGCCGTAGATGTCCTGCTTGTGGAGGAGCTTGTCGAAGTGAATACTCTCGTTGTATTGCTACATAAGGGGGTCGAGGCCGCCTGTATCACATTAGTTTGGTCCGCGATGTGAGGCTATGCGGTGTGACGAGGAACACTCTGGATCACCGCACATCCATTGGAGGGGTAGCGCAACTCAACTTGCCGGTAAAGCGACCTCCCCACAGCTTGCTCTACACCGGTTTCGAGCTTGAGGCCATCGTGATGTTTCTGTGCGAAGCCTCCGGAGCAATATAGAGCCAATTGGGTGTAGACTTCGAGGACGGCCAGAGAAATTGAGTTTAAGTCGAGGAAGACAGTGTCCAGAATGAGTCAATTGAAATTCACAGCGAAAACGCATCGTCTGAAGCGAGAGGAGCATCTAGGAGGGCGGGCGTTGCAAGGTTCTTGACTCATCGTACCCGCAAACTTTTAGTTGTCGGAGCTCTGGTCGAAGGCACAAACACTCAGCCTTGCCTTATCTATGTCTTATCGAGAGCTATGGGAGCTTTGGCCATTGGGGAAAGTCGGTTCCCCTGAAAGCCCGACGTCACAGTGGAGGTAGCGCCAATTGCACTAACTGATTCGGCGCCGCCCACCCCGCGAAATCCGCATTCACCAGCCATTCCATCGCCTAGCACAGAAGTCGGAGTCGGCGGTCGGGCCCACCGACGTCCGTCTGCCAACTTCACGTCACGCTGGACCGTGTGCCTCCCTGCTTCTGCTTCCATCAACACCGACACAAGCTCAACTCTTGTTGTAGCTTCGGCGTCTACGTCGCGTCTACGCCCACGCCTACGATTCTGAAGCCAGCCTGCTGCGGCACTGGCACCTCCACGAAACGCTTCCGTGACGCTCTGGCCCAGCGATAAGTCCGCCCACGCGATGTCGTTTGCCAATGTCTACACCCACCGTAAGGTGGCCGAGAACGCGGCCAAGGGGTGCGATGTCTGTCATCGTGCCACTAGCAGTGTTCTAGTCGCCCCGGAGAATAAGGTCTGGCACTCGCCCGCCCTTTCTATTGCCACGCATCACCCTGACCAACTCGTGCTGCAGGACTTCTTCTATGCGTGTCCCAGCCACTTGAAGGACAGGAACTTCTGTTCCCCCATCGTCGACAAGGAAGCTGCCGAAGCAAAGAAGAAGAAGGAGATGGACGAGGAGATTGAACGCGTCAAGAAGGAATACGAAGAGAAACAGAAAAAGAAGAAGGAAAAGGACGAGAAGGACAAGAATGCAGACAAGGACAAAGACAAGGAAAAGGAAAAGGACAAGGACAAGGACAAGGACGAGAAGAAGACCGAAGACGAGAAGAAAGATGACGACACCAAGTCCACTGACAAGGTAGGGAAGTCCTGAATTTTGCAGGTTCCGGACTAAAGTCCGGAGCACCTCCATCAAGGCTGCGAGGCTTGGCTAACGGGTTTTCAAGGACGGAGCCGGCACGACAACCTCGTCTACGGAGGAAGAGCCCCGTGTCTTCGCGCTACACAAGTAGGTGGTATCTCAGCGCTAATCAGGCTGATGTGACGTTGACAGTTTCCTTCTAGAAACTTTTACAGCATGCGGATCGAGAAGAAGCGGCAGGTTGAGATCGCAAAGAGAAACAGGGAACGACTGCAACAGCCCAACTTCTTTCCCTCGGTCCCCAAGGGTGCGCCGGGCAGCTGACGAGGCATTTTCAGCATCGAACCAAAAGCGTCATCTCGTGTGGATTAGCCTAAAGCAACTCGCGATGTCACTGTCACCACGTCACTTGGCTTAGCCTTCCACACCAGAACATCAGGCTATCGCAAGGCTATCCCTTTCATATTATCTCTGCTCGAGTATCTGGATCGCACCTACGCCAAGAATTTTCAAGGAAATTGTCTTCCTCATCGGGCATGCTGCATCTCGTGCCTCCAGTTCGGGCCTGCGCCGGCTGTCTTCCGCTTTCGCGCGGAGCAACGCTTTGACGTTGCATTCGAACACGGCGAAGGTGTTCTACCACCAGAGTGCAAGTCTGATTGGCTCCGTAACGAGAGCCGATGGCGCGCCAGGTCGACTACTGGCAACGCTTCCATGCAGCGTCAGACGATCTGCAGTAGCCCTAATGGGCTGCTGGCGCGGGGCGGGAGCACGAGCTGCCGTTCAAGGTGCAGCCCGTCAGCATCCCTGCCGGAGATCATGGGCGTGTGATTAAGGGGACCGAACTAGTCGACATCCGCCTAACTAGGGATTCTTCGAAAGATCCAGGGCTTCGATCTCATGCAGATGGTCGTGACGTTCACAGAATTCCAAGCGATGCCCCGGACTTTGGCCTCCACCAGCGGTAATTCGTAGCGATAATGGGCTGAATGACAGTTGCAGAAAATCCCTTCAGGCGAGAATATCCTAGGCTGCCATCACTAATTCCAAACCCCCGTTTACGGCTCTCCCGAAACGGCATCCTGCGAACCCGTGAAGGAATGCTTCGACCGCTTCCCGCTCCACACGTGGACGATACACCGTCAACTCGGAGCGCGGCCCGAGGCCCTCGTGTCCACGGTCTTCGGGCCCCGTCTGTATGACACCATTCTCAGCAAAGTGGTCCGTCAAAGCCGTGGACTCGGCTATCTACGTCTCTAGCTACGCCGTACGCCCTTGTCGCCGGTTCACCAAGTGCGACCTTGGACCGAAACCGATCCACAGTTAATACTCGTACAGGTTCAGGGAAGTGGTAGAATGTGCCCCTCTCCAAAGGTCCAAAGATCTCCAGCGGTCGTGTCTCCTGTCACCCAAGTCCCGCGTCAGGCTTAGTGCTTACTGCTTACCTGCCGGGCGACGTCTGCATGTGTCCCCCGTCCAACAAATCAAAATCTGTTTCAATTCGCGGACTACACTGCATTGAGCTGGCCAAGCGAAAACCACGGGAGGAAATGATCAATCGTTGTTTTGCAAATTGAAGGTCTCCAACACCATACATGAGGCCGTCACGTTTTGCGCGAGATATGCAGCGGATGGCACCCTGCGCGCCGCCACCTCACGCGGGTGTGCTGGAGTGGTACCGTCGGTCTTTAGACAACCCGAGTTGCACTATCGCCGGTCAGCATTATTGATCCTCAGGGCCAACTGGAGGGGGTCAGCTATCAGGCTGAGCTGAGTGCTTTTTGTCGAGTCGAGGTTAGCGCCACGCGGGGTGACCATCGATGGCCATGAGCGTCACCAGTTTCATAGACCCTTGGACCAAGGTCTTCGGCAAACGCACTCTTGACTCTTGGTGCCACAGGGTCGAAACTATGCGACCCCCTCCCAGAGCAGCCTAGGGCTGACAGCAGCCACCGGTCCCGCGTGCTACCCGATGTCAATCGGATGGCGATCAATCGACACGCCTTGGTGGCCACGGCTGCGCAACAATCCATTATTAGCAGTCGGTCCCGAACCTGTGGCGCACAATGAGGCTTCTATGCAATGGACGTCTGAGGTCTCTGATAAGTTGATTTTCAACCCTTTGCCAGCGTCTTACATTCCCGCCCTAACGGAGCCTCAGCCAGAGTTTCAGCAAACAATACCAACTCGCATGGTCTGACACACCGGGACAGGCTGTTGAACCTCTTGGCGATAGCCACATTCCGCGCTGCCGGGTTGAACTGGCTTGTTTCTTGGACCCAAGCAGACCGAATTGCCAATCACGCCAACATCAATGTCATAAGCAGCAAACAGGTAAACAACACGTTTTCTTCGGTCACTGATAAGACGGATACGACTCTGCAATTTGAAAAGTCGAGTCAAGTCCGCGCCAGCAAGCATGGCAAAGGTCACTCGTCACACAACTGAGTTTGGGCATCATCAGGTGACTCACGCTGAGGCTAGCCAAGGGCTGCCGTTACCCCACAGGATGCTTGCATGGGCTGTTTTCCGTCAACTCTCGGGCAAGGATTCAACCAGGTCTTCGTTGCGGCAAATTCCGCGATGAGAAAGTCTGCTCAATCGGGCAATATAACGGTGTTGGACAAAAGCCGTAAATTCGAGTTGTGCGACGGGCCTGGGCCCAGTGTGCGTAGGCCTCGGGCGGCCGCCGCAGACATGCAGCTCATGCTGACACGACAAGTGGCTCCAGAAGAAAAAGAAACTCCCGTCGGCAAAAAAAACATTAGTTGGAACTTCTGCCTATAACAGCCGGTAGCCGAATTGCTGCCTCTTTTGAGAATCGCTCCGAAACGGAGGTTAGCTGAGCCACGAGGCAGATGGGTGTGTTGAGGCGTTGAGCACCGCATATCAATGGTGTGCCTGGACTGCCAGAGCCAGACGGCAGTGGACGCTATGTTGATTAACCTTGCGCCAGCCGCCCAGGCCTAGGTCTATCGGTAGCACTGGCGACATCACGTCAGAACTAGGCCGTTCCACTGGCGGGGGGCTCTCATCAGCACACGACTGGAGGCTACGTTGGCCGGGCGAGATGGTCTTTCCGCCCTTGCCGTTCGAACGTCAGCAACACGCGGTTTCGGGCAATACTGGCCGTTCTGGCGTTTCTCACCAGAAATGATCACACAAGGACATATCGCTGACGCATAGA
Source organism: Colletotrichum gigasporum (assembly GCA_024584535.1). Taxonomy (NCBI): domain Eukaryota; kingdom Fungi; phylum Ascomycota; class Sordariomycetes; order Glomerellales; family Glomerellaceae; genus Colletotrichum; species Colletotrichum gigasporum. Next base: position 7,564,807 of record CP077952.1, read on the forward strand.
CTCATAAGGCCAATAAGAGAGTGCCAGCCTTACGGTTTAGTGGTGGTCCAGATATGGTTACCATTCGAGGGCGTCTTGAGTTGTGCCTTGTGTCACCTGCGCTTCGCTGGGCTTTCCTGGTCATCTCGGATAGGTAAGCTGGGAAAAGACCATACGCTTCTCCAGGAGCCCACTCGAGTTGGCCAAGTTTCAACAACACTTCCCAAGCGAAGCGATGATCGGAGCGCCACACACATACAGCTCACTGAGCTTCTCCATCCGCTGCCTCCCCCAGATGACGATCACCGATCAGAGAACGAATTCGATGCCGCTCCCAGGGGTATTGTTGGATAGTGGTGGGAGAACCGTGCTCCCACCCTTCAGCCACGCCGACCGCTCCCCGTACCCAGCTGGGGGCAGAAGTCACTCGATGGACTCCAAGGATGGAGGTACTTGTCTGGGGCCTGGTGAAAGTACCCAAGAAGAACCAGGGGGTGTCAGCATTCTAGCGGCGTGTTCTCTTGTTCACGCCGAGGGCGTATCGTGAAGTAGGAAGCTTCGCCCCGTGGGCGTGAAGCTATCTCTGTCCTGGCAGCACGGGAGGGGAGGGGGGTGGTCATGGCATGCGCGTGGCTTGACGTAGGGAATCTCACCGATCTTCTCAAGTTCCCGCTGTATATTCCCTTTTTTTTATTCCCCTCTTATGCGTGCCGATTCGCACGTTTCGAGATCGCTCGGTTTTAGCCTCCAAAGCACGTCCGGGTGGAGCTGCGAAAATCTACGCGATGGAACTTCTGAGACAGAAAGTCTTTTAGTTCTTGGTCAGCCATCTCAACCCTCGGGCCCCTTTCTGACTCTTCGGATTATTCATCTGAACACTCATGGATTCTCGACGTCACGATAGGCAGCTCTAGGGCTGAGCCTGATTTGCTGTGCCTGGAAGGAGTTGCCCACACGTCCCCTGATCGAAGGGGGCACCGAGCTTAGAGCTTGAGCACGGACGCCCAAAAAAGGCCAACCACCCCTCCTCCTCCTGACAGCTCTGTCCCGGGGCCGGAGGTGATGCCTCAGTGCCGGCGAACATGTGCCCACCTTCATCCTCCGTTCCCAAGGGGGGGGGGGTCCATCCGACTCCTCGGCGGATGGTGAGCGGAGCCTAGGAAGATGGGTATCACGGCAGCAGGAAAAACTCAAAATCACGCGAAATTTCGGCAGTGTTGTGAGATACCTTGCAAGGGTAATACGTCACGCGAGGCTCAAGTTCCATGACCAAGTCCGCGCCAGGGTCATGATTCATACCTCAACCATTCTTATCTTTGTTGACAGAATTTTGACGTTTGTTTCTAGCGCGGGGCTTTTTCTGCTGATGGAGCTGGGGGATCTGACACCGGGCATTGGCTGGATCGGACTCGTGGAGAGACCCATTCTGTGGCATCCCCGGGGGTGAGAGAGGGGCGCACATCAGCTGACGAGCCGCGTCTGCTCTCTAGCTCCGGGACTGGGGGACGTAAGGCTGGCGTGCTTTGGCGTCGGTGTGTGCTTTGGGGTTCGCTTTGTCGCCGATCATCCTTGGGAGGGCAGGGCAGGGCAGGAATGAACAAGACAGTTTCACGAGTCTTTTTGCGCGGTGGACAGTTGGAATTTTGTGCCCACTTCTGTCAGCTTGTCAGCATTGATGGGGGCGTATGGGGGCGCGCACGCGGCTGCCTATGTATGTTCCTTGATCTTGGGCGTCAGATCACAAGAGAAGGAGGCGGTGACATGCCGCCGTCTTATGCCATTACGTGTGCGGCAACCCATCACCGGTGGAGGGGCAACATGGATTCAGCGTTGCCATCGGTTTCATGGTCCGGGGATGGAATCATCGCGCATATCGAGATTTTGGGAAACCTGGCAATGTGAAACAAGAGGAAGGCTTTCTTGCGAGGGTCAATAGGCAATCTCACCTGCGCGCGGCGCAGCTCACCAAGATCGGTGACACTGTCGGTTGTGGACTGGTTGAGGGGACTTTGGGAAATCTGACGTGAGAACTCTGTAGTTTTTTTGGTGTTGTGATTTTTTTTTCATTCGGTGGTCGAGTCTCCGCAGGAGCTCTACCCCCCTCCTCCTCAGCCAGCCCCCTTTCCGACAGTTTGGCATTTGTGAGAGTGAGGGTGTTGTTTTGAGATTGGTGTGAATGGCGTCTGTATCAGATCACCGGACCTCTATTTTCTAAATCGGGAGATTTCTTTGGCGGCCGGCAACGCGCGTGTGTTATGTGTGTGTGATGTGGCTGCTGACGATGGTTGTTTTGTCATCTCCACTGCGCAGCCCGGCGGTTGACAGAGGGGGTTGGGGGTGTGTGACGTCCCCGAAGCGCCCCCAACTGCAGTCTAGTGCCGTGCCGATTATGCCGGGGAAGATAGATGTGCAGCCAATGCCGGCGTCTGGGTAAGGGGTACAGCTTCGGCAGCTGATGTAAGCCTCATGGTTCGCCTTTGGCGACGGCTGGGATCTTCAGAGGAAGCCCTTTGACTTTGAAGTGGAGATGTTAGGTAGGGAAACTATCATGACGAGTTGCCTTGTTTGGCATCGATTTGGCCCTTTGGTCGTTCTTTTGGGGGCTGCCAAGTACGTTGCATTCTTGGAATTGGAATGCCTGGTTTGGGAGCTCTTTCCGTCGAAATTGTTAATTGTTCCTCGTGTCTGTAATATGTTTCTCTTTATAGTGACATTCTTCGAAGTGGCACCAAGTTTCACTCGTTTATTCAGGCAACACCGCATTGGTATCAATTCACTGATGGTCTATGATACTAGCAGCAGCATGTTTGATACTTTTATTAGCGATAGAGAAGGCATTGTTAGCCCACTAGTTCGTATGATAACAGATGTTGCTTTGCTGTTACCCTGGTTTTTTTCTAACTGTCTACGCCACTGTGTCTTGAACGAGCGTTGATATTTGTCGCAGTACAAATTCATAACTCGCTATGTTCGCCTCGTATTGGAGAAGAAAAGCTTGTCATAACTTGTCGGCATTCAGCTAGTCGTGCTATATATCATAATAAAAATGGACAGGCTCTAATATCTCATATATCCTCTCAATAACGCCAATGACGCCTCCCGCAAACGTATCAAATGCTCCCATGCCAGTCACTCTTTCCTAAATTCCTCGCCTCCTCAAAGCCCGAATTGAGTTCCTTCCGTTGTGTCTCTGTCATCCTGGACCGATATTGATCCATGTCTTGATCCCGTATAATTGCCCCATGTCTAGCCAAGAAAACGGCCACTTTCAACTTGTCGGCGCTAACCGTAGACGTCTCAAGACATAGGTCCAGTGCCGACAAACCTCCAACGTTCCGCAGACACACATCCGTCCCATGCTCAATGAGTAATGTTAGAGTTTCCAAGTCTTTTTTGCCCCCTACTGTCCTGAACCTCGCCAAGAGATGATGATGCAGCGCCGTATTCCCAGCCGCATCAACAACGCTCGGGTCAGTCTTACCTTCTCCCAACAGCAGCTTCATCACCTCGATATTCTCATACGCCGCAGCCTGGTGAAGTGCATGCAACCTCGCTTCCTCGTGCGTAACGAGCGACGACCCAGCCCCGACAAGCAACCCCGCCATCGCTCTCGTCTCCCCCTGCCGCCTCATCCCGCTCGTCCCGAGTAGGAAATATAACGCGTTCGCCCCCTCGCAGCCCAGCTCCGGCCGAAATTCGGTTGCTGACCGTAGTCCCTCACAGGGGAAGCAGGCGTTGTATTCGTCGCAGTAGTCCTCAACGTATCGCAGCGACCCGAAATTCCCCGCATCTAACACGGGTTGCACCATCGCGCGCTTGTTTGGGTCCGCACCCCCTTTTCCCAACAACATTTCCAAAATCTCTCTCCTCCCACACAGCGCCGCCCAATGCAGGGCGCCCATGTCCAGACGGCGCGGCTCGCGCCACCAGACCTGGTACTCACACCCGCTGCAGCGGCGGAAGCATTCGTTGGTCCACTGCAGCGGCATCGTGTGATCGTCTGCATCGGCATCGGCGCCGTTAGCCAAGCTGAGCTGCGCAGCCCGCACATTTCCCGTCTTGGCGGCGATGAGCAACGCCGAGGCGCGGTTGCGCTGCGCGTCCCGGCGGTAGAGGATGGGGGTGACCAGCTCACGGAGGGCGCGGCTGGCGGCGGCGAGGTTGGCGACGTCGCGCCAGACGTCGAAGCGTGGGAGCATGCAGAACGGGCAGAAGCTGTCCGGGTCGTAGGGCAGGCAGGACGACTCCCAGTACTTATCGTAGCCGAGGGAGATCTCGGTGGCGTGCAAGTCGAAGAGGGCGTCGACGATGCAAAGCACGACCTCGGAGGGCAGCCGGCGGGTGAGGATGTCTGGCGCGCCGGGCCGGAGGGCGGCGTGGTGGTGGCGCGGCCGTGGTTTGGCGGCGCCGTAGAGCGGGACGTGGCTCCATACGCAGGGGCAGCCGAAGATGCCGGGCACCTTTTCTGGAGCGGCCGAGGGGGTGTCTGGGTTGGTGTTGGTGAATGAAGTGGTAAGAGGTGGGTGATGTGAGATGCTTACCTGGCTGGGCCATTGTGTCGGATCAAGTCCCTTTCGAGTGGATTGTAGAGTTGTCAAAGTGATACTAAGCCAGCTACAGGCCAATTTTAGTTCTACACTGAATCTATAATACAGCCAGAACCACAGTGGAGAGGGGTTTCAGAGCGTGGATAGAGTGAGGTGCGGATAAGGGAAGAGAAGGGGAAATCTCACCGTTCGAAATCCCATCAGCATTATCCGAGAGTCATTCACGGAATTTTTTTTCGTCTCACCTTTCCCCGACCCCTATTATCTGTTAGTTTCAGGGGTACGCCTGTGTGTCATTCAAAGTGTCGCGCTTCAGAAACCGTGTCATTCAGTGGTTGGGGTTGAAGGGACATTCCTTGCTCCGCGGCTTGATGCTGCCCAGCGTACTCATAAATCTCGACCGCCGCATAAAGGCCTCGGGCTCGAGCTAAATCCCGATCCGTGTATGTCGACATTGGATAAAGATAGGAATTCGTTAACTACAGCCGGATCCTTCGACCTGGTCTTTATGCAACCGGGCGGCGAGGTTTCTCAGGATGGCAATGCGTAGTTTTCGGCCAATCAGCCTTCTGTTCAAATCTGCCTAGAGACGTTCCTGTGTCCATGGACATCTCAGGGAAATCTTACAAACCACATCAAAATGGCACCTCCGCATTGTAGGCAAGAACAAATGCAGACCATGTAGAGCGAAGTTCGGGACGAAGTCGATGATATGAAGATATCGGCATGAGGTGAGGTCAACTATAGTTGGAAGAAAGTAAGCTCAAGTTTGTTCACCAAAGACAAAACCGCTGTTCAGAGGCAAGCAACAGATGACAGGCGCAGAAAAAATCTACGGTCGGGTCTAGTTATAAAAACAGAAGCCCTGTAATTCTTTCATCGCTGGATTGGCTCATACCAGCACTTCAGCTATGAGATAGAAATTGTACAAGATAATTAAAATGATTTGTTCTGTATTTTCGCGTCGCGGCGTACAAAAAGTCACTTTCACCTTAAATTCACCTCGTTTCTCGTCTTGGGAGAAGAAAACGTGCAAAAAGGGCTCCAATATGAGAATGTGGTCTTGAACTACCATTCCCCTCCTCACCGGCGCCAATAACGTCACCGCGGCATTTTGCAACATCACCGACACCAATCATGAGCCCTTCGCTTTTGACGAGACGTTCTTCGTAAGTGTTTTCTCCCCCTAAGTCATCAGTCTCGCATCCGTCGCTGAGGAATCCTCCATTTTTGGTCCTTTCCCATTACTTTTGCTTCTGTTCGTCGACCATGATACATCCATGCCAAGGAATCTTAGAGACCCCATAAGCTGACGCTCCCGATCCTCCGCAGTATAAGCCCCACGACATTAACATCCGGATCTCGATTACTGTCCGCAGCGGCAGCGGCTTGGCAGTTGATAAAAGCCACTGCGAAGATGTGCTGTAGGAAGTCGCAAGCTCGTGCAGCATCGACGGTGGCGAGACTACAAGGGGCGCGGGAATCTCACCGAACCCAACGCCGTCTGGCGCGTGGATGTGGATGTATAACGATTACCGGCGTTTTGTCGGGAGCACACAATTGCAGGTTAATCCAACATATTCTGTTAGAATATGTTACAATCAAGCGGAACATCTGGCAGTGGGAAATAAGCACTAATGTTTGTGGAAAGCGGTCGTTTCATGTCTCTTCCCTCCGTGTATGTGATGAGCAGCCGGTACCTATTCTAGCCCATCTCTCTTTCAGTCCATGTCTCTACCTTTCTCTTCTTCTCGTCCTTTTTGTCGTATACGTCATGCAAACCCCCCTGAACTCCGGAATCATTCATACCTCCCTAAGGCTTGCTCACCTAAAGCCTCCCGGTCCCGGGCGGCAACCGGATCCCCAATGCCGCCAAACACGCCGCGCCTGATGGCGCTTTCGACGCAACCTCGTCGACCCTCGCCCTCTGCAGGCTGAAGGCTGGTGTGACCCACCCGCCGCAGCTGCACTTGAACCCCCTCCAGCTGTACCTCCCAACGGCCGCGCCGCACTTGGCGTTAGGGCAGCACAGTCGCCCGTCAAGCGCACCCTTCTCCAGCTCATCACGCATCCAGCTCAACGGTTCTATGAACAAGTGCCCGCACGCCGGCGACCCTGCCTGGCCTTCCGGCTCGTGGTCGATGACGAACCGTGGCGTCGCCAGCGTGCGCCTGCACTTCTTGCACCGAAGCTCCGCGCCCTTGACGGGCTGGCCATCTTCCTTGCCGGCCTCTTCGTCCTCGAAACGCAGCCGGCTGGGCGCCTGTCCCGCGGCCACGCTCTCGTCAATCTCCCGCTTGAAAGCCCAGCGCTGGTACATAGAGTGTGCCTCCACGTCCGCGGGGCAGCCCATGGCCCACCACATCTCGAGTTGGTGCATGAAGCCTGGGTTCGGCTCGGCGATCTCGCGCGTGTTGCGGACCCATTTCACTGCGGCCGCAACAGCGGCGGCGGCGCTTTCCTTCATCGTCGCCGCGGCGTTATCGTCCAGATTTGACCCCGAGGACGTCTGCGCCGCGCGGGTGGAGGCGGCTGAGCGGCCGAAGCGAGAGGGGTACTTCCAGAGGAGGTACGCTACGACGACGGAGACGGAACGGGACTTGCCCATCGCACAATGCACGTACACAGCGCCCGGGGACTTGCCGTCCTGTCGGTCGGCGGCGGGGCGGAGCTTGAGGTCCTTGAATGCCGGGACGGGGGTAATGGAGTCCGGGTCTGCTTCTGATTCCGAGGCCTCCTGATCCCGCTCAACAGCCTGCCTGAGGCGCTTCGCCTTCTGCTCAAAGTTCGTCCCCTGCTTCTCGTCCCCGTCAGCAGTTTCGGCCTGGGAGTCCACATTGCCGCCACTGCTGCCTGGATACAGGGCATCTTTGATGAAGCGCACGGCCTTTGGCAAATGGATAAGGAGGTCAGAGTCCTCGACATCGTCAATATCGATGACCATGTGCTTGTAGCTCTTGCCGTAATTCTCCCACGTATCAGAGGTGTCGCTCTTGAGCCCAGCCGGGTCGAAGCGCACCACAGAGAGAATGTGGGTGATGTTGCGCTCCTTGAGGGCCGACGGCCGCCTCAGAGCCCAGATTCTAGCGTCGGTCAATGGCTTGGATCCCTTGGGAGCGGGAAAATGAGAGGAACAAGGGAAATGCCAAGACTCACCCCCCGACATACAGCTCCTCCTTGCCGTCGATACGATTCAGCGCCATCTCAACACAGCTTTTTCTCAGCAGCTGATGCAACTCTTCCGCCTGGGCTGCCCCTTCAGTCTCGTAGCGCGCAGCCTCGTCCTGCTCGTCAAAGTCGCCGACCTTGTGGTTCGGCGTAGACGACGATGACTCGATCTCCTTCTCCGCCGGCTGACCAGGGCCCATAGAACCGGCAATCTGCGCGCGTGAAGCGCCAGGGAGGCCGAAATGACGTGGGCTGCTGAGCTTCAAGCAGCCAATATAATACGTTCAGCTCGGTGTCTCCGTTGCCTGTTGGCGGTGTTGCTCGCGAAGCAGGCACCCACGTCTGGAGTCTGGAGCTGCGGCAGGGGAATGTTGGGCGAGTGGATGACGCAGTTTGAGGCAAGGTAAACCTACTTCTGCGAGAATTGGCTCTGCCGCTCGGCTCAGACGTCGTTTAAGCTTTGTCCCAAAAAAAGTGCCCTTGCCGAAAAGAGGCGCCCCCACTTTGCCCTTCTCCTCGCCCTTCCATTTGGTAAAGCATTACTCCGTACGCCGTAGGTACTTCGGTACCTCGCCTAAAGTGCGGTACGTAGCCTCAGGCCGCCCGACACCCGCCCTCGCTAATTTGGAAGGCAGCAGCAGCCCCGGCAGGCAGAGTTCGGATGCAAAAGCGTGGGCGTGGCCAGGGCGTCGGCCCAGTGGCACTGGCATTGGCATTGGGAGTGTGATGTTCCCCTCAGTTGCCCCTCACCAAGATTTTTTTTTATCCGCCGCCCCGACTCCACCATCCCTACCGCCTTGCAGCAGCAACCCAGCGCTGAGGCTTCCAGGTTCCATTGCCAGCCAACCCTCCCCCTTTGCCACGGACACCTCACCTCGCGTGGCTTATAGGGCTGAAATCATGTGACGCGGCGGCGGCCTCTCTTCCTCTCTCTCTATCTCTCTCTCTCGCTGTCTTGCCCGCCTTGATGACGATGAGCCCATACCGTGATGAAGATTGCCCGCCGTCTTGTCTGCCACCAGTGCTGGTTCAGATGAGATGTGATGTCGTTGATCTCAATCTCGCCGTGAGGCTGTGCTTTGGCGGTCGACCAAGATGGTCATTCATGCTTGGCCCTGCTCATGTGGCCCCCAATCTCTCTCTCGTGTCATTTCAGCCCCATCCGGCCATCATCACCGAGAGAAATGCAACTAAATGAATCAACGGCACATGTCTTGTCCAATGGAATGTTATTTGTTCTCTTACTAGAATCTTTTTGTTCACTCTTGTCCAACTTGTGTCATTCCCTCTTATATCCCGTACAAAATACAACGCCAGCGGACTCGCCGCTGCTGCTCTAGTGCTGTCATGTCATCATATCGCTTCCGCCCTTCTCTGGCCCAACTGTGCCTGGTATAACCTCCATGAAAAAAAAACATGTGCAACTAGACAACCTCCGTGAATATATATATCCGGGGCCTAAAAGCTCCTCCTGCAATCACCAGTACTCCGAAAGCTCCAAACCAGCCAGCATCAACCTGTTAATGCCGGCCGCATGCTTGACCCTGCTGCTTTTGAATTTTTGATTTTTGCCCAGGCTGTCCGCGAGCCGCCTCGTCCACAGCCTGAGCGGGTATTCTTTTCCCATCCATCAAGTCAGAATAAACGAAACAAAACCAGACACATGTCATGTTGTGGCCTTCCACCGAAAATGCTTTGAAAAATGCTGGTCGCTGCCGCCGAATTACTGATTTGCGCATGAAACTGATTGCTCGTGCCGGGTCTGAGTCGCAGATGCCGTTCCTTTCGGTTGTTTCCTTGCCGAATGCCAACGTCCACCATTGAACCTACACAGCCCCAAAAATGACTCGTTGTTGGTCTCGCGGCCTGGAACCCCGACAATCTCTGCTCGACCAACGACCTTCGCCCAAGCGTCTAAGCGTCCAGTACCGGCGTATTGGCTCCTTGATGCGGTGCAAGTCTCATTGTCCATTCACCTCGGTGTAGGATCCTCGTCCAACATGCAAGCGTTCTCCAGCATATTCGTCCACTTGCCGCTGGTTCCAGCATGGCTGTGTTTGAGGTGCTGGCGAAAGTGGTCTGCGCGGTAGAACTTCTTGCTGCTGTTGCACTCGCGGAACTTGTGCACTTCTTGCAAATGACGAATGCGCTCTTCCCAGTCCTGGTCCGTGGCATGGCGCGGCGCAGACGCTCCCGGTCCCCGACCATTTCGGGGGAACTCCTCACCGCAGTAGCCGCAGGTGTCAGCTTCGCCGGGGCGATTAGTGCTGTCGTGGAAGGCGCGGTCGTATCCGTGCAAAGCCGAGCAGCTCCAGCTGTGTCTGCGAACATGGAGACTGTTTTGATGGCGCTCCGCCTCGTTCTTGTTCTTGAACCTGTTGCCGCAGAACGAACACTCGTATTGCTTCTCTGCCTCGTGTGCGCTGCATCACGTCAGTTGGTATTCACATGCCTCATCCGAGTTTTTACTCACGCAAGTTCTTCGGCTGTCTCGAACTTCTTAGGCTTCTTCGGACAGCAGTCGCACATGAAGAAGCCCGAGATCTTGGTGCCACCAGGCTTGCTCACCTCGGTGAGCTTGCGGGGAGAAGCGAGAGGCCGGCTTTCGCTGATGGTCCGCTGGTGAGGCGCGCGAGACAAGGAGCCTCGCGGCGAGGGGTTCAGCGACATGGACGCGCTGTAAGGGGAGCTGGGGTCGGTGCCGTTGGGGGAGATGCCGCCAGGTGACAAACCGCCACCGGGGGAGACGCGGCCGTAAGAGGATCCCATGCTGGCGATGCTGCCGGTGAGTAGAGAGAGATTGGAGCTGTAGGAGCCAGTACGTCCGCTGGAGGACACCGACGAAATGGGACCCTGGGGAATGGCACTGAGTCGGGGCGTAGGCGACCCTCTCGAGGCACCTTCGCGACGGCGCATCAGATCACCTTGGCTCGTGAAGGCAATGGGAACATTGTCATCTGGGTCGGCCGATGCGCGGCGCTTCGTCCCTGCGCCGTCGTAGTGGGCTCGGACGGGGTCCTCAATGCGCAACCTCTTCATCGAGTTGGTCTCTTCCATTTCCATGTCCTCCACCTGGTCGTAGCCGTGGGAAGACGCATCGTCACTGTTGTTTCTCCGCGTCCTCTGAGGAGGAGATCTGTCGAGATCCGACACTGAGCGGGGCGACCGGTAGTCTTGACCCAGCAGGAAGGGCTGGCTCCTAGGAGACGGCGACACGGCAGAGTGAGGGGTTTGCGTGTACCTGTCCGGTGAGTCCAACACATTGACGTTCGTCTTCAGGTGGTACGGCAGGTTGGTAGGCAGGGAAAGCGGAGGCGCTCGTCGATCGCCGGACAACCTTCTCGGGAAGGGGTCAGTTGAAGAAGCACTAGAGGCACTGAGCAGAGACACCGAAGGCCTGTTGTCGAAAGTCTTGAGGGGGTCGAGTTTCTTCTTCATGTCGGTGAAGGCATCGGCGCTAGATTGGAATTGGAACTTGTTGTGGTGCAGTCCAAAGCCGGCGGAAATGCTCGGCAAGGAGCATTCAGACCTAAGTCGAGTGTCAATTAGATACCGAGCCTGTAGAAGGAGCAGCTTGGAAGCGGTCAACCTGCTCGGGCTGACTACTTGGGGCTACTTACCTGGAAGAAGCGGAGCCCATGCTTGCATATCCCTCGTCTCTTTCGTGCCTGAAGCCAGCCCTCTTGTAGTTCGGCCTGTCATCCAAGCTTCCTAAGCTGTCGTAGTGACTGTGTTCCCTAGGGCTGTAGGAGGAGGGATCGCGGTGGTACTGTCTGGGCTCATGGGGATGCATGTGGCTGTCTTCCAAGGGAAATCTCGGGGGAGGTAACGGGGGAGGAACGTTCATTCGGTCTGAGCCGGGAATAGAGACGGCGACTGAAGACGAGTACATGCTGAAGGGGTCCGAACGGTCGGAAGATCTGGGGTTCGAGGAGTCTATAAGAATGGAGGGAAGGCCGGCGGGCTCCCTGTATCGTGACGGCGCCTCCATGATGTCGGCGAGGATCTGTGCAATGCCAGCTGAGGCTAAAGACAATTACAGCTGAAGCGGAGTGCCACCAAGGTTTATAGTGACGGAGGCACGGGCGTCATGGGTGGGTGATGAGCGCCGAGGGAGAAATGAGATCGCGCGTGGGATACGAGATGCGTCCGAGGCCGAGGCGGTCGTCGTGGAGGCGGCGGGTGGCGATGACAGTCGGGTTCACCGTTGGTTGGGACCAATGCCAATGCCTCTGCCAATGCCGGTCGAGGATGTGTCTCTGGGCGGTATCGGTCTCTCGCGGGCAGCGGAGTAGGCGGAGGGTTGCAAAAGAAACAAGAGACAGGACGGAAGGGAAACAGCCGGCGCGGAGGGGGTTGGGGGAGGAATGGAATGGCAATTCGAAGACGAGGCCGACGGGGACTGGTAATGTACAGCCGGGGCGAGGCGAGGCCAGTCGAGGCGAGTCCGGCGGTCTATTCGCGGACAAGCAGAAACAGGAGAGGTCCGGACGGCGTCGAGGAATGCTCAGAGCAGATGTCGTCGGAGGAAGAAGAGTGGCCGGTGCTGGGGTGGGCAGAGTTCGGTCGCGGGGAGACGACAGCTGAAATAAGAGGCGAGGAGTGACGACGCCGGTGCTGAGCGTGAACTCGCCGGGACTTTAAGGCAAAGGAGGCGACTAGGTGCGGGCGGGTACTGGGTATTCTGGGAATGGGTAAGGGTAAGGTACCTGGGGCTGGGTACGGGCGAGGGAGGGGAGTGGGAGGGGGGCAGGTGGGTGAGGTACCTCGCTGGGAGGGTAGAAGTAGGGGAGGTGAGGTGGGCTGCTCGGGGAGGGGAGTGTGGTGTGTGTGTGGTGGACAGCCAGCAGCGGTGGTAGCGGTGGTGGAGGAGCAGAGCTGTCGGCAGCGGCAAGGAGCAAGGGCCAGCGGCGAGGACGGATACCCAGTAGGGCAGGGGCGGTATAGGCGGGCAGGTAAGGTCTCGCCCGGGGCAGGCAAGCAGCGCAGCGCTTCTGCTGGGTACTACTAGGTAGGTACGCAGTAAGGTAGCTACACTACTGCGCAAGGTAAAGTAGCGCACAGGGCCAAGCAAGGTACATCGACCTGGGCTGTTTCTGTCTCGTCCCGTTCGTTCCCTTTTCCGAAGGAGACACAGCCAAAAAAACAAAAAAACAAAAAAAAAAGGGCGAGCCAGGCCAGGCCAGGCCGGGATGGGACAAGACACGCACAAGACAGGAGGACGAGACGGAGACAGCGGGTAGGGCCCAGAGGAGTCGGCGAGGATAGTGCAGGCCCAGCAAAGCGCGAGCAGCAAGAGGAGAGAGAGAGAGGTGAGAGACGAGAGGAGAGGAGGGAGTGCGTTTGGAACGAGGAGAACGGGTAGGGTAGCGGGACGGTGTCGGCGAGCAGCCCTAAGAGGAATAGGATGCGGAAGAACTGACTAGCAGCACGCCAGGGAGCCCGACGGTTGGCGTGTGGCTGTTTCTTATGGCCCGTCTGGCGCGATGCAAGCACACAAGCAGCGATGCAGCCCTGTCTGTCAAATTTTTTTTTCCAGTCGGGGGGTGACTGACGGACGGCGTGCTGCTTGCTGCTGGGCAGAGTCTGGGACCAGGACCGGACTGGACTGGACTGGACTGGGACTAGGCACGGGAGACTGGCTTGGTGCTGGGACTGGGCCAGGAGACAGAGAAGGCGGCCAAGGGCAGGATGCAGATGGGGACGGGGACGACGGACGGGGAGTGGAGGGGGTTGGCTCGGATCGAGGGTTCGCGAGGGGGGGGGTGGTTTGGTGATATTATTGTTATGCTGCGATCCGGCCAGGCTACCCAGGCGTACAGACGGTGAGAGGTGAGGTGTGTGAGTGTGTGAGTGAGAGGGCGAGCAAGAGAGTGCGAGTCTATGTGAGTGATGCGTATGTGTGTGAGAGTCTATGTGCGTCGTGTCTGGCTGGAGTCCCGTGCTGCGCTGCGCTGCGGGTGCGGAGGTGTAGGGAAGTACGCAGTAAGTAATTAGGGAAGTACCTGCGATGAGGTACTTTGGATGGCACAGATGCGGGAGCGGGAGTGGGAGTACGCGGGAGTGGTGTGCGTAATGTGACGGCGGACTGTGGGTTGTCGGTGCGGTGCGGGTTGATAGACGTCGCGGCCGATTTCAGGGCCAGGTTGAGGTCAATGTTTCTGTTTCTGCTTCCGCGATGGATGACAGGAGTTGCCTACCGAGTGCTGTATTGTTTGCGGCTGACTTTGCATCTCGCAGTGTTTTGAGAAATGATGCTGCCTGGCTGGCTAAGGTAAGGTAGGCAAAAGTACTTTGCGAAAGTCCAGTCCAGCCAGCCAGCCAGGCAGAAGACATACAAGATGGACGAACGACCCAAGAGCATGGACAAGGACAAGGACAAGCAGCGGGGAAGAAGCGATTGTGTTGGTCGTGTTTACGAAGTGCCCGTGCCTCTCTTTCTCCTCGCTGCCTCTCTGTTGGTTCAGCTGATCGACCCTGCTGTTGCTTCCATGCGCGTTCCTTTCCTTCTATGGCTTCAAAAAGGGAACTTTGGCGGTGTTGCTGCGGCACGGAGGAGGAGAATATGCGCCAGCCAGGCGAGGTATCCGTAAGGTGTAGGCAAAAACGACAGGAACTCCCTGCGATGCGATGCGATGCCTCAATGCTGCTACCTGATTCGGAAAATGGGTAGGCAAGAGGTAAGACGCGCAGGCAGGCAGGAGTGAGGAGCGCTGCTGCCTTTGATGGCTCCTTCCCGTCCCATTGACGTTGACGCCGCCTGCCTACCTACCTAAGGTGCGGTCAACTACACAGGACACAGGACACAGGACACAGGAACGAAGCCGAACGGAGGTCAACACCGCGGCAGGTACGACGGATGCCGCTCCCGCGATGAAGCAGAACTAAAAATAAAAGAGGAAATAAGGCTACTGACTCTGCAAGTCTTCTGCAACAAGCCGTCAACTTTGGAGGGCTGGATCCGGCCTGTTCAACTGCTCAACTCGGCAGCTGCTTGATGTCCCCAATAATTGCCTGCCATAAGGTAACGACCACGCCGCCGCTCAGAACTCAACATTGACTTCCATTCTTCTCAGACCGACAAACAGGTCACAACCCAGAGGCCCCAAAGAAGGACCCAGCAGCCCCATTTCAGGTCTCTCTCAATATGGCAATCTGGAGGGCATCTCAACCAGGGAAATGCAGAATAATGGGAACGGAACCAAGCATCAAACACAGGCACAGGGCAGCAGGGCAGACGGCAGGGCAGATCGGCAGCTTCATTAGCTCCAGGGTGCCCTATCGGGTTTAGTGGAGCCCAGGGTACGGGGTGGGAGGGGGAAGAAGCACACCTCACTCAGGAAGGCACACCTCACAGGACAGGCTCACAGCACAGGGCGCTCACCCTGATGAAGCGGATCCCGCCGTGTTTCTCTCCTTTACCATTTACTCGCCGCCTCCGTCTCCTGTACGTGTAAGGTTGCTGTGTAGGCATGCAGTAAGGTAATGCGGTAGTACGTACCTCTGCTGCAGGCAAGCCAAGGCAAGGCAGGGTCGGAACGAATACGTCGGGGCCATCCTCCTCTGCCTTGCCTTATGTAATATCTAGACTTTCTTACTTTTCCTGACAGAGAGATACTTCCCAAAATGTCTTGTGCTGCCTAGCTTGTTTGCGACACCTGGGATGATCTTACTCACCGTCCGTTCTCTCTCACTCATTCTCCTCTTCTTACTTCTGCCTGGCCAAGTCTCCATAGGTGGGTGCAGGATAGGCACGGCCAAGGGGTGGGAAGAGATGCAGCGTCCAAGAAGAGCAAGAAGTGTGTTTAACCTACATGCTCGCTAAGACAAGGAGGGAGAAGGTAAAGACTGAGTGGAAGAGATGGAAGGGAAGGGGAAGAAAAGAAAGAAAAGACAGGGCGTGCATCTGCAACGAAGGGGGGGCGTGGGAAGAGCGCGCACGTCTCCGTTCGCCAGCATGGGGCGTGCAATGAGGCATGCCCATCTAAAGCCACCCTTCAATCAACGTCCAGTTGGGAAGGGGTGTGAGGTGGGATGCAGTGGGCATGCAGTGGGGTGGGGTGAACGTTGCAGGGTGGCGTGGATTCTAGCCCTGCTGGCCCTGGCTCCCACACACGGGAAGGCAAGAACGAGGGTGGGAATGGAAGTGGGATTGGGGACCTCGCTGCTGGTGTACTTGGGCCCAGGTAGCGCCTACTCTGGGTACCTTACCTGACCTGCGCCAGCCCTGTCTTCACCATCGGTAGCCCAGAGCCCATAGTGTAGCTCGTAGCTCGTTGCCCGTAGGGTCCTCTGGGAGGTACGCTGCAGCGACGGCGTATCTGCTGGGCACCGGGGCAGGGCGGTAGGGCGACGCCTGTACGTACCGCGGGCTTCCACCGGGGCTTCCACAGCGTCTACGGCGTGCGAGGTCGTGGCCGTGGCCGTGGTCCAAACTCCCAAAGTGCCATTCTTCTCCACAATCCCATCCCATGCCATCCCACGGTGCCCTCACTGCCCACACTCAACCCACCCGCCTCGCATCGTCGACTCCAACCCAATCCAGTCGCCGTCCAACCAGCCGAGTCCTGGCTGGGCTCTGACTGTGTCTCGCGCCTGTCTCTACCACGCACGGCGGCTCAGGCTCAGGCTCAGGCTCGTGGACCTCTCTCTCTCTCTTTCGTCCCCCCCTTCCCGCCTGCTGCCTCCTCGCATCGCCCAAGGCAAACACCAAACAGTCACCATCGCATCGTCATCAGCATCATCACTCATCACCCATGACCCATGAACGGCAATCACCATGGGGCTCACCTTGACCTCACCACCGGCGCGACTCGGGCGGTCTCCACCCAGACCTAGCCCTGGAGCCATGCCGTGTGTACCTGACACTCTCCCTCGCAGGTACAGCTACCTGGTCTTGCGCGTCCACGCCACTTCCGACAAGGTAGCGTGACTTACGTCTGCCGTCGCTCGCTACACCACACCTGAGCGCCTGCCTCCACAGGCTTCACTGCATTTTCCCAACTCATTGCTCGGCCCAGTGTGGATCCTCGGCATCAACCCTTGGGCCGCGCATTATTAGTCGTCGTCGTCGTTGTCGTCGTCAACCGTCAACGTCGTCTTTGACCTTGAATCAGAAGCTCCTGAGCCGGGGCTGCTTTGCTGTGCATCGCACCCAGCCTACCGCGGATACGGATTGATGCGGACACTAGACAGATGTCTTCGCTTTTGTGTCTTGGCGGCCATGTATGCTATGTTGGGACATCTGACCGTGCAGCCCAAGGGGCTCGCAACGACGCTGCTGCTAATGTCGCCGGAAATCACGCCCCCATGATACTGCTTGTTTGAAATGCTCCGAGGCAAGGTGCTCACGGAGCACTGAGGCTTGTCTCCCAATGCAAATGAGACATTCGAGGCTTGACGCAACCCCATGAGCACGGCTAGATGGTTGCCAAGGTCCTCTGGACACTCGAGTCCAGAAGCACTTCCGTCGCCTTACATGCTATGGCAGTCATCAGCGCCAAGACACCAACATTTGAATACGACTTCGACAACATCTCCCTTCCATTTCGGCGTTGACAGCCGTCTCGGAATATACACGGACTGGTTCAACCTGCCATGCCCGCTTCTGACTGGGCTGTGCACATCGGCACTTGGTTGCAGCAACCAATCACGCGAGAGAAACACAGCGGGGATTGCGCCGTCAGACCGTCCATCCCGTCACCCCGTGGCCCACGGTTTGCATGTCTGTCTGTCATCAATCAGGTCCGCCCGTCGCCCGACCAGGCACACCCCCTTCGGCCTCGAATGGACGACTGGAGTCTGCAACCAAGGTCCTACCTACCTAAAGCAGCACGCGCAGGTGATACCTACTACAGTACACCACACCTACGATCATCACGGCCACAGTCAGAGAGGAACGGCGGAGCGCGATCCAGCATGCCAGGCCCGACCCCGCCGTCTGCCACTAAAACAGCCCAAGGCACCGCTCGACCATGCATTATGCCTCTTTACTCATCAATCTCCGGCCGGCCAGTCTGACTTAGCACACGACTTATGACGGCCCTTTCGGTTTGCATTCCCGATGGAGCAAGTTTCCGTCCCACAAAACAAGATGTTCAACGGGCCATCAGCCTCGGTCCGTCATTCTAGTGTATGCGCACCTCCTGTCAACTCACTTATTATCGCCACCTGCTTTATTATACGATGTTCCAAAGTTCGCGAATACCGGCTTGATCTAGCCTCAATGATCCGACCGAGGTCTGCCAGGGCACCCCCAGCTCAGGTCCGACGCACGCCAGTCCTGCCGGGCCCCTATCCCGCTACTGCATAGTAGGGCGCAGAGCCCCCGAGTTTGATGAGCCGCCAGCTGCCCTCGTCGGTGACGGTGAAGCACCGACGGCATCAGTCTCTTCGGACCAACTGCCATGTTTTGACCAAGCGCCTGAAATGCTCCGAAGGCTTCGCAACCTGCTACACCCTACGCTTCTCACCCTGTCCCCGAGTCCACAGGTTCCATTCCGTCATTTAGGGCTGACGCCTCAAATTCCTGGCCCGCCTGCTGTTGTCGGTCATATGACCTGCTTCCGCGAGAGGCAATACCATGGAGGGTTAGGGATGGCTAGCAAAGGCAAAGCCTCTGACGATGCCTATTTTGGCGGTCGACGCATGCCACTCGGCTTCGTTACACAGAAACCGATAAGCCCTCGAATCATAAGTCCTTCTTTCGCCCTACGAGGCTGGATGGCACCCCTTGCTGGCTTACCTACACTACTCACCCGCCAGTGACCACCCACCCGCCGCCATGCCAGAAACTGCACGCCACACTCACGCACCTCGTTCTCTGGCATTTAGGGGCGCATGAGTAACCCCGCCCATCCGTTGTTTTGTGACAGTCGCCTTACCAACCGCGGTTACGGAGGACAAGACATTGTCGTATATGCCTCCCAGCTTTAGGATTGATTTTCAAAGCATCTCTGGCCGCCTGCAACTCGCTTCCGTGTTTCGGACGACGGCTAGGGGGTGGAAGACAAGTCGCGGCCTGGACTTTCGAGCGAGGTTTACAGCGTGCACCGTTCCTTTTGGTTCATCGGAGCAGCCCCACGTGCGGCGGCCACGAGTGCTCCAGACCGCAACGCATTCTCGAAATGGCCTGCTCGTCCCAACTTTTACTTTGGGATCTAGCCACGCCTAAAGTCGTCCCTTTTTTGTCAGAGATAGGGCCACGAACGCTTGCTGTGACAGGGTGCACCTCGACTACAACTTCGTACTGTAGGTATCGTCGTCACAAGTCAACCAGACCCGACGCATCTGCGCTTCTGGAACATTACGAGATGAAGCACCGAGTGCCCGCAGGCAATGAAATGAACCACCAGCTTCGGAACCAGAATGGTGAGACTGTCTGGGAGATTGAGCCGAGCTATTGGGCGGTCTCCGACTGCAGATGCATTCGCAACCCTCCATCCCTGCGATCAACTGAACCGGACGGGCTTCGATGGGCCACGCCAGTAGGCCAGCCACATTCACGTCTTGGGCTACACGATGCGACAGGCCCTCGACGCTACGGAGTTTTCTCCCGCGACGACTCTCCTTGACATTGCAAATTGCCTTTATCGGGGGCTTGCGTCTCCCAGCTCGGCCACGAGTCGGCAAGTTGACGCGGAAGATTTTGAGTTTGCATGCTGAACCACTGCGCTGTGTGTGTGGTACTATGTAAGCATGACAAAGCTGCCCGACAAAGGCAGGAAAGGATATCATGGCTTCTGGGGCGCTACTGGCTACGCCGCGCCCGTCAATCAACCCTATGAATTTGCTGTCTCCCTGTCGGTACGAGTCGAGTCCTACTCTCACCCCTCACTCGCGGCATAAGACAGCAGCAATAGTGAGCAAAGCACGGTAAGGTGGGGAGGGAAGCAACGGCGCAAGTCGGCTCCGATGGGGTTTGCCCTGCCTTCGGATCCCCCCCTATTCCTGTCGTCAGGCAAAAAAAAAAAAAAAAAAAAAGAGACGGCTCCCTGTCACACAAGCCGATTAACGAACATGGAGCGACGGTTTGGCTTCGAAGGTGACGACGGTTCATCTCACGAGTCATTCGGGCAGTCCCTGAGCCGCCGGAAAGGAATCCTGGGCAATTCTTCAAGCTGGCGCGTCTACGCAGTACAGCAAAGAACATACGACGTAGCAACTTCGGGTACTGAGCAAGAGTAATCACCGAGCTGGAGGGAACGGAAAGCCTCCAGGATGGAGGCGAGGGAGACATCAGGGCAAGCGCCGTCGCATTAGGATGATTCGAGGCGGTAGCCCAAGCCTACCCCTCTCAGCCCTACACCGTTTAGTCCTCGCTGATTAGCTTGATGGCACCAACTTGGCGTCAAGTTGGCTGCAGGGATGTTCACTCAGCGCCCCGAGCGGAGATAGGGCGAAGATCTCGCCAGTGCGAACCACTCGCCATCGTTGTGCGCGCGCCCGTCGAAACATTGTCGCTCATGCGGGGAACAGCCTGGATGTGGATGTGGACGCGGACGTGGACTTGAGTTCACCAACATCATCGTCGACAAACACGGTCTGCCGCCTGCCGCCCCTCCAGGCTGCTACGCAGCACACTGCACTTCTTTGAACCTTCTAGCCGACGAGGACCTGTTCTCGATCTTTGATCGGCGATATCCTTACCCTTAGCCGCTACGGATACTCTGCGGACCGCCACGAGCAGGTACTTTTACTTGGTGTAGAATGATGCGGAGGCCGCCATCCGACCACGACTGCACTGCAACTCACCCCTGGATTCGACGCGGGACTCTATTCGTCCCAGACAGAAGCGCAGCCCTGCGCGCATCTCATTCATCAGCGGGATGACGCCTGGCCCAATCCTGTCAATCGCTTTGTGTTTCGCAACCACACCAAAGGTCGCATTTAGCACGCGCCCGGTTGTGTTGCACAGCGGCAACATCCCCAACCGTTCTAATAATAAGTTGTTCGAGGCAAAAATTCGGCCGTACGTATCCGTACTGCGAATGCGCGATGCGTATCCGGAGCGAAGCTGGACGTCTCTTTTGGATTGACTGTTTGCAGCATGCGGCTATGTTCCAGCCTCCCGGGTCAAAATGCCCTGGGGCGAACATGGGACTTTTTGGCCGCATTCTAAGAATCCGCAATGACGAAGCCGGTGCGTTCCTCTATGCGTCCCGACCTAGTGACAGCGTCTAGGCAAAATGGAGTGGACATTGCGAAGATGGCGCTCGTAGGGCGAAGAGGAAACCCGCCGTCGCGGTTAAGGTCAATTGCGCCTCCGCCACCACCCTGAACCGCATCACATCATGGGGTTATCACGGACGTACTGTCCGTGTCACGGGCGAATTTAGCGGCTCGTGGTGTCGGCGGACGAGTCGGACAATAAATGCTGGCATATTGAATAAGGCTTCGATGAATCGACGCTACAGATAAGCTGGACCAATGCAGTTCACAACTGGAATCACGGGAGCGGTGCGAGCGACTACTGATCCTGCGAAGAATAAAAAAAAAATCGGCTGTTGTTTCCAGGAACAGGTTGGCGAACACGGTTCCCCTCATTTACCACGGATACGGATACTGCTAGTCGGTCTCGAGCTCTTTGACGGCGGGCTCACAGCTCACTGCTCACAGCACACTAGGTAAGCTGTTGAAAGGGTCCGCCGGTCAAAAGTGACATGACAGCCAGCGCGGGAGGCGCGAACACAACAGCAAGCCCGCCCGGCTTTGCCCCGGGCTCCGATGGCCAACCATGACGGCGAAAGGCCCCCGGGTCAACGGTGTTGCGGACCCCAGAGCGTTGCCACTGAACCTCAAACCGCCGCCGCTCGACGCGAGTGCTTCATCGCCCCTCTTGGACTGCACATCACCGACTCATCTTGAGTGTCCCCACATTTTCACCGAGAGCCCCGAAACAAGGCGCTTCTCCTCGAGCGGTGGTGCTTCCGCCTCTACAAGTTACTTCTGCTGTGCAGGACGGAGGCAATGGAACGGGGGCCGAGGACCGGAAGTGAGGGACGGCTAATGTCCCTTCCAGCTGTTGGGCCGGTGCCCGCCTCGCCTACGTAATGGAGGCTTTCGATGGAAGGTTCTTTGAGCAGAAGACGATGCCACGCACACCTCGACTCGCTCGTCCTTGTAGGGCGAGATACATTAGCCCGTCCAGCGCCATGTAACGTGAGGCATCGCGAGGAAATGGGCCGCGTCCCGGGCAGCGGGAGTCCCATGCCTCGGCACATGGAGACCCAGGTGCAAGAGTCCCGGTGGGTTAGCAGGCCCTGGGCTCTGGAGACTGGAAGGCAGTGCAGCGGAGTGCGATGGAGCTCAATGGAGTCGCTCCGATGGGCGAAAAGGGCGATGCCTTCCGTATTGGACAGCGCTCCGAACCCCGTCATCCAATGGGACGTCCGAGACGAGCGCGGCATGAAACATGACCGCTCGTTCTCCGAAAGCCAAAGCTTCCGTCTTTTCTGCGTGATGCGTACTGCGTACTGCGTATCCGTACTGATGCTGCGAGTTGCGTACGCAGTAAGGTACCTATTCTAATCTCCTGCGCTGCGCACGTATATGTACGATTCAACGATGCAAGCTCCATCCCCCAAGGTATCCAGTCTTGAATCATGACCCGGACAGCCGCGAGGGGGGATGCAGAAAAACAGGAGGAACAAGTGCCCAAGCCGTGTGTACAGTGTGGCCTGAGGGCTTTGCAGCATCCATCGCGGTGTGTTCGGATGCACACCCACCATGTGCTGGCAACACAAAGGGGTCATGATGCTGACCCTGGCCTCCCATTTGCAACTGCCGAGGTGTCGTTCATCGCCGGCTTGGCACAGATATCGACGCTCGGAAACGAGTACGCGAAGGCAAGAAAGAGCCTGCGCCACAGCAGGACGAGTTGCTGGGCTGGCTACATAGCACGGGTGTGGGAGCAGCACCAGCACCAGCACCGGCACGTCGTCGTTAGGCTTGCGGCTTGCGGCTTGTTCCACCGTCGATCGCTTGGACGTGGACGAGTCACGAGCCACGCGATAGCTGAGTCAGGAGGCAAGCTGCCAATTGTGCCCCGAGCTCCCGTCAATTTTGGGAATAGGCGCCACCGTCTGGATCCCGACTATGCCGTGCTCTCGTGGCTTGCCATGCCTGCGGGGAGGCTCGAAGGTGGTCGAGGGTCGACCTCTAACCGTCGCTGCCAACCAACTTTACACTACAAACCGACTGCTGATAAGACACGAGATGAGAGTACCGCCCATCCGCATTCCGCCTGCTCGACAAGACCAGTGTTGGCAGGGACATCCAAATCTCGCAGGGTGCTGATCACAGCCTCTAGTCGCGACGCCGGGACTTGCAATTATCGATGGCCCACCGTCAATCCGCAAATTGGAATCATCATCTGGCATCCTTTCCGCCGACTGGTCGCATTCCAAGCAGATGGCCAGCGGTGGTGCAGTCACTGCAAAGTCACTGCAATGCAACTGCAACTCTTGTTAGAGACCCCCCGTAGATCTTAGTCCCCTGCCGGACGAGATCTTCCACCCTGGAGGCTGCGAAGTGCGCCCTGACCCCGTTGCAGCGCGTGCGTTCTGCGGGCTTTCGTGCGAAGACATCCAATGATCCAGCCCGTTTCTGCACACGCCCTCTCCTCCTTGGGTAGCAAGCGGTCCAATGGCGGAGACTCAAGACTTGAGACGGACACTGCTGACCAAGAAGAGGGCCGCGCCGGCGCTGTTTTTAGCAACCTGAGAGACATGTGCCGCGCAGATGAAGCGCTGCCCAGCTTGTGCCATGAACAGCTACTTGAGGTGACGGCTACTTTTACAAGATGCCGTCACAACGGTGAGGGGCGTTGGATCACCTGACTGACGGTGCACAGCGTTCACGCAGACGTCGAAATTCCCCCCTGGCACTCGTTTCTGTGCCATGTGGGACCTACGGACATTTGGGGGCCATCTTGAAGAAAGTCATCAAAGTCGGACCTGGGCATGGCATTGGCCATTGGCTCCGAGGAAAGCTACGCTCCCGCTAGCTTGAATCGGGAACAGACTCGCGGAATGGCAGGGGACGGACGGACGGCCAGCAGCCGTGAAAAGACACCGCACCGCACAAGGCATCAGGGCCCAGGGGAGCCATTGTTCCTTGCAATATATGTCACTGTGCCGTCCTCAGTGGCAGCCCATCGGCCCTGCGTAAGCAAGCTGCAGGGTACTATCATAGCAGAAACTTGCTTAAGGCTACCGAGTCAAGTCTAGCCTACCTCCATTCGACGACGGACCCAAGCCTGACGCCAGCTAGCTTTCCTCATCTCCGACCTCTTCATGGGAATTGCAGAGTCGACCAGGTGGGAAAGGAGAGTTCACGCCAGCTTAAGGGAGGGTGTCCGGAAGATCCCACCATGTTGGGGCCACGTCCATCGCACCTGTCCAACTTCGCCTGTCGCTTGGAGGGAAAGGGGTCTTCTCACTTTGGAATGGCATCCACTACTCGGCGGCAATGAAACGGCAACCATCGAGACGATTCGATCCGGCATTTCTGTGCCACCGTTGCACGCCAGTCGTCCCATTCAACTTGCACTACGATCAGCGGTGCCACTCACTTGCTGACTCAACGCCAACATGGGAGGCAGCCGAGGGGTCTGCGAAGGGGCGAGGCGAGGAATGGGAAAGAACAAAAAATACTGTTTTGACCGAGGCATGCTTGGTACATTCGCATTCTGTTGACATCGACACTGCGAATGGTTTTCTATTCAGAGGTGGGCTTCCTTGATTCAGCCAGACAAGGAAGCGCGGGCTTGTCTTGAATGGGTGTCATTGCATGCCGGCTTCCAAGGTATTGCGGTCTATGATGCATGTAACTACCAAAGGATTGGATGTCAATGATTCCGCCCCTTTTCCTCGCTGCCGAGGGTCTTTAGGGTCGCTGTCGCCGGCCTCGTATCTGCTGGGGCAAGAACAGGGTCGAGGCACCATCGTGGACCAGAAAGTCAGGGACCTGCAACGATCTTGCCCAGATGAGAAGCAGAAGCCTCACGCTTGAAGACGAGTTTGTTGCAACGACACCACCTCGCAAGGCTTGGAACGTTGCGTGTTTACCGACGCAGCGACTGTGGCGCAGGCCTGCAAGTGCGGATAAGCTTCAACGTGGTTGGCTAATGGCGCCTGCAGTCAGAAAGGGTCCTCGGAATTGGCTCCCCTATTCTTGAATATTTTTATTTATTTATTTTTCGCCTCTTCGGCGGTGGAGGGGCGCATCTTGTGCGACCATACTTCTGTCACGGGAAGGCGGTGAAGGATGGGTGGGAGAGACATGTTGCGTCAGGTATCCAATGATATCACGTCCAAACCACGGCTCGAATTCGATGTTTGTTCCAAGCAGCAAACGGCAGAACTGCGTGTGCCACCAAATACTGATAGCGACGACACGGCAGGCACATGACAGCGCTGACTCGCAAATGCAACATTTACAGCCTTGCGCAATCAGCTGCCAGTGCGAAACCGCAGGATCCTGGCCGGACATCCTCATGACTGCTGGGCTAGTCTGCCCCCATTCAACAGCGCAGACCTCGTATGCCTGGCCTAGCTAGGTGCTGATGATGCTGTCGACTCCCATCGCGGGACGTGGGCGCAGAAGGTGGGGCCGTTGTGTCCAGGCCGGGAAACTAACTTAGCATGTCCATGATGGAACCGTGTCAACGCTGCTCATGCTCTGACTTGTTAGGAGACATCTGACCTGAAAAGGCTATGGGGACGCGCAAGCTACTTCGTCCCGGCATGCCAGACGCTAGTAGAAGTTGACTTGACAGCAGACAACAAGACAAGCCCAAGCTCACAGCTCCCGACGATAACAAGGAGTTGGGCTGGGAGTTGGGCTGGGAGTTGGGCTGGGAGTGGAGAAGTCCAGGAGGCGGTTCGAGCGTGGTGTCGTCTTCGCAAATCAATGAAGCAATTCCGGCTTGGACTGATGGAGCAGATGTGCCCAGCCTGGCACGGCATTGGCTCAGCAAGAATGTTGTCCATAAATCTCGAGTTGTCGTTTTCCGTGGCTGAGTAAACTGTGTCTGAGGAGATTCAGCCCATCAATCTTGCAGGCATGAAGTCTAGGGCCCCCAGTCGGGCTCTACAGTGAGCTTGAGTGGTAAACGATCTCGCCAATCAGCGAGCACGAAACAAGTTTTCATGCAGACCCTGCCCAGCATGTTGATGCCGGCCGGGGCGGGGGAGCTGAGTTGGTAAAGTCTGAAAGGGGAGAGGGTGGCAAGCCACAGGCGCAGACCAAGCCCTACAAGGAGCTGCCACTATGGGCATCAGCTGAGACAAAGCAACCGAGGGCGAAATGCGAACGCCATCAGCCAAGCAACCATCCAGACCTTCCGCCATGCGGCGCTCCAACCCACCCGTCAGTCGCGTAGTAGGCGCCGTGGCCGGATTCGCAGGCCAGGGCCGTGGGACGTGAGCTCGAGCTGACAAGGCTGGCCGTTGAGACGCACACTATCGACCCGAACTCGCGTTCAAAGACGGCTCTGCGGCCGCCATGGGGCCAGCATTCCAAGACGAAAAGGGCATCTTCGTATTCAGTCTCTGAGGGCCCAGCACAAGGCGATTGGTCTCCACCTCTTGGGACCACGATAGCGACGAACGGCTGATGGCTCTAGATGAGGACTTTCCAGGGGTTGTCTGCCGTCTTCAGCTGAAAGCCACACCCTCGACCACGCTAGACACTGCTAGAGCGAGGCGCGCGCCCTACAACACACAGCAAGGTCTCGGGTTGAATGGAGCAGCACGGGCTATTTCTAGGTGCTGGGTGAGATGCAATCAAATTAACTGAACCCGAGGCCGGGTCCCCCAAACTGCGACATGGAAACACAGGAAGCCGACGACTGCAACTCCAACCTATTCACGTCGGGCCAGAGAAGGCAAGCAAGCACCCGCAGCACCGCATGTCTCTCTTAATTTTTTTTTTTCTTTCTGTCTTTGTCACCCACAGGGCTGGGAGAAACATTAACAAGCCGGACTGGATGACTGTGCTTCTTTGCCCGTTTCGGCGACGTGCATGGATGGGCTGATACGGGACACCATGGCACCGCGAGTTGGTGCCGGCCGGTTGGCTCACCAAAGGCTGAGAAAGTCGATCATGCTTCGCCCGGCATCGCAGGGCCTGGACGCCAAAGTGGTCTGTCATTACTGACTGCGCGGCGCCGCTTAGGTCGACATGTCTCGGGCATCTCGACAGCAAAAACTCCGAACGTAGTGTACATGTAGGCATTCCCAGCGCGACTAGTGCCGGTCCCGTCATCTTGTCAGTCTCTGAGACGCCCGGTAGGAGTGGGCGACGCCCGCTCAATTGGGGAAGACATGTCTCCGCAACGCAACGCAACGCAACACGGAATCTTCAGATTGTGGTCTCGACTTCCCCCCTCTCTCTCTCTCTCTCTCTCTCTCTCTCTCTGCGTTGGTCCTATGACTCAATACTCGATCCATGGCGTCGTCTCTGAAATGAACCCGTTTGAGGGGGCCCAGGCATTCATCAACGCCATCAGCCCTCCTCAATGCAACTCAACTCACTCAGCCTCGCCAGTGTTGACGAGTACGTACTTGGGTTTCGTACTTAGCTTAGATACCTTGTATGTAGTATGTATGGTAGTAGACGTGCGATGCCAAGAGGCACTCGGCGCGCATTAGGGCTGGGCGGGATGACTGGGTGTGAAGACGAACATGCGAGCGCTTTGTTTCAAGTTGCGCCTCGAGGACAGGGGAGACGAGGTTGAATAGTGTACTGCGTAGTCCAGCCTCCAGCCCTGGCATCGTCCAACGATCACAAGACACATCCGAGTCCTCGCCTCAGTTGACTGAGTCCAACGCCCGACTCGACACGACGCCGCTGGCCATGCATGCGAATACCCGTATGCCACTGCACTGCAGCTTACCTACCCTCGGGCCTCTTGCGGGATCCCGAGCGCAACAATCACAATCACAATCGTGGCCCGGCCCCAACAGCGGTGAAGGAGAAGAGCGACATCCGATGCCAAAAGTGGAAGTTGCGCATCTTGTGCGCCGAGCCCTGTCCTCCCTCCCGCCTTTCTCTCTCTTCCAGATCCAGCCTCCAACTCCAGCTCCAGCTGTTTGGGGGGCGTGACGGCAGATCTACGCACCCTTTGCTACTTGTCAGCAGCCACTGTGCCTTTCACTTGCAGCATCGATCACGGCACCCTCGCAGCACACACTCGATCCTCCGATCCTCTCAACGCGTATCCTGACCAACGAGAGGCCGGCTTTCCATCTGCAGACGCTGCGGCGCCGCAGGCCAGCATTTGCGAAGATGACAGGCGTGGCGGCCTGTACCTCTCCAACCTGGCATGGCGTTGGCTCTAAGGGCTAACGGGCTTGGGCAATATGGCCAAGAGCAAAACGCCGAGTCCGCCAGACAGCCTCCCTCTCTGCCTCTCCCTCGCCGAGAAGACGCTGGTTCGACGACGGTCGCGGGCTGCGACGCTGCGACGCTGCGGCCTGGCACATGGAGGTGAGAACTTTATGACAAAAGGACCATGCCGACCATCTCCCATTGAGCGTCCCTCAATTCACTTAGTTTTGGTCACGGCGGCTTTGGCATGGAGCCAGCGACCCAATACCAGACGGCAGATCTGCCACGAGCGTCGATGAAGGTACATGTGCCAACTCAGACTGCATGACTCCGCATGCATTCTCTGCTACGCATCGGGTTCTCTCCTCCAGCAGTCTCTTTCGGCCGGTGGCCATTAGACGCTTATGCACTCGGGCCTTACCGCGCCCTACGTGAACTACGCTCTGAGGCCATGTCGTATTTACCCCCGGGCCCGACGACGTCCGAGCCGTGGAGGGCTGCACTGGTGATCCTCCGGATCATATGTTGCGTGCATTGGGCGGAAGAAGCTGCTGAGGTACCATGGAGGACTTCGAGTCGGACGGTCGTCTGCACATGGGGGCCGGTATCGTGTTCCTGACGCACCTCTACCGTCAACGAGGTCGCCTGTGGCTAGTAGCTACAAGAGAGCACGCCTGGAATGACGCGGTGCTGAGGCCCGTTCGGATGTGAAGCTGAACGCGTCCCGGGCTGGCTTCCGGATCAGTCGGTCGTCTGCCGGAGACTGCGGAGCTCGAGCCGACACAATGGTTTCTGCAGACAGGTGCGTGGATATCAAACGGCCTGGACGCAGACACATGTCGTACGGTTCAGGTTCAGACAAGGCTGATGCCGTCTGGGTGTTTTGAGTTGGCATTGAGCGTGAAGCTGATCTTCATGTACCGTCCGTCCCATGGCTCCATAGCGGCAGCATCGCCACCTCCCTGACCTGGGCCAGTCATCTCCGGCGACGAACGACAGACGCTCAGTCCTTCCCGGGCGAGGCAGGCGTCAGTGCACTACTCAAAATCCGACGGAGAGCCCACTTTGGGGGTTGCAAAGGCCGAATGTCCAGGACGTGGGCGCGTTGGATCGCGGACTAGGGCGCGCGCACACTAGCTTCTGGCCCTCGCAAGACCCCGCATTTACGCGGAAGACTGGAGTTCGTGATGTTGCAGGTACGGCATAGTCCTGGCCACTGCTATCCATACGGATACTAGCTAGCAAGAGCCCCAGGTCCTAGGCCTGGGATGATGCTCTCGCGAGAGGGGTGTCCCTCTAAGCTGACTCAAAACGTTGGGATGACATGTTGCATCTAGATCTGACAGGACAGATTCTGGTCCACGATCAGATCACCCGTCCACGTTGCGCGATTCCAACCTTCGTGACAGAGCAAAGTGGTGAAAGGGGAAATGGGAGCTGGCAGCGCCGCAGTGGGATGGGAGCGAGAGGACGGGGGAACTGCTCTTTTCGGCAAGCGCATGGAATTGGTCTAGAAGGATTCTGGAAGCCTAGTCTGCTTACTCGGCACTGCGCTGGCATCAGCTTATGCCGGTGATGCCGTTTGCCTTTTGAGTCAGGGGGAGGCTCTTGTTGGGTATGGGCTGCATCTCTGCTCTGCGTGAGCGTTGACGACATTGACCTTCAACGGTTGCGAGTCAATGACTAGCTACATACGAGCGTCTACGACGTTGCATGACACAGGACGCGGGTTGACTCGTCGAGTCGAGCCTTGCTGGGCGGGAAAGTTGCCGCGCCTACGGAGTACTCCATCCACTATACACCACACTGCAACCTTGAAAGGAGGCCTTTGGTTGGATCGGCGACGGTGATCTGCCGCCCTGGTCCCAAGAGCCCCGCGGTAGCACCGGCAGAACAACAAGGCCTCTCGCACTTTGGCGCTGAGGTGTGTAATTGCGCCGAAGGGGGCCGTGGTGGCGGGTTGGAATTCCCTTGGCTGCGGTTGCTTCTGCTTCTGCTTCAGCTTCAGCCGCCGAGCGTCGGTTGGCGCTGTGTTGCCGTTTGCGACACTCTGGGGTGTCTCCGGTCAACCGAGGTGTTGAATCATTATCCGGTCTTGCGGTGGCTGGTTCGCGGAAACACACAAGGTCAATTAATAGAGGCGTTGTACCAACAAACCATGAGGGTCGGCCCTTGGGCCCCTGAGATCTCCGGTCCAAACGAGCTGCGCCCAGCGATCAGCCATGCCGGAGCCGTAACACCCGGGATGGAACCCTCTCACCGGCGCGAACGCAACAGCGCAGGCCAAACGGGATCAACTTGCGACGTGCCTGGCTCCCGGCCGCTATACCGCAGTATACTTGTTGGTAGTCACCAGAAGTTCTTTTCTAAAATTCTCGGTGCTTACGCGGTCGGCCAAGATGCCGGATGTAGATGTGGCGGCGGGGTGCGAGACGGAGCACGGCTGGAGCCATTACGAGTCTCGACAGAGAGCATTGTTCAAGCAAACTTCGTCTACGGAGATCAATTTCAGCATGGCGATTCCTGACAGGAGGCCCGGAGGCCGCATAGGGTTCGGTTCGGTAGGGAGATATTCGACTCGATGGGCTAGCGGACGGCGAAAAACCGCCCCCCTGGTGCTTGGTTACGCACGCGTTCGGCGGCGGCCAGCCAATAGCCCGCGTTGCCCCGGCCGGAGCAACTGCTGTGTTGGACTCCCGTCTCCGGCGTCTCGACTGCCGGAGCCCTAATTCATCTATCATGGTATCTATCTCCTAAGACCCCCCTCCCCCTTCCTGCTGCTGGGCACTAGAATCCCGCGACCCCCCCGTTTTAGGGAGATTGGCATCAAGAGACCGCCCCTCCTCCCCCGACCGACCGGCCCTGTTTGTGGATACCATGTTCGATATTGGATCACCGGCCAGTGTGGCAGTGCAAAGCAGTGTCCTGGAGGTTGCGAGGGCATCGACGAGTCAGAGCGAGTCTTTTTGGTCCTTTGGCTACAATGTGTTTCCTCTGTTCCTGGTCCGGGAAGCGCAAGCTGGCACAGCGGAGTTTCATGTGCTTGTTTTTGAGTTCAATCTCGGCGGGATTCCCACCTGGGACAGAGACGGGACGGACCAGGGCAGAGAATTCGGACGCAGCGCCAGCGCCAATTTCCTTTTCTCGACCCTGTCACTGACTTGAGGCGATTGCTTGCCGAACCTGGAGACTGGAGCTGCCCCCAATCCAACCCAGAAGACACAGACAGACTGACTGACACCTGGACAGACAGAGAGAGCAAGGGGGCGTGGCCCATTCTCGGTGTCGCTACGCAAAAAAAAAAAAAAAAAAAAAAAACCCACACTCCCCCTTCTCCTTTCCCACTCCATCCGTCTCTTTCTGTCTCTCTCTCTCTCTCTCTGGCTCTCTTTCTCAGTCTCCCTCGCACTCTGCCAGCGCTAGGACTTTCCCAGTCTTCTTCCCCGTCCCGACTCCACCGGCTCTTAGCCAGGCCCCGATGTGCCGAGGTCGAAGACGGGGATGGCCTCTCGTTCAGGAAGAGAGCGCCCAGGACCGCGACCGAAACCACGCTGATCATGATCCCGCACTTTCCGCCCTAGCGGCCACGGGTTCCTTGGGGGACGCGACGCCAAGGGTCCGTCTGCCGCTAGGGCAGTGCGCTATCCCTTCAGTTGGGAATCTGTCACACGCCATAAGGCGGAACAGGCAAAACAGCCTTTTGCTCAGGGCCAGGCAGAACCACAGGAAGAACCGGCAAAAGTCGGGCGAGCGGGAGTCGACCAGCCTCTTGCTGCCTGCTGCGCGATCAAGTTTTTTTCTTTTTTCTTTCTTTTTTTTGTGACAAGCTAACTAGACGCCTTCTGGAAGGACACGAGAAGCGTAATCGCCGACCACCACCTGGGCCGTCTCGGGGTTCATGTTGGAGACTGGACTCACAGTGGTACCTTGTCCCATGCCAGGCAATACCTTAGTGTGGCCCCTACGAAGTACCACGCACTAGCAGCCCCCAGAGATAGAGACGGCCCTGGAAGAGAGTGAGCCCTGGCGAGAGCCCAACTGCAACTCCAACAAGTCCAACCTGCTCCAACCAACCGTGTCCCCCTCCCGACACCAAGACGAGAATAATGCGCAGCTACATAGTTCCGGCTGCTCCAACCGACTGCTGCTAAGGCGACTGATGTGCTTCGGCTACTACCACTGCCACAGTCACTGCCACGGCTGGTGCTACTTAACCACGTTCAAAACAGATGCCGACCAGCGTTGCGTGCGGGGTTCTTCCCATCATTCCATCATTCATGCAAGCCCAAAGCTTCACGGGATCTCATCGCGAACTATTCCCCATACGTGCTATATCGACCGCTGTCAAATCTGCTTTCCCAACGTCTCTGGCACGTCAGCCACCCGCACCAACCCTGTGGATATGTCAGGGCTGCTAAGGGTTCCCGGCCGGGGAGGGGGTTTGTTTTAGTCTATTAGTGCAGTGTAGGGAACGACAACCCTACCTGGCCCTCCCCTACCGTTCCCTATGGAAGAAGCCGTCCAGAGCCAGGCAATCAATCGGTGAAATCTTGACTGGTTGTTAGGGGGAGCCGCGCCATTTTTCGTTGTCGCCCTGTCCCGGGACGCTCCATAACCACCCCCTCCTCGTCAGGATATGGATGGATCATCAAGGGGTCTTGCACTCTTTTTGAGTTTGTGCCCTGGTGCGGTGGACATTGCTGTTGGGAAGCCAACGGGGCGTTACGAGGGAGCCAGCACGAGAACGGATGAAGACCTCACTGTAGTTGGGCGAAGGAACCAGTCCGTACAGGGCGTTTCATCCCGTCTGGCTCTCTCTCGCCGTCTCACCTCACACACACACACACACAGACACACGATCAGCAGCGGCTTACGGTGCCGTGCAATGCTTGAGTTGAGCGCATCTCGTTCTCGGCCCTTTTCTCTGCCTCTGCTACGCCGCCCTGGATGATTTTCACGTCTCTACATTCTTCAGCAGCAACTGTTTGTTCTCCACGACGCCCGCCTGCGTCGCGTCGCCGAAGAACAGGGGGGTGTCAGCATATGGCATACGTATGGGACAGCAACGCAACGCTGCAATGGCAGAGGAGACCTCGGTGTGCGTGCGCCGGGGCAGCCGTCACCTTGCTTGTCAGGCTTTTTTTTCCCCCTCTTCTTCCCAAGCACGGGCAGCATTTGGCCCCATGGTCGTGTCGTGGGGATCGTCACCACCTCACGAATGAGGATGTTCCCTGGCTGCAATGCCGCCCGACAATCTGCCAGCGGCAGCTGCAGCAAAGTGCGGTGAGGGAGTTTGAGAGAAAGAGAGACCGAGAGAGAGAGAGGCAAAGGCGCTAACCAGCCCTGTGTCTGCGTGGCCCTGGCGATCGCACGGCATCGCATCGCGTGGTAGCACCGCTAAAGGGCGGTGGCCGGGGTTGATCAGGGCCACGAGACGGAAAGGCTCGCAGATTGAGCGCTGGCACCCCCTCCCCGCGAATAAGTCGAGCCGTCGTCCCTGGGCCCTGCCGATAGATACCACGCGGCATTCACGATCTCCGCGCTCAGCGCTACGGGGAAAGTTGGCGCCCGTCATCAACGGACGGTAATGAGGCCCGTTCGTTATCGCGGTTGCCGACGGCAATGACCGACTGCCAATATTTGAGGGGTGCTCGTTAACAACATGGAGTCCTGCTTGGTTCCCAGGGCAAACTTGGTGAAAACCAGCATATGGACTGAAAGACCTCGCTGCACATGAGTCGCGGGTGGTGCAACTTACGACGGATACCGACTCGACTCGCCTTCGCCTTCATATTGATAGGGCCAGGCAACGTTACCGTCTATAATGTTCCCGCCCTTCAGAGCTGGACCCTCCCCCGACCCGCTTCGCCGCAGACGAGAGTGGGAAGGCAAAAGAAAGGGCCGTCAGAATCATCCGTCTGGTTCCTGCTCCCCAGGGGAAGAAGCTATCCCCAGACTTGCTGGGCAATAAGGCTGGGGCCCAACGCCAGGCATGTGAAGATTGCATGTGTGTCCCGGCCAACCCAGCAGGGCTAGCTGGCAGAAAACTTGGACAGCTGGGCAACTAAGCCCTCATTGGAAGAGGAAACCACGGTCCGGAATTCTTTCCGTGAAGGGTTGAGCGTGCCCTGAATCCTGAGTCCTGAGTGAGCAGACGCACGCTGAAATTTGGGGGCAGGAGGATGGGGGCCCCTTTTCGGTCCTTGCCTGTGGATATCTTCACCTGTGGTTTGTGGAACCGTGATAAGACAGTGAGTGTCGTCATTGCGATCGGCTCGGGAAACAACGCGAATCGCTCTTGAAAGGGGGTGGGACTCGTGGAGGGGAATGGATGGGATGGGATGGGAGGGGGGGCTGGCCGGGGCAGGCAGGCAGGCAAGGCAAGGCAAGGCAGTCAGCTTTTGCTGGGTCCTGACTGCAGCAGGAACTGCTGTAAAAGGAATTATTTTGCTTTGATATTAGGAACTCTTCGGCATTAACCGAGAAATATTGAGGCGCGGCGGCAAAGCCAGTCGGGTTGTGTTTAATGAGTAAGGTATGTGCATCACTGCATCCCATTATCGATGGGTCTTGGTTGCGAAGCAGAGTTGCATCTATCTCGTTTTTTCTCTGCCCCTCGCAGTGTTTTTGCGGGCTGATTTCTCCCTTTCGGGAGTTGTTGCTATTTCGATTTGATTTTTGAAGGCCGAAGATGCCAGCTGGAACCTGTTTGTTTGCTTTATCAAATGTTCGTAAAGCTTGACACTTAGTCAGGTGAAATCGTCCCATCCACGCCCTCCCTCCGCCTCTTCCGCGGGCCAGTGAGGATGTTTTCTGGTTACACGCCATGAGGAGATGGGGGAAAAAGGTATCCATCTCATCTTGCCACGAGGCCGTGCAACCCGCGTTCGTGTTTCGTTTTCAAGCTCGTGTTCGCCGTCCATCATATTATTGCCTTGGAAAAATGCCGTGGGCGCTAGTAAGAACACAGCCTTGCTGCCTGCTGTAACTACTGGTACCTGCGCTGCCTCTCTCTCTGGCTGGGCCGCGATTCGGTTTGGGTTTTTTGGAGTTGGTGGTGTGAAGATTTTGCTTTTTTTTTTTCTCCTCCATGGGATAGAGAGATCCCACACTAGTACATAGGAGATCCGTAGCCTGTCTGCTCGATTGAAACATTACAACCCGAATCCTTACGGGGGCCCCCGGGGACTGGGATTTGATGGCGAAGAGTTCAACTAACTACCTAGCAAACCTACGCTAGCGCATCTTGGAAAAGGAGACGAGAACACGGAGGCGGTTCCCGGAGGTAGTTCCGGAGGGAACATAGGCAGGGCATGGGACGCGAACTGCGTTTGTACGGACGGGGGCAACGGGAGAAGGGAACGGAGGACGTCTCGGATGTAGTGTAGTGTGAGGCAGTAGTGCGGTTTTCCCTACGCCGTAGTGTGAGGAGTTTTTTTCGGGGGTGTTTGGTTTAGCTTGGTTCATCCTCGGACTAATACGCCAGACCACTACTGCACGGCAGCAGGATGTTACCGTGTAGGTGAGAGAAGGCGAGCGAGCTAGGGGTAGCTTTGCAGAGCCTCTGTGCTTGGGCTGCATGCCCCCCCTTCGAGGGGCAGCAGCCCTTGTTGAGACGGTTCTTGGCTGTGTTTTCTCTCTGTCTGTTCTATTTTGCGGCATATAAGGCCGCGGGTTATGTTTTGAGTGGGATGGGATGGGATGAGATTGACAGGTGGTGAGCAGATACATTGGACACCTCCATCGCTGGCACGGCGCACACCCCCTTCCAGAACCAGAGCTAAGCAAGCTATCGAGACCCTTCTTTCGCCCTGCCACGGCGTGCCTTCCCCTCTGCCCAGCATGGCATACGCAAATAATCTCCGACAGGCGTGGGAAGGGGAAGGGGGGACGGGGCCTTGGCTTGTACGGACGTCACTTGAGCTGGGCTGTAAAAAGAGGGGAGGGGGTGTGTGTCGACGTGGAAGGGTGAGGAGACATGGACGACAGGGCTCCACAAATTGACCACGGAAAATAGAGAGTTGTTTTGATGCTTGTTGCTCCTCAATGGGTAATGTTAATGTATTGGAAGTGTGAAAGCGTTACGCATGGTGGTCGCGAGCGGCCCGTGGGGACGGAGGGCGGAGACGTCGTCGTCATCCATGGGCGGATGCCTCTTTGGGTTGTGGGCGGCTCTGGGGCCGGTCTGGTCGTGATGGAGGCACACAAGGCACGCACACGACTGTATGGCGGGGGATGCTTTTTTTTTTTTTTGTCCGCAGCCCTAACTGGTGAGTGGGAGGAAAGCGTCCCGAAGGAACGAAACGTGTTCTCGACTGAACTCGGACTTTGATCACAGTTGTTGGGCCGGGTTCTGTCCCAGTCTTTTGCGGTTCCGGTGGGCTTTAGGTTGCGGAGTGGGGGTATGGTTCCGAGCCAAGAACGTTCGCTGAGGTGGAACTCCGGCTTCCTTGGGCCTTCACTCGGGAGCCCGTTTGAGTTTACATGTTGCTTACTGTTTGGCTTGGCTCTTGTGGACGCGTGAGGCTTACTGTGACGTTAGCTGTGAGAATGACCAACGAGAGTAAGCAGGCCGTAATACGTGATGCCTGTTGTGCCAAAAGTTCAGATTCCTCGACCTGACGGTTCCCGAACGTGTCTCGCTCAGGAGACAATGTCTTCGGCTTTCTCGTCCAGGGGTAAGCTGCGGGAGGAGGGGCATCTCATAACGGCACTTCGAGAAGCCAGCCGCAGACCAATGACGATGTCTCGGTGAATTTCGATCGTGTGATTTAGGCTGAAGCGCTCAGTCAGCCGTCATTGTTTGATGTGACGTGGTATGCCCTGCCTTTTCTCCGCGCTTCAGGGGGTTCTGATTGGCATCGTGAACGAGTTGATTGCTTACCCGGCGGTTTGGGATCGAGATCGAGGCTCACATGGCGGATCTTGGATTCTGAATATGCGGTTTATCAAGGGACGTTGCATACAGCGGGTCATGATGCCCGATCCATGGTTGACGTTGAGGAACGGCAGGTTTGTTGAGACTTCTAGAGAGACACCACAGGCTCGCATTCGGCGTTGGAGTCATCTGGCTCGGTAAACTAGTCGGGCTTGAGAAGCAACTTGAGTGGTCCAGTTATGCTTGTGCCGTGTAATCTGATATTGGTTGACTGGGTCCTGTCAGACACTGGTATCACGAGCTGCCTCTGCGCGCAATGTCCGCTTTGCTCCGCCGGCACTTCGTATTTTCACCGACATGTACCCAGTCTGGTGTTGCCAAGGAGGCAAGTGAGGTCTAGCGGCAATGTGGATGTTGTGGTGAGAGTATAAATCTCATGGGACGTGTTTGTCGTGGCCAGGAGTAAGCATGAAGGACGGCCACATCGACGCGAAATCGACGTTGTGACTACGACTTCGTCAACGCATGGCTGAACGGTCCGACGTTTCCGCTCGGTCTCGATATCTCGGGGAAATTGGTTCGTGATGTTGCTTAAACACGTTGACGTGGCGTTGGATACGAGTCGCCGAGTGGCCCGGCTTAGTGGATGGACAAATTTGAGTAGTATTTCTAATCATTTCCATTCCGATTGCGAAGTAGTGGCGTCGTGGTGGCTCTCGGGCGTGACTCCATGGGGTACCGTCTGTGTCGTTCTCGTCCATGATGCTGACTGAGATGTCTGGAGTGCATGCGTGGACTTCGCCCGGAACGGAGGGGACGCGTTGTTATGTCGTCGGAGCGGAGCACTACGCCGAGCTCAGTGAACTCGGCGTCCGCCAAGGTCCAGCACCGGTGGCTGGAGGGACCACCGAAACCGACCGCGAAACCGAGCCCGAGGAGGCGCTGGAGATGGCCCAAGCCCGGGCAAGACGGCTCAGCCCAGCCTCAGCCAGCTCTGACTGGATGGAGTCAGCAGATCGCATTCTGGTCCGACCCCGCTAATGCATTGCCGGCGCATCACTACCGGCAGCGGCAGTTAAGCTTGGCGGGCGCTAGCACTTGGCTTAGCTGGAAGGGCTCAACTCGTGGTTTGGTCGAGAGGTTGTGAGTGGCTTAAATGGCGTCACGAGTTGACGAGGATGATTTGCCCGCTCGGGTTCGCGCTATTGGCCCGGTGTTTTGATGAGAGGGCGGAGTGCTGGGGGGCGTTCTAATGCGGCATCTGAGGAACTAGTCACTTGGTTAATCTTCTTCGCCAATGAGATGGTTTGTAGATGTGACAACTCACCAAATCGCATTGTGTTTGAGAGGACCGGAGAATTGGATTGAGGGGAACGAGCTATTTCGATGGTCCCCTGATTTCAGGGATGTGAAATTCGAATCCCATCGGACATGATTGGCTCGATATACGTGGTGGTTGACAGAGGTGAGACCCTTTCGGGATGGCAGGATGTCGTGATCTTATGAAGGAGATAAAACTGTGCAGACTGGGCACCAATATCTGTTTGCCACAATGTCAAGACGACTAGGCGTTGTTATTTCCAGCCGTAACACATAGATACGTGTATGTATGGAGAGTTGTTGTTGTTGTTGTATTTAACGCCATGGCGGCAAGGGCTACACCCTTGCGGCAGACCTCCCGAGGGGTATGTGGCGTGGAGAGCCGCAGGCTCGGGCTACCTACTCTACAATACACAACCCTTACCAACGTCCTCCAAATCTTGCCTATTGGCTACTATGCGTTCAATCTGTCCCTGGATCCCGCTGGTTCCTCCAGTTCCTTTGTTTTCTATTTGGTCCTTTTAGTAGGGTAGGATAGTTATTTTAAGGCCTAGCTGGAGGTTAGCCCCTAGTAATATAAATAGATCTTCTAAAAAAAGCCTATTATATATAAAAAAACCTCGAA
This sequence comes from Colletotrichum gigasporum, assembly GCA_024584535.1. Taxonomy (NCBI): domain Eukaryota; kingdom Fungi; phylum Ascomycota; class Sordariomycetes; order Glomerellales; family Glomerellaceae; genus Colletotrichum; species Colletotrichum gigasporum. The sequence goes on from CP077952.1 coordinate 7,603,658, forward strand.
ATTTTTAAGATTAATAATTAACCCCTTAAAGTATTACTTAAATAATCCCATAGGTCCTATAAGCTTTAATGAACTAGAAGGGTAGAGGGTAAGTTACTATTACCTCCTTACTAGGGTTTTTCGGTAATAAACTAAGTGGTTTATATCCTTTACTTCCCTGTAAAAGTAGGTAAATAAAGCTTTATTATAGTTAAAGTATTAGTGATATTATTCGAAGTCTTTGTGGCCTAGTCGGGCTCCTAGGAGGTGGTGTAGGGTAACTCGTAGAAGGGCTAGTTTAGGAGGGCTGGATAGGCTGGCCTCGAGTCCTAGTTGGGCGTATCGATCTGTTATTTCCTTACACCATTATTGTGTATATTAGGCCCGTATTCGTTTCCTAGTGAGTCACTTAATCCCTGTTAGGGTTGCTAGTTAGCCTAAGGGTACTGGGAGTGTTATACCTTATTTAGTTAGGTGGTCTGCTTTTTTGTTACCTTTTATCCCCTGATACCCTGGGGCCTAGTGGGTATATATATTAAATATCCTAGTCACCTCGTGGATCTTAAGGGAGGCTTTTTGTGAGGATTCTGGAGCCTCACTCTATATCCCCCGGATAATACTAGTATTATTAATATAAATGTATATCGGCTAGCCTTGGGAAATAAGGAGAGCCCACTAGAGCCCTACCCTCGCTCCTTTAGCCTCGCCGTTAAACACTTCTACTAAGCTAAGTCGGCCATAACCTTAGGTTATACACTTGTTACTTTTATAAATAACAAATCCATATCCCATGGCTTTATTAGACGCTTTAGAATTGTTTAAATAAATAATTATATAGTTGTTTGGGACGGTTTTTAGCTAGTTTTGAAAGGCCTTAGTAGCCTTCTCCTTTGTGTATAGGATTATTGGGTTTTGTGACCTTAGAAGGTGTTGTGGTTAGAGTAGTGCTAACCTTGGGACCCTTAAGACGAGGTTTACTATTTATTAGAACTATATTTATTACCTACCTTATTATATAAGCTTTAGGACTAATGGGTGTTGTTGGTTGACCTTTTATAGTTGGACTATGAAGTGTAAATGTACCCCTTTTAAAACCACTTTCCTAGTGGGTAGGCCGGCATCTCAGAGGAGGTTGTTTATTAGGGTTATTTTCTAAACTAGGAGGATAACTCGGGTTACTCTTATAATAACTTTATTAACCTTTTAAATAAGGCCCTTTTAGCTTATATTAATAATCCCTCCTTAAGGGGAGGTGGTATTACTTAGAGTTAACTTAGTTAGCCCCCTGAACTAGGTTTCGGCTCTGTATAGTGAAACCGTGCAGGGGGAAATGCTTACGCTAAGCGGGTTTTTCCTTAGTCAGGCGCCAGCGAGCTATTTGAGAGAGGGGAACTGGGGACGCATTTCTAGCAGAGGACACAACAACGGACCATTAAACAACACATTACAGAACATTAACAAGTATCGTTAATTAGATAGACGTATTTAGAACTCTTTTTACCCGTTCACTTAGATTATATACTACGAATAATATAAAGGTTACTTTACTACTAAGTAAATAAGACCCTAATACTCACTAGTATTTATATCCAAAGCCGGAACCCCTTTTTGGCCCTGATTAGGTCTTAAGGTGTCTCCTTACCTAAATTATAACTCTAGTTAAGCGGTTTCGTATAAGTTAATTACCCTCACAAACCTAGGACAAAGGATGCATGACCTATAGTTAGTAGAGTATATATGTTATATAATATAGCATATACTATTCACTATATCCCCCGCTCCGTTACACTAGTACCTCGTAGGCGAATTGAATACCTAATCTCCTTATTACCATAATACTATCATCCCCTCCCCAATCTTACTACGTAATACAATAAAGGTGTAATATTAATAGAATAACGAATATTCGGCTTAATTAGATAATTATAACGGCTTTAACGTGTTAAACGTGGGTATTGTAACGGTCCAAGCACGTATATTGCAACTAGCTATGGTGACTACTACGAGTATCTTTAAGATAAGGAGAAAAGAAAGAAAAGTCTGCTACCCCATAAATCCGTTGGATCCTAATTAGGTCTATTTAGGCCTAGTTAAGCTTAATAAGTAGTAGTTAGTGTTAAATATGGCTGAGTAGTTCTGAGGCCTCTGATCGGGCCTTGGCCTGTAATAATTACCCCCTTCCTCCCCTCCTTTCCTAAGGGATATTCCCGTAATTAGCCTCGTAATAGTCTAAGGCCACTATATTCGCTAGTATATCCACTAGCTCCTAGGTGAGTTAAGTATAATCCTTCTACTTTACTAAGACCTTCTATCTACCCTATACTTTCTACGCATTACGGATCTCCTTAACTTTAAACTCCTCCCCATTAGCCACTAGTATCGTAGGTAACTGAGTATCGTTACGGCTTTGTAATAATAACGGATTAACTTTAGTATACTTAATTAAGTTTACGTAGAAGAGGTTATAGATCCCTAATAGTGTATTTAGTTAGTAAGTATAGAATTTAATTAGTTTAAGGACGGTGTATTTTGTATTAACTTAGTTAAGTTTTTTTAATAGTTGATTAAATTAGATATTCCATAACCTTAGTTAAACCTTATCCCTAGGTTTAAACTAATTAAATGGTTAGCGCTTTGTGTTTACGGTAATCTTTTGTTTTTTTTGTGTTACCGTTATTGTTATCTAAGCCCACTTAGAGGTGTCTTTTAGTTTTTAGACTAGAGCCTCTGCTCTTATTATAGGGGTCTTATTGCTATTCCGTAGGGGTTCCTTTACTCTAATTAGGTCTAAGTTATACCTATAAGTAATAAAGAATAGGCTAAGTCCTGTTAACAAGGTGACCTAGTTATTAATAGTTATTATTATTATTAGGAGTAGTTTGTCCTAATCGTCCTAAGTATACATTATATATACTCTAAAATAAGTTTCCATTACTTGGTTTACTTTTTTCGTAGTTTTATTTGTTTTTGGGTAAAACGCTGTAAAGAGTCTTTATTTGATCCATAGTAACTAGTAAAATTGTTTTTATATAAAACTCGTAAATTGTAGTCCTTTATTTAATATAATTGTATAAGGTATCCTATGGTGCTTAATTAGACCTTGGATTAGTTGGTTTATTATTGTATTCGTTGTGATGTCCTTTAATGACTCGAAGATTATGTTCTTTGATAGACGATTGGTTACTATTATGATGTTCGTAGTCCTATTGCGGCGGGAAGGGGGTAGTCTTATTATAAAGTCGATAGAGACCTTTGCTTAGATCTGTCCAGGGATAGGTAGAGGCTTTAATAGGCCCCTCTTCTTGTTGCGCTATACGTTTCCTTGTCCATAAACGTCGTAGTTCCTTATAAATTTTTGGATATCCTAGGATAAGCTTAGTTAATGGAATTGGTGGTTGATTAGGGTTTTTAAAGTATCCCTCCCCGGATATCCCGTTAACGTGGAGTTATGGAACCTTTGGATTAAACCCGTCCTTAAGGGTTCGTAATGTGGAATCCAGATTCTGTTCCTCTATAATAGTCTTTTGTTATCGTTGATTGTATATTCTGATAATATTATCGGTAACTTTTATTATAAGGGAAGTTGTTGGTCTCTTTTTTGTATTACCCCCCTAATTAATTAGTATTAGTTATTTTAGTCTAAGGCTTTATCCTATTAGGAGTGTAATAGCTCTTTTTTAAAAGGGTTTAAGGGGGGTTTTGTTTTATTTAGGCTGGGGTCGTCGGTTTAATTTATGTCTCTAGGGGAGTTTTTTGTATTAGACTTATCCCTCTCTACTTACCCTAATTAGGCCTATACTTTTTTGATTACTGTTGCGTTATTAACTCGTAATACGTTAATCCTATTCTTTAGGAGTTTAATCTTCCAACCCTTTAATTTGTTATTCTATAGGGTACTAGGGATATCCTATTCGCGTCTCGATAATATATTAGGAATTATTACTTTTTTATTAAGTTTAAACTAAATAGTGAAGTTATAGTGGGATAATAATTCTAATTACCTAATCTGATGTTTATTTAATTATTTCTTCGTTATAAAGTACTTTAGATTTAGGTAATTAGTTAGGATAGTGAACTCTTCTACACTCCACAATTCTGAATCCCAGTGCTTTAGGTAATATATTATTACCAATAGTTCCTTATTGTGTATTAGGTAATTATACTCTATAAGTAGGTTCTTATATAAAAAGAACACTACAAGTTTTAGGATCCCTTCGTTATTATACTACGATAAGGTACCTCCTATTACATAACTAGACGAATTGGTTTTAAGTATTATAGCTTAATTAGGGTCCTAGTGAGCTAATATAAGTGCACTGATCAGGAGCGTCTTTAGCTCCTTAAACACTTTAGTATACTCTTTACTCTAAATGAATAGTATATCCCTTTTGGTTAAGGTTGTTAGGGGTTATGCGATCCCCGAGAAGTTGGGTATAAATTATTGGTAATAGTTGGTAAAACCGATGAACCCACGGACTCCTTATACTAATCAGGGTACTTCTTATCTTTGGATTACCTTAATCTTTTTAGGGTTTACGCGAATTCCCTTACTAACATTAACAATAAACCCCAAATACTTAATACTCTTAACCTCGAATTTACACTTATTGATATCCATATGTAGGCCTATAGCGCCTAGGTGCTCGAGGACCTTCTTAACCTTTTCTCTATAATTAGAGAGTGAGTTATTCAAATAAATTAGGACATTGTCGATATAAGCTAAGTAGAACTTATTTAGGAAATCTTATAGGGTGTGGTTAATATATTGCTGGAACGTTATAGGGGCTCTAGTTAAACTAAAAGGGGTAACCATTTATTTGTATAACCCATACCTCGTCCTAAACGCCGTTTTTTATTCATCTCCTTTTTTAACCCGGATTTTATAAAACGCAGCGATAATATCTAACTTTATTAACCACTTTGCTTTTACTAGTGCCCTTAGGGTCTCGCTGATCAGGGGTAAGGGGTATCGGTCCTTTTTTGTAATAGTGTTAAGGGCATGGTAATTAACGTAGAACTGTAACCCTCCTCCAGGCTTCTGGACAAATAGAACGGGTAATGATATAGGGGAGTTATTAGCCCTAATAAACCCTTTATCTAATAATTCTATAAGGGTTCAGTGTAATACAATTAACTCTTCCCTTGATATACTATATAAAGGTCCCTAGGTCACTAGTTTATTTTAACTATAGGAGTCCTTCTTAATAGGGATAGTATAGTTGATGTTTTTCCGGTGTAGTAGTAGTTAATTAGCCTTATTTTAGTTAAAGATATATAAAAACTTATAGTAATACGTAGGGAATTTCGTCCTTGGGTCTATTTTTATTTTTAGTGTTAGGGCCTTCTCGATATTAACTAAATTTACAGAGAATGCGTTTAGGGTAAATGTATTAAGAGGGGTCTCTCTTCTCTTTTATGCTCACCTAATTAGGGCTAAGAATACTAATTTAGTCTACTACTGGATTGGGAATTTTGGATTTTGTTGGGCTTAACCCGGTTTCTTTTTTATTACCTAGTAGTCCGTAACACTTATATGTAGAGTACTTCGTATTAGGTAAACCATAATATCATCGTTAATTATCTAGGACCTTCTAAGGATAACGTCGTCTTTTTAGTTAAAAATAATATAAAAGAATAATTGGTATCGTTTATAGTTATTAATATCGATATTAGTGTAAATAACGTAGTGGATTGTATTAGGAACTATAATAGTGATTTACATTAAGTTCCGAGGTGTAATACTAATACGTAGTAAATGGAGTTTCTTAGCGAAGGCGTTGTTAATTAGGGCGTATATTAAATACCCTATATTAATAAGGGTAGTTATGTAGTGTATCCCATTAATCCTGATATTGATGTAAAATAGGTCATAATTTATACTCTTTTTAATAACCTTCTATTCTTTTATAGTTTGTTCCTCCTAATGACGATTTTCATTAGGAGTTACTTTTTTCCCGAGTTCTTAGAGTTCTGATTAGAGTTATTATCCGTTTTACTCTATTCCTTAGTTTTTCTTTTAGAAGTTTTGGTTTTCCTTGTTTTTTTTTCGATCCTTAGGGTATTACTATTATATATGCCCTTTTTTGTTGTAGTTGTAATATCTGCGAGTTTCCTCTTAGCTTGGCCGTTTATGGACTTTTTTGTTTTTGGTTAACTTATTTGCTTTTATAGGTTCCTACTCCATCTAATTAGGTTAGGGGGACTCTAATCGACCATTCTATTTCCGAGGGGACTTAGTTCTTATTTAGTTAGGGGTTAACGATCTCCTACACCGACGCTCATAGCGGGCTTAATAGGATTCGCTATCCAATTCTAAGCTTATACTTAGGAGTATTTAAGTGTATATAGTATATATCGTTGGTTTATTAATTATGCTGATAAGGGGGGCTCTTATTATGGTGTTCAGGGCTCCTTTAAGGTAATTGATCTTCACAACGTTTAACTAGTGTCCTCCTCCTATTTTTACGAGCTCCTTTTTAAACTTAGGAAGGAAGTAAGTGAAACTCTCGTTCTCCTTTTATTATATAATCCTTAGTTGGTCGAGGGCTTATACTTCTGTGTTAGGGTTTATATAGTAACCCTTTAAGTATTCTATGAATTTATCCGGGTTCTTCGACCCATCGGCCCCTCTTTGCGCATAGTAGGTGTTCACCATGGTTTATATAATGTTTTTTAGTTTAGAGTAGATATAGGTGAATACGGTTAACTCTGAACTGAAGGCTTTTTTATTTATACTTATTTTCCCTCCTATTTCGAGGTGTTATTATTAAAACTTTTTACGTAATCCATTAAACTTCGGTGGGTTAGGAATCTGATATTTAGTTTATTTCGGAGGTAGTACATAGACCTAATTAGGGGGAATTAGTATTATAAAAGGTGTTAAGGACTAGTTTATCGTCGATGTCGGGTACCTAGGTTCTACTAGGGCTTCCTATAATAGTCGAATCTGCTTTTATTGGGTTTTTTACTTGATTACTTAGGTGGTCCGTATCTCCTGTAATTAGGTTATAAGTTATCCGATTAGCTATACCAACTACTATGGGTTTCCAGATAGTTCAGCGTTACCTTCCATCGTTATATAATTATTATTTATCCTGGTGTTTTACGTTTAATAATGACCATAGTATATAATAACGTGGTCAAAGTACTCTACTACGAATACACGTATACGTCGTTTCGAGTTTATAATAACCTCTAAGTCTAATTAAGCTATACTAATTAGTTTTAGACGTTCAGGGACTCCTCAGGTTAACCCGTCTAGAACTTCTTACTACTCTTATATAAATTGTGGGCTTTTGTATTAAGTATTCAATTAATTACTTTTAATGACCTTAAAGATAATGTAACGGTCTAAGTACGTATATTGTAATTAGCTATAACGACTACTACGAGTATTTTTAAGATAAGGAGAAAGGAAGGAAAAGTCTACTGCCCCACAAATCCATTAGATCCTAATTAGGTCTGCCTAGGCCTGGTTAGGCTTAGTAAGCAGCGGTTGGCGTTGGACATGGCTGAGTGGTTCCGAGGCCTCTGATCGGGCCTTGGCCCGTGACAGGTATACGTAGAACCCCGAAAAACCTCGGGCTTAGCCAAAACACTAAGAAAGATAGCTAAGTAATACCCGAATAAAAAAAAGAAAGTGGACTATAACCGAACAACGACGGCCAAGGAGCTAAGCATGGGCCCACAAACCTAATTAGACCCTATGAATGGATACTAGACCTAAGAAAAAGGAAAGGATAATACGAATAAATAATACAGCTATGTGCAAAAAGCATGTCCTGTTGGATTAAACTCTTTTGCTTCTCTGGGCGCACGGACTCTGTTTGACAGTGTGTATATCATTAATTTCGCACATAGTACCAACAGGGGATCCGAGTTAATTACTTCAAAAATGGCTTATGCCAGAACGGATGAACACCGTGGCCTCTACATTATGTACATGAGTCATAGCAACAATGCCAAAAATGGATTCCCAAACCCTCCATCAGCAACTCCAGCAAAGGTCAGCAGAAATCAGCAACGGTCTTCACAATCATGGCGCCTTTTCTTGTTCGTTCCACGCATGATCTTCTTCGAAACATCATCTACAGTAAGTTACTGGGTGAAACGACTGCCACTGATGACAACATAGCCAAGTTGGTCGGATGTAATCCACGGACGGTACGCCGAATTCGCTCGAAACTGCGCGCCTTTAGAACCACGGAGATTCCAACAAATACTCCCGGCCGCCCTAAGTCGATAACTCCTCCCATGCTGAGTGCCTTGCGCAGCCAGCTCGCTCTCGACCCGTGCCTGACCCTTAATAAGATGGCTGCCTTCTTTCGCAAACACTACGATTCCGACGTGTCCCGCTTCAGCATCAGGCGACATACTTGCCAATGTCCGCTATGTCCGTCAGCGCGAACGCCTGATTTCCGTCCTCCACGATGCGGTGGTCGATGTAGTACATGTACGCGTGGTCCGATCTGCCGGACGGGATCTTGGGGACGAAGACCTGGAACCAGCAGCCCACGTCGATGATCGTGTAGGGCAGGCCAGCTCGCTGGATGGCGCCGAGTATGTCCAGTTTCTAACCCTTGTCAGCCATTACTTTTGGCAACGATAGGATGGTAGAACGCAGTTACCTTGCCCTTGATATCGACGACACCCTTGGGGACCGGTCCAACCCATTCCGAAGGTACGAAACGCTTGACACCGGCCGCTTTGGCAGCATCGATCCAAACCAGTTAGAGATCGAGGTGCTCCCAGGTAATGCAAGAAACGAGAACGTCGATCCCCTTCAAATTGTCTACTAGAGTCTTTTGTGCACCCTCTAGGTCGTAGCCCACGATCCGGACGCCTTTGTCTCTCAGTTGCTGGTTGGCGCTGCTCTCAACGGATGGCTGTCGGGTAAAAGACGTGACGACCTGGGCAGAGTCGTTAGCAGGCAATACACCGCCAACTTCGAGCAATGTACCTACAAAGTTGGTTTCCGAGGTGAGTAGGCCGTTTACCACGGATTGGCCCGACTTCCCGGTTGCGCCGATGACGCCTACGGCAATGGCGTTAGACATTATTCGCTGTGTTTCCACAACTCAATGCCCAGGAATCAATTCTGTCGAGTCCCACTTGCATCATCATGACTCATTCTGTATACATCATGGCTCATTCTGTATATAACAAAATAATCTAAGCACAAGTGTTACTAACTTACCAACCTCTGATCCGTGCACTGCTTCAATAAACTTGCTCATCGACAGATTCGATTTTCAAACTAGTGCAATGGGTAGCTAACTCTAGCCTATTCATTACTTACATACATTCATGGGGTCGTCGTTCAGTTCCATTAATTTCAGGAAAATAGTGTATTCGGAGGGAAATGCATGAGAATGTCTCCTTATATCGGTCTGGCAACCGGTAATCCTCTCTGGCAACTGCGAGGTCAAATCACCCACCCTACTATGATATCGCTATTGAAACTCAGCTTAACGTCGGATCTTAATACTTCTGTCAGGGAATACATCTCTAAAAGTACTGAAAATACATATACCTAGGTTGAGCCTCACACCAACCTGAACGTTTCCAGTGATATACCGCGTTGGGCCAAGGCTGCAGGAAGAAGCCTGGGGTCCGAATTCAGCACTTCGCCTGTATCCTCATTTCGGAACTCCTGAAAGAACTCAGGGTCATCCAGCGTGCGCTCTCTCTCTACCATTATCCATCCAACAGGAAGGGGGTTGAGCCGGGGGTCTTGCTTGGTCTGCTCCTGCGTAACTTGATTGACATATTCGATCAAGTAGGAGCCATCTCGACGCGTCATCCTAAGCTCCCACGGGCGTGGAATAGGGCCAAGTAGGCTTTCACCATGCATCAACCCGTGGACATAGCACAATGCCACCACCTGGAATTCATGAGGGTTGACGGGGCGAAGAATCATTGGTACACTGCAGCCAAGAATCGTGCATATGATGTCATCTAGTAAAGGATTAGTCACATCATGACCAGAGAATGTTACAGGGGCAAACACTTTACTCACCTGTCCTGACTCCCGTCTCCGAAACACCCAAATATCCCTCCTTAGTTGTGAATAGCACTGCGTTGTTGGTGACCCCATTGCGAAGGAACTTCAAAATAGTCCCGTCATCGTCTTTCCGGACGCCCTCACCATCGTCCTGCTGAAGGGGTAGAGCCTGGTACCTCTGGCGTAGATCGGGGAGGGATGGCCAAGACACCGCTCCAGGGTATCTTTCCTGCAAGCAACCTTGGAACACAACTTCAAAGAAAGCATCCAAGGTCGTACCTCCAGCAATGTAGTTTTCATGTAACCCCATCGGCTCCCATGAGCGGATGGTTTCCAGGACGTCCTCGGGACTACCAGCCGCAACAGAACCGATCCAATTCACTTGGGCACACTTTCTACCCCGCACCTCCATGGTATTCAGTGCTGTGGAGGAGTCTTCGGCGGCAGAGAGACCAGAGGATAGCCCGAAGGCCAAGACGCGGAAGAAGAATAGGCGGGTCATGGGTGTGGCTGCCCAATCCAATATCCAGGAGGGTCCACCAGCACAACGCTGTCGGATGTTGCAAAAGGGGAGAAATTCCAGGCGTTTGCTAACCGCGAGGTGCGCTCTGGCGGCTTCAATGAATGCCTCGTATGATGGCTTCGAGTAATTCGGTGACATGAGATCAGTGACTGCACGTGATGCCAGACTCAAAATCCCATACACCTTGTCATGAGGCAGGCTGCACCCTCGATGTCGTGTGAAACTCAGAAGCCGGGGAAGACTCCTCCGTGTCGGTGAGAGCAGGCCGTAACCTTGGTATTGGATGGTGGACTTTAGATGCGGAGGGGCATCGGTCTTCGCATAGAGAATGGCCATTGTCTTTAGAAGTGTAAGCCATGGAATGGTGTCCCCCCCGCAATAAACGACAGTAAGACGGTTTGCGAGAAAGACTTCTTGGATGACCCAAACGCGACTGAACCATCCGCGCCGGAACAGTGAGGTCAACGAGGACCATGTTCTTTCGTCGTACGGCAGTGGGCTGAAAGGACTTGACAAGCCGGTCTGCCTCGCCCCAGGCGCGTCGGCTATAGACCCATCGATGGTCAGCTCTACGTTCGGCCCAAGGTCTCTCAGGATCGAGATGGCATGCGCGCTGTCCCCGTCTTTCGGACCCAGCCAGACGACTACCCTGCGAGCGCAGGAGTAGATGCTGCCCATTCGTTTGACCTGCCGACTTTTCTCTTCCTCGCTGTTTTGGTCAATGCAGAGAGCGTCGATCCAGAGAAGTCGATCGTCCTTTTCGTAACGTAGATGTCGCAAGGCGCAGGCAAGGTTCCCGCCAATTTGGACCTGGGTGGCGGAAGTAGAGCCATCGGTTGCTTCGCTCATCGCACATGCATTGACAGAGTCCAGAGTTGATGCCCAAGTATAGGACAAAGCTTCGTATGCCGGCTCATACTCTGGACCGGGCAAGCAATCATCGTCCGCCAAATCATAGAGGGCGTGATCGAAATTGGAGTTCGGATGATCCCAAGAACTTGATTCCACACCATTGTCAGTCCGGCCAAATAAATACCGGCCTGACAAGGTTTCTTTGACCGTGTAGCCATCCGGAAGTCCTTGTCGCAATTGTTCGATGGATAGCCTCCTTGATTGTCGGTTTGGATTCGGGCGAAGAGGAGCATGGAAAATGGCGAAAGAGATTTCGTCTTCCAAATTGCCGGGCTTGAGCCGAATGAGTCGTATCTCCTGGCTAATTATGTCAAGCCCTTTATACGGATACGTATCCATGGAGAAAGCGAGTTCCCGAGGCAGCAATTGATAATAGAGGCGGGTTTATTGCGAGAGAGTCGTGTCTGTATTGAACGTTGTTGCCGAAGCTTTGCCGATATGCGTGCCGTTCAACCGAGAGGGTTCTTGCCTGTGGCCCTTAGCCTTCAGGTCAACTAAGTTCAGATCTAAGCGGAACAAAACGTCAGGTAATGTGTGTTTGTTCATGAGCGGATGAAGAGTAGAAGGATGCTCCTTTTCTGTGCTACTGGTATCTCAAACTCGTATTTATAGGTTCCTGGTGAGTTCCGTAGTGGTAGTGAAGTCGGCATTTTCTTTCCCTTTAATAAATAATAAACGTCTTTGATTTCTCATGTTGGTACCTGTTGGTACCGTACCATTAGGCATCAAGGCATCGGATGTAACACGTTTATCGAATGCACTTTGAGGCTCCTGGCAGGTCCGGGCCGGGCGACGGCAGAAGTGTGCCGCCCTTACTATATTTCATTGGCCAGAAGCGCCCAATTGCAGTGGCTTGGGTGTCGTCGACTGAAGCTGATCGGCACTGGGAGGGAGACCGAGCCCCCATCACCTCCCGCATGAGGCTTTGCAATTGGGTGCCTTACCATTATGTCGGATGCACTGCCAACTTCAACGCCAACTTAAGGCGAACCGCACGCCTCGTTTCAGTGACCCAGAGCACTCTAAGTGGGCATTCAGACTTTGTGGCATGGGAGGCACAAGCAGGCTATGCTTGGCGCGCACACTGGGAGACAGTCTGGATTTGAAATGGTCAGTCAACTTACAGCCACAGGTTGTATCACATTAGTGCCAACAATCCCCCATATTTTCCAACACTGCATGGAGGAGGAGTTACATGTGTCTAACTGCCATTGATGTCATATTTTTTCCATTTCAAATAACGACCGCCATCCATGACTCTAAGCTATGCCGGATATAAAGCCAACTTGTATGTTAGTGGGACGCGAAAATCGCGATTATCTATTGCGCATCTGGTGTGAATCATCCACAAGGATGATTCAAATAATTATCCCATCGACTGCGGACTGGCAACAGTACATCCCCGTGAGGGGTAATAGCCACTCAGGGACTAGCCAAGCCTTTTTTTCAGCCAACCAACGGGCCTGATTCAACAGTACCTTCGTCGTTTATATATTCTGGTTATGATAAAGGTACCAACAATCTTCCGAGTTACAAATCGCAACCCCACACTGCTCACACCCTGACCTTGTTTTTTTCCTGTGGGATCGTGAGTTTCCTGAAGCTTCGCCTAACGCCCTCTTCGGCCGATTACAAGCCACACAAGCAGAGGCGCTTTTTCGCGAGACTCTCGTGTGCTGTTCTAACGGTATAGAGTCATTCCTCGTATCTGTAGCCCGCCGAGGCCGGCCCAGCTTCCGCCCATTAGCCAATGGCCCAAAGTGCTGTATTAGCTGGGCAGAAAGGGTCCGACGCCATTCGTATTGGGACTTTAACGGGGCCTAGTCGGGCTGGCCCCAGAGCTGAAGAAGGAAGCTATTCACAAGCACCACTTCAAGCAGGTAGTTCCACGCGAGCGACTCCCATCCACCACGTACTTCAAGCTAAGGAGAGGAAAGGGGGAAGTTTCTCGTAAGGGCGGAAATCTCTGCTGTGAGGGACTGGGGGTTCACTGGTGGGGCACCGGTTCGGCCCACAGTATCCTCGGTCCCAGCCCAGGGCGAAGCCTGGGCCCACATGGGCATCAGCCGTAACAATTTGATGAAAATGGAGCTTGTCTTCGGGTAAGTAAAGATTTTATCTTTGTCGTCTGGCACACTGTGGGAATACTCCACAAAGTCTCCACTATAATCACTACTTATAGAGACTTTGGTCGACCTAGCATAATCAGATTGGCTCACTAGATTCTACGTAATGCTGCGGCCACTCTTGGCTTACTCTTGTACTTCAAAGTCCTGTAAGGTACTCCTGGCTCGTACACCCAGACTACAATGAGTTTAAAGAGGACACTGAATTTGCACATAGCTGTAAGAATAATAATACAACTATGAATTATTTTAGGATTTATACTAAGGACCATGTAGACCTTGAGTATCGTATAGAAGGTCGATATTTAAGTGGGTTAATTTAGATGTAATCCCTCGGCCTGATCAGTTATGTTCAAATAGAACGAACAGATCGAACAGTTTTAGTAAATATAAAAGAATAATCATTAATTAAGAGCATAATATTATAAGTGGGATTATACCTTATAGATCTTACTCCCTTAGGACGGTTAATAAAGTAGAGTGCCCTTTACTTTAGGGTATTTAAAAGAACGGTTATGTACTTTGGCCTAATTACCGTATTTCTCGTTATTAAGACGGTAACGATAATAGTGGGGGAAGTTGCTCGGTGGGCTTTATTAGAACTATATTCCCCGATATAGGCTAACTCCCCCCCCACAAACAATCCCTTTTTATCTATTTAGCCTCCCCGTACTATAAAATAACCAATTACATAATATATCCAACCTAATTAACCCGACCAACTTATAATAATACTTATAAACTTTTCTAAATTATTCTAAAATATATAACCCTAAGTATTTAAGACTTATAAGGATGGGGACACCTCGTAGGACGATATGCCCTCACCCTCCCACGACGTCCCCGACGTTAAGGGCAAAAGGATTAACGAGCAACTTACTTCGCAAACTCTATTAAGCTCTGATCAGGCCTAGAGTATAGCCCCCTACACTAAGCTAGTTGAAGCCCTTAAGGAGGTGACTAGTAATAAGAATAAAGGGGTGACCATTAAAATACCCTAGCCCGGAACCTAAGGAGCACCTAAGTTTTATAATAATAACATCTCTAATTTTATAAAGAAGTTCAAAGTATAAGTTAATTTTACCCACTTCTCTAATAAGGAACAAACGAAAATACTATTTTAGTACCTTCCCAACGAATACCAACTAGTTATTAAAACTAAAACCTTGGGAATTACCTAGGTATCCACTAAGAAGTATATATTTAACACCTTTGGCCACCTAAATAAGGACTATACCCTTTAACCGAACAAACAGCTTCGCTAGCTTAGTGAAGGAGGCCTAATTAGGGATAATAACCTTAAAAGAATAGTAAAACTCTTCTAAAAAGTCGAAAACATTAAAACTAAAACCCTCCTCCGGAATAAACCTATAATGTCTAACCCTAAACTTATTAAAATTATTACCTACTATTTCTCTAAGTTTATTACGATAAGTATAATAACTTAGATAACAACGACTACGGCCTAACTCTTTAAGTATAATAACTTTGGTAAATATAAGATTAGTTTGTTTACATGGATCAGCTAGGAATTCCGATACGGTACCGCCTTTAAAGACAGCACCGCTTTGGACAACAATGCTCAAGCCGTTAATACTATTCATACTGGTAATTCCAGCCCTGATTGACCACATAGCCCCCACTTTAGATGCCCAGTAACCCTAAACACTAAACACCAACTTACTACAGTGAAGGAGGTGTTCATTAAGGAATCAGTTAATGTTGACGACCTCGCCAACAAACTTAACGCCCTCTAGTTAACTATTCAGGCCCTTGAGATTCGTCCATAGACGTCTGATCAGGCCTATGGGCTAACCCGAGTTACTTATATGGGCTACTAAATAACTTATTCGTCGAATTATCCCCCCCTTAGTTAGCAGTACTCTAGTGGATACTAGCAGAGCTTATACTAGTAATTATATAATACTCTACGCCAGAATTTTAAATAACGAGGCCCTTTTAACTTCTAGAAGCTTAGGTTCGTACTTAGACCACTGGATCGTTGTTAGTATAATAGGTATATAAGTCGCCTATTCTAAAAGTGTGCCTAGCTATAAGAAGACATCCAAGCCGGATTAATTACTTTTTACGGAGGAAGTTATTAATATGGTGACCTTTTGGAAATTTAAGGGACGACTAATTAAGTTCTGGATATAATTATTTGGGATACTTAGCGCCATTATTAGCCTAATAAACTAGCATTAGTTACTTACCTGGTTAACTAGTAATCGTTCCTAAAGGTTATAGTGATGGCTAAGGAGGTTGTAAACAAGGGAATTGGTTGTCCCTATACCCCCCAGGTCCAGATACCTTAGAGTATGCCTTCCCTAGTGATAATAGGCTTCGTTTTTGTATACCTACCTGCCCCTTAAATAACGGTGATAATTCTTGTAACTACGGAGGCTAAGGCCTTTACAGTTACTAAATTAGGTAGTAAAAGCATAGTAGTCTTTCCTCGATTAAAATACGGTGACCTTACCTAACTTTAGAAGATTATTCAGGGTGGAATCGCTAAGCTAATCTCTAGGAAGGCTAGCTCGACTTCGCTAAAATTATATAAGTCAAAAGTAGAAGAGGTTATCCAAATAATAGGGGATAACCCCCATAACTAAACTTTACCCGTAACCTAGACCATTATAAACATCGAGAGGACCGGAAAGCCTACCCCTACATCTAATCAGGTATAGGAAATTACCGACGATAATACAACTACTACTTAGGTTACTCTTCGGAAGTTTAGTGGTTCCGTCCAAGTACCCAACCACATCGTAATAAAAATCTAACCCGCATACCATTTCCATATAACCAACCTTACTTAACACTTTTCCAACAAAACCCAAGCCAACAACATTTACCTACCCGCACCCCAAGGCCTAATCAGCACTATTGACGACACTATAAACCAAAAAATAACTATAAAAATCATCAATAAGTACAACAATAAGCCTAACAAAACCCGGATTCCCATTGTGTATACTACTAAGGTCAGTGTTTTAGCCCCCCCTATTAGAAGTGAGGAAAGGAATCGTTTTCCTAGTTCCTGGATAACTCTACACTTTAAGATTAAGGTCTTTATTAGCGGCTCTTCACCTGATTAGAATAAGAAGATCATAGTAATACTTAATTCAGGGGCAATAACCAATATCGTCAGTAACTAATACATTAAAGAGAACGACCTACCTTCAATGAAAACAATAGTCTTTATATAAACCCTAACACTAAAAGAGAATAGCCGCTCAAAGTTTAATGGAGGCATCTATAGCCATGTTTGGATTAGAGATTATAAGATTCTGACCAACTTCTTCGTGGCACTAGAGAATAGTATGAGCCTCGTTAACACTACCTTACTTAGAGGACCCTTCTCTATTACTAGTTAAGTTACCTGGGAGTATATGAACAACCTAATCAAAGCTATAATTAAAACAAATAACATAATAATTTATATCCTAGTGGGTTTTATAAACCTTGGATTAGAAGGGGGAATAAAGTTTTATTTCCCCGACTAAAAAAACTACTAGGCCGCCCTAAAAGAATAGGAAAACTGAATCCCAGTGATAATATTAGTGAGTTTACTGGGGGAATATACAACCCTAGCCCTAATCAGACCTACCCTGACCTAGAAGGTGGGGATGAAATTGTGTATGCCCTGGACGAAAACACAGTAACTAAGATCATAGTGATATTAGTAAAACCCGAGCTCCAACTATTAATCGAGGTAATCTGTAAAACTACATAAGTGACTAGTAACCACCCATATAATTATAAAAACTACGAAATGGAGATAAAGATATTATATAAACCTAACTAGTCCCCGAAAATCGACGTATTCCTAACCAAAGCAATAATAAAGAAGGAGGTCCACCACAGAGACAAGTGCCAGCGCAAGATCGACAAACTGGTGGCCAGCCTCCTCTGACCATACTACACCTTCGAGTAACGGTAGAAGTGACGACAAACCCGACGAAATCAGGACCTTCCAACAAATCCCGCACCTGATCAACCCATCTCTATTATTACTATGATATACAAAAAAAAAGATCAGAAGATCCGACTAGTTAACAACGAACCACTGGACAACTTAATTCCAGAAGGAGACCCTTTGTGGAAGGTTAAGAAGATGAAGGCCGTGGAACTAAAAATAAGATAATAAACTGGACACTTTATAGGCCTGATCACCTTATACTTTACTAAAATAACCCCTGGGATGCACTTTACGGATAAGAGGAAAGCGGCGATTCTCTAAAAGTGCTTATACCTACATCAACCCAAAAAAGATCTACTAGAAGTAATCCTATTAAACAAAGAGATGGTACTAGCTTAGGACTAGACTTATACGGGTAGTGTTAACCCCTTAGTGGCCCCACCATAGGAAATTAAGATGGTTCCATATAAGGTATGGTAAGTGAAGGGTATCCTAATCCCCGTAGCGCTATAAGACCATGTCCTAGAGATACTACGAGACCAGATTAGGTGTAGGATATTTGAATAATCATAAGCCGCGTACAAGAACCCTTGGTTTTTTATTAAAAAGAAGGATAATAATTACTAACTTATTAATTCTATTACGAAACTTAATAGTGTTATAATCCGAAATGCGTTTATCCCCCCTAATATAAACACTTTTATAAAAGAATACGGTGGTTATTAACTCCTTTTAGTACTAGACTTCTTTTCGGGTTATGATTAGGTTCCCCTTGTGACGGGCTGGGCCCTCTTGGAGGCTTCGCAGCCTCTCAGCCATGGACTCCGCTTACCTAAGCCCGGCTTACCTAAGACGGATCAACCTTAGGCCTGATCAGAACAAACGGGTCCTATGGGGCGGAAAACATTTTCTCCTTTTCTCTCTCATCTTAAAAATACTCATAGTAGTCGCTATAACTAGTTATAATATACGTACTTAGACCATTACATTATCTTTAAAATCTTAGTATCATCAGAGATAACGAGAATACACTAGGTATAGAAATAATTGTTGACGAAAAGCAAATCTACGACCTTAATAGGAGTAGCAAAAAGTCCTAAGTGGGTTAACCTAAAGGTCCCTGAACGCTTAAAGCTGATCAGTAAGGTCTAATTAGGGTTAGGAGGTTTTAATAAACTCAAAAGAACGTATTCCGCGTAATAGAGTACCTTAATAACGTCGATTAGTATACTATGGTTACTGTTAAATAAAAACGTACAGAAGGAACGACAACCGTATTACAATGGAAAACAACGTCGACCTATCCGGAAACCCATAACAACTAGTACAGTTAATCGGTTAATTATTAGCCCAGCTATAGGAGATACGGACCACCTAAGCGGCTGAACGAGAGGCCCAACGAAAGCAGATTCGAATACTATAACAAACCCTAGTAGAACCCAAGCACCTAACCTTAACGTTACACAAAGCCCCTACACCCTCCACGACGCCAATCCCACCCAATCAGGCCTACGCACCACCTCCCAGATAACCAAAACACTAAATCCCTAATTCACCGAAATTTAACGGATCGCATAAGAGATTTTAATAATAGCACCTCGAGATAAAAGGGAAGATAAGCGTGGATAGGGAAACCTTTAGTTTAATATCAATAGTATTCACTTATATCTACTCTAAATTAGAAAACACTACATAAACTATAATAAGCACCTATTATTCACAAAAAAGAGCTGATGGGTTAAAAAACCCTAAACAATTTATGGAATACCTAAAGGGTTATTATGTAGACCTTAACGCAGAAGTATGAACCCTCGACCAACTAAGAATAATACATTAAAAGGAGAACGAGAATTTTACCCATTTCCTTCCTAAGTTCAAAAAGGAGCTCGTAGAAGTGGGAGGAGGATATTAGTTGGATAATGTTAGGATTAACTACCTAAAAGGAGCTCTAAACATTATAATAAGAACCCCTTTAATTAGTATAATCAATAAACCAACGACTTATATTATATACACCTAAATACTCCTAATAATAAGATCAGAGCTGGATAGTGAATTATACTAAGTTCATTGTGAGCATCAATACAGGAGATCGCCAATACCCAGCCAGAACAAAGTCGAATCACTAACTGAATAGGACAGTTAGATAGGATCACCTCAACCTAATCAGATGGATTAGGAACCCACTAAGGTAAACTAGATAACCAAGGACAAACCAGTCCAAAGAAGGTCAAGCTAAGAGGAAACCCGTAAATACTATAATTACGGTAAAAAGGGGCACATATAATAGAGATGCCTTAGAGACCGGAAAAACAAGGAGACCAAAACCTCGAAAGGGAAAACCAAAGAGTATAATGAAATAGATATTAGCTCTGATTAGAACTCTAAGGACTCGGGAAAAGAGTAACTCCTAGTGAAAGTTGTTATTAGGAGGAACAAGTTATAGAGGAATAGAAGGTCGTTAAAAAGAGTATGGATTATGACCTATTTTACATTAATATCGGGATTAATGGGATATACTATACAATTACCCTTATTAATATAGGATGTTTAATATACGCCCTGATCAGCGACGCCTTCACTAAGAAACTCCGCTTACCACATATTAGTATTACACCTCGGAACTTAATACAAATCACCATTACAATTCCTAGTATAATCCACTACATCACTTACACTAATATCAATATTAATAACTATAAATAACACCAATTATTCTTTTATATTATTCTTAACTAAGAAGACAACGTTATCCTTAGAAGGTCCTAGATAATTAACGATAACGTTATAGTTTACCTAATATAAGGCACTCTATATATAAGTATCACGGACCACTAGGTAACAAAAAGGAAACCGGGTCAGGCCCGGCAAGATCCAAAGTTCCCAATCTAATAGTAGACTAAATCGGTATTCTCAGCCCTGATCAGGCGAGCATAAAAGAGAAAAGAAACCCCTCTTAACACATCCACCCTAAACGTATTCTCCGCAAATTTAGCCAATATCAAAAAGGCCCTAATACTAAAAATAAAAATAAACCCAAGAACAAAACTCCCTACATATTACCATAAGTTTTTGTATATCTTTAACCGAAATAAGGCTAATTAGTTACCACCACATTAAAATAACATCGACCACGCAATTCCCATTAAAAAAGACTTAATAGGGCAAGACAAGCTAGTTATATGGGGACCCTTATATAGGATGTTTAGGGAGGAGCTAATTATACTTCGATAAACCCTCACAAAACTACTAAATAAAGGTTTTGTTCGTATTAATAGCTCTCCTACTTCATTACCCGTTTTATTTATTCGAAAACCCGGGGGAGAATTGAGGTTTTATGTTAATTACCGGGCTCTGAACGTTATCACTAAGAAAAATAAATATCCCTTACCCCTAATTAGCGAAACTCTGAGAACCCTAATTAAGGCTAAGTGGTTAACGAAGTTAGACGTTATTACTACATTCCACAAAATTAGGGTTAAAAAAGGCGACGAATAAAAGACGGCCTTTAAAATAAGATACGACCTATATAAATAAATGGTGACTCCTTTTGGCTTAATAGGGGCCCCCGCTACATTCTAGAGGTATATTAACCATACTTTACGGGACTTCCTAGACGAATTCTACACCGCTTATATCAACGACGTTCTAATCTATTCAGATAGCTCACTCGCTGATTATAAGGAGAAAGTTAAAAAGGTCTTAAGTTGTCTAGGTGTTGCTAGCCTATAAATCGATATCGATAAATACGATTTTGAGACGAAGAGGGTTAAATACTTAGGGTTCATCATTGATGTAGGGAAGGGTATCCGCGTTAACCTAGAGAAAATTAAGGCCATCTAAATATGGGAGGTCCCCCGATTAGTGCAAGGAGTCCGTGCCTTTGTTGATTTTGTAAATTATTACCGTTAATTTATACTGGACTTCTTAGGGTTAATATACCCCTTTACAGTTTTAATAAAGAGGGATATCCTATTCGTATAGAGTAACGAGTGTGCAAAAGTGTTTAATAAGTTGAAGGCCCTCCTAATTAGTGCCCCCGTACTAATACATTGGGATCCTAATTAAGCTACTATACTAGAAATAGACTTATTAGGTTATGTGGTGGGTGGTGCTTTATTATAATACGACGACGAGGGTATTTTACGGCTTGTTGCGTTCTTTTTACGGAAGAACTTACTAGTAGAATGCAATTACCTAATATACGATAAGGAACTATTAGTTATAGTCCGCTATTTAGAACACTGGGACTCTGAATTAAGGAGTGTGAAGGAGTTTATTATCCTAACTAACCACCTTAACCTTAAGTATTTTATAATTAAGAGGTAATTAAGTAAATACTAGGTTAGATGGTCGAAGCTCTTATTTCGTTATAACTTCATAATTTAGTTCTAACCCGGCAAATAAGCGATAATCCCCGATACACTATTTAGACGAGAATAAGACGTTCCCAATACCCAGCGAAATAATCGATTAGAAGGACGGAGAATATAACTCCTAAAGGGGAAACGGAATATAGTTATGGTGAACCGGGTAACTCTCGAGACGAATTAAGTGGATATAACGGAATCCGTGGAAAGTACTATAATAGGCGATATGGATTAGGACGACGATCCTGAGGCTAATCGGTCGGAACCCATCCTGAACCCCTTTAAAGAGGAGCCCCTAAAGTCCATTTAGACTAAAGGACTATAATTAAATAATTATTATTAGTTGATTAGGATAATTGTGAAAAGGGGGGACCGTTAATTACCGTTATAATGGAAGTTGCCTATAATATTATTAGAGTACTTAGTGGACGACGACGGTAAACTCCTTTAGAGGGAGAGGATTTGGGTCCCTTGCTATGAACCCTTATGAACCCGGTTAATCTAAGAGTTCTATAACTTAATACTTAGTGGCCATCTTAGTAGAGACGCGTTAAAGGCTTTGATCAGCCGCCGCTTTCACTAGCCAGGCCTGTCGTAGGATGTCCGATGCTTTATGAGGAACTGCGACGTTTATGGACGGGGTAATATATGATGGGATAAGAAGAGGGGTCTTCTAAAGCCCTTACCCGTCCCTAATCAGGTCTAAACAGAGATATTAGTCGACTTTATTATAAGGCTACTACTAACCCGCCGTATAGGAGTAATGAATATTATGGTGGTAATAAACCAATTATCTAAAAACGTGATTTTCGAGCTATTTAAGGATATAATAATGGATATTGTGGTTATGGCGTTAATGCTTGGCCTGATTAGACACTATGGACCCCCGAGAGCTATTGTTTTGGATAAAGGCCCCTAATTTACTAGTTGTATGTGGAAACGGTTTTATTAACTATTACGGATAAAACGACGTTTATTTATGGTCTTCTACCCGGAGATAGACGGTGCTATAAAACGAGTTAACTAGGTAGTAGAAACTTACCTCTAAGCTTATACTTTGTACACTTAAAATAATTGGGATAACCTGCTTCTAATAGTAATAATAGTTATTAATAACAGGGTTACCTTGTTAACAGGCCTTAGCCCTTTCTTCACTACCCACAGCTATAACATCGACCTAATCAGAGTAAGGGAGACTTTGTGGACTAAAGGAAAGACCCCCGTAACTCGGGTAGAGGCCCTAATCTCGAAGTTAAAGGAGGCCTCCGAATAGGCATAAGCGGCGATGGCCTCCGCCTAAGAGCGATAAGAAGCCTCAGCAAATATACAACGTTAACCTTTTAACTAGTTTTGACTAGGGGATAAGGTCTAGTTAAGGCTTAAGAATGTCCGTTTTAAGAGACCATTTAAGAAGTTGGACTAGATGAATACGAAGTATACTGTGTTAGAAATAATCGGATCCCATACTTACCGGCTTAATACGCCACCGGGTATTCATAACGTCTTTTATATATCCCTGATCAGGTATACGGGAGTTGACCTATTACCATTATAAGAACGAGACGATGCCTAACCGCCGCCTCTATTAATAGACGACGAAAAGGAATTCGAAGTTAAAGAAATCTAGGATACTAAAAAGATTCGTGGTTCCTAGAAGGTTTTAGTTAAGTAGAAGGGCTACGTGGAGCCTACTTAGGAACTAGTTGAGTTATTAACGGAGATTGCAGCTTTGGATCGTTACGAGGCTAGTTATGGACGAGTCCCTTTGAACGGGGAGGAGGGAGAGGGGGGGTAATTGTGATGAGCTAGGCCCTCTTAGAGGCTTCGCAGCCTCTTAGCCATGGACTCCGCTTACCTAAGCCTGGTTTACTTAAGACGGATTAACCTTAGGCCTGATCAGAATAAACGGGTCCTGTGGGGCAGAAGACATTTTCTCCTTTTCTTTCTCATCTTGAAGATACTCGTAGTAGTCGCCATAGTTAGTTGCAATATACGTGCTTGGACCGTTACACCCCTTAACCTAGTGAGCTGAGATTATACGACCTTCTTAACACCTTTAGGGCTATTTTAATTCTGTTTTTTACTAATGGGTTGGATTAACTCTGTAGTATACTTCCAACGGATTATAATGAGAATTTTGTATAATCTTATCCCCTATTACTATAAAGCCTTCTTCGACGACATCGCTATTAAAGGCCCTACCTCTTAATATAATAATAAAGAGATTACTTTGATCCCTAGTGTGTAGCGTTTTATATATAAATATTTAATTAATATTAATAAAGTTTTGGTTAACCTTGAACTGGCGGGGTGCATAGTGGTGGCCGAGAAGTCTTAATGGGCATAAGAAGTAGTGGTGATATTGGGTTATTTTTATGGTTATAATAGCTGGATACCTAATTAGGCCAAAACTTAGAAGATTACAAAATAGGCGACCTATTATATTATTAGGGATGTTTAGTCCTTTTTGGGTATTATCACTTTTTACCGATCCTAGGTTAAGAAGTTTACTGAAAAGGCGGCCCTTTTATATGGGCTTTTACGGAAGAATGTACTATTCACCTAGGGACATATCCAACAACGAGCAATGGACGTCCTAAAAAACGCCCTGACGACGTCTCCTATCCTAATCAAGCTTAATTACGGCCTTGAGGCTAGTTAGATTATTATCTGCACCGATGCTAGCCTAGCGGGCTAGGGAGCGGTACTCTGCTAACTAGTCGATGGGCGCCGTATAGTCACTTAGTACGAAAATGGTATTTAGAAGGGCACTAAACTTAAGTATAACTCGGGTAAACTCGAATTAAGGGCTATTCTAATGGCTCTAAAGAAACTCAGGATATATATCTATGGTGTATAATTCACCTTAGAGACTAATGCCCAGGTCCTAATCGGTTAGTTGAACGGCGGAGCGAGTAATTTACTAGGTGCCCTACTTATATAATGGATCACATGGATTCAGCTCTTTAATTTCGATATTAAACACTTACCTAGGAAAAAGAATACGGTGGTAAACGGGTTATCGCATAAACCTCTAGGCCCGTCTAATTAGGCTGAATATGAAGACCCTAATAAGCTAGAAGAGTTCATCGACGCATAAATCTACCTAGTATCCACTTATACGTCCTAAACCACCCAACCTAACACTACGTTTATTCCCTTAAACTCCCCTCTCTTCTCTATACCTCACGAATAGCTTAGTCCTTATTAGACCTAGTTAGACGAAATACAATAAATTATTTATTATTTAAACACCTTATTATAACCGGATAGAATTATAAAGGCGGCTTACCCGAGATTCAAGGCCTGGGTGTGGATATTTATGATGAAGGGCGGTTACCTCTTCTAATACCCGACCCACTAATACCCAACCCCCTAACGAGTTATCGACGACGAAAAGTTCTGAAAAAATCTGATTAGATAAGCCTATAAAAAATCTGGTTATTGGGGATATAATATAACGTTCTAGTGGGTTTTTAAACTCTACTTCTGGTAAGGGGTATAAGAGGACGTTAAGAAGTAAGTGGCTAAATGCCCGACTTGCTAATTAGCTTAACTAGGCCACCAAAATGACCAGTATATCACCATAATACTTATAGGGTTACCTTAGACCCGGATCTTACTCGACGTATAATAGATTAGTAAATGGGCCCTAATTGAGGTAAGGAATTACTTATTAGGTTAGCTGGAAGCCCATTAAACCCTCTCCATAATATCTAAGACTATTAGGAATTTCCTATGGGAAGATGTTATTTGTTATTATGGGGTTTATAGGATAATAATTATTAACGGAGGATTAGAGAATAAAAGGATAGTAGAAGACCTAAATTAGAGGTATAGCTCTTATTAGAAAATTATCTTAGCGTATAACACCAGGGTTAACGGGCTTAATAAGAAAGGTTACTAGGTGTTTACCCATACTCTTCTGACCTAGTTAGACGGAGGGAGAAAGAATTGGGGTACTATATTATATACGGTGTTATTTATAAACTAAACAACTATTAAAGGGCTAACTGGCTTTACGCCCTTCTATCTAGAAAACGGCTATAAAGCTGTTACTCTAATCAAACTTAATACCCTTATATAGAGGATTCTAGATTAGAACGACGTCTATACACCTGATCAGGAGCTCTTAGCGCGGATCCGTATATTCTAATAACTAGACGAAGACAGGGAGGAAGCTGCTATTCGTATCACCAAAGTCCATTAACAGTGAACTAACTAATTTAATAATATATACACAAAAACCCTCCAAAAGGAGCGATTATAACCAGAAGACCTTATACTGGTTTACGATGAGAAATAAGTTATTAATAAGTTAAAGGAGTAAAAGATTCACTATTAATGGACTGGCCTTCTCTGGATTAGGGCTATACACTTAACGGCTTCTTTATACCACCTAGAGACACTAGCTAAGGACGAAATAACGCAATGAATATACGGAGGATACTATCTTAAGAAGTTTATATAGTAAGATAGTGGGTTGTGGGAATTAGAAGACCCTTATTAGGCAAAGAATGAACTCTGCGATGAGTTACGAGATGCCCTCCTAAGTTTACTAGACGGCTTAGGAGCCGATGACGACGACGACGCACCTAATCAGACCACTTCACAGCCCTTTATAAGACTATAAGTAGTATAAGCCTAATAAGTAGAGGAAAGAAAAGAATTAGAAAAGAATATTAAGATATGGGAATGGTTGGGTAAAAAGGTTATAGTTGACCTATAACCGCTGTCAATAGCAGAAAAGGCACAATACTAGAGTTTTACTGGTACCAGGACCTAATCAGCTGATAGTAAACATGTTTTCCTTGTGCAATTGTTGCAAAGTTGTTGCCTTTTTTTTTTTTTTTTTTTGAATTATTATTTAAGTAACTAGATACCTTGATATTGTGCACTATTTGTGACGGGCTGGGCCCTCTTGGAGGCTTCGCAGCCTCTCAGCCATGGACTCCGCTTACCTAAGCCCGGCTTACCTAAGACGGATTAACCTTAGGCCTGATCAGAACAAACGGGTCCTGTGGGGCGGAAGACATTTTCTCCTTTTCTCTCTTATCTTGAAGATACTCGTAGTAGTCGCCATAGTTAGTTGTAATATACGTACTTGGACCGTTATATTATCTTTAAAATCTTAGTATTATCGGAGATAACGAGAGTACGCTGGGTGTGGAAATAATTGTCGACGAAAGGTAAGTCTACGACCTTGGTGGGAGTAGTAAAGAGTCCTAAGCGGGTTGACCTGAAGGTCCCTGAACGCTTGAAGCTGATCAGCGAGGTCTGATTAGGGCTAGGAGGTTTTAATAAACTTGAAAGAACGTATTCCGCGTAGTAGAGTACCTCAACAACGTCGATTAAGTATACTATGGTCACTACTGAATAAAGACGTGCGGAAGGAACGATAACCGTATCACGATGGAAGACAACGTCGACCTATCCGGAAACCCGCAGCAGTTGGTGTAGTTGATCGGTCAGTTATCAGCCCAGCTGTAGGAGATGCGGACCACCCAAGCAGCCGAACAAGAGGCCCAACGAGAGCAAATTCGAATACTACAACAGACCCTAGCAGAACCCAGGTACCTAACCTCAACGTTACACAAAGCCCCTACACCCTCCACGACGCCGATCCCACCCGATCAGGCCTACGCACCACCTCCTAGATAACCGAGACACTAGATCCCCGATCCACTGAAATTTAACGGATTACATAAGAGATTTCAATAATGGCACTTTGAGATAAAAGGGAAGATAAGCGTGGACAGGGAAGCCTTTAGTTTAATATTAACAGTGTTCACTTATATTTACTTTAAACTAGAAAACACTATATAAACTATGGTGAGCACCTATTATTCATAAGGAGGAGCTGATGGGTCGAAGAACCCTGAATAATTCATGGAATACCTGAAGAGTTACTACGTAGACCCTAACACAGAAGTATGAGCCCTCGACCAACTAAGAATAATACGTTAAAAGGAGAACAAGAGTTTTGCCCACTTCCTTCCTAAGTTCGAAAAGGAGCTCGCAGAAGCGGGAGGAGGACACTAGCTGGACAACGTTAAGATTAATTACCTAAAAGGAGCTCTAAATATTACGATGAGAACCCCTTTAATTAGTGTAATCAACAAACCAACGGCCTATACTATATACACCTAGATACTCTTAACGATAAGATCAGAGCTGGATAGTGAATTGTACTAAGCTCGTTGTGAGCGTCAATACAGGAGATCGCTAACACCCGGCTAGAACAAAGTCGAGTCACTAACCGGATAGGACAGTCGGATAGGATCACCTCAACCTGATTAGATGAATTGGGAACCCACTAAGGCAAACCGGATAGCTAAGGATAAACTAGTCTAAAGAAGGTTAAGCTAAGAGGAAACCCATAAATACTATAATTACGGTAAGAAGGGGCATATATAATGGAGATGCCTTAGAGACCGGAAAGATAAGGAGACTAAAACCTCGAAAAGGAAGACTAAAGAGCATAGTGAAATAGATATTAGCTCTGATTAGGACTCTGAGGACTTGGGAAAAGAGTAACTCCTAGTAAAAGTCGTTATTAGGAGGAACAAGTTGTGGAGGAATAGAAGGTTATTAAAAAGAGTATAGATTATGACCTATTTTATATTAATATCGGGATTAATAGGATATATTATATAACTACCCTTGTTAATATAAGATATTTAATATACGCCCTGATTAGCGACGCCTTCGCTAAGAAACTCCGCTTACCACGTATTAGTATTACACCTCGGAACTTAATACAAATCACTACTATAGTTCCTAATATAATCCACTACGTCACTTATACTAATATCAATATTAATAATTATAAATAACACTAATTATTCTTTTATATTATTCTTAACTAAAAAGACGATGTTATCCTTAGAAGGTCCTGGATAATTAACGATGACGTTACGGTTTACCTAGTGCGAGGCACTCTACATATAGGTGTCGTGGACTATTAGGTGATAAAAAGGAAACCGGGTTAGGCCCGGCAAAATCCAAAGTTCCTAATTCAGTAATAGACTAAATCGGTATTCTCAGCCCTAATTAGGCGGGCATAGAAGAGAAGAGAGACCCCTCTTAACATATCCACCCTAAACGCATTCTCCGTAAATTTAGTTGATATCGAAAAGGCCCTAGTACTAAAAATAAAAATAAACCCGAGGACAAAACTCCCTACGTATTACTACAAATTTCTGTATATCTTTAACCAAAATAAAGTTAATTAGTTACTACTACATCGAAATAACATCGACCACGTAATTCCCATCGAGAAAAACTCAACAGGGCAAAACAAGCTAGTTATATAGGGACCCTTATATGGGATATCTAGGGAGGAGCTAATTGTACTTCGATGGACCCTCATAGAACTACTAGATAAAGGCTTTATTCGTGCTAGTAGCTCTCCTATTTTATCACCCGTTCTATTTATTCAAAAACCCAGGGGAGGATTGAGGTTTTGTGTCGATTACCGGGCTCTAAACACTATCACTAAGAAAAATAGATATCCCTTACCCCTGATTAGCGAAACTCTAAGAGCCCTAGCTAAGGTTAAGTGGTTAACGAAGTTAGACGTTATTGCTATATTCCATAAAATCAGGGTTAAAGAAGGCGACGAATGGAAGACGGCCTTTAGAATAAAATACGGCTTATACGAATGAATGGTGACTCCTTTTGGCCTAATAGGGGCCCCCGCTACGTTCTAGAGGTATATTAACTACACTTTACGGGACTTCCTGGACGAATTCTGCACCGCTTATATCGACGACGTTCTGATTTATTTAGATGGCTTACTCGCTGATTATAGGGAGAAAGTTAAGAAGGTCTTAAGTCGTCTAGGTGTTGCCGGCCTATAAATCGATATTAATAAATGCGACTTCGAGATGAAGAGGGTTAAATACTTAGGGTTTATCATCGATGTAGGGAAGGGTATCCGCGTTGACCCAGAGAAAATTAAGGCCATCCAGACATGGGAGGTCCCCCGATTAGTGCGAGGAGTCCGTGCCTTCGTTGGTTTTGTAAATTACTACCGTTAATTCATACCGGACTTCTTAGGGTTAGTACACCCCCTTACAACTTTAACGAAGAGGGATGTCCCATTCGTATAGAGTAACGAGTATACAAAAGTGTTTAATAAGTTAAAGGCCCTCCTAATTAGTGCCCCCGTATTAGCATATTAGGATCCTAATCGAGCCACTATACTAGAAATAGACTCATTAGGTTATGTGGTGGGTGGTGCTTTATTATAATACGACGACGAGGGTATTTTACGGCCTATTGCGTTCTTTTCACAGAAGAACTTACCAGCAGAATGCAACTACCCAATACATAACAAGGAACTATTAGCTATAGTCCACTGTTTAGAACACTAGGACTCCGAATTAAGGAGTATAAAGGAGTTTATTATCTTAATTAACCACCTTAACCTCAAGTATTTCATAACTAAGAGGTAATTGAGCGAACACCAGATTAGATGGTCGGAGTTCTTATCCCGTTATAACTTCATAATCCAGTTCCGACCCAGTAAATAAGCGATAATCCCCGATACACTATTTAAATAAGAATAAAACGTTCCCAACACCCAATAAGACAATTAACTAAAAGGACAAAGAATACAACTCCTAAAGGGGAAACGGAACATGGTTATGGTGAACTGGGCAACTCTCGAGACGAATTAAGTGGATACAACGGAATCCGTGGAAAACACCATAATAAGCAATATGGATTAGGACGACGATCCTAAGGCTAATCGGTTAAAACCTATCCTAAACCCCTTTAAAGAGGAGCCCCTAAAGTCCACTTGGACTAAAGGACTATAATTAAACAATCGTTATTAGCTAATCAGGATAACTATAAAAAGGGGGGACCGTTAATTACCATTACAATAGAAGTTGCCCATAATACTATTAGAGTGCTTAGTGGACAACGATAGTAAACTCTTTTAAAGGGAAAAGATCTGGGTCCCTTACTATGAACCCTTACGAACCCGGTTAATCCAAGAGTCCCACGACTTAACACTTAGTGGCCATCTCAGCAGAGACGCGTTAAAGGCTTTAATTAGCCGCCGTTTTCACTGGCCAGGTTTGTCGTAGGATGTCCGATGCTTTATAAGGAACTGCGACGTTTATGGACGGGGTAATATATAATGGGATAAGAAGAGGGGTCTTTTAAAGCCCTTACCCATCCCTGATCAGGTCTGAACAGAGATATTAGTCGACTTTATTATAGGGTTACCACCAACCCGCTGTATAGGAGCAACGAACATTATGGTGGTAACAAACCGACTATTTAAGAACGTGATTTTCGAGCCACTTAAGGATATAACAATGGACGTTGTAGTTACGGCGTTAATGCTTGGCCTGATTAGACACCACGGACCCCCGAGAGCTATTATTTCGGATAGAGGCCCCCAATTTACCAGTCGCATGTGGAAATGGCTTTGTCAACTATTACGGATAAAACAACATTTATCTACGGCCTTCTACCTAGAAATAGACGGTACTACAGAATAAACTAACTAGGTAGTAGAAACCTACCTCTAAGCTTATACTTTGTATACTTAAGATGATTAGGACGACCTGCTTCTAATAACGATAATGGTTATTAATAATAGGGTTACCTCGTTAACAGGCCTCAGTCCTTTCTTCACTACCCACAGCTATAACATCGACCTGATTAGAGTAAGGGAGACTTTATGGACTAAAGGAAAGACCCCCGCAGCTCGGGCAGAGGCCCTAGTCTCGAAGTTAAAGGAGGCCTCCGAATGGGCATAAGCGGTGATGGCCTCCGCCTAAGAGCGATAAAAAGCCTCGGCAAATATACGACGCCAGCTTTTTAACCAGTTTCGACTAGGGGATAAGGTCTGGTTGAGGCTTAAAAACGTCCATTCTAAGAGACCATCTAAGAAATTAAACTGGATAAATACAAAGTATATTGTGTTAGAAATAGTCGGATCCTATACTTACTAGCTTAATACGCTACCGGGTATTCATAACGTCTTTTATGTATCCCTGATTAGGTATGCGGGAGTCGACCCATTACCATCACAAGAACGAGACGACGCCCAACCACCACCTCTATTAGTAGACGACGAAGAGGAATTCGAAGTCGAAGAGATCCAGGACACTAAGAAGATTCGTAGTTCTTGGAAGGTTTTAGTTAAGTGGAAGGGCTACGTAGAGCTTACTTAGGAACTAGTTGAGTTATTAACGGAGACTACAGCTTTGGATTATTACGAGGTTAGTTATGGACAAGTTCCTCTGAACGGGGAGGAGGGAGAGGGGGGGTAATTGTGATGGGCTAGGCCCTTTTGGAGGCTTCGCAGCCTCTTAGCTATGGACTCCGCTTACCTAAGCCCGGTTTACCTAAAACGGATTAACCTTAGGCCTAATCAGAATAAACGGGTCCTATGGGGCGGAAAACATTTTCTCCTTTTCTCTCTCATCTTAAAGATACTCGTAGTAGTCGCCATAGCTAGTTGCAATATACGTGCTTGGACCGTTACACTATTCCCTTACATTAGCCCCCCCCCCTAACATCTAACCAACATTTCCTTACATTTAACTTGTATTTAGCTGTATTTTGCTTGTATTGTAGCCCTAATCAGCTGCATCTGGCTGTATTTCCTTATATTTTGTGCATATCGAACTGTATTATGGCAACGTTTTACTAATATGGGGCGATATTACTACGTATTTCCTTAGTATTTTCCTATATTCGAAGACGTACTAATGGTATTCAACATCGCCTTTGAACACTTAGATAAGTACTTTACCCCTAATTAGAGTTTACTGCTATGTTTTTTCATATTTTGCTATTTATATTGAAGAAAAACTCATAATGTTTATTATAGTAATAAATAAAAAGCCCTTCCTTTTAAGACCCTTAAAAATGCTTTAAGGACGAGAAGTACCCTAACTCGAAGACCAGCGCCCTACTTCCTATCCTAACTAATATATATAAGCCCGATTAGGGCTAGTCCGAATACTCTATATCCTTTAGAGTTATAAACCATTTGCTATTACTAAATAACATTAGCCGTAGGATAAACTGGGTTTTCCCATAACTACGTTCCTACTACTACTCCGCCTCTATTACGACCATATCCTCCTAAAAATAGTACTACGAATTAACTATTAGGGTATTATTAGGGATAACTAATTAACCAACTTCACCATAAACACTTCCATCGGGCAACCAAGCACCATAACCGTATATCGTATAAAAATCAGGGTTACGGTAATAATAGTGGGTTCTAATTTCATAAAAAAAGTAATTAAAGTAAGTGTTACTATACTCACTAAGTAAAAGCATATACTCCCAGAAAAGAGCTATAATAGCACCGTAATTAGGGCCGGCGAGCAATGTACACCACCGTTCCTCACAACAACGGCAAGGAACACAGTTCCGACCACTAGTCGCATGGACAACAAAAGCCGCACCAGTGTTCAGGTAACCTCCAAGCTTCCATTCCAGAAGTCCAAAGTATCCTTAATGGGTTAATAATATAAAAAACCAATAATAAAATGTATTATTAGGATTGTATTTGCGTATAATTAGGCTTGGATGGGAAGTAGGAAGGGCCTATTAGAATCGTTAAGTCACCTTGGCGCGAGTATCGCTATACTTAATAGCGTCGGCAAACTGGACCTCATAATATAATAACCTAATAGGCGGTTTAAGATGGCCCTAGATAAGAGAAGTGGAGATTTATAACTCTAATTAACCTTAGAGGAAGAAAAAACTATAAAATAGGAGGACCTATAATAAGGTTAGTGTTATTAATGGTGATATACTAGCTACCCTTTGGGTAGGGGTAATCGAGAAACTATGGAGTTTTAAGGCTCGGAGTAGTGTACTTATACTTATAATTGATTTCCTTAGGAGGCATTACAACTGTCTAATTAGGTCTAAAAGCAAGGAATTGGGAACGTAATAACAGAAATTAACGAGAGGTAGTTAAGGTTATTGTTAGCCGGGAAAAAGTAGATCTAAGAAGGAGAAAAAGGGCTCTTTTATAACGAGCTAACATAGGGAGCTTATAACCCGGATTCAACAACAACCAGAAAAAGGAAGGAATAGCCTGTCTAATCAAGACTAAAATAAGTTACTACACCTACTCCACCGGAAAAGGAAAGCAACACAATAATCAGCCCCCCCTACCTTCCTAATAACCACATACCTACCTTAATACACTAATTAAACGAATAAAAACGATCCATAGGGTAATATCTTACTACTAATTAATACTCTCGTATTAATTTAAGATATAACTTTAATTTACTCCTTTAACTTTCCACTACCCGGACCTTATAAATAGCGACCTACCCTCTTTCCTTTGTATACTCGGAGCTCTTTTTTCTACGTCCTTAACTCTAATTAGGTCCAGCACCTTCCTACTAAACTCTTTTTATTTTTAAATAATCCCTTTACCTCCCTCACTTTAACTAATAACCAAACTATGTGATTGTACGAACATAACTATATTGCCGCTTTTTTTCTCTTAGTTAGGTTTAGTTGCGATACTCCTTCCATAATAGTTACGATACTCCTTCCATAATAGTCGCAATACTCCTTCCATAACAGGAACGACCGGAATCATGACTACCCCCGCGAGATAAGCGAACATCTGGGACGCCCAACATGCATAGAACCACCTGAATATCTATATTATTATAAGTAGTGTTACTAATCGCTAATACGCACCTAATCAGGTGCAGGGCAATGTTAAATAAACAAAAAACTCTACTTTTAAGGTGCCAAATAATACGAGACCACTTAGCCTAATATCTAATCTAAGTACCGGATACATAAACCCGAGGTGACTAGTAGGTACCCTAACACTTAACAATAAGTTAAACCCTATACTATAATAATATTCACCGGTGAGCACCACAATAATAACAAAACTCCGGGCTTATTACACTACCGGCTTCGTAGTTAACGGTAATTGGGATTTCTAGAACCATACCAAAACCAATAATATCTTAAAAGACCTCTTTAATACTCAGGGTTTCATACAATAACAAAAGTAGCTCGAAATAGGCTTAGTTAAAGTAACTATTACATTAATAAGACGGGACCTAAAAAAGGCTAACATCATAATTTATTCGACTCCATAGCCCTAGGGAGACGTGCTCCTTAAACCAGAATAACTTAGCCTATACATCGACCACACTAAACTCAAACTCCGCAAAGCTAATCTAATCTACTTCGTTATAGTCTACAACGGTAATCACTTCACTAACGTCTTCGTAAACTAGACCACGGGATACACACTCTAATACAATAGTTTATAGAGTATAGGTTCCTCTAAGTAATACTTTATGATCGACATACACAACCTTCTCTCTTAGTATAAGGCTATGGGCACCCCCGAGACCTTAATTAGGTGTATTCATATAAACGCAGTTATAATTAATAACCCTTAACAACCTAACAACTAAGGGTATAGTATTTATATAACAGAATAGTTCCGCATTATCTTCTACGAAAACATAATATCCCATAAGTTAACTTTTTTTTAGACCTTTTAGTAATTAAACACCCAAAGGCTAATTATATATTACCAATAGGTTAACTAGATTATACAAAAGTTCTGCGATTACCCTAGAGGAGGCCTGTTATGCCTAAAACCCCGTAAAGCCTATACTATGTGGACCACTAAGTAGGCCATAAAGGACGCAGTAGCTCCGCCCAATAATAACAACAATAACGTTATACCTATAAAAAGTAAACCTAATTAGACCTCTAAGAAGGATAAACCGAAATAATAACCCATAAAACCTATTATATTACCTATAACCTAATCACTAATACCTTCCGAGTACCCTCATAATACCAGCGTCCTAAGTAATATTACATATAACACACTTCATAACTACGAAGATAAGCAGTAATACCTTACACAAGGTTATTAACACCTAATTAGATAACGCAATAAAGTGGCCACTACGAATCTTCAATTAGTTATAACCTATAAGGAGGAGGAGTTCACTAAGCAGGTGGACGACCTTTACGAGTTCATAGCAATGCGTACAGGAGCATAGGAGCCCTTCCTTACCCCTACTCGGCCCAATAGCTAGTAAAGACATAATCGTAAAGACGAAAAACGTTATTAAAGAGAAACGTAGAAGAAAAAGGAACGAGAAGCCACACATAAAGCAAAGATCGAGGAGGGGCTTAGCGGTTCATAGTACTATAACCTACACCACTAACGAACCTAATCAGACTTTTATTCGTATAGTCTAATCATTTCCTTTATTTCCCTTCCTACACGTTATTTATTATCTTAGTACACAGGAGCTTAGAGCCAAAATAAGGGGACAATTAAAACTGTACAGGGGGAAATACTTACACTAAGCGGGTTTTTCCTTAGTTAGGTGCTAGCGAGCTATTTGAGAGAGGGGAACTGGGGACGTATTTCTAGTAGAGGACATAATAATAGACCATTAAATAACACATTACAGAACATCAGTAAACATCGTTAGTTAAATAAACGTATTCAAAGCTCTTTTTACTTATTCACTTAGATTATATACCACAAATAATACAGAGGTTACTTTACTACCAAATAAACAAAGCCCTAATACTCACCAATATCTACATCCAAGGCCGGAACCCCTCTTTAGCCCTAATCAGGTCTTAAGGTGTCTCCTTACCTAAATTATAACTCTAATTAAGCGGTTTCGTATAAGTTAATCACCCTCACGGACCCGGGACGGAGGGTACACGACCTATGGTCAGTAAAGTATGTATATTGTACAATACAGCACATACTGTTCACTGCATCCCCCGCTCCGTTGCAATAGGGTTATTAGGAGGACATAGGTAATAACCACCTTCTATACAACAACTGCTGGGATCCCTCCTTTTGTGTTTATTAGGTGCCCCAGGTGCTGGGCTGCCTTCTTCGCTATAGCTACCCTTATTTCAACATAGTATTAGAAAAAGAGTCTTTTATTAAACTAAACCCCTAGCCAACGGATCAGCTTAACCGAGGCTTTAATTTCAAAGTCTCTAACTTTAATCTTAGGTAAGTCTTTTAGTTACTTATGTTTCCTAGTAAAGTGGATAGCTTCACATTTAGCTAAGTTAAAGGAGACCTTATTATCAGCACCCCAGTTTAGAATCTGGGTAACTTATTGGTTTAAGGATATAGTATTATCCTTAAGGGATAGGCCGGTAATTATAAGGCTTATATTATTTATATATCTAAACTAAAGTTATAGGTTTTTAGTTAGGATATCGGAAATATAAAATAAGAAAATAATAGGTAATAATAGGGAGCCCTGAGGTAACTCATAGGTTAAAGGGAAGTCCTTTGTTATTACCTCTTTGAACCTGACCCTAGTAATACGGTTTAATACAAAGGCATATATTAGCCTAATCAGGCTATTAGGCCAGCTCTATTACTATAGTCGGATAATAAGGTGGTTCTAAAAAACAGAGTTAAAGGCCCCCTTCACATCCATTATCGCCAGCGTAGTTGTAAGCCCCTTATCGAGGGCTTGTTCGATATCGTATATAAGATAGGTTATTAGGTCAATAATTGCCCTACCTTAGTAGGGCCCCTATTTACTGTGGGCTGGCTACCCCTTCTAGGATAGTGAGGTAGGTTATTCTCTTAATTATTAGTCTCTTAAGCCCCTTACCCAGGCAAAATAAGAGGGCTATTAGTCTCCAGGATCTAGCCTTTGAGAAGTCGGTTTTTCTAAGTTTCTGAATTATAATAACCTCTACTTTGTGGAAGGGCTAGGGGAAGTAGCCGGCCTTAATGCATACCTAGAACAGTAGCCTAATAGGCTTAGCTATAAGGTCCTAGTAAGCCTTAAGTAGTCTTATGGTGATTCCGTCGATACTAGGGGTTATAGTTTTTATTAGGGTGACTGCCCTTACTTGCTCCTAATTAATTGTAGCCTGCCAGGGTATTTGTCATTTTGGGACCGTGGCTATGTCGAAGGGGTCCCCAGGTAGGTCATCCGTGTTATTAAACCTCTCCAGTAGGGCCCTCCATAGGGCCTAGGCCTTGTCCTAGTTATTGTTATACATCTGGTCTTTAATTACTAAGGGGGGGTTTTAATTATTAGTTTAGTTTTACACTAACCTATTATTTTATAAAAGTCCTAATCGGATATAGCCCTTTCAATCTTAGTAACCCAATAAGCCCGTTTAGCTTTTTTAACTATTTCTAAGAAAACCTTTTATTTTTTGAGGATAGGGGGTAGTGAGGCAGAGGCCAGCTCCGGTTCCCGTACCTATTAGATACGGGCCTTAAGGTAGGATTAATGGGTTTTAGAGTACTCTTTTATTCACTAGGGGGCCCGCCTTCCCCGACTTTATTATTTTTTCTCTATTACTTAGATAATTATTAAGAGTAGGTTAATAATCTAGTTAGCCTGGGTATTTAGCTTAGCTGGGGTGAATAGGTCCTTAATAGTAAATAAAGTTAAGGCCCCTATTTTAATTAGGTCTTTAAACTGAGGAAGGGCTAAATCCGGGACTAATATTAGCTCTAATTAGTATATTTATTGTTATTTATTATTGTTAAGGGGGATAATGGTTATAATAAGTTGGTGATCAGCTTTTGGGTGTAGGTGTGGGTAGGGTCCTGTGTGTATAAGGGGGATATTTGAGAAGGTTAGGTTAAGGACGTAATTATGGGTATAGGTTAAAGCCCCTGCTTCTCTAATAAAGGAGAGGCCATGGTTATTAACTCAGTTAGCTAGATCGTCTCCTTTATTCTAGTTAACGGATCCTAGTTCCTAGGAGTAGTGGTAAGTATTGAAATCCTTAGTTATAAGGGCTTATAGTAGTGGTTAGTATCCTAGGAGGGTGGTTGTTATATAGTTATAAGGATCGCTTAGTTATTTATAAACGTTTATAATAATAGTATTATTAACCTTTAACTATAAGATATCCCTTATTTAGATAGGTCTTTGTTGTTATACTTATAGCCTTATCCCCTTTTGTATATATGTTATTACCCTGGGCCTTATTTCCCTATTATCTTAAAAATCGATTAGGATAAAGGAATTGTACCCAGGGTGTATATTAATTTGTATTCTATTAGTGTAGCCTATCCAGGGCTCCTAGATAAGTACAATGCCGACCTAATTAGCCCAGTAGAGCTCTAGGAAAACTGTGTGTACTAGAGGCTTTTTCCCCACGTTATATTAGGCTATACGTAGTACCCGTGGGGGGGCTTATTTAGGCCTATGCCTCTGAGTTAAGGTCCAGGTAGGTGTAGGTATTAGTGATATTGTAATCAGGCTTTTAAGCCACCCTTTAGCTCCTATTTCGGAGAAGGTAGATGGGGTGGTTAGTCTAAGGGAGGGCCTCAGGGTCTTCCACTTCGTTTTTATTTATACTATTAGTTATATCCTTATTACCTAAGTATATAATCGATCCTTAGGAGGGGGTCCTAGTGTATAGGCACTTAGAACTAGGTTATTAGCCCTGATTAGGACGGGAGTCCTGGGGTTGTTAAGTACTGCTTTGGGTGGTGGTCTGGTTGGTATTATCGCGGGCCTCGGAGGCCTTTTACCCAGCCTTCCGAATCCGTCCATATTCTTTTCGGCTTAGGAGAGTAGGATGACCGTTAATTATTAGGGGCCTAACTGGATAGTTTATATGGCCGGCCTAGAAGGGCCCTAAGTAGTCAGTATATGACTCGGGCTGGTCCTAGGCCTTGTCTCAACCGAAAGGTAGCCAAATACTGTTTATTTTAAGCTGAAGAGGAAAAGGGTAAACTATGATATGGCGCGAAATCTCTGCTTCCTAGGGGGTGGGCGCTAGTGGGGTATTGGTGTGGCACCGGTGCGAGTATGGGCATAGCCCGGGTATAACCACCGGGTTCGGCCCGTAACACTACCCCCCTCCTCCCCCCTGCGTAGCCTCTAGTTCCTGGCCGGCCCCCTAGGGGGTACTTGTGTATACACTGCGTCTCCGTTGTTCTCTAATATCGGCCCATAATACTCCTTGTAATAGTTTAGTACCTCCGTTTTTTTTATAACACCGGCTAGCTCCTACGTAGGGTTAATATAACCCTCCCACTTCACCAGGGCTTTACGTCTTCTCCCTTTACCCACCGTTTTCCATTTAATAGCATAAATCTCCTCTATCTGCTACTTATCCTCGCCATCTGCTTCCCCGGGTGACCACTAGTGTTAGAATTGTGGTACTCCTATATAACCCTTATTCGTAGTAGGCTCGAAGGGTCGTCATCATCTTTTCCTCCGGGAACCTATACTTCGTCCCGGAACGTTAACCTCTACTTCGTCCCGGAACGTTAACCTCTACTACTTATTAATTACATATTTTATAATCTAGCCCTTTAACTATAACTCTAGTGGGAAGTTGCGTTATCCCTACTTTACTACTTTATAAGCTCGGTGGTATAACTTATTTTCTTTAATAGTTTAGTCCTAAAGTATTTATAATTCGTTATTATTTATGAACACTATTATATATAAGAGTATTAGTAAGTTATTTATAGTGCAGCCCACCTAGGGGGCACTAGTTCCTTCCTTAGGGATAGTATAATTAGGTATTAATTAAAGTATATGTCCCTATTCTCTCTTATTATCCTAGCCCTGGAGGGTGTCCTACTCCCTCCGAGAAAGGGCATCGGGGACTATTACTTCCTTTTTTGGCTAGTACTCTAAATAAAAATCGTATTAGGCTAACTCTTTTACTTATTAACTCTACTTTTCGGTGAGGTGTTACTTCCTCATAAAATGTTTAAGGCTTTTGTGATCTGTAAGAATTTTAAAGTTGCTTATACTTCGTAGTTCTACTTTTTAGGCCCTAAGGTATGCGAGTATGGTGAGTAGTTCCTTATTATGGATAGGGTAGTTATACTCGGCTAGCGATAACTTTTATGAGTAGAACGCGATGGGGTACTAGTGCGTATCGGAGTCTTCTTATATAAGGGTACTGCTTAAGGTAAACCCTGAACAATCTATTTCCATTATTATTTTTTTTTAGGGTTAAAGCGGCGAAGCACCGGCTCTATACTAAATAACCACTTAAGCTCCTGGAATCCTTTTTCCTAACTAGGTCCCTAGTAGAACATAGTCGACTTTTTCGTAAACCTCGTAAAGGGCTTAATAATAATAGTATAATTAGGTATAAAAATGCGATAATAATTCGTAAACCTAAGGAAACTTCTAACCCCCTTTATAATTTTTACGATCTTAACTGAAAAGGTATACTTCTTAGGGTCTAGTCGTAGTCCGGCCTCTGCTAGGCGCCGGAGGACCACCTGTACCTTCTCTTCGTACTTCTTCTTTAACCTAAATATATAAATCAGGATATTATCCAAATAAACGGTAACAAAGTCATCTAAAAAGTTTTAGAGAGTTATACTAATATACTACTAAAACGTAGTTAGGGCCCCAGTGAGTCCAAAGGAGCAGATTAACCACTCGAAAAGTCTGTATTTCGTATAAAACACTATCTTCTTAACGTCTTCTTCTATAATCCGAATCTTATAGAACGCGGCTACGACGTCAAACTTCGTATACCACTACACAACGGCTACCTATTAGAGGGTCTCTAATATAAGTAGTAATGGATAACGGTCCTTTTTTGTGATATTATTAAGGGCTCGGTAATTAATACAAAACCGAATTCCCCCACCAGGCTTCTTAATCAATAACACTAGGGCACCCACTAGCGAGCTACTAGCTCGAATAAACCCTTTGTCTAGTAGGTCCTCTAGTGTCTTCTTTAGGACTAAGAGTTCCTCATAGGATATCCCATATAAGGGTCCCCATAGAAGTGTAGGCTCCCGGCCGTGAGTGTCCTTAATAAGGGGGATCTTATGGTCAACCCCTGGCCTCCTAGGGGGCACTAAGTACGCCTTCTCCGGGTTAAATAAGTCTCTAAGCTCCTCATAAAACTAGCCTGGGACGAGTTCCTTTATATCCATAAGCTTCTTTTCTTTTAGCGTATCCTCGATATCCCTTAAACTCATAATTATAGCCTGGGCCTCTAATGCCCTCTAATGCTTTACTTATTAGTATACAACTATAAACACAGGGGCTATTAGTAATCGGACCGTGTAAATCTCTTTTATAATAGCTAGTTCTTCCTAATTAGAGAGGTATACGTTTACTCCTCCCTTACCGTAGTATACCCACTAAGTAACGGTATTACACATTATACAATTCGTTTTTATTCATAGTTTCCCTAAGCATATAAGGGGGTCTAAGCCCTTTACTACGTATACGTAAACTTTCTAAGTATAACCACTTAATTCCAGATCTAGGATAACTACACCCTGGGCATTACTAGGTGATAGCCCGTCTTATGTATACCCTCGCAGAGCACACTTCTTCTAATCCACTAGCGGTAATCGGAGGCGTCTAGAGAGAGACTGATCCACTATTGCATAGATATTACAACTAATATCGATGAGGGCATATATTAAGTGTCCTTTATTAATCCTTACCTAAATAATAGTTAACCCTTAACTCCTCTACTACTACTCTTTTTAGTAGGACTCCCATCTTTTGGCTTCCTCCTTCGTCGGTTTTAATACCCGACTTTGTACTAAAGTTACTTTTTTCCCGAGTTATCCTTATTAAAAGAGGTATTAGTAGCTTTTCGGTCCTCTTTTTCTAACCCGGGATTCTTCTACTTCTTTGTTACCTTAGTATAAGTAACCTTTGCTTACCTAGGAACCTTTTTTTAGTAATTCCTAATAATATAACCTTTTTCACCGTAATAAAAGTATTTACGGTGGTCCACCGGTGGGTTACCCGAGGAGCGGCGGCGGTAGCGGTCCTTCTCCTCCCTTCGAGTCGATGAGGTGCGGGTAGCACCAGTCATCTAAACATCTCCATCGTAATCCTTCCGTGGAGGGGCTAGGGTTGGGGACCAACGACGCTCCCGTTTAGTAGTAATAGGTATTATACACTTTAATTTCTAAGTAATATCCTATACCTGCGAAGGGCTAGGCCTAGGTGTTTTCGACCTTAGGGTGCTCTATTACTATTTACTTCAAGCTAAGGAGCGAAAGAGAGGAAGTTCCTCGCAAGGGGGGCGGTGTAGGAATCTATACTGCTGGAGAACAAAGGGGACCTCTGGTGGGGCACCGGAGATCACCGGAGGCCCTTTGATCGGAGGCCCCTTTAACCGGAGGGCTCTTTTATTAGATACTGGTTAACGCCTCAGGCAAAGCTTAGGCCATCATGGGCATCAACCCATAACAAATACCCCCTCCTTTCTCCCCTCCCTCCCTACTAATATTCTGCTAGTACACCAGCAGCTATTAATTTACTACCCTCCAACGTCTTCTCGGGGCATACACTAGGTCCCCATCCACTATATCAATTTCTCCATACCGCTGTTTATACTTATCCAAAACCTCTATCTCCGATACTACTTCCACAAGCTCCCAAATTAGCTCCACATAACCTTGCTATTTAACTAGGACCTAACAACGGCACCCTCTACCCACCAGCTGC
This sequence comes from Colletotrichum gigasporum, assembly GCA_024584535.1. Taxonomy (NCBI): domain Eukaryota; kingdom Fungi; phylum Ascomycota; class Sordariomycetes; order Glomerellales; family Glomerellaceae; genus Colletotrichum; species Colletotrichum gigasporum. The sequence continues at coordinate 7,646,972 of CP077952.1, forward strand.
CACCTTACCGCTAATATGTCTTCTACAAGCTATTTAGGATCTCCGTCTATATCGCAAATCGGGGGTGGTTATTCATCAGTCGTTTTTTACCTTAGCAACGGGTCACTAACTACCCTACAGAGGAGGTCTACGTAGAAACGTGGATGGATACTAGTTAATATACTTAGCTTTACTATGTAAATTAAGATCACCTATATAACTTCATATTTATAGTAAAACCACACTAATTTCTTACTTAGCCTTAGGGATAAGTAGTTAGCGACGTTTAACTACACTTTATCTCCAACCTCGTACTACTTAGCTGGTCCCCTAGTACAGTTCATAGAATCTTTGCTTCGCTACTAAGTAGCTATTATTGCTACTTAAATGAACTCTATAATGTCCTTTATCCTCTGGATTAACTACTTCACTATTTCCTTTTAATTCATTTCTAATTAGCTATCTCCTTCTACCACTAATAAAAGGTTAACATAATATCCATACTCTATAAAAAATGGGAACATTATTATAATAATACTTATTTAGTTCCTAAGGGCTAACTACACACTAGGCAACAATTCCCCCTAATCGTCCTAAGCATATATTACATATACACAAAGAATTACTTAAATCTCCTAGTTAAGGCGTTCCGTCCCTCCATCTATTTACGGGTAATAAACAATACTCAATAGTCGTTTTACACCAGTTAACCTATAAAATTCCTTCTAAAATCAGCTCATCTAATTCAATCCTCGGTCACTAATTATTATCCATAATATTCCATAAAACCTATAATAACAGGAGAAGAACCACTAAGCACAAACTTCAGCGTCCATAATCTCCATCTCTTCTAACATAGGGTTCTTTAATAACCTATCCACAATAACCCACAAATATCAGGCCTTTTTCCTTTTTATTAAAGGAAAGTCGGTGATAAAGTCTATTAATAAGTCGTAATAAATACGGGTAAGCATTAATAGGGGTTTAAGGAACCCTTTTTTAGCTTATCTCCAGATATATATCCCTCTACAAATATCACAGTTTCGTATAAACCTCCGAGCTATCTAGGACTAACCTAGCCAAAAGAACTGTCTACTTATTATTACTAACATACCGTTCCGTCCTAGGTGACCACTAGTATATAAGTCATAATACCTTTACATAATCTTAGTTCATAATTCATTTAAGTGGTCATCATCGTTTTCCCCCCCCAATACCCATAATCGATTTCTCCATATTAATCTTCCCAGCCCATCGAGTTCATATTCAACAATTTAAACCTTTAACTTAAGCTTTAGTAGGAAATTTCTCCTCTTTTCTTTTATTATTAAATAAACAGTTTAGTATACTCTATCGGTTTTTATAGTTCTATCCTAAAGGGCTTATAGTGTAGGGTTAGCATTAAAAATAGCAGCTTATGGTATTTTTAGTATATCTTCGGTAATTTATCTAATTCGAGGGTCACCGAGTAGAGTACAGTTTGGTTATGTAAAGTTAGGAATTATTTAAATTACCCGGCCCTTTTCCCTCTTATTATCCTATCCTTAGGGGACATCCTATTCCCTTTTTAATAATATATTAGGTATTATTACTTTTTTTCCTAATCGGTACTCAATCCTAAAATCGTACTAGGATAACTCTTCTACCCAGCAGCTTTATCTCTTAGTTAAGCGTTACTTTTTTATAAAATACTTTAAACCCTTATAATCCATTAGGATAATAAAGTACTAAACACTACGGAGTTCAGCCCTCCAGGATCATAAGTAGGTGAACACTATAAGAAACTCCTTATCGTAGATCGGGTAATTATACTCTATTAGTAAGAATTTTTATAAATAAAACTTAATTAGCCTCTAGTAACCCTTTAGGTCCTTTTATAATAATACACTACCCAAAGCAAAACCTGAGTAATTTATCTTAACGTGTATTTCGTCGTCTAGGTCAAATTTCCATAAGAACAACTCTTCTATAAACATCCTCTTTAGTATTTCGAATACTTCTCCTTAAACTATTCCCCAATAAAAGACTACCCCCTTCTTCATTAATCGGATTAAGGGCTCTACTAGCCCACTATACCCTAATATAAATATACGATAATAGTTAATAAAACCTAGGAAACTTCGTACACCCTTAAAAAACCTAGGGGCCAACCACTCCTTAATAACTTTCAACTTATCGGGATTACACAATAAACCCTTTCCCACAATAACAATAAAACCAACGTATTTCACCTTCTTAACACAAAATTCGCACTTCTTCGGATCTAAGTTCAGGCCAGCTTTGGCTAAGGCCTAGAGAACCACTTATACTTTCTCCTTATAATCCCTCTTCGAACCACCAATATAAATAAGGACATCATCCATATAAACCATAACAAAATCGTCTAGGAATTTCCATAAGGAAGTATTAATATATCACTAGAACGTTACTAGGGCACCGGTAAGCCCAAAAGGGCAAACCACCCACTCAAATAACCCATATCTTATTCTAAAAGCAGTCTTCTCTAAATCTCCTTCGGCGATCCATATCTTATAAAAGGCAACCACAACATCAAATTTCGTAAACCACTTAATAATAGTTACTCTACTAAGAGTTTCCAATATTAGTGGGAACGGGTAACGGTCCTTTTTCGTAATAACATTTAGGGCTCTATAATCAACACAGAATCTCAATCCACCTCCTAGCTTCTTAGCGAATAACACGGGGACACCGGCTACCAAACAACTAGCTCAAATAAACCCCTTATCCAGTAGGTCGTTAAATATCTTTTTTAGTACTAATAACTCTTCTCTTAACATAGCATACAAAGGTCCCCAAGGGAGTTGGGGCTCCTTCCCTTCTAGCCTTATCTCTAAAGGGATTATATGGTCCATACTTAGTTGGTGGGGGAGCACCGGGTATACTTTAATTAGATTAAATAAGTTTCTAAACTCCTTATATACCCATTCTAGTACTAACCTCGAAATATTTTCTTATTTTTATAGTTTTAATTTTACGAGAACCTTCTCGATATCTTATAAGTTGGTTACTATAGTAGCAGTTAGTGGTCTTTAGTTATCTTTTTATTTTCTTTTTTGTGTTATACAACAAACTATAGTAAACAGTACCACTAATAATAATCTAACCCAACGTATCTCTAATATATTTTCGGGCTCTTTTTTATTAGAAAAGTATACTCTCACTCTTCCTTTCCTATAAGTAAATTGGTGAGTATTAGTATTATACTTCACCTTATTCTGAATTATCCAGGGATTTCCCAAAAATATATCCAATTCTAAATCGTCTATTACATATACGTAAACTTATTATATATAACCACTAATTTCCATTTATATTATAGCTATTCCCTAGTTTCCACCTAGTGAAGGGCCACTTATTATGTAACCTCTTATAAGGTGTTTTATTATATTAATAAACGGTAATCGAAGGTGTTATATAAAAAAACGGTTAACCATAGCATAAACTTCGTAGCCGGTATCCACCAGGGCATTAATTAAATGTCCTTCATTAATTCTAATTTTTATAATTATAAACTACTTACCCTGCTATTATTAGCTCCTTTAGTGTTTCTTTTATCCCTTCACTTACTCCTTAGTAGGCTCCGGAGCCCAACTTTATCCCAGAGTTATTCTTTTCCCAATTCATACTCATTACTTAAACTAGGGGTCATCGGTTAATCTTCTTCTTCTACGTTTCCTTTTAGGTAAATTTTAACCACAAGGGGCTAGTTAGCCTATTAACGGTGTTCAGCCTTCTTCCGGTAATTCCGTATAAAGTATCCTTCTTCTCTATACTCAAAGTATTCACAATGGTCCTTATTACGTTCCGGGTTTCTTTATTAGGAATAATTATTATCCGTAGAGGAACTAGAGTTTCTCCAGGGTCTAATAATAGTTATCTTCTTAACTCCTATAAACCAAACCACTCCCATTATAATAACATCTCCATTGTTATCCTTTAGATGAATAATAAGGGAATAAGTGAACCTCTAAGGGTAATCGTATCTAGAGGCCCGTTCAACCTTCCAAACAATGTCCTATACTCAGGTGAACCAACCTAAGTAATCCTTAAAAAGCTCAACTATGAATAACCAGTCCTTCAACAAAGGGGTCAAGGCTACCTCTAAGAGTAATATTTACACGGTAACGGGCCAATCACCACCACCAACGTCGACCATTATTCGTTCAAACTTAGGTAAGAATATTATAAGACTCTTATTCTCTTTTTAGTATAAGGTCTATAATTAAATAACAGCTCAGGACTAGGTATTCAGATCTAAATAAGTATAATCAAAGTAGTGCATAAAGTCCTCGGGGTTTCTAATTCTATTAGGTCCTCTAACAACGTAAAAGGTACTAACTACCTATTAGGGACCAACTTCTAAGTATAAATTAACTAAGTACCAAAGTTCATAGTTCATAGAGTAAAAGGGGTAATCCATCAAAATCTTATTTCTCATCTATCGCACCTAAAGGGCGTATTCCTTTCGTTTACCCGAAAACTTCGGGGGGTTGGGCAAAAGCTTCCGGCGAGTCGACTCACTAGTGAGCACCGGTGGGGTATCAGTACGGATACCACCAAGAGTATAAAGGGTTTCACTCCCAAAGGTCATCAACCTCTAATTCTAACTCTTCTCCAATTTCTCACTAATCTCTATTATCTAAGCTTACAGGGATCCTAGAATAATGTTCAACATCTCTTCCATAATTAACTCGTTATAAAACATCGGGGGTATAACAGCGTCCATCGGGACGACTAGGCTATCTCGATTATTCTTCTAGGGACTAGTGGTCAACCTATTAGAGTCCCAGGAGTATCGTTCTTCGCAGGGAACCGCACTCAACCTATACTCCTTTCTACTTAACCAGTGGGGAGCCGCACTCAACCCAGCGTTACGGTAAGGTTATAATCCTGAGCTTGAAGTATGCGAAGGGCTAGGCCTAGGTGTTTTCGACCTTAGGGTACTCTATTACTGTTTACTTCAAGCTAAGGAGCGAAAAAGAGGAAGTTCCTCGCAAAGGGGGCGGTGTAGGAATCTATACTACTGGAGAACAAAGGGGACCTCTGGTGGGGCACCGGAGGTCACCAGAGGCCCTTTAATCGGAGGCCCCTTTAACCGGAGGGCTCTTTTATTGGATACTGGTTAACGCCTCAGGCAAAGCTTAGGCCATCGTGGGCATCAGCCCGTAACAATACCCTAGTAAACCACTAAGTATACTCCCCTAGTAAGGAGATGGTGATCAGGTGCTCCTTTAGGTGGGAAGTAAGGGCATTTTCTAATATAGCAATCTTAACGGTGTCGGGCCACGTACCACCTCCTACGTCTACTATTATTTATTTAAATTTTGGTAAAAAAGTAGCTAACTTCTCGTTATCTTTCTAATAGAGGGTTTATAGCTGGGCTACGACTTGGGGTTAAGTATTCGGGTCTTAGTAGGTCCTATCGAGGTAGGACATAAAATCTTTAGGGTTATATTAACTTTTAGGCCCCCCGGCTATGTAAAACATAGTAACCACCTACTAAGGACTAGTGTCCAAATAAGAGTTAATTAGGTATTATAATTCCTAGTTAATAGGGTAGAACGCTTTATTTATGGCGATCTTATCCCTTATCTGCTGCGCCTAAAAAGGGTAGTCCTTCTATTTCCCCGAGAACTTTGAGGGTATTAGTAGTGGTTTACGGTGCATCGGTGTCTCTATTACGAGGTGGTGGTTATTTACTAGTAAGGCTTCGGTGCTTATATCTTTTATAGGGGTCAGTATCGTTGCCCCTAAACCTCGGCTTCGTTTTAGCTTATTAGAGAGCTTAGTAATCCTCGCTTATAGGGGCCCGAGGGCCTCGTTTAAGGCTAACTACAATTAAGCCTATAGTTTATTAACTATTATACTAGTTAATATCCTCTTCTTAACTAGTGGGGAGCTACGCTTTACCTAGTGTTCAACGTTCATCGATTTATTATTAGGGAGCCGTACTTAACCTAGGATTCCGCTTCGTAACCAGTAAGGAACTATACTCAACTTAGCGGTATCTTATATAATAAATAAAACTAAGCTTGAAATATGCGAAGGGCTGGTCCTAGGCCTTATCTTAACCGAAAAATAGCTAAATACTATTTATTTTAAACTAAAGAGGAAAAGGGTAAACTATAATATAACGCGAAATCTCTGCTTCCTAGGGGGTGGGCGCTAGTGGGGCACCGGTGGGGCACCAGTGCGAGCACGGGCATAGCCCGGGCATAACCACCGGGTTCGGCCCGTGACACTGATATCGTTATGATCTTAGTTATTGTGTTTTTGTCCAGGGTGTATACAATTTCGTCCCCACCTTCTAGGTTAGGGTAGGTTTGATTAGGGTTAGGATCGTATATTCCCCTAATAAATTCATTAGTATTATCACTGGGATTTAGTTTTCTTATTTTTTTAGGGTAGCTTAGTAGTTTTTTTAGTTGGGGAAATAAAACTCTATTCCCTTTTTTAATTTAAGGTTTATAAAATTCACTAGTATATAAATTATTACGTTATCTATTCTAATTATAGCCCTAATTAGGTCGTTCATATACTCTTAGGTGATTTGGCCGGTAATAGAAAAGGGTCCTTTAAACAAGGTAGTGTTAGTGAGGCTTATGTTGTTCTCTGGTACTACGAAGAAGTTAGTCGGAACCTTATAATCTCTAATCTAGACGTAGTTATAGACGCCTCTATTAAATTTTAAATAGCCGTTCTCTTCTAGTGTCAGGGTTTACATAAAGACCATCGTTTTCGTTAAAAGTAGGTTATTCTCTTTGATATACTAGTTATTGACGATGTTGGTTATTGCCCCTAAATCAAGTATCACCATGATCTTCTTATTTTAATTAGGTGAAAAGCCGCTAATAGAGACCTTAATCTTAAAGTGTAGAGTTATCTAGGAACTAGGAAAATAATTCCTTTCCTTATTTCCAATAAGGGGGGCTAAAGCATTAACCTTAGGAGTATATACGATGGGAATCCGGGCCTTATTAGGCTTATTATTATACTTATCGATGATTTTTATGGTTATTTTTCGGCCTATAGTATTATTAATAATGCTGATCAGGCCCTGGGGTGCGGGCAGATAAACGTCGCCGGCCTAGGTCTCGTTGGAAAAGTGTTAAGTAAGGTTGGTTATATGAAAGTGGTATATGGGCCAGATTTTTATTATAATATGGTTAAGTATTTGGATAGAACTACTAAACTTCTAAAGAATAACCTAAGTAGTAGTTATATTATTATCGGCTACTTTTTATACCCGATCAGGCGTAGGGGTAAACTTTTCGGTCCTTTTAACGTCCATAATGGTCTGGGTTGTGGGTAGAGTTTGGTTATAGGGGTTGTGTAACGGTCCAAGCACGTATATTGCAACTAGCTATGGTGACTACTATGAGTATCTTTAAGATAAGGAGAAAGGAAGGAAAAGTCTGCTACTCTATAAATCCGTTGGATCCTAATTAGGTCTACTTGGGTCTAGTTAAGTTTAATAAGTAGTGGTTAGTGTTAGATATAGTTGAGTAGTTCTAAGGCCTTTAATTGGGTTTTGGTTTATGATAATTACCCCCTTCCTCCTTTCCCTTCTTAAGGGATATTCCCGTAATTAGCTTTATAACGGTCTAAAGCCGTTGTATCCGTTAGTATATCCACTAGTTCCTAAGTGAGTTGGGTATAGTCCTTTTATTTCACTAAAACCTTTTATTCGCCCTATACTTTCTACGTATTACGGATCTCCTTAACTTTAAACTCCTCCTTATTAGCTACTAGTATTATAGGTGGCTGAGTATTATTACGGTTTTATAATAATAATGGATCGATTTTAGTATACCTAATTAGGTTTACATAGAAGATATTATAAATCCCTAGTAGTATATTTAGTTAATAAGCATAGGATTTAACTAGTTCAAGGATAGTATACTTTGTGTTAATTTAGTTAAGCTTTTTTAATGGTCAATTAAACTGGATATTCTATAACCTTAGCTAAACTTTGTTCCTAAGTTTAAACTAATTAGATGGTTAGCGCTTTACGTTTACGGTAATCTTTTATTTTTCTTATATTACCGTTATCGCTATTTAAGCCTACTTAGAGGTGTCCTTTAGTTTTTGGACTAAAGTTTTTGCTCTTATTATAGGGGTTTTATTATTATTCCGTAGGGGTTCCTTTATTCTGATTAGGTCTAAGTTATACTTATAAGTAATAAAGAATAAGCTAAGTCCTGTTAATAAGGTGACCTAGTTATTAATAGTTATTATTATTATTAGGAGTAGTTCGTCCTAATTATCCTAAGTATATACTATGTATACTCTAAGATAGGTTTCTATTATTTGGTTTACCCTCTCCGTAGCTCCGTTTATTTTTGGGTGGAACGCTATAGAGAGTTTTTATTTAATCCATAATAATTAATAGAGTTGTTTCTATATAAGACTTATAAACTACGGTCCTTTATTTAATATAATTATATAAGGTATCCTATGGTACTTAATTAGACCTTGGATTAGTTGGTCTACTATTGTATTCGTTGTGATGTCCTTTAATAACTCAAAGATTACGTTCTTTGATAAATGATTAGTTACTATTATAATGTTCGTAGCCCTATTATGGTGGGAAGGGGGTAGTCCTATTATAAAGTTAATAGAGACCTTTACTCAGATCCGTCCAGGGATAAGTAGAGGTTTTAATAGGCCCCTCTTCTTATTGTACTATACGTTTCCTCGTCTATAAACGTTATAGTTCCTTATAAATCTTCGGATATCCTGGGATAGGCTTAGCTAGTGGAACTAGTAGTTGATTAGGGCCTTTAAAGTGTCCCTCCCCGGATATCCTATTAACGTAGAGTTATGGAACTTTTAGATTAAACCCATCCTTAAGGGCTTATAATATGGAATCCAGATTCTATCCCTCTATAATAATCTCTTATTATCGTTGATTATATATTCTAATAGTATTATCGGTAACTTCTACTATGAGGGAAGTTGTTGGTCTTTTTTTTATATTACCCCCCTGATTAGTTAATATCGGTTGTTCTGGTCTAAGGCTTTATCCCACTAGGAGCGTAATGGCTCTTTTTTAAAAGGGTTTAAGGGGGGTTCCGTCTTATCTGGGCTGGGGTCGTTGGTCTGATCTATGTCTCTGGGGGAGTCTCTTATATTAGACTTATCCCTCTCTATTTGCCCTAATTAGGCCCACACTTCTCTAATTACTACTACGTTGTTAACTTATAATACGTTAATCCTATTTTTTAGGAGTTTAATCTTTTGACCCTTTAACCTGTTGTCTTATAGGGTATTAGGGATATCCTATTCGCATTTTAATAGTATATTAGGAATTATTACTTTTTTACTAGGTCTAAACTAGATAATAAAGTTATAATAGGATAATAATTCTGACCACCTGATCTGATGTTTACTTAACTATCTCTTCGTTATGAAGTACTTTAGATTTAGGTGATTAATTAGAATAGTAAACTCTTCTATACTCCGCAATTCTAAATCCCAGTACTCTAAGTAGTATATTATTACTAATAGTTCCTTATTATATATTAGGTAATTGCACTCTGTAGGTAGGTTTTTGTATAAAAAGAATGTTATAGGTTTTAGGATCCCTTCGTCGTTATACTACGATAAGGCACCTTTTACTATATAACTAGACGAATCGGTTTCGAGTACTGTAGCTCGATCAGGGTCCTAGTAAGCCAATATAGGTGCGCTAATCAGGAGCGTCTTTAGCTCCTCGAACACTTTAGCATACTCCTTACTTTAAATAAATAGTATATCCCTTTTAGTTAAGGTTATTAGGGGTTATATGATCCCCGAGAAGTTGGGTATAAATTACTAGTAATAGTTGGTAAAACCGATAAACCCACGGACTCCTCGTATTAATCGGGGCACTTCCTATCCCTGGATTACCTTAATTTTCTTAGGGTCCACACGAATTCCCTTATTAGTATTAACAATAAACCCCAAATACTTAACACTCTTAACCTCGAATTCGCATTTATCGATATCCATATACAGGCCTGCAGCGCCTAGGTGCTCGAGGACCTTCTTGACCTTCTCTCTATGATTAGAGAGGGAGCCGTCTAAATAAATTAGGACATCGTCGATATAAGTTAAGTAGAACTTATTTAGGAAATCTTATAGGGTGTAGTTAATATATTACTAGAACGTTGTAGGGGCTCTAATTAAACCAAAGGGGGTAACCATTTATTCGTATAACCTATACCTTATCCTAAACGCCGTTTTCTATTTATCTCCTTTCTTAACCCGGATTTTATAAAATATAATAATAATATCTAATTTTATTAACTATTTCGCTTTTACTAATGCTCTTAGGGTCTCACTGATTAGAGGTAAGGGGTATTGGTCCTTCTTTGTAATAGCGTTAAGGGTATAGTAATTAACGTAGAACTATAACCCTCCTCCAGGTTTCTGGACAAATAGAATGGGTAATGATATAGGGGAACTACTAGCCCTAATAAACCCTTTATTTAATAGTTTTGTAAGGGTTCGGTGTAGTATAATTAACTCTTCCCTTGATATGCTATATAAAAGTCCCTAGGTCACTGGTTTATTTTGACCATAGGAGTTCTTCTTAATAGGGATAGTATGGTCGACGTTCTTTTGGTATAGTGGTAATTAATTAGCCTTATTTTAGTTAAAGATATATAAAAACTTATGGTAATATATAAGGAGTTTCGTCCTCGGGTTTATTTTTATTTTTAGTGTTAGGGCTTTTTTAATATTAGTTAAACTTATAGAGAATGCGTTTAAGGTGGATATACTAAGAGGGGTCTCTCTTCTCTTCTATGCTCGCCTAATTAGGGCTAAGAATACTGATTTAATTTGCTACTGAATTAGGAACTTTGGATTTTACCAGGCCTAACCCGGTTTCCTTTCTATTACCTAATAGTTTATGATACTTATATGTAGAGTACCTCGTACTAGGTAAACCATAACATTATTGTTAATCATTTAGGACCTTCTAAGGATAACGTCGTCTTTTTAGTTAGGAATAATATAAAAGAATAATCGGTGTTGTTTATAGTTATTAATATTGATATTAGTGTAAATAACGTAGTAAATTATACTAAGAACTATAATAGTGATTTATATTAAGTTCTAAGGTGTAATACTAATACGTAGTAAACGGAGTTTCTTAGCGAAGGCGTTGCTAATTAGGGCGTATATTAAATACCCTATATCAATAAGGGTAGTTATATAGTATATCTTATTAATCCCGATATTAACGTAAAATGGGTTATAATTTATACTCTTTTTAACGACCTTCTATTCCTCCATAGTTTATTCCTCCTAATAACGACTTTTACTAAGAGTTACTTTTTTCCCGAGTCCTCAGAGTTCTAATTAGAGCTATTATCCATTTTACTTTATTCCTTAGTTTTTCCTTTAAAAGTCTTGGTTTTCTTTGTTTTTTTTCGATCCTCAGAGTATTACCATTATATATGCCCTTTTTTATTGTAGTTATAATATCTACGAGCTTCCTCTTAGTTTGGCCGTTTACGGACTTTCTTGTCCTTAGCTAACTTATTTACCTTCGTAGGTTCCCACTCTATCTAATTAGGTTAGGGGGACTCTAATTGACCGTTCTACTTCTAAGGGGACTTAGTTCTTATTTAGTTAGGGGTTAGCGATCTCCTATACCGATGTTTACGGTGGGCTTAGTAGGATTCGTTGTCTAATTCTAAGCTTATACTTAGGAGTATTTGGGTGTATATAGTGTATGTTGTTGGTTTATTGATTATGCTAATGAGGGGGGCTCTTATTGTGGTATTCAGGGCTCCTTTAAGGTAGTTAATCCTTATAACGTCTAATTAATGTCCTCCTCCTACTTCTATGAGCTCCTTTTTAAATTTGGGGAGGAAGTAAGTGAAACTCTTGTTCTCCTTTTACCGTATAGTCCTTAGTTGGTCGAGGGTTTGTACTTCTATATTAGGGTCCACGTAGTAACCCTTTAAGTATTCCATAAATTTATCCGGGTTTTTTAACCCATCAACCCCTCTTTGTGTATAATAAGTGCTCACCATGGTTTACACGGTGTTTTTTAACCTAAAATAGATGTAGGTGAATATAACTAACTCTAAACCGAAGGCTTTTTTATTTACACTTATCTTCCCTCCTATTTTAAAGTACTATTATTAAAACTTTTTATATAATCTATTAAACTTTAGTGGATTAGGAATTTAATATCTAATTTATTTTAGAGGTAATACGTAGACCTAATTAGGGGGAATTAGTATTATAAAGGGTATTAGGGATTAGTTTATTGTTAATGTTGGGTACCTGGGTTCTACTAGGGCTTTTTGTAGTAGTTGAATTTGCTTTTATTGGGTTTCTTATTCGATTACTTAGGTGGTCCATATCTCCTATAATTGGGTTATAAGTTATCCGATTAATTATATTAATTACTGCGGGTTTCTAGATAGTTTAGTGTTACCTTTTATTATTACGTGGTTATTGCTTATCCTAGTGTTTTATGTTTAGTAGTAACCGTAATATACTTAATAACGTAGTCGAGGTACTCTACTACGAATACACGTACACGTTATTTCGAGTTTATAATAACCTTTAGGTCTAATCAAACTATACTAATTAACTTTAAACGTTTAGGGACTCTTTAGGTTAACCTATCTAAAACTTCTTATTACTCTTATATAAATCATAGACTTTTATATTAGGTATTTAATTAATTACCTTTAATGATCTTAAAGATAATATACTAATCCAAGTACATATATTATAATTAACTATAGCGACTACTACGAGTATCTTTAAGATAAGGAGAAAGGAAAGAAAAGTCTGCTACCCCATAAATCCGTTGGATCCTGATCAGGTCTGCTTGGGCCTGGTCAGGCTTAGTAAGCAGTGGTTGGCGTTGGACATGGCCGAGTGGTTCCGAGGCCTCTGATCGGGCCTTGGCCCGTGACAGTTGTCCTTTGCTGCTTGGATAACCCCCTCTATTTCCGATTTATACAATTCTAGCAAAGTCAAGCTGGCCTTCCTAGAAATTAGCTTAACAATTCCACCCTAAATAATCTTTTAAAGTTAAGTAAAGTCACCGTATTTTAATTAATAAAGGACTATTATACTTTTATTACCTAATCTAATAACTATAAAGGCCTTAGCCTCCATAGTTATGAGAATTGTCACCATTGTTTAAGGGGTAAGTAGGTATACAAAAACGAAGCCTATTATCGCTAGGGAAAGCACACTCTGAGGTGTCTGGACCTAGGGGGCATAGAAATAACCAATTCCTTTATCTACAACCTCCTTAACCATCACTACAACCTTTAGGAACAATTACTAGTTAACCAGGTAAGTAACTAATACTAGTCTATTAGGTTAATAATAGTAACGAGTATCCTAAATAATTATATCCGGAACCTAATTAGTTGTCCCTTAAACTTCTAAAAGGTCACCATATTAATAACTTCCTCTATAAAAAGTAATTAATCCGGTTTAGACGTCTTCTTATAACTAGGCACACTTCTAAAAGGGGCAACTTATATACTTATTATATTAATAATAATCCAGCGGTCTAAGTATGAACCCAGGCTTCCAGAAGCTAAAAGGGCCTCGTTATTCAAAATTCTAGTGTAGAGTATTATATAATTACTAGTACGAGCTCTACTAGAATCCACCAGAGTACTACTAACCAGGGGGGGGACAATTCGATGGGTAAGTCGCTTAGTAGCCCACATAAGCGACTCAGGCTAGCCCATAGGCCTGATTAGACGTCTATAGATAAGTCTTAAGGGCCTGAATAGCTAGTTAGAGGGCGTTAAGTTTATTAGTAAGGTCGTTAACATTAATTAATTCCTTAATAAACACCTCCTTTACTATAATAAGTTAGTATTTAGTGTTCAGGGTCACCGGGCATCTAAAGTAGGGGCTATATAATTAATCAGGGTTAGAGTTACCGGTATTAACAGTATTAACAACTTAAGCGTTATTATCCAAAGCAGTGCTATCTCCAAAGGCGTTGCCGTATCGGAATTCCTAGCTAATTTATATAAGTAAACTAATCTTATACCTACTAAAGTTATTATACTTAAAGAGTTAGGCCATAATCGTTATTATCTAAGTTATTATACTTATCGTAATAAACTTAGAGAATTAGTGAGTAATAATTTTAATAAGTTTAGGGTTAAATATTATAGGTTTATTCCGGAGGAGGGCTTTGGCCTTAATGTTTTCGACTTTCTAGAAGAACTTTACTGCTCCTTCTGTAACGGTCCAAGCACGTATATTACAACTAGCTATGGCGACTACTACGAGTATCTTTAAGATAAGAGAGAAAAGGAGAAAATGTCTTCCCCCCCACAAGACCCGTTTACTCTAATCAGGCCTAAGGTTGATCCGTCTTAGGTAAACTGGGCTTAAGTAAGCGGAGTCCATAGCTAAGAGGCTGTGAAACCTCTAAAAAGGCCCAGTCCGTTATAATTACCCCCCCTCTCCCTCCTCCCCGTTCAGAGGGACTCGTCCATAACTAGCTTCGTAATAATCTAAAATTGCAATCTCCGTTAATAACTTAACTAGTTCCTAAGTAGGTTCTATATAACCCTTCCACTTAACTAAAACCTTCTAGGAACTACGAATCTTCTTAGTACCCTGGATCTCTTCAACTTTGAATTCCTTTTCGTTATTTATTAATAGAGGTGGTGGTTAAGCATTATTTTGTTTTTATGATAATAGTGGGTCAACTCTCGTATACCTAATTAGGGATATATAAAAGACGTTATGAATACCCAGCGGCGTATTAAGCTGGTAGGTATAGGATCCGACTATTTTTAATATAATATACTTCGTATTTATCCAGTTTAACTTCTTAGATAATCTCTTAGAATGGACATTCTTAAGCCTTAACTAGACTTTATCCCCTAATCGAAACTAGTTAAAAGGCTGGCGTCGTATATTTACCGAGGCTTCTTATCGCTTTTAGGTAAAGGTTATCGCCACTTATGCCCATTCGGAGGCCTCCTTCAACTTCGAAACTAGGGCCTCTGCCTAAGCTGCGGGGGTCTTTCCTTTAGTCCGCAGAGTCTCCCTTGCTCTAATTAGGTCAATATTATAGCCGTAGGTAGTGAAGAAAGGGCTAAGGCCTGTTAATAAGGTAACTCTATTATTAATAACCATTATCACTATTAGAAGTAGGTCGTCCTAATTATTTTAAGTATACAAAGTATAAGCTTAGAGGTAGGTTTCTACTACTTAGTTAGCTCGTTCTGTGGCGCCGTCTATTTCTGGGTGGAAGGCCGTAGATAAACGTCGTTTTATCCGTAATAGTTAATAAAGCTGTTTCCATATACGACTAGTAAATTAGGGGCCTCTGTCCGAAATAATAGCTCTTAGGGGTCCGTGGTGTTTAATTAAGTTAAGTATTAACACCGTAGCTATAATGTCCGTCGTTATATCCTTAAGTGGCTTGAAAATTACGTTCTTAGATAGTTGGTTTGTTACCACTATAATGTTCGTTGCGCCTATACGGTGGGTTAGTGGTAGCCCTATAATAAAGTCGACTAATATCTTTATTTAGACCTGATTAGGGATGGGTAAGGGCTTTAGAAGACCCCTTTTTTTGTTCTACTATATATTACCCTGTCCGTAGACGTCGCAGTTCCTTATGAAGTGTCGGATATTCTGCGATAGGCCTGGTTAGTGAAAGTGGTGGCTGATTAAGGCCTTTAATGTGTTTCTGCTGAGATGGCCACTAAGTGTTGAGTTATGGGACTTTTAGATTAACCGGGTTCGTAAGGGTTCGTAATAAGGGACCCAGATCCTCTCCCTCTAAAGGAGTTTACCGTTATTATTTACTAAGTACTCTAATAGTATTATGGGCAGCTTTTATTGTAATGGTAATTAATGGTCCCCCCTTTTTATAGTTGTCCTGATTAGCTAATAACGATTATTTGATTGTAGTCCTTTAGTTTAAGAGGATTTTAGGGGCTCTTTTTTAAAGGGGTTTAGGATGAGTTCTAACCGATTAGCTTTAGGATCGTTGTCCTGATTTATATCGCCTGCTGTGGTGTTTTCCATGGATTCCGTTGTATCCATTTAATTCGTCTCGAGAGTTGCCCGGTTTACTATAACTATGTTCCGTTTCCCCTTTAGGAGTTGTATTCTCCGTCCTTTTAGTTGATCGTTTCGTTAGGTATTAGGAACGTCTTGTTTTCGTTTAGATAGTGTATTAGGGATTATCGTTTATTTACTGGGTCGGAATTGGATTATGAAGTTATAATAGGATAGGAACTCCGATTATTTGACCTAGTGTTCACTTAATTACTTTTTAGTTATGAAATACTTGAGGTTGAGGTGGTTAGTTAGGATAGTAAACTCTTTTATACTCCTTAATTCGGAGTCCTAGTGTTCTAAATAGTGGATTATAGTTAATAGTTCCTTATTGTGTATTGGGTAGTTGTATTTTGTTGGTAAGTTTTTCCGTGAAAAGAATGTAATAGGTTGTAAAATACCCTCGTCGTCGTATTATGATAAAGTGTTACCCACCATATAATTTGATGAGTTTGTTTTTAGTATAGTAGCTCGATTAGGATCCTAATGTGCTAGTATAGGGGCACTAATTAGGAGGGCCTTTAACTTATTAAACGCTTTTACATACTCGTTACTCTATACGAATGGGATATCCCTTTTTATTAAAGTTGTAAGGGGGTGTACTAACCCTGAGAAGTCTAGTATGAATTAATAGTAGTAATTTGTAAAATTAACGAAGGCACGGACTCCTTGTACTAATTAGGGGACCTCCTATGTCTGGATGGCC
Organism: Colletotrichum gigasporum; assembly: GCA_024584535.1. Taxonomy (NCBI): domain Eukaryota; kingdom Fungi; phylum Ascomycota; class Sordariomycetes; order Glomerellales; family Glomerellaceae; genus Colletotrichum; species Colletotrichum gigasporum. The sequence goes on from CP077952.1 coordinate 7,663,749, forward strand.
TTAACTTTTTCTGGGTTAACGTGGATACCCTTCCCTGCATTAATGATGAACCCTAAGTATTTAACCCTCTTCGTTTCGAAGTTGTATTTATTAATATCAATTTATAGGCCGGTAGTACTTAGACGGCTTAAGACCTTTTTGATTTTCTTCTTATGATTAGTGAGTGAGTTATCTGAATAGATTAGAACGTCGTTAATATAAGTGGTGCAGAATTCGTCTAGGAAGTCCCGTAAAGTGTGGTTAATATATTTCTGGAACGTAGTGGGGGCCCCTGTTAGGCTAAAAGGAGTCACCATCTATTCGTATAGGCTGTATCTTGTTTTAAAGGTCGTCTTTTATTCGTTATTTTTTTAACCCTGATCTTATAGAATATAGTAATAACGTCTAGTTTCGTTAGCTACTTAGTTTTAGTTAGGGCTCTTAGAGTTTCGCTGATTAGGGGTAAGGGATATTTGTTTTTTTTAGTGATAGTGTTTAGAGCCTGGTAGTTGACATAAAACCTTAATCCTCTTCTGGGTTTTCGAATAAATAGAATAGGTGATGAAGTAGGAGAGTTATTAGTACGAATAAAGCCTTTATTTAGTAGTTTTGTGAGGGTCCGTCGAAGTACGATTAGCTCCTCCCTAGACATCCCATATAGGGGTCCCTATATAACTGGTTTGTTTTGCTTTGTTGAGTTTTTTTTAATGGGAATTGCATGGTCAATGTTATTTCGATGTGGTGGTAACTAATTAGTTTTATTTTAGTTAAAAATATATAAAAATTTGTGGTAATGCGTAGGGAGTTTCGTCCTCGGGTTTATTTTTATTTTTAGTACTAGGGCCTTCTCGATATTAGCTAAATTTGCGGAGAATGCGTTTAGGGTAGATATACTAAGAGGGGTCTCTTTTCTCTTCTATGCTCGCCTGATTAGGGTTAAGAATACTAATTTAGTTTACTACTGGATTAGGAACTTTGGATTTTACTGGGCCTAACCCGGTTTCTTTTTTATTACTTAGTGGTCTACGATACTTATATGTAGAGTGCTTTGTGCTAGGTAAACCGTAACGTTATCGTTAATTATTTAGGACCTTCTAAGGATAACGTCGTTTTTTTAGTTAGGAATAATATAAAAGAATAATTAGTGTTGTTTATAGTTATTAATATTGATATTAGTGTAAGTGATATAGTGGATTATATTAGGAATTGTAGTGGTGATTTGCATTAAGTTCCGAGGTGTAATGCTAATGTGTAGTAAGCGGAGTTTTTTAGCGAAGGCGTCGCTGATTAGGATGTATATTAAATACCCTGTATTAATAAGGGTAGTTGTGTAGTGTATCCTATTAATCCCGATATTGACGTAAAATGGGTCATAATCTATACTTTTTTTAATAACCTTCCATTCCTCTACAACTTGTTCTTCCTGATAACGACTTTTATTAGGAGTTACTTTTTTCCCAAGTTCTCAGAGTCCTAATTAGAGTTATTATCCGTTTTACTCTGTTCCTTAGTTTTTCTTTTAGAAGTCTTGGTTTTCTTTGTTTTTTTTTGATCCTCAGGGTATTACTATTATATATGCCCTTTTTTGTTATAGTTATAATATTTACGAGCTTCCTCTTGGCTTGGCTGTTTACGGACTTTCTCGTCCTTAGTTAACTTGTTTGTTTTCGTAGGTTCCTACTCTATTTAATTAGGTTGGGGGGACTCTAATTGACCGTTCTGCTTCCGAGGGGACTTAGTTCTTGTTTGGTTAGGGGTTAGCGATCTCCTATGCCGATGCTCACGGTGGGTTTAGTAGGATTCGCTGTCCAATTCTAAGCTTATACTTAGGAGTATCTAGGTGTATATAGTGTATGTCGTTAGTTTATTGATTATGCTGATGAGGGGGGCTCTTATTGTGGTGTTCAGGGCTCTTTTAAGGTAGTTAATCCTTATAACGTCTAACTAGTATCCTCCTCCTATTTCTACGAGCTCCTTTTTAAACTTGGGGAGGAAGTAAGTGAAACTCTTGTTCTCTTTTTGCTGTATAATCCTTAGTTGGTCGAGGGCTTATACTTCTGCGTTAGGGTCCGCGTAACAACTCTTTAAGTATTCTATGAATTTATCCGGGTTCTTCGACCCATCGGCCCCTCCTTGCGCATAATAGGTGCTCACTATGGTTTACGCGGTGTTTTTTAACTTAGAGTAGATGTAGGTGAATATAGTTAACTCTAAACCGAAGGCTTTTTTATCTACACTTATTTTCCCTCCTATTTCGAGGTGCTATTATTGAAACTTCTTACGTAATCCATTAAACTTTGGTGGGTTAGGAATTTAATATTTAGCTTATCTCGGAGGTGGTACGTAGGCCTGGTTGGGTGGGATCGGTGTTGTAGAGGGTGTAGGGGCTTCGTATAATATTGAGGTTGGGTGCCTGGGTTTTACTAGGGTCTGTTGCAGTATTCGAATTTGTTCTCGTTGGGCCTCTCGTTTAGCCACTTAGGTAGTCCGTATCTCCTATAGCTGGGCTAATAACTGACTGATCAACTGCACCAGCTGCTGTGGGTTTCTGGATAGGTCGACGTTATTTTCTATTGTGATACGGTTATCGTTCCTTCTGCATATCTTTATTCAGTAGTGATCGTAGTATATTAATCGACGTTGTTGAGGTACTCTACTATGCAGAATGCATTTTTTCGAGTTTATTAAAACCTCTTAGCCCTAATTAGACCTCGCTGATCAGCTTTAAGTGTTCAGGGACCTTTAGGTTAACCCGCTTGGGACTCTTTACTATTCCCACTAAGGTCATAGACTTACTTTTCGTCGATAATTATTTCCGTACTTAGTATACTCTCGTTATCTCCGATGATACTAAGATTTTAAAGATAATATAACGGTCTAAGCATGTATATTATAATTAGTTATGGTGATTACTATGAGTATCTTCAAGATGAGAGAGAAAAGGAGAAAATGTCTTCCCCCCCATAGGACCCGTTTGCTCTGATTAGGCCTAAGGTTGATCCGTTTTAGGTAAGCCGGGTTTAGGTAAGCGGAGTCCATGGCTGAGAGGCTGCGAAGCCTCCAAGAGGGCCCAGCCCGTCACACCTTCGATATCGTTATCCCTAATCAGGCCTCCTTCACTAAGCTGGCTAAGCTGTCTGTTCAGTTAAAGGGTATAGTCCTTATCTAAGTGGCCAAAGGTGTTAAGTATATACTTCTTAGCGGATACCCAGGTAATTCCCGAGGTTTCGGTTTTAATAATTAATCGGTATTCATTAGGAAAATACTAAAATAGTATTTTTATTTTTTCTTTATTAAAAAAAAAATTAGCTTATATTTTAAATTTCTTTATAAAATTAGAAATATTATTACTATAAAACTTAGGCACTCCTTAGGCTCCGGGCTAAGGCATTTTAATAATCGCCCCTTTATTCTTACTACCGGTCACCTCTTTGAGGGCTTTAACCAGCTCAGCGTAGGGGGCTATACTCTAGGCCTAATCAGAGCTCAACAGAGTCTACGAAACAGGTTACTTATCGATCCTTTTACCCTTAACATCGAGGACATCACAGGAGAGTGAGGGCATATCTGTAACGGTCCAAGCACGTATATTACAACTAGCTATAACAACTATTACAAGTATTTTTAAGATAAGGAGAAAGGAAAAAAAAGTCTACTACCCCACAAATCCACTGGATCCTAATTAGGTCTACTTAGGCCTAGTTAAACTTAGTAAATAGTAATTAGCGTTAAATATAGCTGAGTGGTTCCGAGGCCTTTAATCGGGCCTTAGCCCGTAATAATTACCCCCTTCCTCCCCTCCCTTCCTAAGGGATATTCCCGTAATCGGCCTCGTAATGATCTAAGACCACTATATCCACTAGTATATCCACTAGCTCCTAGGTGAGTTAAGTATAGTCCTTTTATTTCACTAAAACCTTTTATTTATTTTATACTTTTTATGTATTATGGATCTCCTTAACTTTAAACTCCTCCCCATTAACCACTAATATTATAAGTGGTTAAGTATTATTACGGTTTTATAATAATAATGGATTAATTCTAATATACCTAATTAAGTTTATATAAAAAATATTATAAATCCCTAATAATATATTTAGTTAATAAATATAAAATTCAACTAATTTAAGGACAGTATACTTTATATTAACTTAGTTAAGTTTTTTTAATAGTCAATTAGATTAAATATTCTATAATTTTAACTAAACCTTATCTCTAAGTTTAAACTAATTAGATGGTTAACGCCTTACGTTTACGGTAATCTCTTATTTCTTTTATATTACCGTTATCGTTACCTAAGCTTACTCAGAAGCGTCCTTCAACTTCTAAACCAGAGCCTCTATTCTTATTATAGGGGTCTTATTACTATTCCATAGGGGTTCCTCTACTCTAATTAGGTCTAAGTTATACCCATAAGTAATAAAGAATGGGCTAAGTCCTATTAATAAGGTAACCCGGTTATTAATAATTATTATTATTATTAGGAGTAGTTTATCCTAATTGTCCTAAGTATATACTATGTATACTTTAAAATAGGTTTCTATTACCTAGTTTACCCTCTCCGTAACTCCATCTATTTCTAGGTAGAACACTATAAAAAGTCTTTATTTAATCTATAATAATTAATAGAGTCGTTTCCATATAAAACTCGTAAACTACGATCCCTTATTTAATATAATTATATAAGGTATCTTATGGTGCCTGATTAGACCTCGGATTAGTTGGTTTACTATTATATCCATTATAATATCCTTTAATAACTCAAAGATTACGTTCTTTAATAGACGATTGGTTACCACCATAACGTTTATAGCCTTATTATGGTGGGAAGGGGGTAGTCCTATTATAAAGTCGATAAAGACCTCTACTTAAATCCGTCTAGGAATAAGTAAAAGCTTTAACAGGCCCCTCTTTTTATTATATTATACGTTTCCTCGTCCATAAACGTCGCAGTTCCTTATAAATCTTCGGATATCCTGGGATAAGCCTAGTTAGTGGAATTAGTGGCTAATTAGGGCCTTTAAAGCGTCCCTCCCGGGATATCCCGTTAACGTAGAGTTGTGGAACCTTTGGATTAAACCCGTCCTTAAGGGCTTATAATATAGAATCCAGATTTTATCCCTTTATAATAATCTTTTATTATTATCGATCGTATATTCTAATAATATTATCGGTAACTTCTATTATGAGGGAAGTTATCGGTCTCTTTTTTATATTACCCCCTTAATTAGTTAATATTAGTTATTCTAATTTAAGGTTTTATCCTATTAGGAGTGTAATAGCTTTTTTTTAAAAGGGTTTAAGGGGGGTTTCGTCTTATCTGGGCTGGGGTCGTTGGTCTAATCTACGTCTCCGGGGGAGTCTCTTATACTAAACTTAACCCTCTCTACTTACCCTAATCGGGCCCGCACTTTTCTAATTACTATTACGTTATTAACTTATAATACGTTAATCCTATTCTTTAAGAGTTTAGTTTTCTGACCCTCTAACCTATTATCCTATAAGGTATTAGGGATATCCTGTTCGTATTTTAATAGTGTATTAGGAACTATTATTTCTTTACTAAGTCTAAATTAGATAGTGAAGTTATAACGGGATAGTAATTCTAACCACCTAATTTAACGTTTACTTAATTATCTTTTCGTTATAAAGTACTTCAGATTTAGGTGATCAGTTAGGATAGTGAACTCTTTTATACTCTGCAATTCTGAATTCTAATATTTTAGGTAGCGTATTATTACTAATAGTTCCTTATTATGTATCGGGTAATTATACTCTGTAGATAAGTTTTTACGTAAAAAGAATACTATAAGTTTTAGGATCCCTTCGTTATTATACTACGATAAGGTACCTCTTACCACATAACTAAATAAATCGGTCTCGAATACTATAACTCGATTAGGGTCCTAGTGAGCTAATATAGGTGCACTAATTAGGAGCGTTTTTAGCTCCTCGAACACTCTAATACACTCCTTACTCCAAATAAACGGTATATCCCTTTTGGTTAAGGTTGTTAGGGGTTGTGCGATCCCCGAGAAGTTGGGTATAAATTGCCGGTAATAGTTGGTAAAACCGATGAACCCACGGACTCCTTGCACTAATCGGGGCACTTCCCATCCCTGGATTACCTTAATCTTCTTAGGGTCCATACGAATTCCCTTACTAATATTAATAATAAACCCTAAATACTTAACACTCTTAACTTCGAATTTATACTTATCGATATCCATATATAAGCCTATAATGCCTAGGTACTCGAGGACCTTCTTAACCTTCTCTTTATAATCAGAGAGGGAGCCATCCAAATAAATCAGGACATCGTCGATATAAGTTAAGTAGAACTTATCTAAGAAATCTCGTAGGGTATGGTTAATATATTATTAGAACGTTATAGGGGCTCTAATTAAACTAAAAGGGGTAACCATCTATTCGTATAACCCATACCTCGTCCTAAACACCGTTTTCTATTTATCTCCTTTCTTAACCCGGATCTTATAAAACACAATAATAATATCCAACTTTATTAACCACTTCGTTTTTACTAATACCCTTAGGGTCTCGTTAATTAGGGGTAAAGGGTATTAGTCCTTTTTATAATAGTGTTAAGGGTACGGTAATCGACGTAAAACCGTAACCCTCCTCCAAACTTCCGGACAAATAGAACAGGCAATAATACAGGGGAGCTATTAACCCTAATAAACCCTTTATTTAATAGTTTTATAAGGGTTTAGCGTAATACAATTAACTCTTCCCTTAATATGCTATATAAAGGTCCCTAGGTCACTGGTTTGTTTTGATTATAGGAGTCCTTTTTAATAGGGATAATATGGTCGATGTTCTTTTGGTGTAGTAGTAATTAATTAATTTTATTTTGGTTAAAGATATATAAAAACTTATAGTAATACATAGGGAGTTTCGTCCTCGGGTTTATTTTTATTTTTAGTATTAGGGCCTTTTCGATATTAGCTAAACTTACGGAGAACGCATTTAAGGTGGATATACTAAAAGGGGTTTCTCTTCTTTTCTATGCTCACCTAATTAGGGCTAAGAATACTAATCCAATTTACTATTGAATTAGGAACTTTGGATCTTACCGAGCCTAACCCGGTTTTCTTTTTATCACCTAGTGGTCCATAACACTTATATGTAGAGTATATTATACTAAGTAAACCATAACGTTATCGTTAATTATTTAGGACCTTCTAAGAATAATATCATCTTCTTAGTTAAAAATAATATAAAAAAATAATTAGTGTTATTTATAGTTATTAATATCGATATTAGTATAAGTGATGTAGTGGATTACACTAGGAACTATAGTAGTAACTTATATTAAGTTCCGAAGTGTAATACTAATGCATAGTAAACGGAGTTTCTTAGCAAAAGCGTTACTAATCAGAGTATATATTAAACACCCTATATTAATAAGGGTAGTTATATAGTGTATCCTATTAATCCTAATATTAACATAAAATGGGTTATAATTTATACTCTTCTTAACGACCTTCTATTCCTCTATAGTTTGTTCCTCCTAATAACGACTTTTATTAGGAGTTACTCTTTTCCCGAGTCCGTAGAGTCCTAATTAGAGTTATTATCTATTTCACTTTATTCCTTAATTTTTCCTTTAAAAGTCTTAGTTTTCCTTTTTTTTTTTAATCCTCAGGGTATTATTATTATATATGCCCTTTTTTATTATAGTTATAATATCTACGAGCTTCCTCTTAGCTTGGCCGTTTACGGACTTTCTTATCCTTAGTTAACTTATTTACCTTCGTAGGTTCCTACTCCATTTAATTAGGTTAGGGGGACTCTAATAGACCGTTTTACTTCCGAGGGGACTTAGTTCTTATTTGGTTAGGGGTTAGTGATCTCCTACGCCGATGCTCACAGCGGGCTTAGTAGGATTCATTATCCAATTCTAAGCTTATACTTAGGAGTATTTAGGTGTATATAATGTATATTGTTGGTTTATTAATTATGCTGATGAGGGGGGCTCTTATTATGGTGTTTAGGGCTCTTTTAAGGTAGTTAATCCTTATAACGTCTAATTAGTGTCCTCCTCTTACTTCTACGAGCTCCTTTTCAAATTTAGGGAGGAAATAAGCGAAACTCTTATTCTCCTTTTATTATATAATCCTTAGTTAGTCGAGGGCTTATACTTCTGCGTTAAGGTCCACATAATAACCCTTTAAGTATTCTATAAATTTATCCGGGTTCTTTAATTTATCGGCCCCTCCTTACACATAATAAGTGCTCACTATAGTTTACGCGGTGTTTTCTAACTTAGAGTAGATATAGGTGAATACGGTTAACTCTAAACTAAAGGCTTTTTTATCTACACTTATTTTCCCTCCTATTTCGAAATACTATTATTAAAACTTCTTATATAATCCATTAAACTTCGGTGGGTCGGGAATCTGATGTTTAGCTTATCTCGGAGGTGGTATATAGGCCTAATTAGGGGGAATTGGTATTATAGAGGGTATTAGGGACTAGTTTATTATCGATATCGGGTACTTAGGTTTTATTAGGGCTTCTTATAATAGTCGAATCTATTTTTGTTAAGTCTCTTATTTAATTACTTAGGCGGTCCGCATCTCTTGTAGTTGGGTTGCAAACTGTCCGATTAACTACACCAACTACTACGGGTTTCTAAATAATTTAGCGTTACCTTCCATCGTTGCACAACTATTGCTTATCCTAGCGTTTTACGTTTAGTAGTAACCGTAGTATACTTAATAACGTGGTCAAGGTACTCTACTACGAATACATATACGTATTATTTCGAGTTTATAATAACCTCTAGGTCTAATTAGGCCGTACTAATCAACTTCAGACGTTCAAGGACTCCTTAGGTTAACCCATCTAAAACTTCTTACCACTCTTACACAAATCATAGGCTTTTATACTAGGCGTTTAATTAATTACCTTTAATAATCTTAAAAATAATATAATAATCTAAATACGTATATTATAACTAGTTATAGCAACTACTACGAGTATCTTTAAGATAAGGAGAAAAGAAGGAAAAGTCTGCTGCCCCATAAATCCGTTGGATCCTAATCAGGTCTACCTGGGCCTGGTTAGGCTTAGTAAGTAGCGATTAGCGTTAGACATGGCCAAGTGGTTCCGAGGCCTCTGATCGGGCCTTGGCCCGTGACAATATCGTCCTACGAGGCGTCCCCATCCTTATAAGTCCCAAATGCTCAGGGCTACATATTCTAAAACAATTCAAAAAGGTCCATAAGTATCATTATAGGCTAGTCGGGTTAATTAGGCTGGATATACTATATAATTAACTATTTTATAGTATAGGGAAACTAAATAAATGAAATGGGATTATCCGTAGGAGGGGAGTCAGCTTATATCAGGGAACACAGTTCTAATAAAGCTCACTAAGCAACTTCCCCCATTATTATTATTACCATCTTAATAACAAAAAACATAATAATCAGGTCAAAGTATATAATTATTCTTTTAAATACCCCAAAGTAAAGGGTACTCTACTTCATTAACCATCCCAAGGGAGTAAAATCTACGAGGCGTAATCCCACTTATAATATTATACTCCTAATTAACAACTATTCTTTCATATTTACCGAAACTATTCGATATGTTTATTCTATTCAAACATAGCTGATCAGGTCGAGGGATCGTATTTAAATTAACCTACTCAAATATTAACCTTCTATACAATACTCAAGGTCCACACAGTCCACGGTATAAATCCTAAAATAATTCATAGTTATACTATTATTCTTATTATTTATTTGTATTATTTTTTTCTTTTTCCTAGGTCTAGTGTCCGTTTATAGGGTCTAATCAGGTTTATGGGCCCATACTTAGCTCCTTAGCCGTCGTTGTTCAGTTATAGTCTACTTTCTTTTTTTCGTTTAGGTATTACTTAACCATCTTTCTCAGTGTTTTGGCTAAACCCAAGGTTTTTCGGGGTTCTTCGTATACCCACATTTAACACATTAAAACCATTATAATTATCTAATTAAGCTGGATATTCGTCATTCTATTAATATTATACTTTTATTATATCGTATAATAAAATTAGGGAGGGGATAATAGTATCGTGGTAATAAGGAGATCGGGTATTCAATTCACCCACAAAGCACCAGTGTAACAAAGTAGGGGATATAGTGAACAGTATATACTATATCGTATAATATATATACTCTACTAACCACAGGTCATATATCCTCCGTCCCGGGTCCACGAAGGTGATTAACTTATACGAAACCATTTAATTAGAACTATAATTTAGGTAAGGAGATACTTTAAGACCTGATTAGGGCTAAAAAGGGGTTCCTATTTTAGATATAAATACTGGTGAGTATTGGGGCCTTATTTACTCGGTAATAAAGTAACCTCTATACTATTTACGGTATACGATCCAAATGAATGAGTAAAAAAAGCTCTGAATACGTCTATTTAATTAACGATGCTTATTGATGTTCCGTAATGTATTACTTAATGGTCCGTTGTTGTGTGCCTCTGCTAGAAATGCGTCCCCAGTTCCCCTCTCTCAAATAGCTCGCTGTCGCCTGACTAAGGAAAAACCCGCTTAGCGTAAGCATTTCCCCCTGCACGGTTTCACTGTAGGTGAAGGGGAGCACTTATTAACCCGCCTACGGTACGTGGATATATAAAATATATAATTTCGATAAGAATACGTAGTGGGAAGTTTTTGTCGGAATATCGGTGGCCACCTGGCGCCACCTGTTGCCGCAAATACTCCGACTGGCCCGATTAGCGAGCCAATCAGAGGGGACGAACCTGTTACAAGTCTAGCACACTCGTTGTAGTAAGTATATACAATTCAAAAAAGAACAACAATAGAAGACTACCACGAATATATCGATATTTTGGCTTAAGCTGTACGTCTAGCTAACCTTACACCTAGTGAAGTGAATTTAATACTAATTAGTAGTTGAATACTATTTCCATAAATTAGTAAGGTGAACCCTTATTAGAAGAGATGATATTGTGAGACCCTGGGATAACTATGAACAACGGATCTCGATAATATCGTACTATAAGAAGACCTCGTAAGACCCTTAGGAAACCATAACTAGACCCCTGGTTAAAGAGTGAGTTAATAGGTAATTATAAGCTTTTTTAGGATTCCGCGACGATTTCGCTAGAACAACTATGTTCAACGTGAAGAAGTACGGTATCTACGTCCATTATGTACGATCTTTAATAACGACCCCACAAAGAGGTAACCGCCGTCTATTACTCGACGTTAAAAATCATTATTTTTCCCTCCTATAATAACCCCTATTAACTACTTTAACCCTAATAACCACGGAAAGTACCTTGGAATTAGTGTATGACCAGCTGAACTAGACGAGAAGAGAGTATAAATACATACTCGAGAATAACGCAACCTTCGCTGTTACCACCTATTATTATGATTTTTAGAGTATTGTAGGTGAATACTTAACGAAAAGTGAAAATAAGGAAGGCGATTTATACCGGAAAGTTAATACCGAAAATAGGTTATTATAAATACTAAGTGGTAATTCGTTTAATGAATGGTATACGCCCTCGAAGTTGTGGCTTAGAGGAAACACACTGTGTTTAAGATGTTATTAACCTTAAAGTTATACTAGAATCCATTAAGATATCGAAACTAATGCTAGGATTGTTTGACCCCTAACCGACGTCCCTCCCCACGTCGGAATAGCTAACCCGCTAACCAACTCTAATCCAAGAGTAACTAAGAACGATGAAAAGCCCTAAAAAACTCTCTATCCTAAGGAGATGGGTATAAGAGGTTAACGAGGATACTTAGGGATGCGTATTTAACTTTAACTTAGAAGAAGTAACGCTGATAGCGGCTATTATAATTATTATTTTCTGTATAGAAGTATATTAGAAGGATGGATTATATGGGATAACTTTGGAAACTAAGTTCTAAGATAACTTCGAAGACTGGCCTTTATTAACTTGGGTTAATGTATTAAGAAGTGTTACCTAAGAAATACGCAACTTTCTACGATCATATAGGGTATTTATTAAGAAGAGTGGACGACGAATCTACGATGAGATATACAATTTTATTAATAGAGAGGAAATCCACTATTAGATAGACGATGAGATAATAGACGCTGCGAGAAGAGACGCCAGCTTCCGAGAGTGCATTAAAGACCCTAACTTCTGTACTAATATATAGACGAAATTCGTCCTCACCCCCTCAACAATAACAACGGAGTAAAGGGAGATTTTATTGATAAGAGAATTACTGACGACGCTTAGACCGGGTATAGAGTTACTTATACGTTAACTAAAACCCCCCTTAACACGACCATCACTCTAAAACAATGGTCTAGACCATAAGACTCCCCTAACTAGAGAAGAATTCAGTGAGATAGTAACCCCTCGCTAATTATCGGATTTTAAGAAGATGTATACTAATAAGATGAAGTATAAGGGTGAGGAATATAATGTCCTTAATGTTAAACTTCGGATTTTTCACGTTATTTATAGAAAGGCTGGAATAGACTAATTTTAAGAAGTGAGTGTGTTTTTTATAATGCTTGATGGGAAGGCTGAGATGTTGTATTATAACTAAATCAATAGAACGCTAATAGCCTCTTTAATCTCTAAGATAACTAGGAAGCTTAAGAACGCCTTCGAAGGATAATAACGTCGTTAAGGGTACATAATGGAATAGGAGGATCTCACTTTTACCAGTATTATATAATAAAACCTAGAAAAGACGAAAGTCCAGGCTCTAGAGATTCTAATAGAGAAGCTTAGAACCCTCTAATAAGCGCTTGCCCTAACCCACTAAGGGGATATAGTTATATGAGATAAATTAATGGGTTTTATGCTTAGTGTATAAGAGTACTAGCTTGGAGTGTTCATAGGCGGAAAAACATTTAAAAACCTTTATACGTCGCTTAGAAACAATCTCAGCGTCACTAAACGAAGCCGAGAAGCCCGCCAACAACATTTAACGTCGGATATTACACTAGACGAGTGATACTAAACTGATAAATACTATAATAGAAAAAGTAGAAGTAACTGATATGGGAATTGACCCCTATAACAAGGAAGCCCACGTACAAATCAGAAGTGCTTCATCTATAACAAAAAAGGCTATTAGTTAATAATATATACACTAGAGGAAAAGACTAAAGTTTTTAAGTGATTTAAGGGAAATAAGTACGTTTCTAATAAGTTTCGAGGAGGCTATAGCCAATTCCTTACTGAATACGAAGGATATAAGATATTGGGTAACGAGGATGATGAGAAATACGAGGACCTCAGCTAATATTTTATAGTTGTAAGCAAGGATAACGAAGAGACTAATATACTAGACTTCTATGTATCCTTTTTCGGCCATACTACTACGCTAGTAAGCGAAGAGCTTACCCGAGCTCTAACTAACCAGGCGATGAGCTACACCGTTACTAAGAAGGAGATATATAATACGTCGTTAAATACGAAAAGTAACCCTTATAAAGTCTTCCTCTAGTATAACCACTATTCGGTAATAGTATTCTAGGGGATTATCCTAGATATAGGAGTAGTGGGTGTGTTAATAGCAGGGTACCCCCAATTCCTTGCCCTCCAGAAGATTGACCCTATAATAACACTGGATACTACGAAGGTAAGCTAAGTAACTATTAGTTACGGAGATAACCCTCCCGTTAAGTCGATAAGGTAAACTAGCGTGGATTCCCCCTTCGGGAAACTATTCTTCTACGTTATGGACACGAATACGCTATTCCTAATGTGTTTAGAAAATATGGATCGCCTACGAATCAAGTTTAATAACTTGAACAACTATTTACAAAAAGGAGATGTTAAAATCCCAGTTATACGGAAATGGGGACATCCCTAGCTACTCCTCTATACCCTAAAAAGAAGCTTTACGTAGAATCACCTTATAAACATCGAATTACGCTGAATTCACCGTCGTTTTAGCCACCCTTTAGTATAGAGACTCTATACGATCCTAGAGAGAACTAGTAATAACGTGACCTATGAAGTAATCCAGAAGTTAACAAAGCACTATTAATAATGCTAAATGAACAGGAGAGCCCCAGGACACTTTAAATTCACACTTAAGGATAACTATACGTTTAATTACGAGGTAATTGTTAATATACTTTACATAAAAGACAACAAACTAGTGCTTCATGTTGTCGATACCGCCACCTCGTTTAGCACTGCTAAATTCCTCTAGAATATGACCGCAAAGCACACCTAGGAGACCCTACACAATTGCTGGATTAATACTTACCTTAGCCCCCTAGATTGGATTATCATTAACGCTAGTACTAATTTTAGTTTTACTGAATTTAGTTAATTGGTAAGATTAATAGTGATTAAAGTAAAGGAGATTTTAGTGGAAGCCTATAATAGTATTAGGAAAGTTAAATAATACTATACCCCTTTACGTCGTATATACAAGATTATACGCTAAGAATCTCCTTTTATAACCCCGGAGATAATTCTTTAAACTACTATTAAAACCGTTAATAATACAACCAGACTAAACGGGTTAGTCTTAACTCTTCTAGTCTTCGGCGCTTACCCACACTTAATAAACAACTCTCCCCCTTTCCTCGAAATAAATTAATGAGCTAAAACCATTAATAAGGCCACAATAAAAGTATACGATATATACACAAAGTGCTAAGTCTTAGATGCTTTTGCGATGAGGAACGGCCTAAATACGGCATTAACAAAAGCCCTACTACTTTAGTTACTTATCTAAATATGGTGAGAAAAATAGGGTTAGAAAGGCCTTTTTAGGTTTATTGTTATAGATAATAAGATGTGTATTATTGAGATATAATGGGGACTAAAGTCCTTTTAATTTATTATTGTTAAGCTTTTCTATGAAGACCTAGATAAGGTTAACGAAGAGAGACCCTACGAGGGGGAGGAAAATAATAAAAAGGAGACTACTAAAAAGGAAGAAGAAATACGTAATGAGGTTATTATTAGAATGAACTCTCCGCTGCCCAGTGAAGAGCCACCAGTGCCACTAAAATACCCTAGAGGTAGACCCAGGAAGATAAGAACAGCCCTTCTCGCCGAGATGGATGTTCTCGACGACGATAATAATAATACCTTTATAATAACTGTGTTTCTGAGTATTAAGGAAAAAGCCGATTATATGCTCGTGCTCGAGCTCCGTAAGAAGGGCGTAATTAAAGTGTTAGGACCGCCTTTTGAGGAATCCACGAAGAAGGAGATAAATGCTCTAATTAAGCGAGGAGTTTTTGAATTCACATAATATAACGAGGTTAAGTATAAAAGTATACGAATATTCAAATTACGTATTGTTAACGAAGTGAAAGGGAAGACAGAGATACTATATGAGAAATCAAGGTTTATTATTCAGGGATACGCTAACGATAGGAAAGAAGCGATCCTTACTTAGTCGCCGATAATCCAACAAACCAGCTAATGTTTAATTCTGGTTATTACCCCCTCTTTAATCCAAAAAGGGCCCTACTCTCTATAAATCCGAGATATCACATAAGCATATACCTAATTAACAATAAAGTTCGAAAGAACGATCCTTGCGAAGATCCCTGACCAAATTAGGGATAAATACCCCCCCGGGACGATTATAATTATTGTCTGCCCCCTATACGGAATTGCTAAAGCTGGAACCTATTAGTATACAACGTATAGTAAACATCACAAAGAAAAGCTTTAAATAAGGAGTTCTACGTATAATCCTTATTTATTATTGTAACGGTCCAAGCACGTATATTGCAACTAGCTATGGCGACTACTACTAGTATCTTTAAGATAAGGAGAAAAGAAGGAAAAGTCTATTACCCTACAAATCCGTTAAATCCTAATTAGGTCTACTTAGGCCTAATTAGGCTTAGTAAATAGTGGTTAGTGTTAAATATAGCCGAGTAGTTCCGAGGCCTCTAATTGGGCCTTAACCCGTAATAATTACCCCCCTCCTCCCCTCCCTTCCCAAGGGATATTCCCGTAATTAGCCTCGTAATGGTCTAAGGTTATTATATCCACTAGTATATCCACTAGCTCCTAGGTGAATTGGGTATAATCCTTCTACTTTACTAAGACCTTCTATCCACCTTATACTTTCTGCGTATTACGGATCTCCTTAACTTCAAACTCCTCCCCATTAGCCACTAATATCACAGGTGGCTAGGCGTCGTCACGGCTTTATGACGGCAACGGATCAACTCTAGCGTACCTGATCAGGCTTATATAGAAGATGTTATAGATCCTTAGTGGTGTATTTAACCAGTAAGCGTGGGATTTAACTAATTTAAGGATAGTATACTTTGTATTAACCTAGTTGAACTTCTTTAATGGTTAATCAAATTAGATATTCCATAACCTTAATTAAACCTTATCCCTAAGCTTAAACTAATTAGATGGTTAGCGCCTTGCGTTTACGGTAATCTCTTATTTCTCTTATGTTACCGTTATTGCTACCTAAGTTTACTTAGAAGTGTCCTTTAGCTTTTGGACTAAAGCCTCTATTTTTATTATAAAGGTCTTATTATTATTCCGTAGGGGTTCCTTTACTTTAATTAGGTTTAAGTTATACCCATAAGTAATAAAGAACGGGCTAAGTCCTATTAACGAGGTGACCTAGTTATTAATAGCTATTATTATTATTAGGAGTAGTTTATCCTAATTATCCTAAGTATACACTGTGTATACTCTAAAATAGGTTTTTATCACCTAGTTTACCCTCTCCATAACTCCGTTTATTTCTGGGTAGAACACTGTAGAGAGTTTTTATTTGATATATAATAACTAGTAGAGTTGTTTCCACATAAGACTCGTAAACTGCGGTCCCTTATCTAATATAATTGTATAAGGTATCCTATAGTGCCTAATTAGACCTCGGATTAGTTAGTCTACTATTATATCCATTATAATATCCTTTAATAACTTGAAGATTATGTTTTTTAATAAATAATTGGTCACTATTATAATATTCATAGCCCCATCACAGCGGAAAGGGGGTAATCCTATTACAAAGTCGATAAAGACCTCTACTTAGATCCGTCCAGGGATAAATAGAGGCTTTAATAGGCCCCTTTTCTTATTGTGTTATACGTTTCCTCGTCTATAAACGTCGTAGTTCCTCATAAATCTTTAGACATCCTAGAATAGGCCTGGTTAATAGAATTGGCGGCTAATTAGGGCTTTTAAAGCGTCCCTCCCTGGATATCCCGTTAATGTAGAATTATAGAACCTCTGGATTAAACCCGTCCTTAGGGGCTCATAATATGGAATCCAGATTTTGTCCCTCTACAATAATTTCTTATTATCGTTAATTATATATTCTAATAATATCATCGGTAACTTCCACTACGAGGGAAGTTATTAGTCTCCTTTTTATATTACCCCCCTAATTAACTAGTATTAGTTATTCTAATTTAAAACTTTATCCCACTAAGAGTATAATAGCTCTTCTTTAAAAGGGTTTAAGGGGGGTTCCATCTTATCTAAGCTAGGGTCGTTGGTTTAATCCATGTCTCCAGGGGAGTCTCTTATATTAAACTCAACCCTCTCTATTTACCCTAATCGGGCCTACACTTTTCTAATTACTATTACGTTATTAACTCGTAATACGTTAATCCTATTCTTTAGGAGTTTAATCTTCTAACCCTCTAACTTATTATCCTATAGGGTACTAGGGATATCCTATTTACATCTCAATAATATATTAGGAACTACTATTTCTTTACTAAGTCTAAACCAAATAATAAAATTATAATAGGATAGTAATTCTAACCACCTAATCTAATATTCACTTAACTATCTCTTCGTTATAAAGTACTTCAGATTCAGGTAATCAGTTAGGATAATGAACTTTTCTACACTCCGTAGTTCTGAATCCTAGTACTCTAAGCAGTGTATTATTACTAATAGTTCCTTATTATGTATTAGGTAATTGCACTCTGTAGGTAGGTTCTTATGTAAAAAGAATACTACAAACTTTAGGATCCCTTTATTGTTATATTACAATAAGGCACCTCCTACCACATAACCAGACGAATCGGTCTCGAGTACTATAACTCGATCAGGGTCCCAGTGAACTAATATAGGTGCGCTGATTAGGAGCATCTTCAACTCCTTGAATACTCTAATACACTCCTTACTCTAAATGAATAGTATGTCCCTTTTAGTTAAGACTATTAGGGGTTATATAATCCCCGAGAAGTTGGGTATAAACTACTAATAATAGTTAATAAAATTAATAAACCCATAAACTCCTTATACTAATCGGAGTATTTCCTATCCCTGGATTACCTTAATTTCTCAGGGTCCACGCGAATTCCCTTACTAATATTAATAATAAACCCTAAATACTTAATACTCTTAACCTCGAATTCACACTTATTAATATCCATATATAAGCCTATAACACCTAGGTGCTCGAGGACCTTCTTAAATTTCTCTCTATAATCAGATAAGGAGCTATTTAAATAAATTAGGATATTATTAATATAAGTTAAGTAGAACTTATTTAGGAAATTTCGTAGGGTGTAGTTAATATATTATTAGAACATCGTAGGAGCTCCAGTTAAACTAAAGGGGGTAACCATTTATTCGTATAACGTATACCTTATCCTAAATACCATCTTCTATTTATCTCCTTTCCTGACCCGGATTTTATAAAATATAATAATAACATCCAGCTTTGTTAACCACTTCGCTTTTGTTAGTGCTCTTAGGGTTTCACTGATTAGGGGTAAGGGGTATCGGTCCTTTTTTATAATAGTGTTAAGGGTACAATAATCGACGTAGAACTATAACCCTCCTCTAAGCTTCTAGATAAATAGAATGGGCGATGATATAGGGGAGCTATTAGCCCTAATAAACCCTTTATCTAATAGTTTTATAAAGGTTCAGCGTAATACAATTAACTCTTCCCTTAACATACCATATAAAGGTCCCTAGGTCACTAGTTTATCTTAACTATAAGAGTCCTTCTTAATAAGAATAGTATGGTTAACGTTCTTCTAATATAATAGTAGTTAATTAGCCTTATCTCGATTAAAGATATATAAAAATTTATGGTAATACGTAGGGAGTTTTGTCCTCGGGTTTATTTTTATTTTTAATATTAGGGCCTTCTTAATATTGGCTAAACTTATAGAGAACGTATTCAAAGTAGATATACTAAGAGGGGTCTCTCTTCTCTTCTATGCCCACTTAATCAGGGTTAAGAATACTAATCCAATTTACTATTAGATTAAGAACTTTAGATTTTACCGGGCTTAACCCAGTTTCCTTTTTATCACCTAATAATCTATAACACCTATATACAAAGTACCTTATACTAGGTAAACCATAACATTATCATTAATTATCCAGGACCTTTTAAGGATAACATCGTCTTTTTAGTTAAGAATAATATAAAAGAATAATTAGTGTTATTTATAATTATTAATATCGATATTAGTATAAGTGACGTAGCGGATTACACCAGGAACTATAATAGTGACTTACATTAAGTTCTAAGGTGTAATACTAATACGTAGTAAGCAGAGTTTCTTAGTAAAGGCGTCGCTAATCAGGGCGTATATCAAACACCCTATATTAATAAAAGTAATTATATAGTATATCCTATTAATCTCGATATTAACATAAAATAAATCACAATTTATACTCTTTTTAATGACCTTCTATTCCTCTACAACTTATTCCTCCTAATAACAACTTTCACTAGGAATTACTCTTTTCCTAAGTCCTCAGAGTCCTAATCAGAGTTACTATCCGTTTCACTCTATTCTTTAGTTTTTCCTTTAAAATTCTTAGTCTTCTTTATCTTTTTTCGATCCTTAAGGTATTACTATTGTATATACCCTTTTTTATTATAATTATAATATTTATGAGCTTCCTCTTAGCTTAGCTGTTTACGGACTTTCTTATCCTTAATTAGCTTATTTACCTTTATAAGTTCCTACTCTATCTAATTAGGTTAGGGGGACTCTAATCGACCATTCTATTTTTAAGGGGACTTAGTTCTTATTTGGTTAGGGGTTAACGATTTCCTACGTTAACACTTACGGTGGGCTTAGTAGGATTCACTATCCAATTTTAAGCTTATACTTAGGAGTATCTAAGTGTATATAATGTATATTGTTAATTTATTAATTATACTAATAAGGGGGGCTCTTATTATAATGTTTAGGGCTCTTTTAAGGTAATTGATCCTTATAACATTTAACTAGTGTCCTCCTTTTATTTCTATGAGCTCCTTTTTAAATTTAAGGAGAAAGTAAGTAAAACTCTCATTCTCTTTTTACCGTATAATCCTTAGTTGGTTAAGGGTTTGTACTTCTATGTTAGGGTCCGCGTAGCAACCCTTTAAATATTCCATAAATTTATCCGGGTTTTTCGACCTATTAGCCCCTCCTTATACATAATAAGTACTTACTATAACTTATATAGTGTTTTCTAACCTAGAATAGATATAAGTGAATATAATTAACTCTAAACTAAAAACTTTTCTATCCATACTTATCTTCCCTCCTATCTTAAAATACTATTATTAAAACTTCTTATATAATCCATTAAATTTTAGTAAATTAGGAATTTAATATTTAACTTATCTTAGAGGTAATATATAGGCCTAATTGGGGGGAATTAGTATTATAAAGGGTATCGGGGACTAGTTTATCGTCGAGGTTGGGTACCTAAGTTCTACTAAAACTTCCTATAATAATTAAATTTATTCTTATTAGGTCTTTTACTCGGTTACTTAGGTGGTCCACATTTCCTATAATTGGGTTATAAACTATCCAATCAACTACACCAACTACTACGGGTTTCCAGATAATTCAGCGTTACTTTCTATCGTCGCATAATTATCACTTATCCTAGTGTTTTACATTTAGTAGTAATTATAGTATACTTAATAATGCGGTCGAGGTACTCTACTATGAATATATACACACATTTTTTCGAGTTTATAATAACCTCTAGGTCTAATTAGGTTATACTAATCAATTTTAGATGTTTAGGGACTCCTTAGGTTAACCCGTTTAGAACTTCTTACCATTTTTACATAAATCGTAGACTTCTATACTAGGCGTTCAATTAATTACCTTTAATAATCTTGAAAATAATATAATAGTCCAAGTATATATATTATAATTAACTATGGTGACTATTATGAGTATTTTTAAGATAAGGAGAAAGGAAGGAAAAGTCTGTTGCCCTATAAATCCATTGGATCCTGATTAGGTTTACCTAGGCCTGATCAGGCTTAGTAAGCAGTGGTTGGCGTTGAACATGGCTGAGTGGTTCCGAGGCCTCTGATCGGGCCTTGGCCCGTGACAATTATTATTAAACGAAAAAAACCCAGACTTCGTAATAATTAGTATATAAACTAATAATACCCTCGGCCTCAGCGACGAAACCTTCTTGAAATAAGAGGATAACGAGCTCTAAAAGGCAACGTTTATAGCTAAAGAGAAATAACACCTCTCTAATAAAGAGCTACTCGTATTTAATAAAGGGATTATCTTAATTAATAGAAATACGATTTCCCTCCACTAAAAGGGCTAAAATACAAAAATACACTTAATCGACGTTAAATTGATAAACACTAAGAGATAATACGTTAAACAACGAACTAAAGGGGTATATATTACTTCAATTTACTAACCAAAGGTAGCGTTCAATTTATCGACAACTACTCAGCATTAAGAGCTAACGCAGGAGCAGATCAAGGCGTTAAATTGACGGTTAACGTAGTAAATTAACAACCCTACCCGAGGGTTGATGTACGTGCCTTTTGATCTAACGGCAGCCAAGTTTTTCGTATTCGTCGATAGCTCCTTTGTGAATAATAATGACCTCATATTATAACTCGGGTTTATGATCCTTCTTGTAAATGAGATATAAGGAAACGAAGATTTTATACTAAAGGGTAATATTATCCACTATTTGTCGACGAAGAGTAAGAGAGTTACTTAGAGTATACTCGCCTCTGAGATATACGGAATGGTTGCCGGCGTTAATATGGTGTATGCCCTTTCTACGACGCTGAAGATCGTCTTTAATAGGCTTTAAACACCTATAATCCCGATAATCGTCTATACTGACTCGTATTTGCTTTATGAGTATCTGGTGAAGTTTAGTATAACTAAGGAGAAGCGCCTTATGATTGATATTATGGCTCTTTGATAGTCGTATAAGAGACGAGAACTCTATGAGATCCGATGGATTAACGGCGAAGATAATCTAGCCGATGGATTAACAAAGACGACACCGAATCGAGCCTTTACGAAGCTGATCGATAACTTAAAAGTGATAATACGGATAGAAGGATGGGTAACTAGGCCCTAAAAAAAGAGTAGCGAGGCCGCTGGTAGAAATACTGTCATGGTTGACCGTTTTGTGTACTTAATTAATTAATTTGTTTTATTTAGTTTCTAAGTGATTTGGCATTCTCTGCGAAAAACGCGAATTTCGCCCTTTTGATCGTAAAAGGGGCGATTTGCGGTAAAAAAAGAAAGGTTGCTAGTGTTGGAATATTGGTGGCCACTTAGCGCCACTTGTTGCCGTAAATACTCCGATTAGCCTGATTAGTGAGCTAATTAGAGGGGACGAACCTATTACAAGTCTAGTACATTTGTTATGGTAAGTATGTATAATTCAAAAAAGAATAATAATAAAAGACTATTATGAATATATTAATATTTTAGCTTAAGTTGTACGGCCAGCTAACCTTGCGCATGGTGAAGTGAATCCAATAGTTTTTATATAAAATATATACCCATAAATAATATACTAATAAATAAATTTATAAAAAACCTACCTCGAATAAAATTTAAGTATTTTAGGTCCCTCCTAAATTTATAAATTACTCGGGAAGGAGTTATATAAACTAGAAAAGACGTATAAGGATGGGTTATTAAAATGATCGAAAACGGGATTAAATGGCCTTATGGCCAGGAAGCCTAACGACGGCCCTGGAGAGCTTGTGTAGAACGCGAAAAGTAAGCGATATTAAGCCCCGAGGGGCATTAGAGGGTATTTCTGGGTATAGCGCCCCTATACCTAAACTAATATACTGATCGAAGTCTTCACTTCCTAGATAAGAGGGAGGCCACATACTGGTCCAGAAGGACCATTACTGTAGGGCGGGCCGCCTTAGGGACGACCGCGCTAATAAGGCTGTCCAAGGCTAAGTGAAGGGCTATGGATGAACTACCCCCTTGGACGGGTTTAGTAATTGGAGAGGTAAGTTGAACGACGTTGTTAAACGCTAAAATAGCCTCCCCGTTGGTATTAGGAACTACCTCACCCTACTCCTTTATTTTTGTATACTTAAGAGTATTATAATATGTTATACTAAGTGTCACGGGCCGAACGCGGTGGTTATGCCCGGGCTATGCCCGTGCTCGCACCGGTGCCCCACTAGCGCCCACCCACTAGGAAGCAGAGATTTCGCACCATATCATAGTTTACTTTATTTACCCCTTTTCCTCTTCAGCTTGAAATAAACAGTATTTGGCTACCTTTCGGTTGAGACAAGGCCTAGGACCAGCCCTTCGCACCTACGATATTAAGCATGCCCTTAATAAGGGGCTTATAGTTACACTAATAACAATAAACATAAAGGGGGCTTTTAACTCTATTCTTAGAAATCACTAAATTATTAAACTATGCTAATAAGGTTAGCTAAATAGCTTAATTAGGCTAATCTTTACTTTTATTTTAAACTGTACTACTAGAGTTAAACTCAAAAGAATAATAATAAAAAACTTCCCCTTAATCTGTGGGTTACCTTAGGGTTCCCCACTATTATCTATTCTCTTCTTACTTTATATTATTAAGATCTTAGTAGAGAATCTAAGGCTTTAGTTTAAATATATAAACGATATAAGCCTTCCAATTACTAACTTGTCCCTCGAAGAAAGTGTTATATTCTTAAGCTAAGAGATAACCCAGATTTTAAACTAAGGTATTAAGAATAAAGTCTCTTTTAACTTAATAAAATATAAAATTATTCATTTTATTAAAAATATAAATAACATAAGAATTTACTAAGAATTAAAATTAAAACCCTAAAAATTAAAACTTTAATTAAGTTAATCCATTGGTTAGGGGTTTAGTTTAATAAAAGACTTTTTTTTTAAATATTATGTTAAAATAAGGGTATTTATAGTAAAAAAGCAGCCCAGCACCTAGTGTAACGGTCCAAGCACATATATTGCAACTAGCTATGGCGACTACTACGAGTATTGTCGGATTCAAGGGTCAATTCGTGATGTATTCAATAACGTGTAATTGTTCTTGTTCTCCCTGTTCTTCAGGGACGAACTTAGCCCTTAAGGTGGCTGGTTCAAGGGCGCATCTCGGCCCGTCATTATTCCATGCCACGCGCGGCCTTCGAGCGCGCCGGAAGCGTATTAGGCGCTTGGTACAGCGGATTCGACAAGTATCTTCAAGATAAGGAGAAAGGAAGGAAAAGTCTGCTGCCCCACAAATCCGTTGGGTCCTGATCAGGTCTGCCTGGGCCTGATCAGGCTTAGTAAGCAGCGGTTGGCGTTGAACATGGCCGAGTGGTTCCGAGGCCTCTGATCGGGCCTTGGCCCGTGACACCTAGAGCACCTAATAAACATAAAAGGAGGGATCCCAGCAGCTGTTATATAGAAGGTGGTCGTCACCTGTGTTCTCTTAATAACCCTATATAAAGCTAAAACCTAGTTTAGGGGGCTAACTAAGCTAGTTTTTAGTAATAATACCTTTTTTTCCCTAGGGAGGGATAATTAATATAAACTAAAGGGGCCTTATTTAAAAGGTTAATAAGGTTATCATAATAGCGGCCTAGGCTATTCTTCTAGTTTAGAAAATAACTCTAATAAATAACATTTTCTAAGATACCGGTTTACCTATTAGGAAAGTAGTTTTAAAGGGGTTATACTTACGCTTCGTAGTACGCCTATAAAAAGTCGACTAATAACACCTCTTAGTCCTAAGGCTCTTATAATAAGGGAGGTAGTAAACACGACTTTAATGGACAGTAGGCCTCATCTTAAGGGCCCTAAGGCCAGCACTACTCTAATTATAATACCTCCTAGGGTTATAGGACCTAATAGTCCTATAGATAAAAGAGAAGACTACTAAGGCTTTTCAGAAATAGCTAAGAACCGTCCCAGATAACTATACAATTATCTATTTAAATAGCTCTAAGGCATCTAATCGAGCCACAGGATATGGATTCGTTATTTATAAAAGTAAAATTCGTATAGCCTAAGGTTATAGCCTAAGGTTATAGCCGAATTGGCCTAGTAGAAGTGTTTAACGGTGAGGCTAAAGGAGCGAGGACAGGGCTCCGGTGGGCCCTCTTTATATCCTAAGGCCAGCTCATCTATATTTATATCAATAATACTAGTATTATCTAGGGGATACGGGGCGAGGCTCTAGAATCCTCATAAGTGGCCTTCCTCGAAATTCATCAAGTAGCTAGGATATATAATATATACACCTATTAAGCCCCAGGGTACTAGGGGATAAAAAGTAATAAAGAAGTAGACCACCTAGCTAAGTAGGGCATAACACTCTGAGTACCCTTAGGCTAATTAGTAACCCTAATAGAGATTAAATAACTCACTAAGAAATGGATATAGGCCTAATATATATAATAGTGGTGTAAGGAGGTAATAGATTAATACGTCCAATTAGGACTCGAGGCCACCCTATCCAGCCCCCCTAAACTAGCCCTACAACGGGCTACCTTATACTACCTCCTAGTAGCCCGATCAGACCACGGAGACTTTAAATAGTATTATTAACACTTTAACCATATTAAACCCCTATTTAACTATTTTATAAGGAAGTAAAGGAATTAGACTACTTAGTTTATTACTAAAAGACCTTAGTGAGGAGGTAATAGTGGCCTACCCTCCACCCTTTTAGTTTATTAGAGCTTATAGGACCTATGGGATCCCTTAAGTGATACTTTAAGGGTCTAATCACTGATTATAAAAGGCCTTCCTACGTATAATAGACTTCTTCTAGAAGATCTGCCCACGCTATTAGGGGCCAGCCCCCAGCTGGTCCTTAAGACAACCAACCTACCCTACTAAAGGGACCAGATAAGAAGTAAAGGAACTAGAGGAACCAGCGGGATCCAGGGACAGATTCAACGCATAATAGCTAGTAGGTAGGATTTGGAGGACGCTGGTAAGGGCTGTGTACTATAGAGTAGGTAGTCTAAGCCTACGGCTCTCCACACCACATACCCCTTAGGAGGTCTGCCGCAAGGGCTTCGCCCTTGCCGCCATGGCGTTAAATACAACAACAACAACAACAACAATATTGCCCCTCACGCCGATGTACTGTGGCCATTCCGCCGTCGATGGGATAGAGAGATTGACCAGCCTTCGAGAGCATCTGCACCACCGTGTGTTGGTCTTTCACCAAGGGACATGAGAACACATCGATATAGTAGCATTACTGTAGTCTTGATTCTATCGTTTAGGTCTTGTGGTATAAATCAACTTTACTGACCACCCACCAGTCTTGCTATGGTGATGTGAGGCAGTGTACTGGTCGTTGCGGTGCTGGTGCTGAGTGCCATACACTGAACTCAACCGTCTTGCTAATTCCTCCCATAGGCCTTGATTCTATCGCATCTAGATCGACATCAGATCTTGAAGGACCTCTTCTAATAATGTTTTCCTGTGAACTTGTCCGTCTACCGCTGCGCACTTCCACCACACGTTCACTCTGTTGTGTTGCCGGGTCCCAGCCCTCAGGCTTCCTGGCCGTGGTGAAGCCTCGAAGTCCCGGGCGACTTGGACAAGCCGGGTCATACACCTGAACAGTGAAGACTAGCTTGGATGCTAGCACGTCGATACTGCCGAATTACGCTTGTCAAAATTCGTGCTCGACAGAAAGAAAAAGGATGCCTACTCACAACATTACGACTGGGAAAAGACACTCTAGCGTATAAGCGAACCGGTCCAGCTGACTAGCTGCGTTTGTCGCGCTCTGGGCCGTCATTCGGAAAGAGTATGTGATGGCTCTCATAGTTCCTAGTATGGCAAGCGTCGCGAGACGGACCTCCGTACTGCGCATGAGGTACTTGAAAAGACCGACCTTCAAAGCCGCTCTTATGGACGTTGACTTGACCTCCGCGAATGTCTTGAGTAAGAAGAAGGCGCTGAGACACTCCAGGGATGCGATGAGTACGAAGTAGCCGATGTGCAGGTTGTTGACCGTACTCTGGAGATTCGTGTTCCCCCTTAGAATGAGTCTGACGCGTGATATGGCGATCATGGTTCGGATTACGATGATGGCGGCAATCGTCAACCAGAAGAGGCCGTTGAATATTTTCCAGCCCCGATCCTTCAATATCCTGCGAAGGAGGACGTAACTGTAGAAGGACAGGCCAACCTCTTGTATCTATCATTCCCATCAGTCAAGTCCGTATTCATAAATCTCTTCCCGGTAACACACCATCCAGAAAACATCCCCAAATGCGGATGCGACGGCTTTGCTTTTGAGGGGATACGTCTCATTGTAGTACGCGTAGAAGCAGAGCCCGTTCGCGATGGCCCCGGCGGCTGACGAGATGATCGGAACGACAGTGATCTGCGAGAAGGTCGTTATCCCGACGATGAGAAGACCAAACAGCACGTTGGCAGCCCCGATGGTGCTCAGGATGGACCAGCTCAGCTCGAAATAGACCGGTAATATTGGCGTCGACATGATTCCGCCGATTGAGCCGTTGGATGGCTACCGGGCTGACACATGGCGTAGGCGGGCGCAGGTGGCATCACAAGCAAGGCAGGGGTGTAGAAGTGGCTGATCGTGGGCTTAATACTACTTGAAGGTTTGCGGACATGAACCACATGCCATGTGCCTTATTCATGAGCGGCAGTACTCCATGTGTCTGGTAGAATTCATCCAGGGCCATGAAGCTTTAGCCGATGAAAGGAAGAAACAGAAGGGGACTGAACGAGGCGGGCGCAAACTGCACGCGGCTAAGGATGTTGCCTGGCAACAGCTAGTCGTCTCGGCTACTCCCTGTCTCTGGCTTGCACTCAGAAACCTTGTGGGCGTGATTTCTTGGCTGTTGGCCTGCCTTGCCTTTCGGCCCTGAGATGAGCCATTGGATAAGCTCGGTCTTTGCGAAGAATGCGGACATGATCATCGCCGGGCCTGTGTGTTGAACTATGCCATGTGTCTTCCGGACGACGAGAATTAGACTCTACATGTATCAAAGATCGGCACATCGCCTAAATGACAGCCAGTCTTTATATCTGGTCTATCATAAGGACTGAGAATGGTCTTGTGGTTTTGTGAGGGCATATGTGGAAATGTTCGGGCTGAGCACACCTAGGCATTTGATAGGCACGGCATCTGAGGATTTCGGACGGAACGTGGGATCAGTGCATTGAAGCGACGTCTTTCTTGTCTTCTCAAGGAAATGGGAGCATAGTAGATGCAACTCGATCCATAGACAAACCGCGCTAGAACAAATATGAGGCATGGGGCCTCTGAACCTTGCGATCCTATCGGAAGGCCGGCGCGAGGTGTCTCACGTTCTGCCCAGTCTCAGACCGTCCTCCAGCTGTCATAGTTTCGTGGTGCGGCACTTGCGAGTTTCCAGAAAGCTTAATGATGCCCCTTTCAAGATTGTCGGCAAAGGAGGCTTCTTCCGCCAGAATGATGTGCGACTCCTTCTCCACCCAAAACGTGGACAAACGATCAGCATCCAGGGAAGGCGTGGGTGGCGAATCTGCCTCCAGGTTGGGGGTTGGGGTACGGTGTAGGAGGGGCCACGGCTGTCCAATAAGCGAGCTTCTCGTGCCACGGAGTGAGCTGAGCTGTAGAGGTGACTGGGCTGTGGACCGTTAAGACGCGCGGATGACGAGTTGTGAGCGCAATATTAACGAAAAAAGGGTCCTGAGAGTGATCGAAGGCTAGACGCTCAATGAATGTCCTTGGCAGGGCTGATGGAATCTGGCGAGGTCGGATCTGATGAAATATTGCATCAACTTGAGCCAGCTTCGACATGACAACTCCATCCCCTCACAAAAACCTGTTCGTTTTGCTTCCAGTGGCCAGCTTTTGACTTCGCGCGCGTCTGAGGGGGACCGGACGCTTTGACAACCCGAACTCGGATTCCGAAGGCCGCCCATTGGAGGAGTCGTATGGAGGTCGTGGAGGTGGCCAGTTCTTAAACTCATGGTGGACTGCGAGTCGCGCACGCTCCGACCTCCTCGGAATTCGTCTGATGTTCTCTAAGGCGTGCCAACATCAACTCTCCCACGGGCTCGTGTCGATTCGATCGGGACCCCAATCCCACACCGCGCCGGTTCCGCGGCCAGAGATTTGACTACTCGAGGCGCATGAATCCAAACGCCGAAGGAAAAAACAACTTGCCGGCCACAGCTTCTAGGGTAAAATTATGCGTCTCTGGAATCGCGGTTATTATCGGAACAATAATCTGCTTGATCTGTTACCGTAACTAAGCAGTCACGTGGTCCACGTACTCGGCCAATCAGGGCGCCTGGATCCGAGCCGTCGGCTCTGGATCCCTCGCGCTCATGGCCGCCCTCGTTAGATCTTAGACAAGAACAACTCACTGCAATACGAACAACGCTTACGATCGCGCCTACGCCCGCGACCTTGAGCCCCTCGTATACGAGACCCAGTATGGGATCCCTGTGATACCGACAGTTATTGTCCGCCCGACGGCTAACAAGGCATCATCATTGGTCGCCAGACTAACACATCTGACACGGCGTTGGTTGCCTACACCAAATAGTCCTGAAAGGACAAGATCTTCATCATTACTGTTGCGCTAAACTATTTGTACAATTACTCTTTTAGTGGCTGCAGCCTTATGAAGCTGCATATCTTGTATTTTGTTTGATGTTGCATAGACGAGTGTATCAACTTATCTTCGTACAGTGTGTATTGAGGCCACAATGAGGGCGTTCGCGGGATTCCCAGCACCCATTCGAGACAGCCCAAGTGGATCTAAGTTGCACACGCGTTTTGACACCCTTCTCATCCAGCCCACCTGCCATCACAAACTATCGAATGAGTCGTGCCGTCAAGGACTTACAGTTGGGCGGCATAATCGAGGGCAGCCCCGTGGTTACACGTCGCCAGTACCAACCTCTCTCGGCGAAGAGTACACCGGAATCGGAACATGGTCTATTCCCCTTGCCTCTCGCCCCTTACAAAGAAAAGAGAGGCTTCACGAAGAGCGTGCTACATGGGAGACGTACAAGGCCAGAAATTAAAACTGTCAAGTCATTGGTCTCATTATCATCTGCGCCCAGGGGGCCCCTTGGTCGTGTTAAAAAACATTCCTCTCCAACAAGACGCCCACGCTCAATAAGATATAGCCAGACGCCTCAATTTCCCCCCAAAATTTTCAACGAAATATCTCTTTGCGGGAGTCGTGGTCTCTTTCTGCTGCGCATCCAAAACGCCGTATCGTCCCGGTCTCCTGGGCTAGGACATATAACCCCAAATCCCAATGACCCTCAAATCATTGTGGATCCTTGAGATTGGGGCCTCAAGCCGTGGGCAATGATGTCGTCCAGCGCAGAGAAACCGCTTTCCGAGCCCAAGGCGAATATGCTGGGCTTTTGATCCATATCGAACATCTTCCAGTCGACGTATGACTCCCCATCTACCCCACCACCTCCGCTCCGTCCATTCGCGTTGAACTCTCCTTGCCCTGATACTGGTGCCAGAGCCGAATCTGTAGCCTGTATGCCCGTCTGAGCCAGGTTCGCAGCGGCGCCAGTGATGTATTCGTCGATGTACGAGCATCCGCACCTGCCGTGCTGGAGGACCATATTTTTCAGCATCAAAATCTCGGTGCGCAGTTCAGACGCCTCGGCCGCCAGGGTCCGGTTGATATTTCCTGCCATCGCCTCCTGGGTCTGCAGCTCCTTGATGCCCTTTTGTTTCTTCTGCCTGCACTTTTGCGCGGCTTCGCGGTTCCGCGCGCGGATACGACTCTTCTTGTCATCGGGGTCGTGTCCTTTGGACTCGTCGGCGCCGCTGGTCGAGGCAATGGAGGCGCGTCGCTCGGCCGCCTTGTTCTGCTGGGCCTGTGTTTCCGTCTTCGATGCCCCTCCTCCGGCTGCCGCCACCCCCGCCGCTGCCGGTGCCGGTGTTGCTGGCTTGCTGGTTTCCGTCAAACAGGGCCGGCCTCTTAGTCTTTTCGGCGGCTCGGTCGTCTCTGCCGGCAGAGGCTTGGTTTCCTGGCCGGGGCTAAGAATGAGCGGGTTGACTAGAGGCGATACGCTGCTGCTGAGTGGTGACATGATGCAAGTCGCCGGCGACGATAGGGTCTTGCTGGCGGACGAGTCTTCAAGTCGCCATACTTGCAAACTTCGCGTGGACGAAGGCGAGTGGCCATCGGATAATACCGACGGTGCCTCGGGGGCTGAAGTTAACGCTGCTGGCGTGAGAAACGCGGGTTGTGACGAGGAAGGTTGTTGGCATTCGGTCTTCAGCTGCAATTGCTGCTGGTGGAGTAGGAATTGCGCCTCCTCTTGTTGTTGTTGCTGCTGTTGTTCTTGTTGTTGTAGTGTGTTGGTATCTGTGGAGTTGGCAAAGGAGTTAGGAAGCGCTTCGAAAAATGCGCGACTCGGCAGCCCACTTTGATGAGTACTGACACCACCTACTGAGCCAAAATCCATGGTTGGTCGGGCTCCGTGGATATTTTGCTGCCGGGGCAGACAAGAGTTAACCAGGGGTATCTTGGCCTGTCAGGCTGATTTGGTTGGTTTAGGCTTTGTGCCTGTGATGGCGTCGTTGATAATGGCGACAGTGCTCGCGTCTCGGTGTAATGCAAAGCCCTGTCGGATAAGGATGGAAAACTATTGGGCAATTGGGAACTGGCGATCGCATGCAAAGGAATGGTTTGAGAATAACAGATGACGTCGAATTGAATCAAGTCGGGTGTTGACGAGGAAGATTTATATAGAGTGAGAGGAGGGGCGAAAAGAGGAGATAGCAAATCGTTAATAAGTGCTTTTGCGCAAATAGGTACCTGAGCTGACCAAGCCTTGGGGTGACGGGAGCTAGACACAATGGCTTGCTTCTAGGCCAGTGCTAGCAGGTAGATCGGAGCTGTGATACCGCTGACAGCCACTAAGACGGCTCGGACCAATCCCAACAGGGCTGTGTGGCAGCAGACGACACGAGTACAGCGCCGAGAGCGTACACCACCAGGGGCCTAGCATCGAGATTACGGGGCCCGTAAGAGCTGCATAATACCTAGCAGAGAGCACGCAAAAAAGAGGTAAGGTACCTAGCTCAAGTTGCAAACACCACCACCTGCACTCTGCGGGCCCAGCTCTGTACGATGACGACTGGTGCCTGTCGGACGCAATGAGCACGTCCTGCTTTCGTCCGCCAAGTGATGAGGACTGGAGGTTTGCTCCGGGCTGTTACGACACCTGATTGGACCGCCGCCGCCTCCGTGGGCCAACGCCCTTTCAGAACGGTTGGACCAACACTAACACTTGTACTAGCGTAGGTGGTCTAGCTGCTCCCACCCACCCTCTCCACCGGCTGAAAGGGTTCAATTGGTCGCATCTGTCACACTGTTAGTCAGGAGTTGTGGCTTTTGAGTGGCGAATAACCCTGGACATGCGTGTCTTCACCACACCCGAGCCACATTTCCAACCACTGACAGCTGCGCAGAGCTCCGGAGTCCCTTCCTTCGCTGGCAGTCATCTGCCGTCGAACCAAGCCAGGCTCAACTGTTGAATAGATTTGAACATAAACAATTCGCCTCCTGGAACGTCATATCGGCCATTATTGGACGACGGACTTTTCTCCTCTGCACCCTTGGGCCATCCGTCCCTGAGTCAATCGAGAGCCGCATCATGCTAACCCACCCACCTTTACTAATGCGAGCCCGGTCCATTGATGTCAGACTAACCGGATGGACGGCGGGCGGGGCAACCTCCGATGGGCTTTTCACATCTCGATCTACGGAAATCCCATGCCTGTTACCCACCAAAGTATCAGACACCGTGGGGATGGGCAGCCAGGTTTTCTCGGACAAAACCCTCTCTCGGATGCCAACTTGTTTTCACCTTCCTCCTCCCCCCCACCTACTATGCCTGCCTGGACATTCCTTTCCGGCAGACGCTGCGCCCCCGCTTCTTGCTTTTTGCTTGCAACAGGAGAACATGATGTGAGGGCAATCTGCCCGCGAAGCCATGGCCGCATGTGACCTAGCCCGGCCTTAGATCCCGCTGCTGGTTGGCACCCGGCCCTCACTTAAACATAGTGCTAACCAGAGACAGCCGAAAGTCGTCCAGATGCTTGCTGCTTATCTCGCAGCGTCACCGAACCAAAAACGGTCTCTGATCGTCTTCATGAAGTAGAACCCGTTGGTGTTTCGGCTTCGCCTATGTGCAAGCCGGCCCGGACAACTTCATTTCTAATGCGGGTCGCGTCAATGAGCCTGGCTCCCCACGGGAGAGCTACAACGACGCCTATCCGGACTTCTCTTGGGCGGCTGTTTTATCTCAGTCTGATCCTGAAGTGCCGAGCAAGAAGTTGGCCCATGGTCGGAGATGTTTCTCCGGGGGAGACACTGGATGCATGCGCTGGGACTGCCCCGACGTCTATCGGATGCGGTCATTTGCCCCTACCAGCCAACCACCTCCGAGACATTCAGGGGAATACTCATTCGTTGCCGAGACTACCGGGTCAACCATCTTTCTGGGTCGCACACATGAGCCAGTTAAGCCTGCGTCGTCTCAATCCGGAACTGTTGGCCGGATAGCACAGGACAACTGTTGAAGACCGCAGTCTAACTTTGGCAGGATCCTGAAGGAAGTTCGCCAGTTTAATGATGGATATTCATAATCTGTCAGTTATCTATTTCAACATGGAAGACGACAAAGCCGTTTGAGACCCGTTACTCATTGAATCTTTGGAGGACGAAGATTGTACCAGCATCAGCGCCATTAAACGACTGGCTGACTGAAGATAGTGATGCTGTGCCTCAAAGCAGGTCCAATCGCGGATAACCTGTCCTTAAGACATTATCGGGGTCGAACTTGTTCTTGACCTCCTTCAATCTCGCCAACGCCTCCTCTCCGTACATGGCTACCCACTCGACGTCCTTCTCGGGGCCGAGGTTGCGGTAGCCATAGGGCAGCGCAAGGCCCTTGTCAGATAGCTCGTCCATCAGGCTGTCCGCCCACTGCTTGTATCTCTCGTATTCCGCCGCCTGTGCTACGGCATCCGGAACGCCGGCCGTCGAGTTGACGATGCGGTGGCGCTTCCGCAGCGGGTAGCATGCCTCCGGATTCTCGTGGAGTGCTCGCCCGTGGGCGTTATGGATGACAGTAGCACATACTCCTTCGGCCGGGCCACGTCCTACGATGACTTTGACGGCCTCTGGGGTCAACGACTCGATGGTGCGCACGCGCGCGTGCCAGTGGATGTTGGTTGGCGCGGCAAATACACTGAAGAACGTGTAATCATCAACTGCCATTGTGAGCAGTCGCCGACTTGTTTGCATGGGATGGACTCTTACCAGCTGCTACTGTATCTAGAATCGGATTGCCGAGGCCCTTCATCTTCTGAAGAAAGGCCCAGCCGTCTTTGAGGTCATCATCCTCCGACGTCCAAATAAACAACCAAGCCAGGACAGGTCCCACACCAGGGATCGTCATGTGAGAAACCTCACCCGAGAAGTTTGCTGGTACCTCTTTCTCGAACTCGCCATACTTGGTCAGTATACCGACGGCCTGGGAGTCGGGAAATCCGAGCAAGCCGCCTAGGAAGCCTGTCTCGGGATACACCTTGACCCGGAGCTCAACGACGACGCCAAAGTTGCCATTGCCGGCCCCTCGAAGGGCCCATCCCAGATCGGGGTGCTCATCTGTATCAACGATCTGGCCGCTTGCCAGGACGACGCGTGCCCCGAGGATCTGGTCGACGCCCAGCCCGTAAAATGCACTCGAGTAGCCGTAGCCTCCGCCGAGGGCCCATCCGGCTACGCCCACCGTCGCGCACCATCCGTGGGGCGTGAGAAGCTTGTGCTGGTGGAGAAACCTGGAGAGGTTGATGCCGAGGATGCCGCCGCCGACGCGGACTGACTTCTTATCCTCGGCAATGACGGCGCTGTCTAGACCGCGGAGATCAATGACCACCCCATTCTTTCCTTGGACATCCGTGGCAGAGTTGTCGTGTCCGCCGGCCCGGATGCTAAACGGGATCTCCTTGGTGCGCGCCTCTTTGATGACGGCGGCGACCTCGGCGTCTGTTTTGGGCCGGATGATTGCCAGCGGTTGCTGAGTGATGCTCGCGTTGTAATATGCCCGGACTTCTTCGTATGTTTCCGCCGAAGGGGTGTATATCAGCAGATCAGGAAGCTTTTCTGACAAGTCCCGCAGCTGGAGCGCATCTGAAGCGATTTGCTCCCGCGTTGACGCTACGGGATTGGGGATGCGGAAGTCCCCAGTTGCTTCTAGTGACGCCATTTCTTTCAACCTGGTGTTTCTCTCAAGTAAGAACAGGGCGCTCGTTGATACTCTCTGGTCTCCAGGGAATATGATCTTTTTATGTGTGGTCAATCAGACATACCCCGCAGAGGAACGGTGCTGTCAGGACCAACACTGGCGCCAACACTGGCGGGGGCAGCTGAAAGACCCCTGAGATCGTGATTGGCTGTGGATGCAATGGGGTTGCTTGAACGCGCAGAAAGCCGATCAGTCGAGTTCCAGCTTCCATGTGAATTGGAGATACTGCATCAGGGCTGCAGTTTGCCGAGGAGCACTAAGTTCCATAGTGGCGCTCACGTCAGATGAGTCGAGACGACGAAGCGAGTACTAGCCATGTTGAGCCTCGCGGTCTTGGGACAAATTTCTTGGGCGCGAAGGGTATTCGACACGATTGGGCGGCTCGCAAAGCCGCACCACCCATTCAGCTCTACATGGAGCCACGGGGGAGGGACAGGGACCGACGTGTCCTCGAACCACATGTTACCCTTCGTACCGCCTCGTTGGAGTAGAGAAACCGGTCTCGCCGGGAGCACTGGCGGCGCCAAATTTTCAACTGAGATGAATTCCATATCGTCGGCTTGATTAATGGAATGCTGACAACCAACGGCGTAGCTGGAAGTCCGTCATGCGGCTGCACTAGTTAAAGCTGGCCTGACCTGACAACAGCCCGTGGTGCACACCAGACAGTCTGACAGTCTCATTACAACTCCTCAAATGAGCGTGATCGGCCCAGGGGAATATTTGCAATGTGCAAAACCAGACGCTCGTAGACTTTCACGCCCGGATTGTCGTGGACGGGCTCGGTCCACATGACGCTCTTGAGGGTCTCCCGTGCTTCAGGCCAGGTCTCCCCCAAGGATTCCCGCAAGGCAGCCAACTTCGGGAGCACCCAATATTCGTCTTTCTCATTGAAAGAAGTGATGGAACCAATCATTAGTGCCCAGGCGAGCGCAAGCCTTGTAACGGTTGTCGACGACTCGGTTATTTGGAGTCGCTGCCACATCGACCGTTGTTGGTTATCCAGGTAGGGAAACCGAAGTCTCAGCCCGGTGGCTCTAGATGCCTGAAGGAAAAGGGTTGTGGCATAGCTCGACATGGCCAGTCGGAGGCATTCTCCGATGGTGTCGTTGATAGATCCCTGTAGGTAGACCAGCCGGTATTGTATGGACCTGATCAAGTCTTGGAACTGGATAGGGTCGATCTTTCGTTTCGTCGTAAAAGCGTAATTCGCCAGCAGAGAAAAGTCTTGAAGATCCTGGAAGATGTGATTGAGCCTGGGATCAATGAAGTTAAGTAGATCCGACACAGGACCATGGCTGAGTTGGTTTTCGAGTCCAGCAGGTGCCGGTCCGAGAATAGAGGCAAAAGCGGGTTCCCAGGACAGTTTCTCGCTAAGGTAAAGCGGCTTATCCCCCGTGGAAAGAGCCCAGCCAATGTCAACACTACAGAAGTCAGTTCTCATGTCAACCTAGTCTCCCACCAGGAGCGACATGGACCCACGAGTGTATCTTGGAATATAGCTGCCGGTTGTGCTTGAAGCTCTCGACGCCACCGCGGAGATCGACGACTCTCCGCAGTCCCGCAGCATGGGCGGCTATTGCGGCGGTGTCTCCGAATATCACGGCTACTGTGCACAAGGAAACAATCGTGGCCACGGTGGAGTCAGACAAGCCCAAATCTTGGTCGGTAAGGTTCTTGTTCAAGAGATTCAGTGACTTCATTATATGGAAGCTGGTCGTCTTGCTCGGCTTGCCACCGCATGATTGGTCGTATATTAGGCCGACGGTGAAAAGGACAGAATGAAGGTAGGCTGCGTCTGAGAGCAGCCAGTAGAACCACGGTGTCTTGGTCACATCAAAGCGGACGCACCATTCCAACGGATACATGGCCTCCTTGATTACAGCATAGTCTGCGTTCAGTTTTAGTAAAATGAGGTACGAGGGTTCGAGGGCACCCACACTCGAATAGCATCGCCTGGGATACCGAGTCGACACTGTCGGCGAACTGGAACACGTACATGTCGTTTGGGGTGCGCGACACCTGTAAGAATAGCTCTTTCTCGTCACCAAACCACTTATCGGAATCCGTTCCATCCCTGGGGCCGGGTTTGGGCACGGGTGGCGCCAGATCCTGGGAATTGTCGGTGTTGGTGCTGGGGGTGGAAGACGATACACCTAGGGACGGACCGGCGCGCGATGGGCGGGTATTCTTGCCTCGCATGACATGGCTGCGTATAAGCTTCCGGTCGTCTGAACGAGGCTCTCCTTGTGAATCGGCCATGACGAAGGCGAAGCCCTTCTTGGCTGGAAAGAGAGTCAGATATGCGCGTTGCTGCAGACTGAGAGCCCTACCGCCGCCGCGCTTGTGGTTGCCCATCTCGTCTGGGGTCGCTTCTTAGCGAGCTTTGGAACAGTGAAGTTGATACGACGGAAATACTATTGCTCGGAGACAAGCGAAACCGCCCTTCTCTCCGACAACCCAAAATAAGGGCAAAGGCGCGACGTCGAGGGAAGATTGATTGCCTAAAAGGGTAAGCAATCGAAGAGGTGAAGGAGGGAAGCGGCCAGACTTACTAAGGACTCGGGGGAGATGCGTCTTACTCATTCCGACTCCCTCTTATCCCCGCGATTCTGCAGCCACATGTTTGCCTAGACTTGACTGTTGCCTCCTTTAGGTCTAGTGTGAATCCTTCCGTGATAACTTCGCGCGGCGCAGAGTCAATCCACGTGACTTGTTCTGCATCTGAGCGGCGCTTGGCGCCGACTGGAGACGTGGCTGCGCCGATGCCACCCAAGGACCTCTCCCTCGCCGGACAGACAGCCATTATATCCGGCTCTAATAGTGGCCTGGGTCTGACCTGCGCGAGAGTGTTGTTGGAGCAAGACTTGTCTCGCTTGGTCATGGCTGTCCGATCCCAAGAAAGGGGAGAGGCTGCCGCGGCAACGCTCCGGGCAAAGCACCCGTCCGCCACCATCGAGGTCTGGGTCTTGGACATGCTCTCTTACAAGTCCGTCCAGGCCTTCGCCGAGCGCTGCAATACTCTGTCGCGCATCGACTTAGTCATTCTGAATGCCGGCCTCGTCAAGGAGCACTTCAAACTGTCGCCGGACGGCCATGAGGAGACGATCCAGGTCAATTACCTGTCGACTGCTCTGCTGGCCATCCTTCTCCTCCCGGTCCTGAAGGCCAAGAAGTCAGCCGGAAAGCCTGGTCGGCTGACCATTGTCAACTCAGGCACATCTATGATGGCCAAGTTGGCCGAACAAGACAAGGTGCCCCTCCTTCCTGCTTTTGACGACGAAGCAAACTTGGACAACAACGACCGATACCAAACCTCGAAGCTTCTTGGGATGCACTTCATCGTCAAGCTCGTCGAATACGTTAGCAAAGAGGACGTCATTGTCAACCTCGTGGACCCGGGCTTCTGCAAGGGGTCGGGGCTGCACCGACACCTAAGTGGACCACTCGGGGCCATTTTCGGTGCAGCTAAAGTCATGACCGGAAGGTCTCTTGAGGAAGGGGCTTCGACTTACATTGACGCCGCCATGGTCAAGGGAGGAGAGTCGCATGGCTCCTATGTGATGGACTGGACAATATTCCCGTAAGTGCAGAAGTGAAAGCAGCCCTGGCATGAGGGTCTCTATCATAAACCTGGCTGACCTTGGCTGCACAGATTCGCCTCGATCATTTACACGCCTGAGGGAAAGGCCGTCACAGAGAGATTGTGGCAGGAGACGATGAAGGAGTTTGATTTCGCAGGGGTGCGCGCGCGATCCTTAGCTCCATGCAGACGGGGTCAGGATAAGAGGCGCACCGCACCGTCTTCCAGAACTTTTCGTCCCGCCAGCCTGGATCCGTTTTTCGTTGACGTTGCAGGAGGAACAGGTCGGGTGGTATGCAGAAACCCTAACAGCCGATGCATAGGGTCTTGAATGCAATGGTTCTTTAGACATGGATGCCGGCCACCTGGGTCCCTCATCCTGTTGCTACGGCAAGCTCGGGCTCCCTTTGAAATTGTTAGCTCTCAAATGTTCTCTCTATCTGTTCCATATAGAAACGATATCGTTCATCGAACATCATCGCCGATGTCTGCTTGCTGATGATGGTGACAGCGATAGCAAAAGTTCCTACTAACCTCCATGCAGCGAGCGGCCAACATCGGTAGCGTGGCGGAATTTTCCTTCTACTTTACGACAATGATTGCCTCAAGGCTGTGGAAAGCAGTGGCCGACAGCGCCAGCACCATCTTGCGAACCGCCCAACGACCTTCCGCAAACCGATAGCCCGGGCGCGATGGCCGTTTCCAGCCATGCCGCCGATGCCAAGGGGCTGTCAATACTCTAAAGACTTTCCAACAGACCTGTCGCTGCATGCCAAGAGCACTATCGGCCAGGATCGTTGAGGAGGGTACCCTGGGCCAATGACGCTTGACGCGATAGCTCTCAGGCTTGAAGGCAAAATTGAGCCTGGACTGATAGGCGCACAGTCAGCCCTCCCAGCAGTGATGCCATCTCCAAGACTTTTCCAAGACGGCAACATGTGCCCAGACGGAACATTGGCATCGCCAAGTGGTGCCCAAGAGCCCGCGAACCGACGCGGCGTCTGCACTGATTTGCGCTATCCCGAGTCTTGGATGAAGCTTCAATCGAGCCTCTGGGACTGTTCACCACATCTAGCCAAGTCGACGAGAGCCGATGAGGGTCAGAGATGCCTTGACCAGTTCCGAATGGAGAAGGGCAGAGGATGCTTGGTGACCGAGGTCTCGGGTCGCTGGCCCCAGCAACGCCAAGAAACTCGCCATGGTGAATGAAGTCGAATAAGGAAGCTTCTTTCGATTGGTACGCACATGACATGAGCAAAAGTGCCAGGCAGCTGCTCCTTTCCGGTGTCTGGTCGGGCAAACCGGCAAACGGGAGGACTGGCACAGTGGTGGGTTGAAACGTAGCGATGGCTCCTCGTAAACCGCGCCGCACAAACGTTCCTGAGGAAGCTCGGCCTAGGGCGTCTTGGCGCGCTTGACTTTGAGGGATTTGTCCAGCAAACTGCGATAACGATCACGCGCGCGTTGCGATAGCAGTGGAGGGAATTACGACATGCGCCTTGGACCGGGATCAGGCCGCGGGCGCCCAATGGCGGCGGTGGGAATCGACCTGCCAAATGAAGAAATCTGGAGAAAACCAGTCCCGGTCGGGGTTAGATGACGGGATATCTGCTCGTACGACGGGCGACGGGCAGCTCCAACACTCTCTGAGAGCGAGCCTGCAGGCCAAGATCTCACCATCGCATATCGCAGGTAGAAGTCCGAGGCGAGTGGCTGGTTCGGGAGGAGCAAGGTCGTACAGGTTTCGGAAAAACAGGATGAAGCCAAGGGAATTCCGCCACCGCGAGAGAGGACATTGGGAGTGCGCCTGAGACAACTTGGAGCGTGTGGTCAGTATTGCCCAAACTCAGTCAGTGACAGTGACAGTGAGAGGACAGCGCTCGGGCTTGGTGAGGGGAAGATTCGGCAACTGACTTGGGGAATGAGGGAGAGAGGACCGTTCCGGCTCCAAGTGAATCTCATTTGAGAGTTGACAACAATAAACAAAGAGGACCTGCGGTCAGCCAGCCAGCCAGCCAGCCAGCCAATGCACAGCAGGCGGCTCGCAGGGGTTCGTGATAGCACGCGTTGCTGCTCGACCCATTTAATAAGGTGCCGATACCAGGAGCAGCATGGGTGTCGTGGAGGATGACGGTCAAAAAGTTCCTCCCAAGAAGTGTCCTGCGGCGCCATCCCAGCCGGATAACACAGCTTAATCAACTTGCCACCGTCTGGCTGGTCGGATGATACGACCCCATCGAATCCGACGTCTATGAATGGTCAATGGGCATGCGAATCCACAGGCGTCTGGCCGATAAGAGTGCGAGCAGGGGTTCGGGCAGTTGGGGGGGGGCTGGGGCATTGATGGCTTTACCTCGGAACTCATAGACCATCACTGCTTGCTCCCGGAGAGAAGACATGACTACGCCGAGTGAAGA
Source organism: Colletotrichum gigasporum (assembly GCA_024584535.1). Taxonomy (NCBI): domain Eukaryota; kingdom Fungi; phylum Ascomycota; class Sordariomycetes; order Glomerellales; family Glomerellaceae; genus Colletotrichum; species Colletotrichum gigasporum. Next base: position 7,705,265 of record CP077952.1, read on the forward strand.
ACAACAGAGCCGCTTCTTTACAAGCTTTCGGAGGAGATCTCTTGACACCTCTTGTCGTGCTTGGATGGCAGGTCTTGAGCGTCTTGGGCAGTCTTGGAAGCATGTCGTGATGGTCTTGGAGCTCTTGGGAGCAAGGCTCGAAAAGCTTCTTGGGCGGTATGGGGGGCGGGGGGGGGACGACGCCACGGCCAGGGTCCAACGGGCTCAAGGGGCCATCTTCGATCACGTCCGTCTTCGTCGTGGTGGTGTACAGCAAGTCGCTCCCACCCAAGCACTAGCAGCCGTTTGCCAGTTCCAACAGGCTTCTTTTCTGCTTCGACGCCGCCGGTCTAGTGGTGTCCTCATCATGTAATGTGTATCTCGCTGCGGTTGGAGGGCGGCAGTGTAACTTGGAGATGTGCGGTTGTCGCCTCTAGCTAACCTAACCTGGCCACCGAAGCGGCGCGCACAGCAGGCGGATCTTCTTCAGTACAGTGGCCACAGGGAGGTCTGGTGATGACTGATCGAGGTTCCCAGACACTGTCCGGGCGTTCCACCCTCCCCCCAACCCCAACCCCAACCCATAACCCATGTAAGCATGCAACCATGCAACCATGCCATCTTATCGGGGCTCCATGTGCCCCCAAGGCCCAGAGCTCCAGCTCCAGCTCCTGCTCCAGTATTCACCCACACTGGAGCTGAGGACGGCTCCCTCCCACAAGTCAGTTCCACAGCACACATCCTACTCGCTGCGGTCCGCTAGTGGTACACTACCACTACACAGTAGCGGCAGTACAGGCCGTCAGTGCTGGACGGACCCTGAGGTAAAGGGACGGATACATATCCCCGCCACCGATGGTGGTAGGGAAATTGCAGAGCGAGTCGCCGGTGATCTTGGTCGGACTCGATCAACAGTGAGCGAGGCTCGTTCACACCCTTTCCGCTGCCGGAATTGTCGCACCACGATGAAGCCATCGCGGTTGCGACATGGGCGGCACTCCAACGCACCCGGGATGGCAAGGAAACTGGTTCTCGGCCTCTGTGGCCGCACTCATCGAGGCTTCAAAAAGTTCCTCTGCCAAAAGGTCCCAACTGATAGATAGCACGCGAGACTTCGCCTTACCGGATCAAGGCACAGTCCTCCGTGTCCCAGCTGCATGGCATACCTAGCTGAAATGAAGACGAGCTATCCGCAACAACGTCGAGCGAGTAGAGCACTGGCGGCATCTTCCAGCAGCATTGCATCAGCAAAAGTACCCCGTGGCACCCATGCAGGTGCCGTACTCCGTGGTCTCTCGTCTCTGGCTGCCCGGGAGGGGGTTCGTTTCCGCTGGCCATTTTCCCAGAAAAAAGCATTGGGACGAGATACAGACGAACCAACGGAACGACACGGACAGGCAGGCCTATTACCATCCACACGACATCTCTCTACCATCCCCACCCCCCTCTCTTCTACTACTACGCCCTGCGGTTCTTCTCATCGTCCTCCCCGTCCTTCCCAATGCTATTCCTGTCTGACACCCGCCCCGCCAACTCGAGCCCAATGGGGACAAAGTAGGGATCATTGGGATGCACATCGATTCCTTCTCCAACGTCCTGGAACCTTGATATCGACCATGTCGAATGCAGAAGGTAGACCTGCCGCCGCCGCCAGGGTTACACTGGAGCCTCTAGATGCACGACCTGGAAAGGGGGGGTGCCGCCCGGAAGTCCAGCCCTGAGTGTGATCGGCCATGCCACACCATCCTTGCCCCAAGAGGAGGACGCGCTGCCGCCCCGGCCTATGCCATCGCAGCGTGCCATCTTGGGCAGGGGAACCAGCCTTTCGCAATGTCCTGGGGATCGTCTCGCTCGTGGCGACGCTGCAACCGCCTTCCTGTCCCTTCGTTGCCAGGCCGTTGGGATCCCTGGTCTCCACCCCGTCGATAAGCAAGCATCCTCGCCTGGCCGCCTCGTGGTGCTCTGGATATTAAAAGGTCGAGATGTCCTCGCCCCTTCTTTTCGTTCCTCGGTCACTGGCAAACTTCCAGCCCACGAGTCAACGGGTCCAGCAAACGAGCCCTTCCATACCTTACCCAGAGGTGAAAGAGTACTGACCCTGCGCAACGCAATGGCCGAAATCCGTCAAGAACGACCCGCCCAGGGCGGCGTGGTCACGGACGACAAGGCAGCTCCCGTAAGTCGAGCACATCCCCCATGAGCCTCGCTTGAGTCTCATGCTATAACCTATCATCTGCCTTGGGGGATCCGTTCACTAAACTCTCGCGTTAGATCATCGACACTCACCCCGAGGGCGCCGACTACAATGAGCACGTTGAGAAGGACTTCAACGTCACCGAGGACGATTTGCTCGAGGCCAAGGAGCTCGCCTCGCAGATGACCCTCGAAGAGGTCCGCGAGATGATGACCAATGTCCACAAGATCCACGAGAAGGACCCCAACTTCCCGCTCCCCATCATCGAGAAGATCCGGGACTTCCTCGGCAACAGCGACGTGTTCGAGAACCCCGAGAAGCACGAGACTCTGATCCAGGAGATGAAGCTTGAGGCCGCCCTCATCACGGGCAACTCGCCCTACGCCGAGGTGCGTGCCGTCGTCGACAACCACGACGACCCGACCATGCCCTCCTCGACCATCCGCGCCTGGACCATCGGTCTTATCTTCTCCGCCCTGCTCGCCTTCGTCAACCAGCTCTTCTCCGTGCGCTACCCGTCCATCACGATTCTGGCCAACGTCGCCCAGCTGCTCGCTTTCCCCTTGGGTAAGCTGTGGGAGAAGACCCTGCCTGATGTTGGCTTCACCCTCTTTGGCAGCCGCATCTCGCTCAACCCCGGCACGTTCAACCGCAAGGAGCATATGCTCATCACCATCATGGCCAACGTCGCCTACAACATTCCCTACACCAACTACATCATCTGGACCCAGTGGTGAGTGTGAATGAGAGTCCCCCCCCCCCCCCCCCTTTTTTTTTTTTTTTTTTTTTTTTTTTTTTTTCTGCGTATTCGGTCGGTCTGCTGACATGCGAAAACCCCAGGCTCCCCCAGTTCTTCAACATGCCGTACGCTGCCAACTTTGGCTACCAGCTGCTCATCTCGCTGTCGACCAACTTTGTCGGCTACGGTCTTGCCGGTCTCTGCCGTCGTTTCCTCGTCTACCCCTCGTACTGCGTGTGGCCGGCGTCGCTGGTGACTATCGCCCTGAACGCCGCCTTCCACAGTGACAAGAACACTGCTGTGGATGGTCCCTTCAGCAGCATCTGGAGGATGAGCAGACAGAAGTTCTTCTACATCACCTTCGCGGCCATGTTTGTGTGGTTCTGGTTCCCGAACTACCTCTTCACCGCCTTGAGCTCCTTCAGCTGGATGACTTGGATCGCCCCCAACAACCGCAACCTCGCGACCATTACCGGTTTCAACAGCGGTCTCGGCATCAACCCCTTCCCTACCTTCGACTGGAACATCTTGCTCTGGGACAACGGCGTGGACCCCTTGATGGTTCCGTTCTTCTCCACCTTCAACAAGTTCCTCGGCACCTTCTTCTCCGGTTTTGTTGTTGCCGCCATGTGGTACACCAACACTTACAACACCGGATACTTCCCCATCAACTCCAACAAGGTGTACGACCACTTCGGAAAGCTGTACAACGTCTCCAAGGCCGTCAACGAGCACGGTCTCTTCGACAAGGAGTCGTACGAGGCCTACTCTCCCCCCTTCTTGGCTGCGGGTAACGTCGTCGTCTACATGATGTTCTTCGCCGTCTACACTGCCACCATCACCTACGCCTACCTCTACCACCGCCACGAGATTGCCCTTGGCTTCAAGGCTCTGATCGGTAGCTTCAGGAAGAACAGCGATTTCGAGAAGGACCAGGTCCTCGACGTCCACAACCGTCTCATGAAGGCCTACCCCGAAGTTCCCGAGTGGTGGTACCTGCTCACCCTGGTCGTTGCCGTCGCCCTTGGTTGTGCCGGTATCGCTGCCTGGCCCACGTACACAACCGTCGGTGTCGTGTTCTATGGTATAGTCCTGTGTCTCATTTTCGTCGTTCCCGTCGGTCTCATCAAAGCCATGACGGGTATCGAGGTCACGCTTAATGTGTTGGCTGAGTTCATCGGTGGTTCCTGGGTCGAGGGTAACGCGCTGGCCATGAACTACTTCAAGTCCTTCGGCTACGTCACCTGCGCTCACGCCGTCTGGTTCTCCAACGACCTGAAGCTCGCCCACTACGTCAAGATCCCGCCTCGCCACACCTTCTGGGCTCAGATGATCGCGACCTTCGTCTCGACACTCGTGTGCCTCGGCGTTTTGAAGTTCCAGATGTTCGGCATCGACGGCATCTGCACTGCCGACGCCAAGTTCAAGATGACTTGCCCCGGTATTAACACCTTCTTCACTGCCTCCGTCCTCTGGGGTACTGTCGGCCCCAAGAAGGTCTGGGGTGCCGGTGGTCAGTACACTGCGACCCTTCTCGGCTTCCCCCTTGGTGTTGTTGTCGTCCTCATCTTCTGGGGTCTGGGCAAGAAGTTCCCCAACTGGAAGTGGATCCGCCAGATTCACCCCGTCGCCATCATGTACGGAGGTATCTCTTGGGCTCCCTACAACATGTCCTTCGTTTGGCCCTCCGTCCCCATTGCCTTCATCTCCTGGGTCTATCTCAAGGGCCGCTTCCTGGGTCTCTGGTCCAAGGTATGTTATCGATCCCGTGATTGTCATGTAGCCGGTGACTAACAGCTTCTGCAGTACAACTTCGTCCTCTCCGCCGCCTGGTCCTGCGGTATTGCCATCTCCGGCATCGTCATCTTCTTCGCCCTCCAGTGGCAAGAAATCGAGCTTGAGTGGTGGGGCAACACCGTCGTCTCCGAGGGCTGCGAGGGCCTGCCTTGCCGTCTCAAGACCCTCGCCGAGGGCGAGTACTTCGGCCCCCGCATCGGTGACTTCCACTAAAGGACGCCGCCGCGTTGCGGAACTCGCGGCCTGGCTGTCGCGGTTGTGCTTTTCGTGTTTCAGAGCATGTATGATGTGATGAAGAAAGAATTTGAAGACCAGAAAGACGAGGTGTTCTTAGAATGGAGGTTTAATCAGCGGATATAATGAATCGGAGGATGAAAGCGAAATACCCCACAACACTCGTTTGCGATATAGTGGAAGATGTCAATGTATACCCTTCCCCATGACACTCGTCAGATCTTACCGTGATACACGTGACAATGTGATACAAGTTTCTGAGGTCGTTCTCGCTTGGTCACTCTCGTGCCGCATTGTTCGAATGATCACATCCACGCCTTGTTTTCGAGTACAGCAGTCGAGCTCATGCCTACTGCCATCGTCAGTTAATCATACTGGGCCTTTCAGTTCTTCGCCATGCAATCTCCATGTCATCTGCCTCTGTCGTCGCCAACGTGTGGGGGGATCGATGCATTTCCGGGACTCCCATCGCTTCATACAAGAGCCCGGTCGCCTCTCGAATATCTCTAGAGTAACAATTCCAGGCCGTATAAATACCATCATCAGAAAGCCGCGACCCCGCAAGAATCGGCGGTTCGGCACCACGCCGGCGTGGCTGTGCTAGGTAGCGGCATGTCGGCGAGAACCCCTGGATGCCGATGATAAGGTCGTCGAATTGTTCTGGACTTGACCTACGAAGGTGTTATCTGTCGTGTGGTGACCCAAGGGTGAATACATTTGACTCAAAACAAGGGTGAAGTTCGCCGGCGAAAGCAGCAATCCTGCGTAGAGATGTTGCCAGCTTCCTTCCTGCTTTAGCTATCACCACGACTTGGAAGCTGTGGATAGTGGTTTGCGGGTGACGATACGTGGTTGACAGAGGTTTGGTCCTGATCAAAGAGAGTCGACACAGAAACAATCTTCCTCCGGGTTCTGCAGCTGCAAAGCTCCCGGATATTTGTCTAGGGGGAGATGGAATCCTCACCATTCTACAAATACAGGAAAGGAAGGGATAATGAGGCCCGGGAACGACTCATCATCAGCAGGTGGAGATTCCCAATAAAGAAGTTCTACCAGAATAGTCAATCTATGCCCACAACACGGGAGGCACCGGGCCAATCAAGCAGCGGAGAGGGCTGGCCTTGAATTTACAGGCCCAACATTATCCCGGCTTACACGGCCGGGTGGTCGACTGAGGCCGACAGACCGCCGATTCCGTGATGACACCAGAGCCAAAGTGTAAGATCACGTGGCATCAATCGAGGTTGGTGACTCTGCGACTCATAGGTACGTACTCCTTCTCCAATGCCAATAGACTCAGTCTGCACGGCAGAAGGTTGATGGCTAATCTGATGAGGCTTCTGCATCATGAGACCCAAGGAAGAACAGACTTGGAGCCAAAATATCGGAGTCGACTAACGGACGTGACGCAAAGATGAATAACGTCTGGGTCCGTACCTCGCCTCGTTGCGACAGAATGCCCGGCATATAGTCTGGACCGTTGATGATTCCAGGGACGTAGATGATCATGCATGCCTATATTTAGGCTAGGAGGCGTCTTGATTTGAGATTCCCCGTGGACTGAGATTACTCCAGCTGCTGCTGGAAAGTCTTCAGATCTGGGTGTACCCATGACTGAACATACCTTGTACATATCTCCAACTGAAATCTTCTACGTTCTTTCAGTGTTTACTCTCTACTGCATAAGGAGAAACAAGAGCGGGGGAGAGGAGGACCATTTTCTTAAAAGGCATTGGTTGTTTTAAACCAGGTATGAACATTCTACGCCACTTCAAATCTTCAAAAAATAGAGCAATGCCCCTCAGGGCAAAAGTAATGGACAATCTAGGAATCGAACCTAGGACCTACCGCATGCGAAGCGGTCGTTATACCCCTAAACCAATCGCCCGCGTTGTTGAAGAGGCTTGCTTCACGATGGCTCATAGACGGAGGGAGCTGGGATGGACAGATGGCGGCGGCATGATGGCGCGGATAGAAAGCGTCAAGTGAGACATGGCGTTGCTGAGAAGAGGATGTCGGGATCGGAAGCCGGAAACGGATATCTACGTTGATATCGGAGGTGAGAGATGCCGTAACGTAAGAGTTGACGGAAGGCCATGCAACTTACCTGCTCGAGGAAAACGTTTGTCATAGTTTGCAAGAATCAGAAAACAGAGACAGTGAGAGGCATCCTGGCAGACAAAACATAATATAGCCATGTCAACATACCCCCGAGGGTGAGGCACGAAGCTACTGAGCCGTTGCAAGCCGGAAGGAAGCATTAGAGCACAAGCGCCAGGGCTGGGATTCGGGAAGGCGTAGTAGATAAAGGAAAGTTTAGTCGTGCATGTATTCTATGGAGATGTCGTATGCGAGCATTCGAATATTTGCCTTTTTCGTTATCTGCCGAGATACTCGGCACAAGAGGGCAGAGGATCCCGTTGCTTACACGTAGTCCAGAGTGTCGACAGGGACCGAGTTATAATTGCAATAGAAGGCAAGAGAGGAACTCGAGAGAAATACGAGCATAATACTCTTCTTCTTCCAAGAAATCATCATCAAAATGAACACTACTACAGTGCCATCAAGCATGGTATCACATCATACTCAACCCAGCTTGAAACGCCAACATCATCAAATAAGAAATCTACCACGAACACACCTTCAATGCCGCTGCGGCCTCACCCCGCCACTACAGCAACACGCACTATTACTCGAGAAGCAGCAACCTTCCGTGTCGGAGAAGCAGCACCCTCCCCTCGACGAGCAGCAACACCCCCCGCGGTCCGAGAAGCAGCACCCTCCCGTGGAGGAGAAGCAACACCCGGGCTGGTCCAGCGTGTTCTCCCACTTGTCGTCCTCCCTTCCGACGACCATCGGATCGGGCCTCCGATACCCCCCCTCGTCCCTGCCCCGCTGTGCCGCGAGGAACCCCGTCTCCTCGTTGCCCCGCGAGCTCGTCGAGCTCCTCGCGTCGTCCTCCCAGTGGTCGGGGGACGCAGGATTGGGCTGGAAGGTCGAGGCGGGCGGGGTGAGGACAGCAGAGGCAGCAGCAGCAGCATTATGGCTCGCGCCATTGGCGGAGACGGCCGACGATGGCTCGTACGGGGGAGGAGAGTCGTGCATGTCGTCGACGTCGGCAGCGACGGGGACCGTCTGGCGCTGGTTCAGGCCTGGGACTTTGTGCGGCGACGTCACGTTTGTCTTTGACGGATCCATTGTATTTCCCCCCCCCCCCTTTCGGTTCTGTTCCCCGGGCTGTCAGGTCACCTGTGCGGCCAGTGTCGGGTGGGAGATCGCGGGGAAATGGATGGCTGGGGTTGGTGGTGGAGTTTGGTGCAACTCGGTACGTAATGAGATGATGGCGAGAGGTTTCGATCAAGTAATACTGATGGAGTCGTTTCTGGGACTTGGGAAACGTGGATTCGCGGGGTAAAATGGATTCCACGGTTTGTCATAAACGTCAGAAAATATGGGGGAATTGAACGATGCTATGCGCCACGAATCCGGGGAAAAGGAGACGCCCTTTGGCGTTGATTATCAAGGTGCGTTCGTCGTCGGTGAGGGTCTCGAGGGCCTCAAGGGACTCGTCATCCTCGACGCAACACCGACAGTGCCAAACCGAAACGGGCTGCCTTTTGGGTGGTTGGATCTTCAGCTGCTGCGAAAGTGGCGTTTTGGCGCCAAGACACAATGCGGCCCAGTCCTTCGTGCGGCGAGTTGCGGAATGCCATTGGCACACTAACGAGAAGCCGACCAGAACAAGCTCACGTCGGATGCCCCTTTCACGCAAGAGGCCGCCCAGCGCAGAGGCACGAGGCTGTTGGTGGTACGATTGCGACGCTCACTTCAATCGTAGTGCTGCGTATGGGAGAGATCTGGTCGCAGTCGTCGGGCACATTCGACTCCTAGCTCGAATGTGCCACGTCCGCTTACTAGATAGATACATCTCCGGCTTCATTCGGCCGGGTGACTATTCCCAGTCGCTCGCCGGCAAACAGCTGCGGCCTGCGGGCAACTTCGTAGGGCTTGAACAACAAGCATCCAGTCGCAGGGCCTGGTCCTCGGATGCGCTTCCAGAGATAAGATGCCGCCGTCTAGTCAATCGATCGGGAACCAGGTGCAGCAGCCAAGCGTGTCTCGCGCAGGTTGCGGGCGTTCAGCCCTGAGAGAGAATATTCCTCAACCCCCGATCGTGCCTTATCAGTCCCTTGGCCTGCGGCCTGCGGCTTGCTGGCCTGCTGGCGGGTGATCTCCAACGCCCCAAGCCTTTCGGCAGACTGGGAGCGGCATTCCTTCTGCCCAGCGCATCAGTGTCAAGGGCCACGGTCGCCTTGCCTTCAGCTTTGGAGGCAGTCAGCCAGGCAATAATCAGCCTGGGTGCCCAGAATGTACATCCTTGGCGCATACGACGTGCTTTGCTGTGCAGGCCGCCTTGCCTCGCCTGTCTTTCAGCTGGCGATGTTGAGGCTGCGAGAGGAGGACGACATATCACCCGTCCTCCCACACAGTCTCGGGTAACGGGTTTTTCGTGCCCGGACTTGGACAGACAGAGCCGTCTTAAAAAACAACCAGCCTACTAATTTGTTAGCCCCAACATAAATCGCGTTTTTTTCGCGTTTGACTTTTCCTTTGCGACGCCTTCGGAAGTGTCCCTGATATCGGATGTTGATCAACTCATGATAGGATGTGTCATTGGCCATCGACAGCTCTCACCAAAGACTTCCGATATCAATATAGTCTATAGAGCAGGGGGCCGCGCAGTCAACATTGGATAAGATTGCAGCCACATTCCAAGCGGGTCCTTTTCCACGAAAACCCGCCAACTTCGGACAGACCGAACGCAGGCGACCCTCGTCTCATCCCCCCCCGTGCCCACTGTTTGGAGAGATAAGAAGCGAGAAGCAGAGGCCAACGTCTAACGCACGCCATTACGTACGAGAAACACATTCTCGCACGAATGAGGTCGCCAAAACGCTTCCCCAGAGGATGCTAATCCATCACCTTGGGTTGGGCTGCTTGGGGCACGGCGAGGGGGAGCCGGACGGGCTGCTCTCCGCTGCACTCCACAGCCCACACCTGTTCGTTCGAAGGGGTTCGTCTTCTGCGTCTGTTTCTGTGCGTACCTTCTGCGCATTGCGCATGTGCCGCTAAATCGAAGCATGACACGGCGGCGCGATGGGCTTCGCTCTTAACATGCGATGATGGGTTTTTGGCAGCCAACAGCCCGCCATCTTCGGCACGGGGCTTGGTGCTAAGGGTCGGTCTAGGGACCGTAGTAGCGCCGCTCCGTTGGTCTCCGACGGGATGGATTGGAATCCATCCCGCTGTCACGCTGCGAGTCTGTCGAGGCTCAGACCGTGTGTTTGAAAGCCCTGCCTGCCGGTAATGTTTTCGCTGATTTGCCTGTTGGCAGATTCGGAGACTTTGGTTGATACAGCCAAGAGGATATCAAGGGGGACATGCCATTTTGAGCGTCTTCAGGTCGGGGCAATTTTGAATACGGGGGCTCTTGGGAATGCCGCGACGCCAAAGTGGGTTGTTGATTGATTGCATGCCGCCTGAGCAACAAGAAAACAGTCGCGAACCTTTGGCGCTGAAACCGGAGACGGATGCCTCCTTGACCGAGGTGCTTGCTCATTGACTTGACTGAGGTTCTCATTGATCACCGGGCGGAGGAAGTTGGATGGCCAGTTTCTAGAATCACCTGCCTTAGCTGTGATGCTTATTTTTTACACAGCTGCTACTTGCAGTAGATAGATAGCCGCTCACTGCCATCCAGTCAAGACAAGGACCGGTGGGCAAGAATAAGCTGCCCTGAGTTTGACCGAGGACAGGGACAACCGGACATGTGCCGCCTCGTTGTTGCGACTGAGTCGTGCGACGCGCAGGACGGGAGACGCTCCTTATCAACCTGACGACCCTAGAGCAAGTCGCGACTCGGATTGGATGGGAAATTCACGCTTGCGGCCTGATGCTCGGGATGTTTTTCCCCTGACCGAGTCGTCGACGCCCGGGTTGGGAGCACCTTACACTCTTGGGGGTTTCCCCGAGTTCACCCCAATTATTATGGAGAATACCCAGGGGTGGGCTTCCGGGCGGTGGGCAACGGGCCAGGGCGGGTGGTCTGGTGTACCTAGCTAGATACCTAGACTACCAGCCAGCATGAATGTGGTGCCTCTGGGTCTCTCCCGGCTAGTGTAGATAAGCGTTTCCGTCTCACTGCAGCTTGGGGGCGCGGGTTCCGAGAGTGACGACTTCGCCTCACCTCGTCAACCCGTCAACTTGAAGAGCAGAGCAGCCGCATTGATGGCTTGTCCGAAACAAGTCGGCAGATGGGATGAGGAGCTGGCACAGCAGTAGCAAACTGCAACCTCTTATCACATTGCCACTTGCAACTCTTGAAAGTCGGTCCACGGTGGCTCCGGTTGCCCTGCATGCTATCGCAAAGCATGAGCACATCACCAGACGTCATGGCCAAATCCTCATCCTATCGTACTGGAGGTGGACCGTCCTCCCACTCCGCACCTACCCGACGAACTGGTAGGGCCACCAACCCCGATGGACCTCTGAAGGTAAAAAAGGGTCGATTGGTGATGTGTTGTGGCAATCAATACTGCAAGTATGGCCATGGCCCATGATATTGATAGGGCCTACGCCGGCGAAGACGCGGTGCTGTCGCGTCCATAGCACACGAACCAGAGCAGACTGTGGCACTGACAGATATCAGACAAGGGGGTGGACCCCCCCCCCCTCAATCTCCCACTCCCCGTTGCAGATTCAGCATGTTGCATATCCGCACTGCAAAGTAGCTCCCCCTCGAGGCCCTCGTCTTCGAAACGAAACGCAAAAGACCCTGTGGCTGTCGCCTGACGTGGAACCAGAGGCTCGTCGCAGCCGTGGGCCGCGATGGCAGTTGGGCTAGCGCTGAGCCGGCCGCGGCACTAGACCCCAAAGGCCACATGTCCGCACTCCTGACCACCGGGCCTGTCGCTGTCGTCTGCACGACGTCGGGGGGTGCAGGGATGAGCGTGAAGGAAACCTGGGGCGGCCAAGATCGGCCACGGCCCACACCCACACCACACACTCTCTCCCCCTCGCACATGCATACCCGGCCAGCCCAGCTCTGCCAGCTCTGCCAGCTCTGTCTGCCTGCCCTTCTTGGGCCAACAAGCCAGCCCGTGCTTGGCGATGCAAGGTCGCGAGGGGAGTAGCTAGTATCCGTAGATGCCGTGCCCAGCCAGCCAGAGCCGCTGCGACCCAAGACAACAACCCGGCTGGATTGAGGCTTTTGTGCAAACTTTGCCATCTCCATGTCGCGAGCCTCAACTCCTCGACGACGAGGCTTTCTGCATGGCGTTTCGCGGGGAAGCAGACGAACGCGAGTGCCATCACAGGTACGGACAGCTCCTTGTTCGAGCTCGTCTCCAACGTCGTGGACCTGGACCTGGACCTGGACCTGGACCTGGACCTGGACCGGGACCGGGACTTGGGCCTCTGGCTGGCCCCTCTCTCCGTCTCTCCCCTCATAACAGAGCGAGCCTGTGAGGGTGTAGGCAACCAGCTGAACCCCGTCAGTCGGTCCCAAAGACTCGTGCTCGCTGCTCCACCAGTGCTCCAGTCCCACACAGCACAGGTTCGAGCCTTCGAGAGGGGACGACACGGAGGACGGCCGGCTCCTCAGATAACGTTGGAGAGGCAGCGCCAGCGGTGGGCTAAACAGGGGCGGCCACTTTTTCGGTGGCATTTGCTAACGGCTTCAAGTGACATATTGCCCATTGGCCAACCAGCGCCGCCGACGCTATCTGCACTTGCCCAAATCCTCAATCGCCCGGATGGGGCGTCCCTGGTGGAGAGTCTGGAGAGCAGATTGCCCATCCAGCCGTGTGGCCCTCGCCGGCGTGCATCCTCTCCCCCGAGAGGCGTCTGTCTCGAGTCTCGTGTCGAGTCGAGAGAGAGTCTTGACCTTGAGAAGAACCCCCTCTCTCTGTTGCGACCGCGACCGCGACTGCGACCGCGACTGCGACCGCGAAAATGGCTGGGTACCCGTGCCTGCATCACTCGTCGTTACTCCTGCACATTGGATACTCGTTCCGCCAGACTCACCTCTCAGTTACCTTGCTGAGTACGCAGTAGAGCACACATTCGACTCGACCGACATAGTAAGTGGCTTTCGCTCGTTTCCGTGGTCCGCGCCAAGGTACGTATTCAAGCACGTCCGAAAGCCAAGGCCTGCCACACAGCCTATCCTTGCCAAGATCTGCGTCCCTCGCCCCCGGCGGGCTATGAGGGAGAGAGTCGGAAGGGTAGTCGGAAGGACAGACCGATTCACCAGCGACCAGTGACCAGCCCTCAACCAGCCCTGGACCCTCGCCTCCTCTCGTGTGTAATTTTCCAGTGTCGATGGAGTGCAACCTGCTAGTTGCCTTCCATGCATAACGATCCGCTTGCCGCCCTTGACAAGAACCCTGAGTCCTTGCACGTCGGCTTTCCTCTCGATCGGCCTTTTCTTCATAAAAGCCTTGCCTCCCTGTCCCATCTTCCTTGCCTTGGTTCGGTATCCCTCTCTTTCCCTCTCTCATCCCTTCTCTCGGGTCTAGCCCCCGTCCATCTTTTTTCCTACAACAGACTTGCTTGGTCTGTTTTACCCCTAATTGTCTTGAGTAACTCCAGCCTTCACGACACATCATCGCCATGGCTGCTCAGGACGGGGTTATCCCCACCAAGGTCGAGGCCGACGAGAAGGCCCTGCCCGGATATGAGAGCGGCAGCGGAAAGGAAGTTCGCGGCGACATCAGCGAGGAGAGCTGGGCCACCCGAAATGGCTTGAACCTGACCTCCTTCAAGAAGCGCGAATACGGTCGCGGAATCGTCGAGCTCGACCGAGCCATGAGCACTCGCCATCTGCACATGATTGCCATCGGCGGTTCTATCGGTGCCGGTTTCTTCGTCGGTTCTGGTGGTGCTCTGAGCAAGGGTGTAAGTGTTCTCTCCGACCATGGTCGCAACACAATCTCGACAGATTTGGTCTGACATTGCCATCCGCAGGGTCCCGGTTCTCTCTTTATCGACTTCGTCCTCGTCGGCATCATGATATTCAACGTCGGTAAGTGTTTTGTCGCGGTTCTCGATGAAGGAATGCAGAGGCTAATGCGCGATAGTGTACGCCCTTGGTGAACTTGCTGTCATGTATCCCGTCTCTGGTGGTTTCTACACGTACTCGACCCGTTTCATCGACCCTTCCTGGGGTTTCGCCATGGGCTGGAACTACGTCTTCCAGTGGGCCATCGTTCTTCCGCTCGAATTGACAGTCTGTGGTCTTGTCGTCGGATACTGGAATGACACCATAAGCGTTGCCGTCTGGATCAGCATCTTCCTCGCCGCCATCGTCATCATCAACATCTTCGGCTCCATCGGATACGCCGAAGAGGAGTTCTGGTCCTCTTGCATCAAGCTCGCCGCGACCATCATCTTCATGATCATCTCCTTCGTGCTTGTGCTTGGCGGTGGTCCGTCCAGCGGCCGATACTCCGAGTACCAGGGTGCGAAGCTGTGGTACGACCCGGGTGCCTTCCGCAACGGCTTCAAGGGCTTCTGCTCCGTGTTCGTTACGGCTGCCTTCTCTTTCTCCGGCACCGAGTTGGTCGGTCTCGCTGCAGCTGAGGCCAAGAACCCCGTCAAGTCGCTGCCGGGCGCCATCAAGCAGGTGTTTTGGCGTATCACCCTCTTCTACATCCTCGGCCTCTTCTTCGTTGGTCTGTTGATCCCTTCTGACGACCCCGCGCTGCTCTCCGAGTCGTCGTACTCCGATGTCAAGGCCTCCCCCTTCGTGCTCGTCGGCAAGTACGCCAACCTGAAGGGCTTCGACCACTTCATGAACGTTGTCATTCTCGTGTCCGTTCTGTCGATTGGTGTTTCGGGTGTGTACGGAGGTTCGCGTACTCTGACTGCCTTGGCCCAGCAGGGTTATGCGCCCAAGATCTTCACCTACATTGATCGCTCTGGTCGCCCCTTGCCCTCCGTCGCCGCCATTCTGGTGTTTGGCGCCCTGGCCTATGTCAACCTGAACGCTGACGGCCCCGTTGTGTTCGATTGGCTGCTTGCCCTCTCTGGTCTCGCGGCCGTCTTCACCTGGGGCTCCATCTGCCTGGCGCACATCCGCTTCCGTAAGGCGTGGGCCTACCACGGCCACAGTGTTGATGAGATCCCCTTCAAGGCCGTCGGTGGCACCGTTGGCTCTTGGATCGGTCTCTTCCTGTGCTTCGTCGTGCTTGCTGCTCAGGTATGTCGTCTTATTTTGTTTGAAGTAAGTGAAATGAAATATGCTGACGGTCGTAAACAGTTTTACACTGCCATTGCCCCTCCCGGCACGGATGAGCTGAACGGCGCCGAAGGCTTCTTCAAGTCGTACCTCGCTCTCCCCGTCGTCATCGCGTTTTGGATTGGCGGCTTCTTGTGGAAGCGTACTGGCTGGCTCCGTACTTCGCAGATGGATGTCGACACTGGCCGACGTGAGCTGGACTGGGACGAGATCCACGCATACCGTGCGCGCCTCGCGGCCATGCCCACCTGGAAGCGCATGCTTCACCATGTGTGGTAAAGCAAGTGGCATCGACGATCCGAGAGAGAAATAATATCTAGCTTTGGGCGCGTGCTTGCACGGCCCGAGGACATGGCATCTTGTCAGTCCCATGTACTACTTAATACTGGCACCCATCACTCGACGGCGCCTGCGGGAAGGAAAACCGTTCCTCCATCTAGTAATTGTTAGCAAATTAAGATACCACGAGTGCATTCTCATACCTCATGTGCCATCCTCGTCTCTTGTGCCACACTCTTCGATCCCGCACTCACTGCTGCTTCAGAAAGGTATGTTGCGGAAAGGTGGCAGAGTGGGCGTCCCTCCGGTGTTTGTTGGGAGAGGACAGGCACTCGGGGTATCTTATATGCTCGCAGCGGTCGCCCAAGACAGGCGAGCGGCGGTGGCTTATCTCTGAAAGCAGCACGCCTACGGCCGTTTAGCAGTCGCCATGGCCGGTAACGGTGCTGGCACAGGCTAAAGGTCAATCAATCTTGGGGGACAGGGCCCCGTCGACAGAGATCCGGGGGTGTTGTTTGGTGCTTGGCATGGAGATAACGCCAGTCAACCCAGAACAGCAGGTGATACGGCATCATCGACGGCAGAAGCTGTAGGTGGTTGGCTCGGTTCGCACGATATCTCTCGGCGTCGGGTGAGCTTCTAGCCGGATTCAGTGCCTTGTCCTCGCTGAGCGCACAGCGCCAAGCACCAAACAGCGCCTGAGCAGGATCTCGAACCCTCCAGGTCGGGGTTGTTTGCGGGGGATGGAGATTGGGGGCGTCGGGGAGTGCTGCAGACACATGGATGATGGCTCTCGCTGGTGGTCGGTGGTAGGTGTGGTGTTGTCTTGGAGATATCGATATCGGCCATTGACGCCGAAATGACAGGGCGATAGCGATTTCCAAGCCGAGGCCGGGGGCCTTGTGGTCGAAGGGGACATATCCGCGCCGGGGCTGCATTCCAGATTTCTATTGGAAGTGGAAATGGAAGAGTGAAGAATTGATAATTGCCATTTGCAGAGATTGAGGAAAGAGCAAACAGCAAACAGCAACAGCAAACAGCAACAGCAAACAGCAACAGCAACAACACCCATGACTCCTTCCTTCCTTCCTTCCTTCCCTCCTGCCATTGCCACTGCCGCTGCCACACAGTCAATCAGACAGTGGCGCCTTCGACTTTTTAAAGCGCCCCCTAGTAGCGCGACAGGGTGTCAACGACGCCTTAGGGAGAGCGCTGAAGCTCTTCAGCGCCCACAGAACCCCACTGGTTCGGGGAGCTAGGCCTTGACGCCCCGTTGCGAAATGTCATTCTGGCGCCCTTCGGGGCATTCCCCCACAGTCATTACTCTTAATTTTCCCTCCATTTCAACATTGTTTTCTTCTCCATCGTCCATTAGAGCTGGATGGGATCAATAACAAATCCATGGCTATAATATGGATGCAGTTCTTCGTTTTGCCCATGGTCTCATCCTTTTGGTCCCGCAGACTCCCATATGCTTTCCCAGCTCTCCAGATAGCGCTGAAGCTGTACTGAAGACGGCCCAATACTGGATGTCGACGCATTCCCCACGACATTCGAGCACGCAATCCGAGATATCCGCAGACTATCGTCGTTCAGGAACATGTTTATCCTGAGAGACTGCTCGGCTTCGCTGGGAATACGGACGCTTTCTCTTCCATGTCAGCTTGCATTCACCTAGTGCATTCCCACGTCACAGTAAGAGCTACCTGTCACCCAGGGTGTCCCAGGATGATGCGTTGCTGCTGATGCTCGCCATATCGCAAGGCTTGGGCTTTTTATATATCAAAGGGGTTTTCGGTTTGAGGATTTCTGGAGACAGCAAGGGGTTCAAGTGTCTTGTGGTGATGATAGAATCCAGGGAACCATTTCCAGGGCACAATATCCAGCTATATATTGTCCAGTGTCTAGTGTGGTCTCTAGCCATATACCATCCAGCGCCTAGGTACTCTACCAATCCTTTCAACCCACACTCTCTCTCATCGCAGTTGCGCATTCCCCAGACGTGCATTTACATCGCCGCACTCCCGGTAGGATAAGGTAGCCGGCCAACCCGGACACGGACAGGCCGCACGGCCGAGCCAACGGCGGGGAAATTAAGTGGAGCATCGCGTTCGGCCCCAAGTGGGGCCAGTCAGCCGCAACACGCTCCACTGTCACAGGCTGTGAAATGCGCCCCCCGAGTTTTACGCAGCTGCGCAAAACTCAGGCCGCTCAATCCGCTCTCATAAGACAAGCTGCCAGCTCCGACCTGCCAGCCCCATCCCCCTTCCCAGCTCAGCCTGGACAACCCAACTCGTCCCGGCTGCACATGCTTCGAGACACACCGCTGCCACCTTACTCTGACCAGATATTCCCCACCCGTCTTCCGAATTTCTTCTTTCCCCCGCTTCGTCAAGCCCTGCTTCGGACACGGTAGCTAGCATGGCTCCCCGGCCGTCCAAGAAGGGCAAGGCCCCGGCTTCCGACGATGGGAGTGCCTCCGACGAAGAAGTCCGTATTCGGGAAAACTTCAGCGATTTGGACCTCAGTCTTGATTTTGCTAACCATGATCTGATGTGCGCGCCTCAGGACGCTGCGCAAGGCCTCGATTTCCCCGGTCACGCCCTTGGATCTGACTATCTGAAAGACCTGCAAGAGCTTGAGAAAGCCGACAGCCATGCCCAAACTAGTCTTAGCAAACCGTCAATGACCCCACCCCCTGAATTCCCAGAAACGTCATCCAGCCAACACTCCAGGGAGAAGAGGCCCAAGGATCCTGCCAATATCGCCGATGATACAGCACGCGGATCCTCTAAGGAGACTGCAGATTCCTTATCGGAATCTTCCCCATCACCACAGACGCGACAAAGTGAAACCAGAGCCCGCCGTTTACATCTCGAAAGCCTCTCTCAAGCACGGCAGAAAAGGTTCCAAGGCGACACGTCCGTAAGAGGGGAAATCCAGTCATTATGTGCCTCCGCCGACATACCAAGGAAAGGCAAAGGTCCATCGGAGATTGAACAGATCAAAACGGAAGAGCAGGCGGCCGAAAATGAATCTCGTCTCTCCCCAGCCAAGTCCTCCCGAGAGCGTTCCTCCGGGAACTCAGGAGTGACGGACAAATTGCGCCACTACCTCAGGATTAAACGGGAACGCCGCGCGACTGACGAAAAGCCGCCTTCAAAAGACGCTACGTCAACCAGCTATGAGGAATTTGACACCCAGGACCTGATTGATTTCCGAGATTCGCCGGTTTCGGAGAGCCTTGGTGGACCGGCAGAGGCCAGCGCAGCGATCAAAACGGAAGTGTCCAACAAACAGGCACTGAAAAGTCCGGAACAGCTGCCTGCCTTGTCCAGTGCCACGCAGAACGAGCCTGGAAACAAAGAAAACACTGAGACCGAACTCGACACATCTGGCACCGACGATGAAGCTTCTCACGGAATCGAAGACCCTTCCAAAAGAGTCCAGAGGATGATGGTTGACAGGGTAATGTCTTCTTTCATGGACTGGCTCGATGTGAAGCTGAAAGTCGAGAAAGAGGAGAAGGTGGAAGAACAGGATGAAGAGGAGGCTCAGCCCTTGCCCCCGCAGGACAGAATCGAGACGCCTAAGGCCCGTGAAGATGACGGGGACTCGGGTTTCACAGTTGTTGCTGTCAGCGCCTCTGACCAGTCGAAACCGGGCGAGCAGGTCGCGTCCGACCACAAGCACAGTCTCGCCAGGTCAATCAAGGGAGATGTCTCCAGCGAGACCCTCTTGATCGAGGCTCGCAAGAAGCAACAGAAGGATACCCTGAAGATGAATGAGGCCGCGGAGAAGGAGCACGGGTTTGTCGATGTTCTCCGAGACTCTTCTCCTGATCGCCACGACCTGTCGTTGCTAGCTACAAAGCGAAAGAAGAAAAAGGCAACTACGCCAAAGACTGACGAGACTACGGAATATGCCCCGGCTCCCATGCGTCCTGCAATGCTTGGTGCCCCGCGAAGCCATCTCTCTTCGAGGTTCTCTCGCTCGTCATCGTCCTCGAATTCCCTAGTCAGCGCCTCGCCCCCAAGTCCCCTTGGCCAGGCATCTGGTCCTTTGCCGCCGCCTCCCCCTCCCGCCGCGGCCTCGAGTGCAGCTTTTGGATCCAGTGCCCCGCCTCCAACAAATTCGATCAGTGTGGCAAGGTCATCAAAGAGACCAGGCGCGTATCGTCTTCGCGTTGAACGAAGCTCCTCTGTAGAGGTGCCTCGGCCGGTGGAACCGATGTCCCGCGGCTTAGGACGCAAAGTGTTCTCGGCGGCAGCGTCCATGGCGCCCGCCACAGTCGCGGCAGCAGATGGAGCTGGAGCTGTATCTGAGGAAATACAACCGAGTCGCGGCGGCGGAAAACGTCTGATGAAAGGCGGCGGCCGAGCAGAGGCAAAGTCAACGAAGCGTGACAGGCCAAATGACAGGAGAAAGGACGAGGAAGAAGACGACGAGGATGGCAATCGTCCGCCTCGCGCCAAGCTGCCGAAAGTCCAGGAAGACGAGATCAGCGGCACGAAGCTAGCATGCCCCTTTTTCAAGCACAACCCCAGGAAATACAAGAACCAACGCCCCTGCTGCGGTCCGGGCTGGGACCATGTTCACCGTATCAAGTATGTTTCCCTTCTAAACCCCCCTAGAGCTTTGCTTACAATCATTCAGGGAGCATATATACCGGAAACATTCCCTCCCCAAATTCAGTTGTCCACGGTGCTCCCAGCCGTTTGAGACGCAAGCAGATCTCCAAGCCCACGCCCGCTCTCCAGACCCCTGTGAAGTCCGTGAGCCGGAGGTCTTGGATGGTATAACCCAGGATCAAGAGAAGAAGCTCCGATCTAGAAAGAAGACGACTGCTAAAGAGCTTACCGAGGCCGAGAAGTGGACGCAGGTCTACAGTATTCTCTTCCCTGATGTAAGGGAACGGGAAATCCCGTCGCCATGTACGCGTGTCTCCCTTACCAGGACTCTACAGGGCCCAACAGCTAACAACCCGAAGACTACAATGCAGAAGACGCCAAAATGAACCTCGGCGGGTACGAGGACTACCTGCGCCGCGAACTCCCGCCCCTCGTGCGCCGTGAACTCGAGAGGGAGGTCGAGCGCGAGCTGAGCTTCGTCGAGGAAGGGATGAAGCAAAAGGTCATCGACATCGCCCGGAACCTGCAGCTCACGCTCTTTAAGGGCTACCAGCAGCTCGATAACCAGGAGCGGGGCCTCGATGGTTCCATATCGTCTCCTGGAGCCGGCGAAGTCTCGAGCTCTGAGACCGGCGGCTCTTCGTTCGCCGCGACGACCGACACATCACCGTCGACGATGACCACCAACGGAACGACGCCCGAAATGCCGGACCCGCTGGAGATCTTTACCGACCCCGAAGCGATTCCGGATTTCGACTTTGGGTTCCTGTCGGATGTTCCGTACCCGGCGTCTCAGGGGCTGTCGAAGGAACCGGATTTGAGTTACGGATACACTCAAGTTTACGAACAAACTGATCCGCCTACAATCCAGCCGGGAATGGAACTCTTGGGCGGGCAGCAGCTGGATCTGCCTTATTATGGGATGGAAGGCTATGATGAAAGCCACGGTGTGGCGAAAGAGAATGTTCTCGGCTATGCGCCCTGAGGTAGTGATCCATGTAAACAGCAACAGCGTTGTTTGTGTTTCCTTGCTTTCAGAGATACCCCGTACAGATTATATTGTTCGAAGATCCTTTTTTTTTTCACTTATCACAACTGACAAAATCGTTTAACTTCGCCCTCCGGAGGAAATTCTCGGGGTCTCCAGAGCGCACTTTGCCGGACAACGCATGAAGTGACGTCAAGTGTGAAAGCGTACAGATTTCAATTTCTGTAATGATAATCTACAATGAAGCCCAAACCCCGTGAGCTAGGGGAGTCGGAGGCCTCCCTGCCCATCAAATAAAATCCCGACCCTTTTGTGTCGTCTCTTCGCCTACCGAGGCAACCTTTCCCAACCAGTCTTCAAAGAACCCTTTGGGGTGAAGCGAGGCAGTGGGTGGGCCTCCGTGTTGAAGACCACTTTGGTCAACGGCATATAGTCGGTCGGAGAGAACAGCAAGTACAAGTACTTGAGAGTTTCAGCCTGCCAGGGCAGCGTTAGCTTGAGTCCTATCACATCTTCAGACTCCAGCTAGTAACTCACCAGCCAAAAGCTCTCCATATTGTCTCGCGTTGTCGGTGGCACCGTCCGCACGTCGTTGAGACTTGTGTAGCCTTCCCCGTCAGGCACTCGGGTGTGCTCTTGGAACGACTGGAAGATCTTCCAGCCCCATTCACGGTACATTGAGTTTCCGGTAATACGGTACATCATAAACAGGTTTTCGACCGTCTCGGGTCTCTGGAGGTTGTGCGCGTCCAAAGGCTTGATGATGAAATCTTTCTTCCATTTCGATAACCCTCAAGAGAAGAGTCAATTAGTATCGTCCCTCGTGGCTGGAGACTTGCTTTCGGAGTCACATCAAGTAAAGGATTGTAATGAGGCTCTTCAACAGAGGAATAACCTACCACTGCTGGCGCTGCGCAACCACCTTTCTCCAGGCCGTGATTGAAGGTTAGCCTCGGAGGCATTGAACCATGCAATTTCCGGGGCAAGGCCAGTTTCTGTAACGGCATACATGCCCCAACACGTGTTCATGAGGTCAACGGCAAGTAGAACATCGTCTTCGTGGTGTGTTGTCCAGCCGGGGTCGCGGCGAGCTTCGGCCAGCGTCCGGCCTTGGTTGCCTATTAAAAAGAAAAAAAAGAAAAAAAAAAAAGGTCAGAAATAGGTGTTAGATGAACGGTCGGCAACAACTTACCGCCATCGCTATCGTGCCGGGAAGAAAGCAAACGAGATGGTCCATCTTTGGGGATAATGTTCCTCCCACGCCTTGGGGAAGTTCCGCAATGAACTTAAGGGCGGCATTCCGGGTTGTTGTGACTAGATGTTTCTGGATCCCCGCCAGTGCATCCTCCCACATGTTGAGATAGATATCCCCCCCCCCCGTCTGGAGGTATTGTTTGGCGAGGTACTCTATCTTCTGTTAGTCTCGCCGACAGCAGATATGGTGGTGTCTCTCACCATAGTACGAATCACCTCGACTCCCCAGACGAATGTCTTTCGTAGTAAACCGACCGTGGCTAGGGTGCACGAAAATCGGCAACAAGCCACCCTCCATCTTTTGGTCATCGAGGACCTTCATGACCCGCTCAGCCCTCTGCCAGTAGATGTCGTTGCCTGTCAAGTGCGACAGATACTTCATCTCAAGCTGCACGGTCGCCGCCTCCGCCGTCGACGAGGAGCCGCCATCCGCATGGGATACGATTCCTTCCCTCTTGCCGATGTTGACACTGGCATACGGAATCCCTGAGTTCGACTCGAAGGCAACCAGCAGCCAGTCAGCCAGATCGACAGCCTTGGAGAGGTACACGGAGTCCCGCCTCGAGGAGACGTGCGGCAGCTGCGTCGAAAGGTAATGTGCCGAGAGCAAGCCGCCCATCATGCGGATAGTGGTCTCGAATGTGTTGACGTCCTGGTCCTGGTCCCAGGTCAGGCTGCGATGCAGCCACTTCCGTGCTTCGGCCAACGGTGCGGTCAGGTTCATGAGCATCATCGTGTCGAGACTATCGACGATGATCCAGCCCAAGCCCGTCGGGGACATGTTATCGCCCTTCTTTGAAAGGGGGTGAAACATATCGTTACCTGCGAGCAGGCGTGTTTGTGTTAGTGGCTATTGATACGACTGGCATCGGGGAGTAGAGATGGGCCTTACCCCAAGCATGCTTGGTGTACGCATTCCAACTTGTCATGAACGCCCCCTTCACTTCTTCTCGCCGGTCATCCCAATCCGCGAATCTGGACTTAGGGGAAAAGTGAGAGTGCCCGAGGGCATGATTTGAGAAGTATCCTGCCAGGAAGACACCTGCGAGTCCTGTAAGGCAACACAACATAATCACGTTGCGGATCCTTCGCCGCAATGTGCTCTTTCTCGATTGAGCCGAACGAACGGCTCTTCTCACATCGTCCACAGCCAAGTCTGTTGTTTTGGCACAAAAGGAGCTTTGTCCTCGCCTGTTTGGAGAGGATCCCATTGCGGTTGCGTGCTGGCTGTATGGTCCGTACAACGAGGGAACCTCTCCAGTTTCGGGGAGGGGAAGTGGTAAACGAATAGGAAGAGAGAACAGGAGCGACTTCCAACAGCCTTCATCCATAAGGCTTAGCGCCCGGGGACGTGGACCAGCCTCCGCGAGGAGTTTGGTGGAGCGATGATACCCACGGCAGCAAAATGCAACTGAGGATCCAACGTGAAAGAGAGGCTGTCTTCACATTGGACTGGCGCAACTGTTGGCAGGGCCCCCAGTCCGCCGCCTCCTCATCAGACGTCGCAGCGAGGGTGGTCCTCCTCGGATTGTGACAGGAGTAAACTGGCGACGGTTCGTGCAATTGGTTACCGACAGGCTGGAAATGAGTGTCAACCTTGCACACCAGACTGGGGTTGTATGCAACCCAGCTTGCTGCTTGTGCCAACAAACACCAACTGGAACTTGGTGAGCCGCGGTCTGGAACCAACAATACAAAGCAACTCAAATTAGAAGGAGTCGCGCGATGCGTCCAGGTCGACGATGGCGAACTCACCGATTCAACCGGGCTTTGTTGCCTTGCCGCCTCCCTTGCTTGGGGAGTTTGCAAATTGGACTGGTTCCGCCCGCCGTTGGTCCTCTCTGCTCTTCTCTTCTCCAGTATCATCCCTACCCCCAAGAACTTCCTTGATCTTCATTGACCCACGTGGTGACGGCCTCAACACTGTCGAATACTTTGGTCCAAGATAGCTGAGCCATATCCGGCGGAGACCGACCAAGCTGGTACCATCACATCGTTCATCGCTCTACCCACGGTTTTCACGCCGCCATCCAGCTGCTCTACCATATATCTTCTTAATGGCCTAAGTCCCGTGGCGTACGACCCTGGGTTTGGCATCGACATCGACACTAGAGTACGATGCGCTCCAGCAGCCGTGACAACATGGTGGGAGCAGGGTCGTCTGGGGTTCAACGACGGAGAAGGACATACTGCCGTCAGCATAGGTCCTTTGACTTGTCCTGACCGTTGGTCGACCGTTGCCACATCGGTCAAGGACGATATTAGTACGCTCGCCATGTGTTGTCCGCCGTAAGTCTTCTTCTAAGCTCCTAAGCCGAGATTTAAAACATGTCTTCGAGCTCTAACCAATTTCCACAGTGACTATACTCTCGCGAACAGTGTTAGCGGCTCCATCGCTGGAGACTGCCGGTCCAACGTGATGACCGATGCTGTCCTAACGTACGCTTCAACTCCGCTCACCGACCATCAAGCCTGGAAGATGGCGACGACTACCGTCACTAGAGCAACCTACATCGGTGCCATCGCTGTCGTCGGATGGAAATTCGCTTCCGAAGCTTCTGCAACCGCATCCAGTATATCGGGCAGTACAGGGGGGGACCGCAATCCAAACCAGCACGGACACCACAGGACTTCCCCGAGAAACCGGGACATTCCCATGAATCCAAACACTTTCGACGACATCACAGCCGGCACCGACCGACACTTCCACAACAGCAACCTCTGGGATATCAACGACCTCGGGAATCCCATTGGGGACAAGTATCGGCGTCGGCGTTGGAGTTGGCGTTGGAGTCATTGCGTTAGCCGCGCTCGCCTTCACATTTTGTAGAAGGCGTCAGCAGCAACGACGCAACATGTCACCGGCCAACGAAATGGAAGTGCCGATGCCCATTGAGCGAGACAAAAATGCATACCCAGCACAATATCACGAAACCTACGATCATAGAGACGGAGCATATGCGGGAGTGGAAGAGATGCCTGTGCCCCGTTACTTTGCCGAGTTGGATGCTGGTACACGCTCGTCAAAGTAATTGGGGACGGAGATGACTGTATGACATGACTGGATGTTTAAGGTTCTGGCGGCGCTCGAGGTTGCGTATAGGCGGCTATAGTTCTGTGAAGGCTGTAACATATTCATGAATACCACACTAATACCATATTGAACATCACTCAAAGATTCAAGCTCTAGTTCGTTTACGCCTGCTCCCTGCTGGTCACTCTGGGTAGGGAAGAAAGCCTCAGTGGGCCTGAATGCATGTAAATTACGGGCTACAGAGCCTCTAGTCAGACGACAAATGAAAGAACCGAAAGAAACCCAAGATACAGGCTGCAACGGTGTCCATACCCAAAGTGAAGCATTCTAACAGGCAGGGATGTCAAAAGTGCCGTCGGTGAAGGTCCCGTTCCCAGAAGTTTGAAGGCGCACGAACGACAGGTCCGGGATAGACCCCTCAGTGTTGTACGAGTACTGGATGGCCAACGGGTTTAGGAGGTTCTGGAGATTCTGAGCTCCGACTGTGGCGCTGCTGCCCTTCTGCGTCGTCTCGTAGTATTTGAAAGTGACGACCCCTTGCGCAGCCTCCTCGAAGGTGGCCGTGAAGTGAAAGTACTGATCCAGCTGGCCGAATCGCTGGGCCCTCCACTGGAAGGTGACGTTGCGGCTAGGAGAGGATCCAAAGACCTGGTAGGAGACGCCGTCGGTGCTGTTTGACGAGAAGGTGAGATCGTCGTAGTAGGCGAGGATGGAGACGGGAGGGAGGGCGTAGTCCGGCAATCTGTTGTTGATGTAGGCCGAATTGCTAATGTTAATCGACAGCCGGCCGTTAACGCTGACATACACGGTCTCGCTGTAGGCACCGAAGACGCCTACGGGGAAGGGCAGCTCGACGGACGTCGAGTTGTCATCGCAGCACACGCTGATCGGCGTGGGACTGGGCAGGACCGTCGTGCAGGAGGTGCTGGCAGTAGAAGAAGGCTCCTCGGTGGAAGAAGAGGCCTCCGTAGACGAGGCTTCGGTGACGGAGGTAGCAGACTCGCTCTCCGCCGACGACGTGGTGGCGGAGGTGAAAGACTCCGAAGACTCCGTGGGGATGGGACCGGACGAGCTCACCGGGGTTTCCGTAACTGTGATGGTGGTCGCCGTGATGCCGGAGAAGCACTGGCAGGCGGACCAGTACGCCGGGGCGTTGCGGCAGGCGGACGCCGCGTATGTGGGAAGCGGGCCGCCGGTGGCGGGAGGCTGAGGGGTGACCTGGCGCTTCGCGCGGACGTTTCTGCCGGCAACGGGGGTAGCTGAGGCCCTAGACGCAGTGTAAGTACTCTTTGTATCCGAAACTGCACGGGACTGTACTCACTCGAGCGTGACTGTGACAGTGACCGAGACGTAGCCCGCGCACTCGGCCCGGCGAGATTCGAACGGCGGGTTCTGTCTGGCCGTGCCGGCGACTGCGCGGCCGCAGTTGTTGTTGCAGATGGCGGCCGAGGCGATCCAAGGGAGTCCGAGGACAACACTGAGAGCAGAAGAGGTCTTCATGTTGGCAAGAGA
The DNA here is from genome assembly GCA_024584535.1 of Colletotrichum gigasporum. Classification (NCBI taxonomy): domain Eukaryota; kingdom Fungi; phylum Ascomycota; class Sordariomycetes; order Glomerellales; family Glomerellaceae; genus Colletotrichum; species Colletotrichum gigasporum. The sequence continues at coordinate 7,732,206 of CP077952.1, forward strand.
AAAAGACGGGCTGTGCGGAACTGTTCAACTGTTCTTAACGAAAGTGTTCTTGGTGTTGCTCGACCTTGCCCGTGAAGAACTACAGGATAAGATGGGTATCAGAGGATATTCACCAGCTTAAGTACTCGTCTCTCTCTCTCTCTCTCTCTCTCTCTAAGCCGCGCACATGATTACAGGAAATTGCGCTTGTTGAGATATCCTACGGCGCATCCAGCATCGCGTACGGATACGAAGCTAGCGGCATGTTCCAAGTGTCTCATAGGACTCCGAAACATTGATTGGAGTTCAGCAGCTAGGGATAAATCTTTGCAAGCGGGGAAACTCGTGTTGCGATGAAGCTAATGTCACGATGTCTTCACCATTCAGGCTGCATACCCTCAATCTCTTGTGTCTCGGTCACGGCTGCAACCCCGGCTTAGCCATCGAGGTTTCGTCGTGAGAGCGCCCTGGTGCCGGTGGTACAAAGTTAGAAGCTCGATCGGAATAAGCTAAGCCTTGGTATATCGGTGGCCATTCCAGGCACGCGTTGTGGCTTCGCGAGAGGGAGGTTTAGAACCACCGGAGGTGTTCAGCCGCACCCGCACTATATGATTCCATTCCTGGATCCCCTCTTTCAGATTGGCCTGTTTCGAGGAAAGGGGGGGGCGTGCCGCGGGGTTCAAGTTGAGTCGTTGAGAACGGGGATTCCGATGATTCCGTGTCTTGGATGGGGAGGTAAGGGACCGTTCGACCCGGGCCGTTGCTCACTCAAATCTTTATACGGTGGAGATTTCATGTCAAGATTTGGTAAGAGCACTAGTTGGAAGATCCTCCCTAAGCTCATAACCTCACGGACTTTGCTTTGTCTAGCGATGGTCGTCTGAGCTGGGGAGAGAATCGAGGGAGCATCGCATTGTATTACCGCAAGACGAACGGAGAAAGCTCGTGGGTTAATATCACAGAGAGTCAAATCCGCTACCATAGAACGAAGTCTGAACAAATTAAATGTTGATTTTATCAGATATCATAATGCCGTATCGTGCGACAGTCTGCTCGCTGCATATGTGGACAAAGGAAATTCTCGTAGTCCCAAACGACCGTACACCATCCATTTACACTATTCCGATACACGATGCCAGGTATTATTACAATGCTCACAAACCACTCCTCTTGGACGTGGTAGCGCTAACGGGGCTCACAAGGCTGATCCTGCTCATCCTGTGCAACACGCTCCCTGCCTTTCTCCGAATCCTGTTCCCCTCGACAAGCGTCGGGGTCGCGACTGTAGACGCACTCAGCGGGCTAATCACATCCTCCCCCTCGTGCTCATTCTCTTCATCTGCCTCATCATCGCTCCGGCTGCTGCCGGTCGTCATACTCTCCATGCTGCTCCCGTCGTGCTGAACCGACAGGCTGAGCCTGGGCCTGCGAGGGACGTCCAGCTCAATGGGCGGTCCGGCGATCGTAGGAGCCGGGGTGCCCACATCGGGAACCGTGTGGGTGGTTGTCATCTCCGCAATGGAGTCCATAAACGGCTGCCGCTGCTGCTGCTGCTGCTGCTGCTGCTGCTGCTGCTGCCCAGAACCGGAGCCAGAACTGCGGTACACATCAACAGAGCTCGACGAGCTGGCACTGGCACTTCCCAGGCCGCGCTCTTGAGAAGCCTTCTGAGGGATGACAGTAGTCAACCTCTTGAGGCTGCGTCCCCAGGTAGGGTGCGACTTGGGAGAGAAGACCTCGGAGATGGTCCGGCGCTTCGCGTCACGCATCTTGCGCGCCGCGAGCTCGAACTGCTCCGCCATGGTGGGGTGTGCCATGATCTCCTCCATGGAGATGGTCAGGTTGTGCGATCCAGGGATGTTTAGTTTTGGCAGCTCCTGGGTCAGGGCTTGGGCCAGCTGTGCGGCAGGCATCATGCTGCCCCAAAGGTCATAGAAGGCCGCGTTGGGGAGCTGGGCCTCCGGGACGCCGAGGGTCCTGGGGTCGAGGACCTGCGTCCAGACCTTGGTGATGGCCTTCTGAACAGCGGTGCGGTGGTCCTCGGGCATTGCTCCGCCCACGTTGGTCGTCTTAGGTTCCATGTTGATCTGAGGAAGAGGAATCTGGGCCGGAGACGCGCAGTAATCAGAGGACGAGGGGATCAAAGGGTGAAGCATGGAGACCGAAGTGAGCAGCTCAATCGTGGAGCATAGTGCCTTGAGTGTCTCGTTGGCAAACATGTTCGGAATGCGGTTCTCGCAGAACATGATGGAAATCTCCGCGCTGCTCGAGTTCTCCTGTGTAGAGATGACATGTAGGTCGTAAACGTCTCGGCTCGTCGGCTCTTGGATACTGAACTTGCACTTGACGGTTCCGAGGTTGAACGTCTCGGCCTCCTTGGCAGCGTCCTGATGGCGGTGCTCGACGACGGTGCTGAAACGCGTCCAGTAGGGGAGCTTGGTGCACTTCTCCACAACCTCAAGCCAACCCATGTTCTCAAAGGGAATGCTCATGACGCGCTGTCCATGGATGTACTTCAGGAGCTCGAGAGGGCTGCTCAACGTCTCGGCGAAACGAACCCGTACTGGGATTGCGTTGGAAACGGGACCCAGTGTGCCAGAGACATCAGAGCCGTCACGTAGCCTCAGGTGCCGTCCCTCGACGATTTCGCCGAAAAGGACATCGCCCGAGCCCGAGAGGTTGGCAAGAACCATCGCCCAAGCCGATTTGACCACCGAGTCAAACGAGATGCCCAGGTTGGCCAGAGACATGACTGAGACGGTCTGAGACACGGTCTTGACGTTGGTGCTCAGAGTCGCGGGCTTGTTGTGTGCAACGACCTGAGTCATCTTGGCGCCGTCGAGCAAGGAAGTCCAGTGATCCAGAGCGCCGGCCACATGCGAAAGCTGGGCGGTGCGAACGAAGTCAAAGTAAGTCGCCCTCATCGGAGGGCACGATGGAGCGATGTAGATGCTCTTCAGGTGTTGCAGGAGCAGGGTGATTGACGCGTCATCATACTGTGCCCCGGACAGCCGCAGAACGAGGTTGGACTGCTTGCCAGCGTCGACAAAGAAGAACTTGGTCATGGGTGTCTCGAGCGTGAATGGAGATGCTTGATCCCTCTTGATCAGCTTCTCGGTCATGTTCGAGACTCTCCACGTCGGGACTTCGACTCTCCGAAATTCGGGGACGAAGGACTTGAGCGCCACTTGATAAACCCTTCTCTCGTGGGTCACGAAGGCGGTTCTCAGGATGGGGTGAATCTTGGCGAGGCAAATGCAGACTGCCTCGAGCTTCTTCGACTGAATGGGCCCGGTAAAGCTGAACGTGAAGTAGCTCAGGCTGGACGACCCCTTGAGAAGCCCAGTCTCGAGGTACTTGAGCTGGGTAGCAGACGCTTCTGCGGCATCCTTGACCGCGTCGCGCGGCACACCGAGCTTAGGGACAATGACGTCGTGGATGAACTGCTCCTCGAAAAGCATCTCCGAGGCAGAACCAACAGAAGGCGCGCTCGACCGAGGCTCGGAAGACTCGAAGGAATACTCGGAGCTGAGTGTGATACCCTGGCACAGGTCGGTAAGAGTAGCACCGTGCAGGACATCGGGCAGGGAGATAATGAGTCCCCGTTTGCGGCAGTCAACGACAAGCTGGCCGGCAAGAAAGCTAGCGCCGCCGAGGGAGATGAAGCTCTGGTTGCCGCGAATGGTCGAGGCTTCGATGCCCAAAAGGGCAGCCCAGATTGATCGCATGCGCTCCTCTACTTGCGTCAAGGGAAGCGGTTTGATGCCGACTGTTTGCACCTCATCCGGAGACGGAACAGAAGACAGCGCCAATAGCTGTTCCTTGGAGAGCCAGCTGGCCATCTTCTGAAGCTTGCGGCGGTTGACCTTCAGGGACGGCGTAACAGGGAGGTGCCTGACGGGAACAAAGACCGTCGGCATCATGTGAGCCGGCAAGCCGGTACCCAGAGAAGATTCGATGAGCTTCTTCGCAATGTAGGTGCGCTCCCTGGTCGTGATTGTGATTCTTGTCAAGTCCTCGGAGCCCTCGAAGAGCTTCTCGCCCAGCTCGACGAAGGCAGCAAGTGCGGGCTGCGCATCGCGGGTGACGATGGAGTCGACTGCAAGGTCAATTCCCTGTCCGAGGCACCGACGAAGCTTTTGTTCGATTTCGGCAACCGGGATCACCTGTCCGTTGAGCTCGACGTCGTCGCGACCGCTGGAGATGAAGTCAAGTAACCCGTCTTCCATGTAGCGGACGCGATGACCGGTCTTGAAATATCGCGTTCTCGGCTTTCCGTCCTCAAGGGACAGGTCTGAGTCTTGAGGCAAGTGAGCCAACTTCTGGCCAGGGATGAATCCGTGCGCAAGAGTAGGACTCTCAATGATGAGCTCACCAATGGCGCCGATCGGCATCAGCATGCGGTGGTCTTCTGGATTGACGATCCAAAATCTTCCGATGAACGGGCTCGCGATACGTGTGAGGTCCTCAGGCTTAGTAACCTCCAAAACAGAGATACCGAGAGGGCAGATATCCGGGGCACCGTACGCAAGGAGGACCTTGGTCTTGTTGATCCAAGGGGAGCAGGTGTCTCCGTCCAGGCGGCGCGTCCTGAAGCAGACGGTCTTGAGGCTGGGAATTGCAGCCGGAGTCATCTTCCGAGCCAGAACGGGGGTCAGGTAGCTCCAGTTGACATCCATCCTACGGGCGGCGCCGACGATGTCGCTTGTCTTCTCGACACTGGACGGCACACACACGCAACCTCCGTGGACGAGTGTTGACAGCATCTCGATCAACGCGGTATCAACATTGAAGGAAGACAGCTGCATGACACGGCTGTTGGCATCGAGGTTCAAGGCGCGACCCTGCGTCACAAATGCTGCAGACAAGGTCGCATGGTGGAATATGATTCCCTTTGCCTCTCTGCCGCGAGATGAACCGGGAGAGAGGAGAACGCATGCTGCGTCGTTGGGCGCGGCCATTGGTAGAGGCGACTCGAGCGGGAAGTTGACCGAGAAGAGGGTATCGTCGACGATGATGACGCCATCAACAATGGATTCCAGGTACTTCCAGTTCATGTCGGTTGCAATGACAATCTTGGGGGTGAGTTGGCGAATGAACGTCTCAACGTTGGCCCTGTCTTCCGCATCGATGGGTACGAAGCAGCCACCAGATCTAATATTGCGTCAGTTGCGAACAAGGAAATCAGATGAAGCGACTCACTTCATGGCAGCCAGGATGCTGACGATTGCCCACCGGTTCTTGTCCATGATGACCGGCACCGGCACTCCGGGCCGGACTCCCCATTGCACAAGGTACGTGGCAAGCCGAGAAACGAGACGGCCCAGTTGCCTGTAGGACAGGTCGCCGTCCCAGGCACAGATAGCCTGCGCATCTGGGCGAAGCCTGGCCTGCTGGGAGATGAGGGCGTGCACACATCCATGAGAAGCTCCGTTGGCCCTGTCGGTCTCCCAATCGCTGATGAGCAGCTGCGCGTAGTCGCGATCGGTGAAAAGATCAATGGTGCTGATGGGGCCGTCGGGGCTTCCGACAATGGAGGTGACAGCACGCCCGAAGGTGTTAGTCAAGTTCTGTGCTTGCGTCGCGGTCATGGCTCTGTGGGAGACACCGGTAACGAGGTGGCCGTTGACGAGTGTCACTGAGAAGGTGACGTCGTAGTCGGGAGTGTTGAAAGCCTGGATGCAGGAGAGTCGCATCGGTGGTCGCGTGGAGCTGAACCTGCTCTTGAGTTCGTGAGGCTCCTCCTGGTAAGACAGACAGGTGTTGAAGAGCTTGTCTCCCTTAAGACCGAGAGCGTGCTGGATCTCCGACATACAGACGTACTGGTGCGAGCGGTAAGAGGCAGCATCGTCATCAACAGCCCTTAGAATCGAGTTAATAGTCTTGTAGTTGTCGAGGCCGACTGTGCAAGCCGTGGTGTTCTCGAAAGCCCCAACCGACAGATTCAATCCTTCAAGTGCGTCGCTGGCGTCTCGGCCGGACGAGCGGTAGCCGAAGCAAACCTGGCTTGAGCCGGTAAACGCACGCAGAACGAGAGCCCAAGCCATGCGGATAACAGTTGATCGGCCAATTCCTTGGGCGCGGCAGAAGTCGTCGATCCGACTCATCGGCAGATCGAGGCGGAAGTTGGTGTGCTGCATGCTGCTCTCGTCGATGGTCATCAGACGGGGGAAGAGGCATGGCTGGGTCTCTTGAAGACGGCCGACCCAAAAGTTGAGGCTGTTCTCCTGGCGCGCGGACGAGACGTATTGGATGCAAGCAGTGTGTGGCGGGTCAAGAACCTTCATGGGCAGCTTGCTAGAGTTATACATCCTCTTCAGGTCCCACATGATGTTCTGGAGACTCAAAGCCTATGAAAAGTAAGCGTGTGTGGCAGGCATAAAAGAAAGGGACGAATGTTTCTTACATCGCAAAGCGCGTGGCTGATGTCGAGCCTCAGGTAGGTACTAGCTTGCGTCTTGCAGACCGACACCCGGTGGCGAGGGTTGTGAGGAGTCGCGCTCATCGGCGGCAGCGCATTGAGGACGGCCACGGGGTCTGTGCCCGGCTCAGCGTCGATGAAGAGCATATCAGGCGAACACTTCCTCAGAATGACCTGGTCGAAGAGGCCGTTCTCGGAGATGCTGTCGATGAAGACGGTCCTGAGCGCCGGATACTTGGAAACGATCTGCTGCCAGACGGAGCAAATCTGGGCCTGGTCGGCGAGAACACCGTTGGGCGAGGAGAACTCGTAGATGGCGTGGTTGTGGCAGGTCTCCATGTCCTGGGTTTGGCTGATGAGGATCTCCTGCTGCAGGGGCGTGACGGGGAGGACGTCCTCGATGTCCTTTGCGCTGGAGAGGCCAAGGGCAACCAGGCGATCAGTGTTGAGCTTCGCAAGTCCCTCGTAGGTCGTGTCCAGCATTGGCACATCGGACAAAGTAAGCTCCTGGCCGCGGTACCTCAGTCGACCGATGGCCTCGTAGAGAAGATGCTCGTAGTTCTGGATCCATTCGGTAATCTTGTCCTGGTGTTTGCAGTTTTTGTTGTACACGATCTGAACCGAAGCAGCGCCGCGGTCGACCATAGCGGAGACTTCAAAGAGAGCAATTCGGGAGACGTCGGGTCCAATGTCGGAGGCGCCGGTGGAGAACAGCCTGCCGGGGATGGTGAGCTGTTCCAGGACGCCCTTCTCTCGCTCCAACTGTTGGACCGAGCCGGCGTAGGTGAACATGATCTCGAAAGGCCAGCCCTCGGCGCTGCGTGCCGCTGCCTCGGGTCCAAAGTATCTTGATGCGAAATAGTCCCAGCCGCGACGCGGAACTGACCGTCTAGTATCCTTAGTCTTGCGCAGAACGTGCAGAAAGTCATCGGCCATATCGACTTGGCATGCGACCGGGCAAAGAGAAGTAAACCAGCCAACCGTCTCCGTGATGTCGATGTCTTGGCTCCATGGCTCTCTGCCGTGCTCCTGGTTCCATACCACTGGGGTCCGACGGTCATGGAACGTTTGGCTGAACGAGAGCGTCAGGGCGGCCATGTAGATGTCTGACATGTCAGTCCTGAAGACCTGGTTGCATGCTGTATGGAGGATGGCGGTCAGCTCCGGCGTGAGGGTGAAACTCGCGACTGCAATTTCAGAGTAGGTGTTGAGCGACTTCTCGAGGCCCCAGTAGCCGTACTGGCCACTGGGAAGTTCGTAGGGCATCACCAGTTGGTCCGGGTTGTTGCAGATGTACTCTTCCTGGAGCTCATTCCATGTCTGGAAAGGCATTGATCGCTCCGAAAAGAGAGTGCCCTGTCGCAGCAGCTCATCGAGATCGTGAATGATGATACGCCACGACATCATGTCGACAACGAGGTGGTGAGCTAGGAGGTACACCAACTGCTGGCCGTCGTGTGTGCGGAAGTGGTCGACGGCGAACACAGGGCCGGCCTCGATGTCGATGCTGGCCTGTGTCTGTGCAATGATGCCCAGAACCTCCTCTGTTGTGCTGACATTGTGGTAGCGGAATCCGTATGAGCCGTCCACTTTTGGCGCGATCCGCTGCGTCCATCCGTCGGCTCCAGGTCGGAATCGGGCGCGTAGCATGGAATGGTGACCAACGACTGTTGCGATGGCGGCGTGGATGTCCTCGAGCGTCGAGCTGTTCTTGACCCGGAGAAGAAGGCTCTGATTAAAGCGGTAGCCGGATTTGGATGCTATCCGCTGCTCGATGCGGCCACCAATACCGGTGTCGAAGTACAGCTGCTGGATCGGCGACAACTTGAACCCTTCCAGCGACTCCTCATTCCAGATGGTGTTGCGGTGGCTTTTCCGGGACGCGAGCGACGCCAATTGACCGAGTGATGAGGATTGGTGAACGTCTTCGGGCCTCACGGTGATGGACTCTATCCGACAGGCGGCGACGAGCATCATGGCGGAAATGTCGTCGCCGCCGAGCTGGCTGAAGGAAAAGTTCATGCCGACCTGTCGCTGCGGTATCCTAAGAACATTACTCACGGTCTTTTGCAGGATCCCCTCCATCTCGGTCAAGGGCTCCTGGAACAGCTCATGGGACTCGAGGCTGGATATTTGGTGATACATGTCTTCGTTGATGTTCTGGATCCATGTCTGGAGCCGTCTCCGGTCGACGGAGCCCTCACCGTCGGACGGCATCTGGTCCAGCACGATCCATGAGTTTGGTACGGAATGGTATCCTTCCGAGGTTTCGAGGGCCAGGCGGACTGCTGCGACCTGGCTGCCAGCAAAATGCATCTGTGACTGGGGGATGAGGCGGATGCTGGACAGACCGGACTGGGAGACGCGGCCTGAAGCTAGGGTGACGAAGGCGACGAGCTTGCCCTCCAAGTAGCCGGCCTTTGGCCTGATGACGGCCGCGCTGGTGACCTGCGGCGTAGACTCGATAAAGCGTTCAATGGCGATCTGGGGTGCTCTTAATGGTGCTGGTTCGGCGCTGTTGTGGAACTCGTACGAGGATGATGTTGAGTAACCGCTGCTCTGCCTGGGACTTGAGCTGAAGACGTCGGAGGGCGACGGGCTGTCCTCGTCGGACTCCTTGGACACAGGCGCGGCCTGACCATAGGGGGTGATGCAGGTCTGAAGTTCCGCCAAGGTGTGACAGCGTAGAATGTCGCTCGTCCTGACACCGAGTCCGAGGCTCATGCACCTTTTCCTTAGCTTGATGGCTGCAGGTCTGTCTCCTCCGAGGTCAGCGAACGAGTCGAACAGCTCAATGCTGTTTCTCGGTAAACCAAGCACGGCAGCGGTGGCCGAGAGGAGCCTATCCTCTACGGATTCTGTGTGAAATGACGACATTGCTGTGTCGATTCTGGGGAGCAGTCTCGTGCTGACTGAGTTGGCCATGGCCATGGTGTAAGTGGTGGTCGGGTCGCGATCTGGTCTCTGAAGAAGAGAAGAAGCGGCTGCAGGACAGCCGGGGGGGGGGTATCTCAATAACACATAAAACAAGAAGAAAGGGTGGCCAACTACACAGATCAGACGCTGGCCTCGAGGGGTGGACGTTTTGGTGAGGGTCAAAGATAGTGCCGGGTCAGGTGGTATTGGGCGGACTGGATGAACAGTCGAGAATGGATGGGGGCGATGGTTGCGGGGGCCGTTTGTTGGTACAGATATTCGGTCTTTGAAGAACACGAACCAACGCGGTGAAAGGCTACCAGCAGACTCTGTCACACAGGAGGAGGCGTGAAGACCAAGAACGAAAAGCAAGGGGGAGCAAGAGGAAGAAGAAGAGAGAGCGAGAGGGAAGACGGGCGGTGATGTAGTCTAGTGAAATAATGCGCAGCAGCTCTCTCTCTCTCTCTCTCTTTCTCGACCAAGGCTAAGGCTCTAATCATCCATCCTTCTCACTTGAGGAAGAGTAAGAGCCATGGGACGGAGCTTTTGCTTAGCTATACCCGGTCTAGCCAGCCAACATGGCAGACCAGGGTAGGTACTGCGCGTACATGGTACGGCAAGGCAAGGTAGGTAAGGTAAGGTCGGTAAGGTAGGGTAGAGGGTAGTGGTAGTGGCAGACCAGGAACCCGGCTGGCGCAGATCGAGCTTCGCTCCCATGGCCCCGGCCCCTCTGACGTCCTGGGGTCCCGCTGGGAGAGGCAGCAAGGCAAGTTGAAGGGGGTGGAGGAGTGAGTAACGAATAGCCAAGGCCAGGCCGAAAGACCGGATGGAGGGACTCACTCTCACCGGGAGTGTGTGAGTGCCATCTAAGGTGCTGAGGTATGCCGCGCCACGCCATGCTATGCTACATACACTATGCCACGGCCTGCCGCGGCCGGGGTTGGACGGTGGACATGCATACCCGCGTCCTGGTGCAGTGGATTTTTGGATGTGGAATGTGGACTGGAGGGCGGGGGTTTCGCCAGGCAAACACATTTAGTGATTATAGAGACTGGAGAACGATGCCGTCTTGGGGCATGTTGAACGAATTGGGCACGCCCTGGATTGTGGTAACCTGATGGCTGTGGAGTTCGACTGCAACTCCTTGTAAATTACTCTGGAATAGGCACGAGTCGGACCCGGCATCGCGGGCGGGCCAGGACGAGGGCGAGGACAATAGGACTTTTGGTCAGGACGAAGAACGACAGACATGGGTAACATGTGCGAGGCGACATGGGAGGACTCCGCCTCGTCGGGGCCCGTCTCGACTCTGGGCTCTGGGCTCTGGGCTCTGGGCTCTGGGCTCTGTCACCTGCAGGACCCCGGTCAAGTCAAAGTCGCCGGCCAGTTCAACGGAGAAGAAGAAGAAGAAGAAGAAGAAGAAGAAGACGACGACGACGACGACGACTGCTTCGTGCTAGGCGGTTCTGAGCCACCTGGCCGATGATCTCGCCGTCTCTGCCGTCAAACAGAGGAAGCGCGGCAGAGCGGAAGCGCAGGGATGGTGCTTGACCGCGAGCCACCTCATGATGGAGGTGCATCGCAGGTAGACTGTCTGGCGCGGTCTGGTAGGGCGAGGTGACAGTGGCATTGACTTGCCGCGACGGCGCGGATGTTCAGTCGTGTGCTTGCGTCTGCCCAAGGAGATGAGATTCGATGAGAGCCGAGAGGACGGAGTACACTAGGAGGTGAGGGAAGAAGGGAAGGGAGCACTTGGGACGGACGGAAAAAGAGCGAGGCGGAGGCCCAGTGCACGGGTGTACTGGGCGGTACGTATCTTACCCGAAACAGGAATTATTCAGCTTCGGACCACAAATTTAGGCGCTATGAGCCAATCACGAGCCGTCAAAAAGCCAGATTGCGTCAGCCACACGGTACTCTTGGCACAGTACCCACCCAATCTTATCCGTACCTTACTGCGTTGTTATCTTATCGCTGTTGGCAGCCACAGCGGATGGAAACAGAACACGGCGCCATTGGCCGTGCTAAGTCCGACAAGCGCCCACGGCTGCCCACAAGTGCGGCAGTTGTCCATCGTCCCTTGCCTTAGCGTCGGGGGCTGAGCTGGCGCTGTGCAGCGGTGCAGCGGTGCAGCAGCAGTCAGAACACTGTGAATAGCAACGGCCCGCCCAATAAGCGCCCCGGGTAATTAGCGTCTTGACCACGTACAAGTACCACCTAGGTAGGTAGGGTCTTCACCCACTGCCCCCCCCCCCCCCCCCCCCGCTGCCCCGAGTGCTGCTGGATCGACTGCACAGCACCGCTTGAGCCATGTCGCTCCCGCAAACATGGCCGCCTTCCCCCTCCGCCGACGGCGGCTGGACAACGGCTCGACAGAAGCTTGGACAAGCTTCCCGTCCCTCCTCTCTCTCAGCAGCTTCATCAGCAGTCCACACCTACACTAGTATAGATTCCATAACCTTGGCACCAGCGAATCCGCATCGGCTCCTCAACTCAACTGTACGAAACCTAAAAACCTCACCCGACCCTCCTCCACGGGCCACACTGCCACAGGTGTTACTAGTGTAGACACTGCCAGTACTCAGTTCGCTGTCCACATGCAAACTCAAACCCCCAACGCCCATGTTCCATGTCCCAAGGGCATACATATATACAGCGTATATCCTCACGTGCAGTATTGCTGCCATCAAGGATGCTGCTGTCGTTTCTCCAGGTAATGAATGCACCGCATGCAGTAAGGGCCCTTTAAGGGTATTACTCAAAGGAGTCTCTCTTCCCCTCACTCCTCCTCGGCCTCGACTCGCCGGAAGGCTGAGCCCTTCCCACGGCATCCAATGGTGTTCGTAACACCGACTCTCGTCACCACCACCTCGCACACATTTGGCTCTCGCCTACTACCCCTCAGCACATGCTCGGATGAAGGTGAAATGAGGACGGACTCGCCTTCACCACGCACTCACAAGCGTAGCTGCGCAGTCAGCAACCCAGCGTCAGTTCATGCCGACCGTTTCCAGGCCACTGCGCCGCCTGCATCAGGTTCAACCCTGCGGCTCGACGGCAACGTCGACGAAGCCCTTTAATATTCAACATCCATAATTCGCATCCGCATCCACATCCACATCCTGCTGTGTCAGTGTCGTTGAATCCCATGCCTCCTTCCGCCTTCTCCAGTTTTTTTTTTCTTTCTCGTCAGCCCTCAATCCCTCCAACGTACCAATGAAGACGTATGCAGCTGCGCGGCCGGAAGCAACCCTTCGGTCGTCCACCACTCACCTGCACCCGTCCTCCACCACGGCACTCATGAACTACTGGTCTGCGCTGATCTGATACTGGTGCTACCTTACTGGGTGCTCTTCGCCATCTGCCTTGCCTCTCTTTGCATTTCAACGCGACTTACACAGCCGCCCGGCCCCGCTGCAGAATAAATGCCCGGGTCCAGTCTGGATGCAGTATGTTCAGTCAGCCCCCCCCCCCCCCCCCCAAAATGCTTGACTCTATGTTGGTGGCGGCAAAGGCAAAGGACAAAAAAGATTCACCCACGAAACACCAGAATCCACTCCGTCTGACCAAAAAGTTTCACGAACAAGCGGCACACACTGAGACTGGGGTGACTGAGCATCTGAGCTGAGCTGAGCCTCGTACTGCGTCTGCGTCCACAAAGCGTCGGCTCACGGACCAGACGCGTCCTCGCGCTTTCGCCAAGGGCCCGACTCTACGACGATGATGGGACGGAACCCCCGCAATGTGTCTACTGCTGTTATTGCTTCTGCTACTGCTACTGCTACTGCTGCTTCCCGCTCCAGGTTGACTAATAAGGAGGAAGAACCATCTCCACGGTATCTGGAACCCCTCCTACTCTACCACTGCGTATACCGCCCGGCAAGGTGTGCCCTCAAATCCCGAAATACGGATACACTCGGGGCCGTTTCGATCGCGGTCGGTCAACCTTAACGGTAAGCCGCACATGCCTAAACAAGAAACAGGAACAAGAATAAACTCGCCGTTGACACACCCCGCCACCACCCGAGGCCCTCTAACTTGCCTAGGGGGGCCAGAGGCATGGAGCTGTGCCTACTCATCAATCCCATCCCCAAACTCACCTTGCCCTCTCCTTCGTCTGAAGGTTCCGGTCGAACCAGGCCAGAATCCCACCTTAGGCTCTGGACGCGTCTTGACTTGTTGAACCTACTCCATCCTCGGCCGGCCGGTCGTGTTGAGCGAGGGGGCCTGTTCGAGCGAGAGTCCACAGTCTTTTTGCTGCAGCCTCAAGACCCCGGATTCTACTATGTAGATGCCTGCGCTGTGCCAAGGGCCGGTCAGACACGTAGGGCAGCCAATGATATCCGCCCCCCCCCCCCCCCCCCCCCATCGCATTGCGGGTTGCTTCACCTGTCAGACTGGGAAATTATAGCGATCCTCTTTTGGGCGGATGCGCGTCTATCCCCTTGTCGAGCTCGGCAAGGCCCAGCAAGAGCCAGACCACGGTCCTGTTGGGCAATCTGTAAAGTTCTTTTGGTAAAGGTATCGAGTACAGAGGCGGCGAGGGTGACAAATGCCATCCTCACCCTCACCCTCACCCTCACCCTCACCCTCACCGCACACGCCCCAAAGGCAATTCCTTCCAACGTCAATCATACCCTTACCCGTCTCCTGTTACTTCCCCGAGTCGCTCCGTCACCGCCAAGTCACCGCGATGGCCAACAGTAAACTACTTGAGTAGTAGCTCGCCGACGACCACCTCCGCCTGCCGCGCCCGTACGGAACTCCGGGACGTTCTGTCCTCCCCACGTGCGTAACCACGTCTCTGTCCAAACAACCCCTGCAGAAAGGGCAAAAAGGACTTTGGCGAGGCGACGGGAGGCGTTGGTTCACCGTTCGTATCCCCCGATAAGAACATCCATGGACGTTTAAAAGGTTGTGCAAACAAGCAAACAGTCCTTGTGCCCACCGAAGAAGCTCCACCAGAGCAAAGGTCCAGCGTCACATCCACCTCTCGTCGGCTGACCGGGGGGGGGGGCCGCTTAGAGCGCTGCCTAGCTTCCTCTGGCGTCAATCTTCCCGCTTCGTCGGGGGCTGTACACTGCATACGCAGCACGCAGCATGTGAAGTTGGTGAGCGTGGTACCTACATTCTCTCTGTCACCCCACATCACGTCAGCCCAAGGGGGCACGTCTACTCTCTCTGCACACAGTCTGCAGTCTGCAGCCGCCAGCCGAGAGAGCATCACTTCTCAAAATTCTCTCACCCTCACCCTCACGCTTTGTGACCCCCAGTCAGCGGAAACCGCAACCGAGATTGAATATTGGCCAAGTAGCCGCAGCTGAAGCCAGCGTCTAATTCAGGCCGCAGTTGCGGTCGGTGCCTGGCACCCCTTCTCGGAATCCGGTTACATCAAGACGACGGTCCGAGAAATGTCGCCCACGCGGATAACCTGTCAGAGACGACTACCATGGTACACATCTCGAGAGGGCTGGCGGCTGCCGGGCGCCCGAGGCACCCGAGAGATGGAATGCAGTCAGACGGCGCGCGCTGCGTCAATCTCTGGCCAGAACTGTTCAATCGGATGAGGCTCCTCGCCCCAACCCCAACCCCAACGCGCATTGGGGGTCCTGCCAGCTCGATTCCTGATGACTTGGCTGTACTATGTCATTGGACAGCTCGGCATGCCGTCAGTAGCAGGTCACCGATTTGGAGATCAACATCCCAAGCCGGTTTTGATGCGGAAGACGGCTGCGACGTCGCCGTCATTGAGCTGTTGTCCAGATTCACAGTAGCCAAAAGGTGACTTGCCTGAGAAGGAGCAACACTGTTGCCGTAGTCTGGAGTAGATTCGGTCGTTTCGCATTATCTTTTGTGACTGTTGCCCAGGGGGGCTTCTAGACAAGCCCACCGGATCAACCCGGAGAGGAAAGCTTGGCCAATCGAGACCGGGATGGAGCCAACATGTTGGCCGCGTCGTGATGGCCCGTTCAACATGCATACGGCCTGCGTGTGCATGTTGTTCAGGGACATTTCCTACCCAAACTCACTATCGCCGCATCATGACAGCTCCGAATATTTGCATGGTCATCCGTCGAGGGTATTCGTCAAACGGCAAGCGCTTCTGTTCAAAACTGCTATTCAACGTTGCATGTATTTGACTGGCAAAGAAGCCGGTCTCGCATCCGGTCTCCTGGGCCTAGGGATCCAGCGGACCGGGGCGAGGCCGCATGGATATTGCAGCATGAACACTACACGATGATCCATGTGAAGCTAGCATGCTGACGGCCCGCCGTTTAACACGTAACATGGGGCATCTTGAACTTGCCAGTTCTGTTGTTGCACCTTTCCTCGAACCTTGACTCTATCAAAATGAACAGTTACACTGTTTTCCCATGTTCAACAAGAAACTTGAGAATGTGGCGTGGACAGAGTAGATAGATGCATCAGAAGCTTTGAAGTTTTGGCAATAACGCCTAATATGACCAAGTCGGTCCCACCGAACCGCCAGGTCTTCTGCATACAGTCATGTACAATGCAATACAAGGGATGTTCATTATTTGGGCCTGAGTTCGTTGAAACCAACGTCCTACCCCATGTTCACATCTTCACGAGAGGAAACCAAACAGGGAAGTGTTGTCTGGACATCATGCTATCCTAGCTGGGTCTTTGTCCAGACCAACCTGAGGGTATTCTACAACTCGATTACGCGGCTGGGAAGTGCAGACCCGTGGGTGGGCTCTGATTCTTCTGATACTGGGACGCCCGGGAACAACACTGGTCCAGAACTTCCATTCCAGCATTCCTCTTCGAGACTAGACGCTGTACTTACAGTTCTGAGATTCGAGCATGTCTTGAATAGGATACACCATGCTTGACTTGCAGAAACCTGCTTTGCCTCAAGCCTCCGAGAACGAGGCATACATCCGTCTTGAAAAGGAGGTGGAGCCCCACAAGACCCCGTCCGTTACCGGCACCGACATCCGTTGGCATGGAATACACTGCACTACACTCACCACCAACCAACAGTATCAGTGAACCAAGAAATCGGCATCAACTGGACTGGAAGCCAACCACTCACCCACCAACAAACAACCTTGCCCATCAACCAGCTCCACGAGAGCGACGTCTCTTTCCCCTCCCTCCCACATCGCGGCCTCGACCTTTCAAACCAGCATCATCACATACTTGCCCGGCCACAGGCCTGCGGCCAGGACTCCGGAACTAACCCGCCTGCCTTTCTTCGTCCAACCTGCGCGAACCATGTGGCGGAAGACATGGCGCCCGTATGTCCGGCACACGCGGGAACGGCCCGGTTGAAGAACGGTCCGTTGGTTGTTCCCCCGCCGGCCGGTGGCATTGGGGGCCACGCCGATCCAAGACCCAACCAACACAAGAAAGATGCCCAGCGCCAACGAGCTGTGACATGGCGCCGACACAGCCCCTCGAGGCATTCTCGGATTGACGATTGACGTTTGACGTATGATCAAGGGTCCGAGATCGCGAGACGCAAGGCTGATCGCTTCATCACGCGAGATCGTCCCTCGTAGTTGAGGAGATGCAGGGTATTGCGACGTAATCTAACATTTACGCCTTCTTGCTGAACGACTCTGTATCCTTCCTGACCAACGCCAATGTCTAACAACCTGACAAATTATTCCCGCAACAATAAATGTAAACCGAAAGTGAAGAATGGCGACAGAGCCTGCTGATCTTTTGCCCCAGAACCCGGCCATCCCACCGCCCTTGCTTTCAGTATCCCAGTCTATCATGACGTCTGGGTTGTGACCAAGAAACTCAATCAAGCCTTCCAGGCAGTGTTCCTCAACCAATCACCCAGGACTCTTATCACCTTCACCGCCTTCGCGTTGCCGTCCCTCACAGTCTCCGGGTCAGAGACCAGGTCACCCATCTCGTGCATGTCAAACGCATGAATTGCGTCCGGGACGAGCAGCCACTTGACGCTACCCCGCGCGTCCGTAACCTCCCAACTAAACCTCTCGTCGGCGAGTTCCAGCTCCTGTGTCTTGGCAATCTCCTTCCTGCCCACCATCCCGGACGAGGGTTTCTTGCCGCCTAGTTTGCACGCCAGGTCCCACGCCTCCCACGCGAGGTAGTCGAGCTCCGCTGCGACGATGCAGACGTTGGCGGGCAGATCCTCCCTCCCCGCGAAGCCCGGCGAAAGGAGCGTATTCTTCAGGTTCGTGCCGTACGGGACGTAACTCCAGTCAAACACTTCGGCAAACTCAAGCACAAAATCTCGCTGCTCGCCGCGAATGCCAGACAGCTCACCAATCTTGTAGGGCCTTCGGTGCTTCTTCTTCTCCGACGGAGTGGTGAAGTCGACGGGCGGGTATATCGGCACCACCGCCTTCGGAGCTGCCATCCTGTGCTCCTTGATGGACTTGAGCTGAGACAGGCACAAAGTCAAGTTGCCGCCGGCACTGAAACCAGCGATCGCGATGCGGCTCTTGTCTATCGGCAGCGACTCGTCGTCTACGGCGGCGAGGTACAAGGCCTCGAGGTCGTGGAGGCCCGTGGGCCACGGGGCCCATGGGGCTTTCCAGTAGTTTAACGCGACGACCAAAGCGCCGTTGAGGTCGGAAAATGACCGGTTCCAGGCGTCGTCGTCGTCGGGAAGGCCGATGGAGAAGCCGCCGCCGTGAATGGTGAAGAGAGTCGGGAGAGTCTGCGGTGAGGTTTGGTCGTAGTCGGAAGGGAAAAAGATGCTGCAACGGCGGCCAATCAGTGACTGAGTACAGAGAGGTTTTGAATGGGGAGAACACACCGGACGTATAGATACGGCCTACAATCGTACTTCTTTATGAGGTCAGGTCGCTGGCTCGGGGGAAACCAATATGACTTCCAAAAGTCGAAGCTGGCCTTCTGGAAGTGATATGATTGCAGCGTGGATATCTTGCTGCCGTAGACGACGCGCTTGAAAAAGGAGGGGGCCTGCTTGTAGACAGGCTTGTCGTTGTCGGCTGGCATAGAGGTAACCATGTCTGCCATGTCTCTCTGGAGATGCTAGCTTGCGACAAGAGTTCGCGGCGCCAACAAGCTCGGGATGATGATGATATATGTCCGCTATTGTTATAGGTACGCGGAGGCAAAACAGAATGGCCGTATGCGAGGGCTCGGACAATGCTCCAGGCAGGAACGGAGCGACTATGTGCGGAGTCGGGGAGGTGGTCGATTCCGAGAGAGAAGCTGCTCGAACAACGAAGCGCATTAGCCGACATATCCTGCAGACGACAACAAGTTCAGACCGGCCGCCGGACAGCTAGCCACACGAGGCGTTTGCGGCTTCCGCGTCATCGTGCGCTAGAGTTGGGCTGAGGCGTGGGAAGACGAGAAAAAGGGGGTCGGGGAGCTCGTCCTGGCGGCATCCGAATCGTGGGTTTCACGAGTGAGCTCGGCGCCGACGGGACGAGGCGTTGCTGGCTGACAACGAAGACTGTGTGACTGCGACTGCGACGGACATGCGCTCAAGGCCGAATGCCCGGCCGGCACTGCTGACGAAGAATGCGAATACAGGCAGAGGGAAAACGGGGAAACTCACGGGCATGTAGACGACGACGTAGAGGAGCAGGATGATGGCCGAGACGATGCGGGAGACCACGTCCTTTAGCATCGACAGCGAGAACGACAACGACAACGTCGTCGGACCGCTGCTGCCGCTGGACGGCCGCGTGCTGGCTGCCTGATTCGCTTGCATCCTTTCTTTAGCCGTTTCTTCTTTACTAGCGCTGCTAAGACAGGGGAGCTGGCGGGAGGGGGATGACCACGTTCATGCTGCTGTCAAAACACCAGGTCGTCTCGTGCCGTGCGCAATGCAAAAAAGTTGGGAGCATGTGCTTGTTTGCGACTGTGCTGGTTGCAGCTTTAGCATCCATGGATAGGTACCCAAGCCTTAGCCTTAGCCCCTCCCTCCTCCCCCCCTCGGCACCCCTTATCGCCGTCTTATCGCACACTGCTACAGGGTCCCCCAGCGATCCCCAGTCAGGCGCCCAAGCTCCCTAACCCCGGACCCTTGTCGAGGTCCCCTAATGAGCTCCCCCTCGGCAGAGGCTGGGCCCAATGGCATCAAGTGCAACGGGCTGCTACTGACGCCTTGAGGGAGCCATCCCATCCATTAGAACAACGTTTGTAGCTAGCTGCCTTTGACCGGCCTTGCGCCAAGCACATTTGACTGTTGACGGCTTGACACGTTTAGGCTCACTAGCACTGGCCCGGCCTCACTTGGCGCTTCCGGGCTCACACGGAGCTCCGATTACCGTTTCGGGCCAGAACCGCATCAACCGACGGCCCCCCCAAAATAACGAATGGCGAATGCCTCTTGGACAGAGGCTGGTTGAGAGAAAGGAGACATCCCGGCGGTTGCTCGTCGGCATCGGTTGCAGAGTCCCATTCCAAGTGATCATATTCTACAACCATGCTGCGTAAACAAAACACATATTGTACACCACGGCGAGCCATGTCCGTCTACCCAGTTGACCATGGACGGCGTCTATTTATCTCATAGGCTTGACGGCTTCTGTACCACAACCTCCTCATCGTCATCGGGGTCCTCAATGCTCGTCCTCCGCGCTGCCTCAACTGCTGCCTGGACCGGCTTCTCGTCGTCCCCGGTCGCCGTTTCCTCCGCCGCCTCCTTCTCATCCGTGCCCATCTTGCCGTCGTCTTTGCCGTCCTTCGCTCCCGTTGCGCTCGTAAAAGGCCACAGCCCGCTGAGGGCCTTGCCGCCGGTTCCTCCCTGCGGAGGGTGCACCGCCAGCGGCTTCAGGATGACATTGTCGTTGGAATCCGTGCCGGGCGCAGGCTCAACCTCGGGCATGGCAAAGTCGCCAAACTCCTCATCGTCGTCGTCTTCTTCGTCAGAGTCGTCTCGTCCATCAAATCGTTGATTCTGGCCCCGTCCCATAACTCCGCGCCACCACGATCCCCGGCCTGATGCGCCCCACGCCCCGGTTACCGCCGCTGCCGCCCCCGATCCATGGCGATCTTCGTTGCCATCGTCGCTGTCGGCATCTTCATCCTCTTCGTCGTCTGCGAACGGGTTCTTGAGCCGCTCGCCCTCGCCCTCGCCAGACTCCGTCTTCTCGCCCTTTTCTTCCTCCCCATTCTCCTCCCGAGACGCAGCAGCAGCAGCAGCGTTGTTCTTCTGGTGCATGGCGAGACGGGCAGCCAGCTGAAGACGGGCTCTGGATGGGGGAATGTTCAATGGCGGAGGGGGAGGCGGCGGCGGCGGGATGGATGGCGGGTTGAGGGATGATGATGAGTTGTTCAGCGGATCCGTGTAAGCCCGGAACTAGAAATCGAGTATTAGCTGCTGTATCATCCTGGCATAGACGCACGCAAAGTGAGATCCCCGGATGCAAGTCATTGTCGTTGTGGTTCTCCAAGAGGTCGAAATGGATAAAAAGTCCAACAGTCGCCTGGTATCCCAAGGAATCGACGCCGGTACGGACGGGGACATGTAATCCTACACTACTCGCCGCCCCTGTACATCATCAGAACACCTCAACACCAGAGCCCAACCCCTCACGTATCCAGCTTGGGTCTCGTCATTCCTCCCTTGTCTCGTCCACGTTGTCTCTGCTCATTCTCCGTATAAGCCAGGCCATAACGTCGAGTGAAGGCCGAATCATGCGAATGTCCTCGTCCAGTTCCTCCCCAGCTGGATCGCGGTTCTTTGTTCCATCCACTCTATACACAAGAATCGTTTCATCACCGGACTCGTCGTCGTCTATGATTCCGAGCCCAATGCCGCGGCTGGCGTGATTTGCGCTCTCCTCTCGGGACGTCCGATGGCGACGGAGCCTTGCATCCTTGTCTGCGCACTACGCATCTTTTCGGGCTTTCTCCTCGTCCGAATCGTGGTTGTTGTCAAGCAGAGACTGCGTCCAGGGATCCAACGCCGGCGGTTCCATCTCACGAAGCTCTAAGAGCATATTACTCACCTCATTGTTAACGTCCTCTTCGTTCTCCTCTTCCCCTTCGTCTTCCTCATCGCTGGAGCTACCAAAGCCAGACATCAGGGTCCCCGAACTGATAGCGAAGGGGCCAATACCGTTGCCGCTATTCTCTTGCAGATCCATGTTGCCATTGAGGCCCGCTTCGGCCAAGGCGCTGGAGCCAGTGTTTCCTTGAGAGTTGGAAAAGGATGATCCAAGACCAGTGAGACCGACGGCCGCAAGCCCGTTGCTAGACATGCCAGCAGCACGGTTACCCAGGGCCACCTCAGGTCGAACGCCGCCGAGAATGGCATTATCACGCTCCCGAGTTTCGGCCAGTGCCCCCTCCACGTAATTGATCCACCTCGGGTCCATAACCCGCTCGAGAACCGTCTCCGACAGCAGCTCGGGAGGGTGTCGTTCCGTAAACTTGACCACCTCTTCAGCGATCAGAGTTAGGTGGCCCATGTACCCCATGCGAGTCTTGATCTTGGCCTGGGACTCGTCGCTAGCGAGCTGGCCGTTGATGATGGCAGTCGTAATGTCCGCGGCCTCGAACAGTGACACTGCCAAGGTTGGGTTGTAGCCCCTGTCCATAGGCCCATTGAAAACCTGCTGGACGATATCATATACCACGTTATGGAGGAAATTGTTCCAAGGGTAGGCGAAAAAGAAGGACTGTTCTCGGTTAGCTCAGCTCGTCTTGTGGTAGCTACTTTCGACTCACCAGAATCGTGGGCACAACACGGTGCTCCACAAACTGCATCTTGAGATAGTCACCCACCACCGGCTTCACAGTGTTGGGATCAGGCCGCTCGGGAACTGCAGGCGGCTGGTCTCTGGCCGATGCATCCTCCGCTCCAGGCGGTGCTGGAGCCTCAGGCGCTTCAGGAACCGGAGGAGCGACTGAAATCTCGGGTACCGGCGCAGCTCCTGACTCGGCCTCCTTGTCTTCCGTATCAACCTTGGTAGCTTTCGACTCGACGCTAGCAGCAGGCTTGGCAAAGAGCGGAGCAGGAACGTCCTCTGGACGCGGGTCCAACTTGGAAGAGTCAGAGGTAGTTGGTGCTGGCTCAGCCGGTTCGGTCTTCGCTTCAGATTCAGAGGCGCTCGGAGTGTACACGACAGATGAGTCAGATTCATCGCCCTTTTGGCTAGACTCTTCAGAAACAGCGCTTTGGTCAGCCTTTTCACCCAAGGACAACTCTTCCACCTTGGCGGCAGTAGCGTCCTCTGCGGTCTTGTCCGCACCGGTGTCTGGTTTTGAGTCCTTGGTCTCCGCCGTCTTTTCCTCTTGTGCGACTGGCGTTTCGACATTGGCTTTAACGTCCTTCGTCTTCGCCTGTTGCTCTGGCTTGGGCTCTGAAGTGGCGCCAGTGGTGTTTTCAGCAGGCTTGGGCTTGCTCGGCGAGAGCGGGGCGACAACCAGATCCGGGTCATCGAATTGTTGCTCCTTGATCTTATCATCGGCAACGTTGAGTCTAGGAGAGCTTAGCGGCTCGTCCACGAAGTCATCCTCGTCTCTATCCAAGAATGACGACGTCGGCGCGGCAGCGGGAATCTCCTCTTCGGCCTTCACAAACTCGTGCGAGGTGTCCTCGTTCATCTCGCGGCTTGGTTCAACCTCCTCGAAACCGTCGTCGTCCGAGATGTTGGTAACTTCCAGCCGGCGTCCCTCTTCGGGAGACGAGTGCCCGACGCGCATAGTCAAATCGGTAGATTGCGCCTCCTCGCCGCGGTTCGGGCTGAGCTTACCCTCCGTTCTCAAGCGCTGACGCTCAGAATCTCGCGACGCAATCACGTCTTCAGAGCCAACTTCGTTGAGCAAACCCATGTTACTGCAGTGAAGCAGCTCAGCCATCAGTTCGCAAGTCTTGAACCGGTCAAACCCGAGGGGCTCGATCTTTTCGCCAAATGTAGACTCCAATCGCTGTTTCTGTGCAGGAGCGTTCATAATCAGATTGACAAAGTCGGGCACGTACTGCGCAAACAACCGGAGAAGAGTGCCCAGGTAGATGGGATCGCGGCTCGAGGGCACAGAGTTGGCCTCGGTGCCCACATCCGGATCGTAGTCAGAGTTGTTCTTCCTGATGACCTCAATGACAATACCCACACCAACAGTCAGCGGGTTTCCGCCTCCCAGCATGTACTTGATCAACTGCTCCACACATGGTTGCGAGACAAGCTGGCGCGTAAGTTCATTCGGGCCGATGCATTGCTGCTCGTTCTGCGAAGCGTTGGCAGAGATGGTGATGATTGCCTTGATGAAATCGCCGGCGGCCGTCTGGACTACCCAGCTGTGCTCCGGGCTCAGGCAGGTAAGCAGAGTCGGAACGACGTCCTGCGAGTACAGCCACTGGGAAATTATTAGCGACAGGCCAAAGCAAATAATTTTAGGAGCAGCTCACCTCAACCACGCCCTGGCCGCCCTCAGTGCGATCCAAAGCAATAATTTTCAAAAGCAAATCCATAATCATGGGGCACTCAACGTGGCGCAGCAAGTCTGACACAGCGTCAGGCAGGGACTTGAGCAGAATCACCATTTCGTCCGTCTTTTTGTCGAAAAGTGCCTCGTTGACCTTGGTAAAATAGCTGGCCTGCAGAGGGTCCAGCGGCGTAGGGCGCTTGAGAAACTGCCAAAACTCGCGGATCAAGGGCTGGTTCTCCATCATGGCCTCGTAGATGGACCAGGTGTCAGACGATAGCACCTCAGCCGCCACGTAGGCGTACCGGTTGCGCTTCTTCTCTTGTTCTTCCTCTTCATTGTCGGTGGTATCGGTGGCCCGCGAAGACGAGCGGGGCCTGGTGAAGGGAAGTAGGCGGCCCTTGCCCTTGGTCTCATCAACAGGTTCGTCGTTCTCTGGAGTCGCGACAGGCTCTAGTTTCGGGGCAACGACATATTCGAGCAGGGTCTTCAAGACTTTATCCTCCCGCAGGTATTCGATGAGTTTTGTGTTGTGTTGCTTCAGCTCCTGGATAAGGTCGCTCTCGTCAAGCAGGTCTTCGACGGTGAAATCAGGCTTCTCGAGGATGGTATCGATGGTGGATATGTTGGCGTAACCGCCAAATCTCCAGAACATGTTGGCGGTATTTCTAAGCGGTCTAT
The DNA here is from genome assembly GCA_024584535.1 of Colletotrichum gigasporum. Lineage (NCBI taxonomy): Eukaryota > Fungi > Ascomycota > Sordariomycetes > Glomerellales > Glomerellaceae > Colletotrichum > Colletotrichum gigasporum. Next base: position 7,756,564 of record CP077952.1, read on the forward strand.
GTCACGGCGCCGGACGGATCGCGGCGGCGATGGACACAGAACGGAAGAAGAATTAAATGTGAAGCAGTCCGGCGATTGGGCATACGAAAGTCGGTAGCCTGGTCGGATAAGCAAGGCTTATTGGTCGAAGGAGGCGATTCGAATCGAAGGCTGTGCCAAATGCCGTCTATGCCGGATTCTCTCAATGCATGCGAAAGCTCGTCGGGGTATCGGTCGCTGGGATTACTGAGAAACTGTCGGCAGCGAAGCGGGTTAGCGACGAGGTCAACGAGGCAGATGGGTGGCGTTAGCCGTAGGCAGCAGAAAGGAGGGCGGCGTCGAGGTGGTGAGGTTGATGTCCCCGACGGAATGGAGGGGCCGGCGCATCGGGGAAAAAGAGGAGCTGATTGATAATGGAGGGGGGGGGGGAGAGGTGAGGGAAAATTGGCAATGCACTCTTGAACGGCACAGCAGCCACAGGAAGACGCAGTTCTGCTTTCTGAGCTCAAGATACCGCTGCAAGAGAGAGTCTGTGGGATGCGACCGGCAGAGCGCACACTGCCCCAGACACGACGGCGAAGAGCAGCAGCACAGAAGCCCAACAGGAAGGCAGCGAGGCAGCGAGTCGGGGAGGACAAGGGTACGTACAAAAGTGGAAAAGGCGTGTTGTACAGAGGCGCTCCAAGCCTCGACAGAAGGAGGGATGGAGGACGAGCTGATGCCGGAGCCGTCGTCGCTCGGGGATTGAAGTCGTGGTGCCTCTGGCGAGATGGGAGGTGTAGGGCGCAAGTCGTGCGTGGTGCGAAAGGGCAGGTGAGGTAGGAAGCAAAGTGGTTCGCCGGTAGGTGGTAGCGGATGTCGTCGAGATTGGATTGCGCAGCGGCGGGTTTGAGGTAAGGTAAGGTTACCTTAGGTAAGGCCTGCTGCTGCTGCTGCTGCTGCTGCTGCTGCGTTGAAAAGGTACCGGACCTGTGACCAGAGGAATGGACAATGAACGGGTCAGGCTGACGGGCTTGCTGGCTGTGCCGGGCTGGGCTGGCTCGGTCCAGTCGCTCGCTCTAGAGTCGAGGCGACGAGTCGTCAAGGTCCGGGTCGGGGTTCAGTTGCGCGCGTGTGTTCTGTGTGCTGAAGGCCGCTGCGGCGTGTTCCTTGCCCTCGGAGCTTGGGAATGGGGACCGCTGGGGAAGGGCAGACAGGGCGAGGCGAGGTACCGAGTACCGCGTGCTGTATCTGGCCGAACGCCGCAAACTGAGGAGGATGTTGGACGGAAATCGGGAACAGCAAGGAGGCGCTAGGGGAGGAGGGGACGATGGGGCCTGGGAGCGTCCAGTGCGTTGATTTTTTTGATTTTTTTTTGGCGGTACTTTTTTTAGGCGTGACTAGGTACCTGCCTAGGGCCGGCGTTTTGGGCAGAGTCAAGTGCCTTATCGGGGTGAAGGCTCGGGTGTTACTTTGTATGGATGGCGGACCTGGGCAGAAAAGAGAGGAAGCCAGGCGAGAAAAACAAGAGATGGGCGGTTGGCGAGTTGTGGCGCCTCAGGAAGAAAAGAAAGCCAAGCAAATGTTGAAGTGATGGCGATGTATGCGTGCCATGCCTTGGGCTGAAGCGAAGCCACTTGGGCCAGATTTGCAGATCCGATTGGGTTGGGTTGCTTCCCTCTGCTGCTTTCCAACCTCTGGCAGGCCAGTCCTCGGACGGGTCAAGGTACCGTTAGAGGCAGGAAGGAAGGTAGGTACTTTGGGGATAAGCCCAGAAACCAGAGGTCCAGTGCAGAAGCAGAGACGGTCAAGGTACCCCCGACGCCGAGCGGCGGCCGGGACTACCTATCCCACCAGAGCCAGAGGGCTTAGGGTGCTATCTTCTCATGCTGTGGTCGGAGGGTTGGGCTGCTGGAGTGATTCAGACTCAGTGTGATTTTGACACTGAATACACGGCATCATTCCTCTGCGGTGGTGGTGCTGCCTCAATCAGGACCATGCAGGCATCGGTATTGGTATCAACATCATAATATTGCATCTTGCATCTTGTGAAAGGCCCGAGTCTGAGTCTGAGTCTGAGTCTGAATCGCCAGCTTGTTCCGATCGCAGGAGGCATGCAGAAAAAGAAATAGTGAGACCCGACTGCCTGCTTGACCCCCCTCTGCTGCTTCTCTGCTGCTTCTCTGCTGCTTCTCTGCTGCTTCTCTGCTGCTTCTCTGCTGCTTCTCTGCTGCTTCTCTGCTGCTTCTCTGCTGCTTCTCTGCTGCTTCTCTGCTGCTTCTCTGCTGCTTCTCTGCTTCTTGCGTGTGCGTTTCTTACTTCTGTGCCTGCTTCTTCTGGTGCTTCTCCTGCAGTGGGATGGATTCTCTCGCCTAACCAACAGACCGAGGCGAGAGCAAACAAGGACCAGGTGTCTTGTCTTGTTGCTCACCTTTGCGCGCCCCAAAAAGTGCTGTTGTGAGGGGTTCAAAGAGTCAGGGTCTCGGTCCTGTGAGCTGTGAATGGCATCCAATGTGAAAGACCCCTCCTGAGGGTCGTGGGCCTGTCAATGACCCCTCCTTACCCTCCGCCCCAGCTGAGGAAAATTGGAGATGTGACCCGCACTGAAATGCAACTCGATTGGTGCCCTATTGCCTTTTTTTTTACGGATTCTGCCACTCATGTCTCCGTCTTGTTTCGTTTGTGTGTGCGCGTATGTTGGGCTGGGCAAGGGTTTTGTTGAGTAGGAGCAAATCAAAACGAGAGAAAATCCTGCAGTTGAGATCATGTCCGAATGGAAGCGAGCCTGGCAGCCCAGGATATGGCTGTTTTTGCGCCCATTTTCTTAGTCGGCGAGAGAAGAGAGACCCGGCGAAAGGAATGGCGTCGCCAATTGGCAGAGGAAGTCACGTTCGTTTCGCTGCTTCCAGATTGAGATTCTCGGAAGTACCTCGGCCACAGGCCTTGACCTTGCTCTCCTGCAACACTAACAGACGCCGGCCATCCATCACCACAACCACAGCTTGCTCCTCGTCCATCCTTTTCATCGGCACACTCTTTCTGCCAACTAACTTCGAGCCAGTCACCTTCTGCACCCTCTATGGAAAGTCAAAGTGCGGGAGGCATTTAAGAACCCGTCAACGTTTCTTATTCCTGCATTTCAAGTCCGCCTTCCAGCGCCGTCTCAATGCCCCCCCGGCTCTCAGGGGCCGCCTTGTTCATCTCATGTCTCTCCCTCCCCTCTTCCCGCCTGAGATCGACTGAGCATTCCAACCCCGTTCCCATCCCGTCATGTGCTCCTCCGGGTTGCGAATAGCATGTGAGCCATTTCCCTTTTGCTCCCGCTCTGTATGCGTGACATGACAGCATGGCAGCTCATGCATCTCTGGAGTGCATACGGAGTATTCAAAAGCGCTCCCATGTTGTCTTGTCTCTGGAGTCATGCCCAACTCAGGCTGGCGCATCATCGGGGTCGGTTAGGGTCAACTGCGTCCACAAATCAGCGCCAGCGTCATGGGCTTTCTGCCTGCTGCCATCGGTCTTTTTTTCTGCAACCCCTGGCCTGCCACGTTGCCCAACCTCCCTGCAGAAACTCCCACGTTGTCAGCCAGTACCGGTGCCGCCTCACTCCTCCGTTACTCTGCTACGCAGTACCTCTCTGCTCTCTCCAAGACCGTGGCTCCCCAAACATAGTTTCCTCGTGCCGCATGTCACCCGCCTAACATTTTCTCCGACAGGCGGCCCGAGCGACCCGTAGGCCGTGGCTGCCCGCCTGCCCACCTTGAAAGATGATGCGACGCACGTGAAGATATCAACGGTATCAAAGTGAGATTAGTTGGATGATTTTAGTTCCGCATTTGTCTCTCTTTATCCTGTATCAACTCAGTGACCTAAATCCCAAGTGCATCCGACACCCAAGAGACCCGGCTTCTTCCTGATACCTTTTCGACTTCTCTTACCTGACCCTATGCCATCATATCTTACATCCTCAGTACGTGAACGTCAACCGTTGATGTAGCTAGTTCGCGGGGGCCGAAAAAAAAATTAAAGGTTTCAACACGATGCACTGAACAGACTGCTTCCCCCTCTCTTTGCCGTGTTGATTAGGGCTGGCTGTTCTGTGAAGCAGGCTGTGAATCCAGACTCTTGCAGAGGATGAAGATTTTCACTGCTACACCCCATTGGCTGACAAAAGCTGCTATACACCACCAGCCATTACACCAAAATCCTCGGTGTGTCAAGCAGCTAGCTCCGATTCGGCCACGGCGATCCGTGGATGTCATTTGTAAAATGGAGCTTCGACTTGATTGCAAAGAGTCCACGGCCTACTGCCGCGGCGTTTGAAACGCCTGCTACAGCCAATAACATATTACCAAAAGTTACGAGCTGCCTGAAATGCATTGCAAATACGTCTGCAATAGACGAATTCAAATCCTCAGTCCAGACTTCTCTGTAGCGGGGCAAACGTGGATTACAAATGGTGCCATCCGTACGTCATCACCATTTGAGGGACCTTGGCCAGCATAAGCTCTGCAGCAGAGCATAGGCGCAGCCTGCAGCATCATCAAATATTGCGTTTCGAATCAATCCCGGTCTAGGTCCGTCAATCTATGCCTCTGAATGGATTACAAAACTCCACCACTATCCATGGATTGTCGTCCGATGTCACTTCCACGGAGGTTGGGTCCTATGGAGGTTAGGTTCCACGGAAACACACACACACACACACACACACTTTAAGAAGTTCCGACGAGGAGCCTTGTGACGTGTAGAAATGGATAAATACTTGTCTTCGTCCTTACTCCACCAGCTCACACAGACCATAGAATCTTCATCCAGTTGCACCCTAAGTCTGATAACAACCCCAACTACCAAAGCACCAATTAGTCCATACCATTCGCGGAAACAATGTCTCAGCTTAACGCGTTGCCCCAAGGCTCTCTGGTCCTCGTCACCGGTGCCAATGGCTACATCGGCTCACAAATCGTCAATGCCATCCTTCAGCAAGGCCTCCGCGTCCGGGGTACGGTTCGATCTTCCAAGCCTTTGCTGGATGAGCTCTTCATCAAGAAGTATGGCAAGGGCTCGTTCGAGTCTGTCGTTGTCAGTCACATCTAGGATGAGGATGCGCTCATGAAAGTCCTGGATGGCGTCTCTGGTGTTGTTCATGTGGTAGGTTCCGGGGAAATTTGGCTGATATGATTCAAAAGAAACTAACACGTAAAAAGGCATCGGACGTTAGCTTCAACGACGACCCTAAAGCCGTCATCCCCTTTGTTGTCAAAGCCACCGAGAACCTCCTTTCCGCTGCTGCGAAGCACTCTTCCATCAAGCGCGTTGTTCTGACGTCGTCTTCCTCGGCGGTGTTGGTCCCTGTTACCAACCAGCCTGACGTACGAGTGGATGAAGGTATATGCCTTGGATTTTGCCTCTATCTTAGTAAATTGAAGAAACTAACAGCAACTGCGACGTGTAGATACCTGGGATGACGCAGCTGTGAAAGCCGCCTGGGACCCCAACACGCCAGCGAGCGAGAAGGGCTACTCAGTGTACGCAGCATCCAAGACGGAAGGTGAACGGGCTGCTTGGCGATGGGTTGAGCAAAACAAGCCCGGGTTCACATTCAACACCGCCTTGCCTAACTTGACAGTAAGAACTGAACATCGCCTCGTTTCGACTTGGAAACCGTTGCTGATTAGTCTTTAGATTGGCGAAATTCTTCATCCTGAGATCTATGGCTCGACCATGGGCTGGATTCGCGACTTGCTCAAGGGCGACCAGACACCTTTCTCCCGGGTCATTCCTCGTAAGCTGGGCTCTTTCGACACCAAACAAGATATATCAATTATTGACGCTTTGCAGAATACTGGGTCGACGTCGGGGACGTGGCACGCCTGCACGTTATTGCCTTGCTCGGCGACTCCGTCAAATCCCAGAGAATCTTCGCTTTCGCCGACGAATTCAACAGGGCCGACATCTTAGACGCTCTTCGGGAGCTAAGACCTGACAGCAAGGTGATCCCGAATAACCCAGTCGGCGAGGGAAGGGACCTCACGGATGTTGTACCGGCTGCAAAGGCTGAGCAGTTGCTGCGGGATTACTAGGGCCAGAAGGGCTGGATTTCCTTCAAAGAGTCTCTGGCAGCTGGTATTTGGGGCTTGTAATCTGTGTGGACGTAGCCATCCATACGTGGCCATTTTCCTGGATCGAAACTATGCTTTCGGCGTACTGTTTCAAATCATCATTAGAGTAAACGGGACTGTATAAGTGTGCTCAAACCTATGATGTCCAGTGCACTTTCTTCTTTTCTAAAAGAAACTGTATGCGAACATTACAGTACCACTTCACACCTGAAGTGCAAAATGAATAGGAAAACATTCGTTATTCCTTGAACTGGTGACAGATTACGTACGACTATGAAACCGAACTTTTCAGATCTTGACCCGGAGATTAACATGCCCCGGAAGGTTATAACAGAGTCAAAGAAAGAAGAATCATATCTAGTGAGTATCTGTAACTTTTATAAAATGACTGAAAAACAAGAATTAGGGGAAAAGCTGGGCGAGATAAAAGGGACTCAGGTAACCAGTTGTATTGATTTTTTTCTCGTATAATCTTTTTATAGCCACTTTGCTAGAGGATTTGTTTTCTCTTAGTCCCATTTTTAATGGATTAATAAAATCTTGGTTAAAACTACTTACATACCTCGTGCTGCTTCCTTCAAGGTACTCAGGCCCAGGTTGTCACTGAGGGAGGTTCCGATGCGGAAGGTTGCAAGTCAAGAACGGTCACGTGGAGATAAGATAAAGAGACCCACCCAGAAGCTTCTTGGTGCCTGCTGAATGATGCATTGCGTCTCCAAAAAAGTACCACAACTTGGACTGCCCAACATCAGCCATTTGCGACTTCGCGCCGCCCCGTGCCCAGCTCTCAGCATGGCAAGCTTCCCAATATTTGATCCTTCCCGCCTAACGAAGAAGGCTGCCGCACACTACTCCTCTGAATCAGAAGATGAGAATGACGATGACTACGTAGCGCCCGTTGCAGACCCGTCGCAAGCCGACGACTTCAACGATTTCAATCCTCGCAAGCGTCGACGCGTTGGCAACACAAAAGAGCGCGCCGCTCTAGGTATATTTGCATCCGACAGCGAGGATGATGGTCCCGGTCGCAGATGGAAGAAGAGGACGTTGCGAGACAAGACCATGAGCTTTGTCTCCAAGGGCGCCACAACCCTTGACGAAGGCGAAGACGCGAACGATGCACACACCAAAGAGTACTCGGACGACGACGACGATGATGACGAGGAAGAGGATGATGACGATGAAGCCGGTGGAGTTGGTCTTGGATTCGGTGGAGCGCAGCGAGGCTTAGGCTTCATGTCTGCACAGAAAGACGAGAGCGACGACGAAGGCCCCGCCAATACTCCTGTGCGAACATTTGGGAAGACAAAGTTCGACGGCAAGAACCCTCTTGGTCGAGGCTTCGTTCCGTCGTCTGAAAACGTACCTGTTTTGAACCCCGACGTCGCCGATACGCCCTCAATGCCCAAGATGGCCCGACCGAGCGCGTTTGGCGCAAATGGAGCGAAGGGGAAGCCCAATCCCAAATCGTTTGGAGCGCGAATGATGGCCAAAATGGGTTACAAGGAGGGAGAGGGTCTCGGAAGAGAGGGCCAAGGCCGAAGTGTAATCATCGAGGCGCACCTAAGGCCGCAGGGAATTGGTCTAGGTGCAGTCAAGGAGAAGTCAGAACACGAAAGGAAGGAAGAGAAACGACAAGCGAAACTCCGGGGTGAGACCGTCGTTGACTCAGACGAGGAAGACAAGAAGAGAAAGCGAGAGAGGAAGAAGAAGCCAGCCAGTGCAGGCGACAGCAGCACCAGTACGCCAAAACGACAAAAGCCGAAATACATGACCGCCGAGGAGCTCAAGAAATCCGCCCCTGGACTTCACATCCCAGAGGCTTTCGCTCCTATCCTGGATATGACTGGACCCGGGAATAAGCTCTTGACCACTGCCTCTGGACTGCTGACTCCAACGTCTGCTGCCGTTGCCGAGTCGCCTGAAGTGGCCGCAGCCCGTAAGTTAGTGAAGCGGGCACATGCAGACCTGGCGGCGTTCTCGGAAGAATGGAGGAACTTGGAGGAGCGGAAGACTTGGGTTGACCTGGAGCTTCGCGAACGAGAACAGGAGATGGCCGACCTGGCCTCGGACCTGGGGAGACTTCAGGTCTTCTCCCACATTGTCACCAACGAGCTCCCTTCTGCTACCGAATGGACGGATGTCATCCGCTGCTTGAACAAGGCGGTTGAGAATATTGGGTCGTCGACAGGGGAGATTGCGGATCTTGCTGTCGCAGCCATCCATCCCTTCTTCCGCGAGCCTGACTGGAACTTGTTGGAGCAGCCGACGCGGTTTGCTTTGGAGCTGAAGGGGCTTGGGGTGCTTCTTACAAAGTCTGGTGAAGGCGAAAAGGCTGTGGACAAATGGGACTCGACGGGGTTGAGTAATACGGATCTCTACCGCCAACATCAGAAGGCAACGACGCCCTACGAGACCATGATGTACAAATTATGGTTCACGAGAGCCATGTCGGCCATCCGGGATTGGGATGTCTTTCATCCTACCCCCATTCTGGCAGTTTTGGAGGCATGGAACGACCTGCTACCTCCTTTTGTTCGCGCCCAGTTTCTTGACGGCGTCGTGCGCAAGTTGGAAACGGCCGTCGCGGAATGGAACCCGAAGAAGAAGCGGCAGAGCCACAAGCTGCCTCACCTCTGGCTGTTCCCCTGGCTCCAGTATCTGCCCTCGTACCATCTCGAGCCCAAGGGCACTGGGCTGGTGGCGGAGGTGCGGCGGAAGTTCAGGCAGCTGGTTGATATGTGGGAGTTTGACAGCGGAGTGATACCCGGCCTGGAACAATGGCGCGAGGTGCTCGGCGATCAATGGCGTCCGCTGATAATGAGCCATGTGCTACCAGCGATGGGCCGGTACCTGCGCAAGAACTTCAGAATCGACCCCAGCGACCAGGAGCCCTACCTGCCCATGCTGACGGGCGTGCTCAAGTGGTCTGACATCCTGACGCCCAAAGTGCTGGGCGAGGTCATCGTTGCCGAGGTGTTCCCCCTATGGCACGACAAGTTGAGCGAATGGCTTGGTGTGGAGGAGGCCGACTTTGGAGAGATTGGTGCATGGCTCGAGTGGTGGAGGGACGAGGTGTTTCCCGAAGATATTAGGGACCTCAAGTCGGTGCAAGCAGAATTCCACAAGGGCTTTGGCACCATCGAGAAGGCGTTGGAGAAGATGCTTTGAGCATTTGAGGATCTGGGACGGCCATTGGGGCTCAACTCTTGGACGATATGCTATAATTAACGCACAAATACCCTTCCGTAGTGTATTTAATACGAGGTCCCCTAAAGCTTGTGCAGGCAATCCTAAAGCTACTGCGCGGTGCTGGGAAACGAGGGATTGGGCAGTGCCGAAGGTGCCGCGGGCCATGTTGAAGGCGATCACATCCTAACAGTTTGGCCGGATCCTACTGGCTCCTATCGTTGCTCTCAAAGACTTCATCGTCCGTTCTTCATTGCTTCATTCTGCCCGTCCCCGCACGTAGGAAAAATTCTATCCTCAGACTCGTTGGAAACAACCAACAGGCCATTCGTCGCGGCCACCACATAGTACGCCAGTGACTTGGCTCTGACAACCACGCTCACTTCCGATGGCGGAATACGCCACGACCTCGACGTGGTATTCCCAGGCGGCAGGCGGGCGATAATACCAGGTACGGACCTGGTTGACATTGTTGACATGGCCTGCCATCCCAGGTTCTTGACGGCGGACGTCCGGACATTTTTCCCAAGCCGGACCAGGTGTGACGGACCGATGGCGGATGCTGCTCGGCGGGAGAGGGTTTGATCCTTTGGTTTTCCTATTAGCTAACAGAAAATAAGGCATGCGATACCAAGCTTTTGGAGAAACGGAGCAGACTCGGCGTGCATGGTCCTGGTCCTGGTCCTGGTCCTGGTCCGGGTTCTGGATGTGGGATACCAAACCCGGAGGAAGCCAAGCCACAACAAGCTGCGGAAGGCTGGGGTTGTGGCCACGAGAAGGGCGAGATCAGGGGAAAGAAGAGTAGGCCATGGTGGTCCTTGGTGGTGTCCATGATGCAAGCGCTTGCTGGGGCCGAAGGATAAGGATAGGATGGATCATAGGCCTTGGTGGTCGACGGGTAGTCCCCTGCGGCAGTTGGAGTTCGGGAAGCTCCTTGGCGGTGTGGCACGCGAGCTTGATCGCCTGAAAGAGGAACAAACACCGCAGCTGGAGAAGCGGAAGGCAGAGCTGCGATGATGATGATTGGGCGATGCCTTGTGCCTTGGTTCTTGGGAGCAATATGCGGAATTGGCACCTTTAGGGGTTGGTTCTAAGCTTAAGCTGCAAGCTTGAACGAGTTGAACGAGGCCTCTAGAGAAGAGAGGGAAAAGAGGGAAAAGAAAACACGCTAATAGGCTTCCACATGGCCATTGGATGCCCGGCTGGCTATCCGTGGGCATCCACGAGGACATGCACGTTGGAACTCATCCAAGTTGGAACTCGGCCAAGATGGAACTCGGCCAAGATGGCGAGCGGCTCTTCTGAAGCACTGGCGCAGGTGCAGTTTGAGCCCCTGGAAGGTACCTACCTACCTCTACGCAGTACCAGTAATGCACTACTGAGGTACCGTATAGCGACCGTGCGTAGGCGCCAATGGACGAACACCACACACTGTGGCCAGCGACGGCGGTCCAATGGGATGTGCTTATGTAAGGACGCCGTCCCATCAGCGAGGACGTCGTGGAAAGGCTAAAGAGCTAAAAGCAAAAAAGGTATCGGGAAGTGGGAGCCATCCCCTTTATTATTCTTGGCCCCTCCAGTGTTGACCCCCTGTTCAACAAGGTGCTACGCCGCGTCACCACCCACTTCTCACCATGTCTTCACCCTGCATCCTGCCTGTCGAAGCCCACGTCACCACTATGAAACAACGTCAGCCGTGAAACCTGGGGGCCATCGAGGATACACTCGGACAAGCCCCAGCTGGAGAGCCTTGGACAGCGCAAACACCCGTCTGTCCCAATCAAAATGTTCAGTTGACAGCGGCCTTGACAGGCACCGCCCCCTATCTGCCCTTTCCCAAGTGCTGAACGTCCGATTTCCGACCGTTATGGCCCCTATAAGATCTCTCTCCGCACGGCATCGCGATGCTCCGTGGTTCTTATGGCCCCATGAGCGACCCGCTGCTCAAGAGGCGAAGAGGCACGATGCCGGCGCAAGCCTTGCTTTGGGAGCGAGTCCCGCGTCCTCGAGGCTCGGGGGGCCTCCTTGATAAGATCGAACTTCGACATCCATATCCACCGTCCAGCTCACCTCGGAGACCAGGAGCATTGGCATTGGCATTGGCATTGGCATTGGCGTTGGCGTTGGCAAAAGGAAACAAAGCCGCCATTGCTACGCCTCCTTCAACCACCACGCCTATTCTTGGATCGTGATGTGCCATCGCTTGTGGCCGTGCGAAGAGCCAATGCCTGGCGATCACACTCTTATGATCTGACTGATGATGCCCCGCGGACATTTCTGTACCAGACGATCAGGATCGAAGGTGCAGGAGGACAGCTCTGGCCCCCAATGGCGGGCACCTGAGCCAAACCAGACAAGCACCAGCGCCAAACATGTAACCGGCCATCACCAAAGTGGCCCTCTCCTGCTTGTTGCTTGTGAAAGAAGCTGGGCTGGGCTTCCACGATGACCCACGATGACAGAGGGCGCCAGACTGACGGGACGAATGCTAGATCATTGCCCTAGGCGCCCGTGGCCACCAGCGCAGCCCAACTGCTTGAGCCCAGGTCGCATCACCGCATGGCGAAGCAGACAGCGCCGGACGATGCTACTCGCCACCTGGTTCCAACGGATACTGACCTAGCCCTCACATCCATCGAGTCTTCCATCGGCGCCACAGACCTGTCATCTGTAGTTTAGACTACCTTTCGTGGTCCCACTTGCACAGGCCCCTACAACGTTGTGCGGCACTTGGCATCGTCTCATCATGTCCCAAAACCAGGGGGGTGATGGTCAGGGACGGACTAGCCCCCGAATAGCCTCACTGGCGCCTCTCTCTGCCCAATTTCGCTTGGTTCCTGTACCCAAGTCGCCCTCTGTTCCTCCTGTGGCGTTCTGTTCCTTTCCCCAGACCAGACCAGACCAGACCAGACCAGACCAGACCAGACCGCACGGCATTTTCCATCCACCCCTGCCTCATAGCACATGGATTCGTCGACTTTTGACACCGGCCAGGAGCCGCCTTCACCCCCGGTCCAGAACCACCTCATCAACGTCTCAAATACGGTTAATCACTAGCGTGAGGCTGGGCCAGGGCCCTTCCATGAGCGTCACCTCACGCTACGCTACATGGACCACGTCTGGGCCTGCACTGCCAAGTTGGCATTAGTCCGACCTGCTCTGGCCAGTCAGCATGGAGTGGTTGTTCTACATATCAATGCCTTCCCGTCTGCTAACCCATTCTTGCAGTCTTGGATGAGTTTTGTCTTCTAGGGCTGTCGTCTCATTGACCTTTACATCAATCTTCCTTTGTGTGTGTTCCTTTCACTCAGCCTTGACGGCACTTTTACACTCTTTGCCCAGGTGGCTCTGCTTTCTAATCTTGCTCTCTATACCAGGGGCAGGTCCTTGGCCCCTTATACTAATAATCATGTCTGAACGATCGTGTCCCGTGTCTGGATCTGTGGGTGCTGGAAGATGCCCTGCGGGCGGTCATGGCCAGTCGGCAAACAGACGAGTCGGCCCTAGGGGTTGTTCATTCTCGGGCTACACGCAGCCCGGAGACCTTCATGCTGCCTTTGATGTAAGCCCAAGGCCTCAAACCCTCAAGCATACCAAAGCTCACCATGGCAGATCCCTCGAGGAGTTGATGTTGACGAATGGCTTCGGGCGAGGTAAGGTAACCGCTGCCCTACCCTCATGTTCTTGCTCACAATGCCTAGGGAACGGAAGGCCATCAACGAAATCATCTACTCAGACATCCCTCCCGCGGACCACATCACACAAGTCAAGAATGTCGACACGTTAGTTGCTGATGACAGGGATCTCTTGGCCGTTGCTTTGGGCGCACCAGCCCGGCAAGTCATTCTCCGGGCAGAGGGAGTTGGACCGCAAACTGGATGGAAAGATGGGTACCTGAGCGCCGAATACGGCTTCTGTGCCCCCGATTCGAACGAAGCTGCCGGCGCGCTTGCCAACTGCCCAGGCCGTGTTTGGTCCGATCTCTGCGAGAGGATGCCTGGTTGTGTCTCGAGAGGCCGTGTCCGAGAGTCCGTCGCTGCCCTGCCTCTCGTGGAAGGGACGGAGGAGAATGTCCCTGACCAGGCACTTTGGGCTGCCATCGTCGCCCTTGGCATGCTTTGTTCCATCTACCGATACGAAGACAAGAACGATGGCTATGATGGAGTCAGCATCAACTCCATCTCTACGAAACCCCGTGTCGAAATGAGCGACGATCTCGGCCCAGAACTCGTCGGGATCCCGAGAACCATCGGTCTGCCTTACTGGCAGGTCTCGAGACGCATGGGACGAGCCATTCCGCACCTGACCTTCTTCGACCAGGCCTCATACAACATCAAAGTGCGAGACCCGACCTCCATCTACCCCTATGTCGGCCGTTTCGATAACACGGACTTGCGGTGGCCCATGTTCGGCGAGCGCACCGAGATTGCTTTCTTGAAAGGATGTGCCGATACCTCAGGTTGGTCCATGTTCGCTGCCCTTAATCCTCCACATGTTGACCCTCTATCGCACAGCATCGTTCCAGCATGGCCCTGATGCTATGGCTGCTTGCCAGGAGCACGTCATGAACCGGAACAACGAAGGCCTCCTGCGGGAGATGATCAGGTTGAAGGAGATCCTCGAAAGGATGCCCAATGCCTTCCATTCCATCTCCACTAACCCGAACTCGGGCGACAACTACGTGTCTGCCGCCGAATGGGTGCGCTGGGGCAAGTTTTCCGCGCCCCTGTCGAAGAGATGCCCTGCCGCATCCGGCCTCCAATTCCCTCCGTATCTCTTGATGGATGCCTTCCTCGGCCGCAAGAAGTACGACTCTTTTCTCGGAAACGAAGGCCTGCACCTGCGAGCATGGCTGCCCTCCAACCTCCGAGCGTTCATCGCGTCCATCGAGTACCACTACCGCATTCCAGAATACGTTAGAGAGTCTGGTGACCCCCGCCTTATGGGTGTCTTGGACGGAATCATCGAGGCATACACCGGAGAGCGTGGGTTTATGGGCACGCACAGATACAAGGTCTTTGGCATTCTGGAGGTGGCATCCAAGACTGGCCGAACAGAGACGAACGGTGCCTCTGGTGCCGCCGACGACTCTGGAAGACCATGGGAGGAGGTGCACCGGCAGTTCTCGGATGCCATGAAAGAACGGTTGGAGCCGTACCGCGGCAACATCCCGGAACCCAACCAGATGCGCGGAACCTTCGAGGAGTGCCGCTACCAGTCTCGCATCTTGACCCGGTCCTTCGTCGACACGGACCCTGAGCGATCTATCGCCATGGTCACCCTCGACCTCCACAACACAGGCATTACCTTCCAGCCCGGCGACAGACTTGCCGTGATGCCCCTCAACAGCTGGGAGGAGTGCGCCAAGGTCGCCGCAGCCCTTGGGCTGGACGCGATGCTTGACTCTCCTGTCCTGCTCGACCGCAAGTGGTCGCGTTTCGCCGAGCACATGGATACCGTCGCCAACCATGGCGTCGCCCGACCGCAGGCACAGGTGAGGAAGCTCATGGTCAAGGACATTCTTCGGCGAGGTCACCTGGCCCCGTTGACCCAGGACCTCGTGCTTAAGGTCCATGCCATGCTGCGAGCCTCATCGAATACAGTTCTTCAGGTGTTGGCGACAGACGAATGGCCGGTCCGTGGCTCACTTGGAGATCTTCTCCAGGCTGCTGTGATGGACACCCCGACTCACATCTGGGACCAAGCATTTGATCTTTCCAACGACATCCCCTGGTTGAGCGACCTCATTCCTGTCGAAGTCCCACGCACATATTCCATCTCCAACTACCCCGAGGAGCTGCTTCCTAGCACTGTCGACCTTACCATCTCCCGGGCGGAATACAAGCTGTGCGCTACCTTCGCAGGAAAGGCTAGCATCTCTCGCTCAGGTGTCAGCAGCGGCTACCTGAACCCTAACATTGGCTCCCCTGACGATTTCATCGTCGATGACGACGAGCTCCTGATCGGAATTTCCAGGCCTATCGCCTTCCAATTGCCGTTGGACGGCGCCGCGCCTTGTGCATTCTTCGCTGGCGGCAGCGGCATCGCCCCCTTCAGGAGCTTCTGGCAAGCTCGTGTCGGCCGCACCGTCGGCAAGAACATGCTATTCCTGGGCGTCCAGAACCGCGAGAAGTTTTGCTACGAAGATGAGCTGCGCCAGTACGTCAATGCTGGCTACATGGAAGTTCACCTCGCTTTCTCGCGCGACAGCCGTGGCCTCGCGTACGACCCGATCATGAGGGACCTCATTGAACGTCGTATGGAGCCGCGATACATCGACTCTCTCATCGCCGAGCAGGGGGCCAGCGTGTGCGATTTGGTCATGTCCAAGAAACAAGGTGGTCTCGGCGGGTACTTGTACATCTGTGGTTCCGTTGCCGTCTTTGACTCCGTCATGAACGGTTTGCGCAAGGCGATCTACAACCATCGGACGGCAACCATGGAATCAACGGACCTCATCATCAACACAGCGTTCGCCGAGCGCCGGATTATGCTGGATGTCTTTATGACCCCTAAGCCGCTTCCCTGCAACCGTCCTACCATCCCCGAGTCCCAGCTCGCCCTGCACACTGGTCATCGGCCGGGAAGCAGGATGTGGATTAGCGTCCATGGCAGCGTCTACGACGTGACCGATTTCTGTCCTATGCACCCTGGTGGCACCTTAATCATCAAATCGAACGCTGGCGTGGACTGTTCGAAGTCCTTTGATAACCTGGCGCACACCAACAACCCGGAAGTCGCCAGCTTGCTTACCAAGTACTTCGTTGGACACCTCACGCCCAAGCCGGAGTACCACGAGTGCGAGGAGCTCAACGGTCTCTATGACATGTGGTTGGCTTACCTGCGAACAACTGTCGAGACCCTTGTTTCCCAGCAATTCGAAATGGACGACATCCTAGGCTCGTCTAAGCTGTGGTTCCAGGGCAGTATGATCAACATGTTGGGCGTGCGCATCTTCTACCAGTATCAGTCCCGTCTCCTTCAGGGTGGCTTCTCAGCTCTGTTTGGCCCCAAGTTCCAGGAGCTTGTCCTCAAGCTGTCATTCACCATGGCCAACGCTGCCTCGGTTGGATCCGATGCCAAGCTGCCCGACATCCTGGGTATCATCGCCCGAGCCAAGACGTCGACTGACGCCGTGAACACCTCCAAGGAGATCTCCCGCATCGGCCAGTTCATCTGCGACAGCGAGCCCGCCCGCTTCATGGAGCGTGGCATCATGGACTACGCCAACAAGTCGGTGCAGCTCGACATCGAGCTGCTGGAGGACATTCGCGAGGAAACCTGCCATGGCATGGATGCCTTCGACACCATAATGAACCTCGAAGCGACCAGCGACTCTCAGCGCGTCACCGCTCTCTGCCAGTTCCTCATGCAGATCCTGGAGCGGATGGCCAAGCGGCTGGAGCTGTTCTACTCCAAGCTGACGCAGTGCTCCATCTACCAGCCGGAGATCGAGCGCAACCCGGCTCGCACGCGCTGGAACCTCGTTCGCCGGCGCATTCGCGATGGCTCTTTGTTCATCCTCACACAGAGCACCGTCATTGGCGGTGCGCCGTCATACAAGCCGGCACAGGCACAGGAGACGGTTGAGTTCGACAATGTCCTCTCGCAGATCCAGCAGACAATCCGCAACGCGCCGGTGGCGCCGCCACCGAACCTCACGCAGACGATGCAGCTCAACGAGCGGCACCGCGTGCGGACGGAGGCGCCTGTGAACGGTGCCTCGGCGTTCGAGTCGCACCAGAACAACAACGCGCTGAAGAACATGTCGACCTTCATCGATAAGAACATGCGCGCCATGCGGCGACTGAGCAAAATGCCACCTCTTAACATGAGCTTCGAGCAGCTAGTTGCGGCGAATCAGCCGCAGTTCCAAGCTAACGGAGTAACGACGCCGCCGTCAAGTAGAGGGTCGAGCCGGTCTCCATCCAGAGGCCGGCTACCGATTCAGAATGCGCTGGGTATCCAAGGATATCCACGTTCGCGCACCCCGTCTCTGGTTGAGGAGTCCATGACACGCGCGACTCTCAATCGTCGAGGCACAGCCGGCTCCGATGGTGCGCGGTCGATGTCTTCGCTATCGCACCACGGACACATGATGCATCACGGCATGTCCCACCTCCCGCCGACGCCCGTCGCGACGCCACCTCTGGACTCCAATACAGCTATCCAGTCCATGGTCAGCCGTCTCAATCTCAAGTCGCGGAGTATCGGGGGATCGTCGCCCGTGTCGCCGGCCCTGTCGCTAGACGAGAAGGGCCGGATGACACGCATGTCGGCCGCCGGGTCCATGCACAACCCCCGGGCGCAATCGACAAGCACCCTGCGGTCGTTCAAGCTGCGAGAGTTAGTGGCGAACCAGGAGCCGACGAGGATCGCACCAACTTTCTGAGTCGGACTCGAAGGGGCTGACAGGTTTGAAAACTAGATGGGTAGAGGGTTGGCCAGGGGCAACAGGACAGCGGGCAAGCCGCTCTCAAAAATAGGATTTCATTGTATTCAATTATTGTCTATTTTCCTAAGGCTCAAGGTTTACAGGGTTGGATCTCGACTTTGTGTTGATTTTGATGTGAATATGCCTGCCCCCCAGTCAAGGCTGACTTGACTTTCTATTCACGATACGTAGCATAGCAATTGAGATCCTTCTCACATGTGGCACTCAATTCAAGGCTCGAATTACACTACACGTGCCAATAAGGGCTGACTGCCCGTCCAAAGTATATCTTCCTGTCATCAACGGAGGCTTGTAAGCAGCCGCGGATCTCCCGCCGGATGCCAGATGACACACGGCCTCCATCTCAGCCACTCCACAAGCGCCCGTCGACCATCGGAAGCTGTCATAATCTCGCCGGTCCCCAATGCAGCTTCTCCACGAGGACGGCCGGCGATCCATCCTCCAGGATTTAGGGCGTCAAGGCAGCAACAACACCCGAGTAGATTACCTTAGAGTGCGACAACCGCGGATCCCAAGCCCCATCCTCATCCTGGTCAGACATTGCGGACAGAGATGGCGAAAAAGTTGGCTCATCATGGGATTTTCACGAAATGGAAGCGTGAAAGTCGCTGTCTTGCACGAAACCGAGGAGTACGACGATCTACTAGCCTGACAAGTGTGGAAGAAAGAGAAACCGCCAACCAACGTCGAACGCAGAAGTCCCAGCTGTGGCGAGTGCAGACGTGGCTGGTGCCCCGCACGGTTCCCCGTCATGGACTGTGGCTGAGCTCCTCTCGTGCCGCGCCCACCGACCACACATCACCACTTGGCCCAATCAAACTGCACCTTGTTCGCCCGGTCTTTGTCCAACCCGGGCGAACATGACATCGCCACATAAAGCAACCCCCCCCCCCCGTCGTCTTGGCCCAACGGCGTAGCACGGCACCCAAAGTCCCACTCCCTGTTGCTCGGTATCCGCAACACCATCACCCTCCCTCAGGCCCGTCCAGACCTCCAGGTTGACGACGCTCTTGGACCGGCCGCGGGCCCCATGATATCATACTTCCGCTTGGCAGATGGCGGCGTCTCGCAGCCCCCTCGCCCGTTCGGACTCGCTGGTTGGCTCCGCTGCTGCCCGTCTCAGCATTATTCACAGTGTTGCCCGCCATGGTCGTCTCCCAAAGCTCACTGCTCTGCCCTGCGCCCCCATCTCGTCCAACACCTTACGCTCTCTTTTACCCTGTGCTCTACCGAAACCCCGGACTGGGCTGAGCTCAAGCCGCACGGGGTGCCTTGTACAAGTGTACAGCACAGGCAGATTATGTACCTGCGTCGCCCGCGCCGACGCACATGACTGGAGGTATCTCGCATCGGACGTGACTCCTCGGCTCGCTCCTTTGCTGTGGCACCGCCCGTCTGATGTTTCTCACAGGAAGGAACCCAACGTAAGCGAGCACCTGGTAGGCAAATCAACGACGGGTACGCCGGTACGAGTGTACAGGCAACAGCTTGGGGCCAACGCAAAGCAAGGTTAAATCGGCACCTGCTCTCGCTCTTTGCCTCATTGGATCGGTGAATGGGCAGTGCCACCCATCAGACCTTGTGATATAAGTACCACCAAAACTCTCTGCCGCCTACTACTTCCTATGTCCAAATACGTTATCTGCTCCCCCCTCCAGCCAGGCTCTGACCACACATCCTCGCGCTGCGACTTACACCGTCAAGCATCCCGAGAGTGGCCTAGCAACATCGCCAGCATGGACAAGCCGACCAACACGACCCCGGCACCGGCCGCCGCCGACCCGAATCCGTCAGACAATTACATCTCCAACGGTGGACCCCCGCCGGCCTATCCTACCGGCGGCGAGCAGCCTCAGCAGCAGTACCAGGACGGTCAGCAGATGCCAAAGTACGGCGGCCCGACGCCTGACCCGCAGTATAACGGCTACTACCCGCCGCCGGCCCAGCAGCAGAGCTTCGACGGGCCGCAGAACTTCGCACCCTACGGCACCCCGCTGCCCTCTCTCGGCCCGCACCCGGCGCCCGTCGAGTGCCCCGAGTGCCATGCCCGTGGCGTAACCGCCGTTGAGTACTCTTCTGGAGGATTCACGCACTCTCTGGCCGCCATCGTGTGCTTCGTCAGCTGCCTGGGGTGCATCCCGTATTTCTTCACTTCGTTGAAAGACGCGAAGCACAAGTGTTCCAAGGTAGGTCTTGATCCCCAATGCCCCCAAAGTCGGGAGGTGGTGTGCTAACGAGATGGGCAGTGTGGAATCCCGCTTGCTACGTACCACCGCAGCGGACGCACCGAGGTCCACTGGCACCAGTCTTATAACAGCTAGACGGTCGAGAGGAATCTTAAGGAGAGGGCTTGGGGCTCCTGTATCTGTGAGGAGCATAGTTAGCAGTGCTATGCGGCATCAGGTGGCATTGGCGAGGAGCGACAGTACTGATGGATTCGAAGTTGCGGCGAGCCATTAAATCGACAGGCACGTTTATCACGCAAGGCGCATGGGATACCCTTTTTTTCTGTTTCTTCAATAGAAGTGATTCACTTCAAAATTAGCTTGACATTGGCTTGTCCCGAATATCGCTGAATATACTGCCGTGAAACATCTTGCTGTAGACCTGTCTTGGACTAGATTCCCCGTTGAGAAACTGTTGCTTTTTCCCGCCACGTTCTCAACTGCACCTCAGATCCTTCTCCGGTGTCTTACTCGAACACCGCGACTGCGCCGAACCAACACCTACTCGTCTTCCCCTCCCCGCCGGTTGTCGAGGCTGTTCCCTGATCAACGCGGATAACCCCGATTCCCTTCTCGAAGGAATCGGTCTGTTCCTCCTAGGCAGCCAGCTTCGAACCCCGTGGCCCTCATAGCAACTATCACGACAATCCATCATCACCGAGTGCACCAGCAAGGTGAAAGCCCAGCGAGGACATCTTGCGGGTATCTATTCGATTATGTACAAGCTCCCCTAAAATCTATGTCATCAGCGAAGGCATCACGTAATCGTCAGATGGTACGCCGTACTTTTGATCCCTTGACGCCTGCCTCCAATTTACCCATTGCTCCTCGTGACTCGTTACGCGTTGACCGGTGGTGCTGCTATTCCGGGCTCCTGGCTGTCCTCTGAACCGCGGCGCCGATGCTTCCTCGTTATCTGTACTCATAGGGTTCGGTATTCTCATCGTCCAGAGTGACTCAGTTGGCGAAGATACGGACGTTCAGGTCGACACTCCCGGTTGCGATGACACAACGGATTTGCACATCCTGTGGTTTCGCTGCTGCCTTGCTCGGGGTCCCGTTGACGCCGTTTTGCCCGTCGCCGTTCGTCACCGCCTCCCGCACAATGCCCGGTGCCCATCTCAAACACGAGACGAAGTGGCCATGCACGTCATCCAGCACCTTGACGCATTTGCCTTCTTGGGCGAGATCCCAGCACCGTAATGTCTTGTCGTCCGCTACGCTGAGGAGGTACTTGCCTCCAGGGTGGAAGACTAGAGCGCGCACCCAGTTATCATGGCCAATCAGAGTCTTAATGCAGTTTCCTCTCGCATCCCATAGACGGATTGCCTTATCACGGCCGCCTGTTGCCATAAACTCGGCCGTACTCGTTGCCGGTGGAGGCTTTTTCAGGCCAGCGATAGTAGCCAGATGGGTGTACGCAGTAGGCGGCGCGAAGTTGCAGCACTCAATAAAATGCTCGTGACCAACCAGCATAAGCTTCACTTCGGGATTTGCAGCGCTGATATCCCAGAGTCGTCCTGTTTGATCGTTGCCTGCCGACAAGAGGAAGCGGCCATCCGGCGATGGGCAGACATCGCGAACCCACTCGGCGTGGCCTCGTAGTGTTTTAACGCAGTAACCCGTTGAAACATCCCAAATACGCAGTGTCTTGTCACGACTGGCCGAAACCAGAAGGTTTCCTGAGCCCGGTGCTCCTGCGGCCCCCGAAGGAATGAATCTGACCGCACTGACGCTGTGGTCGTGGCCGGGCAACGTCCGAATGTTTTTGTACTCGTCTGAAGGGTCCCAAAGTTTAATCGTCAAATCGCTGGAGCAGGAAGCCAAGAGTGTAGCGCCACGCGGCCCGCCAAAGTCGACATCCAGCACTGCTTTGGTGTGGCCTTTGATTGTTCTTTCCAGCTCACCCAGCTCCCAGTCCCAGATTTTGATGGTATAGTCCTCGGACCCCGAGGCCAGAGACGAGAAGATGGGGTGAAAGGCGACACAGGTGATCGGGTCTCGGTGGGATTGGAGGGTGTGTCGGGCGGGGGAACGGGGCAGCCAGCTGGCAGGATCCTGGTTTCGTCGGGAGAGGGAGGTCGGTGTTGCGTTGTCGAGTTCTGATTGTAGAGAGGCAGTTCGGGTCTCCAGTTCCATGATCTGGCGAGATCGAGGTCAGTCAGGACCGGTTTGGTCTGTCGAGTCCGAGGAAAGCGACGAACCTTCTTCTGTAGCCTCACGACGCTGGTCCATTTCTTCTCCAGCAAGCCCTCGTATTTCTTGGAAGTGGCAGCATCGAAGGCCTCACCGATCTGCAGCTCTTCCCTCAGGGCGGCGGCGGCATTGGGAAGGTTGCTTGACGAGAGATACGCGATAATAGCCTTGTGCCTGGACGACTTGGTAAGTAAAGAGGGTTCCAAGGCGTTGAGTTGAGGAGGGGTGGACGAACAGCTCCTCGGCTTGCCGAGGGGTCAGGATTTGGCTCATTCTGGCTCGTTGGAGGTCTCAAGGGACATGAACAGCAAGAAGAGAAAAGTCGCAAGCTGTAAGGGGTTCGAATCGGCAACGGCACTCAGAAAGGCAGGATATTAAAGCAGACAAGTCGGTGAGTGGCTGGTTATTGGGTCGAGAGGACGGCGCTCGGGGCTTTGTCCGGCGGTGTCGCGGCAACTGGGAGGCGCGACAATAGTCTAAGCAGGCGACAGCTGGGCAAAATCTGCAAGGCTGCAGCTGATGGATGGGGTCGCAGGCGTGTAAGGTGTGGCAGCCTCGTCGGTCGGGGAATTTTCTCGCGGCGAAAAATGCAGAGTCGGGGCTGGCCGGGCCAAGTGGCAGATAAAAGTATTAAAGGCGGTGTCGGTGTCGTGTGGTTGCGGGTTGCGGGTTGCGGGCGTCAGTACTCAGCTCTGCGCTGCTGTTGCAGCTGTCGGGTGTCTTTAGGGGTTGGGCTCCCGGGCGTTGGGGGGCATGTCTGTCTCTGTCTCGGTCGCAATGGGTCGGGGAGTTGGCAGTCTTGAGCGAAGATGCAGCTGCGAGGGCGTCGATGACGATGGAGGAGAAGATGCGAGGGGTGAGGCTCGGTGGGAGGTGACGCTGGAGGTGGGCGTCGGCAGAAGGCGAAATGTTTCATGTGCTTCGGCCGCTTCAAGAAAGTTGGTGCTGGACTGGCGATGAGGCGCTGTGTCCTCGTTCCTCAGTTGCTGTACCGAGTACGCAGGCAGTAATTGGGCTGTGGTAGCCGCCCCAAAAGACACGGGCCTACCCCTCCACAGGGGCCCTGGGGAAACTGTCTGTAGGGACGCTTCTTTTGGTGGGCAGACGCCCACCTAAGGTGCCTACTCAGCCCTGTGCCGTGTGCCTCCCTGTTGGAGCTCGGAGTGGGACGAGTTGTGGCTGTCGTGGCTGGCTCGGCTTCCGGGCTGTGGCTAGGTAGGTTCCTACCTGGTACGGATACCTAAGGTGGGATGGATGCACATCTCGGCAGATGTGGCACTGAAGAAAACGGCCTGTGCCAGCTGGCGCCCAGGGCTGGCCAAAGCCTCTTGGCCCGGGCTTCCCCAGTGTTCCAGTGACATCACTCCAGTAGCTGTTTCCATGGCAATGGCACAGACAGCAGTAACATGATTGGCTGATGTCGCTAACATGTGGTGGTACCTGCGCAGCAGCCCATCGGCAAGGTACCTACCTACCTTCACAAGCGTTGGGCGCACAGCAGGACAGACATCGCAGCCCGGGCTCAGGAACACCAAGATGAGATGGGAGCAAGCAAGATCTTGAGATGGGGGATGTCTCGGTTCCACTACGCCTCGGGAGGGATGGCACCCAATTATGCCGTGATCCTCATATAGCCCTGAGGTGGAGATCTTGAGTGGCTTACAACGACCTTTCACGCATGAAATGACAAAAAAGTATATCGCTGTTGAGGGCAAAAAAGAAAGGAAATAAAGTTAATTTCCAGGGCTAGCCTGGGTTGACTTGGTGGACTGGATGGCAGCCCAAAAGAGGCTCAGGTAAGCCAAATGCATCCAAGGTGAGTGCGGGTGAAGGCAAGGTGGGGCCTAAGTGGGCGGCGGTCTCTATCGACTCTTATCCATTGGTAGCCCAGCATATGAGTCATGTGACCTGTGTTTATTTGACCAGGGAAGCAGCCCGACTATACCCAATCAGCTGGCCCTCTGAAATGTACACCCCCACACAACATGTCAAAAGGCGAATGAAGAGCCCAGCTGCAGCCGAAGGCCCACTGTCTGCCCACTGAGGTGACCTGGACCACACACTAGGTCCTGCCCAATGCCCAAAGACCCCCGGCGACGGTCCATCTACCGCCCAGTCACATCCCGCGCTGGTTAGTGTGGTGAACCCCATCCAAGCACCTACGGCCCGGCACAGCACATCTCACTCAGCACAGGACGAGTACGTCGGCGGTAGGCAGTAAGGTAGGCCAAAAAAAAAAAAAAAAAAAAAAAAAAAAAAGCATCCACACCAGGCCAGGTCCCCTCTTCCTTGTCCCGACAACCAAAATTCCCCATGCTCCCTGCCTGTGCCGGTGAGAGAGCAAAACAAACGAAAACAGCACAGCGCTGAACCCTCGGCCCCTAAGCTACCTTAAGGCTGCCCGCATTCCTTCTCACTGTCGGACTGACGTCGATTTTCGCCCTTCCACCTGCAACCGCCGCCACGGGAACTACCACGACCTTACCACGAGGAGCCTTACCAAATCCTCTGGCGCGACTTTGACCCCTTGTTTCTGCGCGAACCATCGCACATACCTTCAACTTCGACCTCCATACCTCTCTTCTCTCGCCTCCTGTTGTCACCCGACACTTAACATACCTTCTTTGCAGAGCCCTCTACCAGCAGCTCGCTACCATCCCCTGCTCTCTGGTTGCCGTACCGTCAAGTACCGACACCGACTTGACGACGCCGACAAGTCTAGCTGTTGCTGCCGCGACAACATCACCACCTGACCTCGTCCGCCTCGGCTCCCATATTGTAAGCTGTGCCCCTCCCCCCAGATCATCTCCTCCTCCCCCCGTTGCTGCTGGCGCTCGTCTGCATGCCGCTCTCCAGCCCGTCGTCGTTCTCGACATGGATCGCCGCGTCAGACATACTCGTTCCCTCTCGAGGCTAATCCAGAAAGTAGCCAGTCTAGGAAAGCCGGGTGCCCACGACAAGGAGAACCTCGCCCCCGATTCGAGTTTCCCTCCTCCTCCACCCCCTCCGCCGCTGTCGGCTAAACCACCACTTTTACCCTTGCAGGTCCGGCAGCAAGCCTCCGTTCCGATGGCTGAAGAGGAGGACTTTAGCGCCCTCCCCCTCCCGGACAGGTTCGCCCACAAGGTATGACGATACCCGCGCCGCGCTCCCCCGTGGCACATACGCTGACGCGCCGCAGGTCTGGAAGGTTCGCAAGCAGGGCTACGAAGACGCCGCCAAGCAGTTCGCTACCACCGCCGACGAGTACGACAATGCCTTCAGGCCATTCCTCTCCGACACGGGCTTGTGGAAAGGCGCCGTCGCAGATTCAAACGTTGCCGCCCAACAGGAAGGTCTTGCTGCGTACTGCGCGTTTCTCAAGTTCGGAGGCAAGGAGCACTGCACGAGGACACGCGGAGTAACGATCGGCCCCATCTGCGAAAAGGGTCTGCCGTCGACACGTGCTGCCGCCAAAGAGTCATCACTAGAGGCACTTCTCCTGCTGGTTGAGCTGGACGTTGCCGCTCCCGTGATTGAAGAAATCATCCCCGCTCTGTCGAACAAGCAGCCAAAGGTTGTCGCCGCAGCAGTCAACGCCCTGACGTCCATCTACCACAACTATGGGTGCAAGACTGTCGATCCCAAGCCTGTCCTCAAGGTCCTGCCAAAGGCCTTCGGACATGCCGACAAGAACGTTCGTGCGGCCGCGACGAATCTTGCGGTCGAGTTCTACCGATGGCTGCGCGAAGCCATGAAGCCCATGTTTTGGGGTGACCTCAAGCCCACGCAACAGACTGACCTGGAGGCCCAGTTCGAGAAAATCAAGGCGGAACCTGCCCCCAAGCAAGAACGGTACCTGCGCTCACAACAAGCTGCCATGGCGCGTGCGCCGCCTCCAGGTGCCGAAGGTGAAGAGGACGATGGCGGAGATTACGCTGAGGAACCGGCCGAGATGGATGCATACGATCTGGCGGAACCTCAAGACGTCCTGAGCAAGGTTCCCGGCAACTTCCATGATAACCTGGCCTCGTCAAAATGGAAGGAGAGAAAGGAAGCGCTGGAAGGGCTTTACGCGGCACTCAACGTCCCCAGGATCAAGGACGGTGACTTCAACGAGATCAACCGCGGCCTCGCCAAGTGTATGAAAGATGCCAACGTTGCTGTCGTCACGCAAGCGGCGCAGTGTATCGAAGTTCTGGCCAAAGGTTTGAGAACAGGTTACGCCAAATACCGCACGGTCGTCATGCAGCCCATCATGGAGCGGCTGAAGGAAAAGAAGGCAAGCGTATCAGACGCTCTTGGCGCTGCCTTAGATCAAGTCTTCCTTGCGACAAGCCTCTCCGAGTGTCTCGAAGACATCTCCGCTTTCCTTGTCCACAAGAACCCCCAGGTCAAGGAGGGCACCATGAAGTTTTTGATCCGTTGCCTGCGAACGACGCGCGACGTGCCTAGCAAACCCGAGATTGCCTCCATCGTGGAGTCCGGCAAGAAGCTCCTGTCCGAATCTAGTGAAGGGTTGCGCTCTGGCGGTGCTGAGATTTTGGGTACTGTCATGAAGATCATCGGCGAGCGAGCCATGAACCCTCACATGGAGGGCCTCGACGACATCCGAAAGACCAAGATCAAGGAGTTCTTCGAGACTGCCGAAGTCAAGGCGAAGGAAAAGCCCAAGCCGCCCCCGCCAGCTGCCAAGGCACCCCCCAAGAAGATCGTTGGGGGTAAGAAGCCGGCAGGCATGAAGAGACCAGTTATGCCCCCCGCAACTGCGAGCGCACCACCGCCAGCCGAACCCGAGCCGCTTTCACCCCAAGCAACCTCTCGCCCGAAGCCCGCTGGCGCAAAACTCGGCATGCCGAAGCCTTCGGGGCTCGCTGGACTCAAATCCAAGCGTCCCCTCGGCGCCCCGGCTGCTGCTGGTGCCGGCTCTGCCGCTTCTCCTCGCCGTCCCGCTCCCATCATGCCCGAAGACGATCCCGCCCCTCCACCTCCCCAGCCGCGGATAGGCCTTGGCCGTGGTGGCCTTGCAGGACGGTCGCTCGCCAAGCCTGCTCCTGCTCCTGTACAAATGCCCCCTGCGTCACCCCCGCCATCCAGCGGGCTCACGGCAATGGAGCGGGCCGAACTTGAGGAGCTGCGGGCATCAAATGAGCGCTTAATACGCCAAGTTGATGAGATGCGACACGAGAGGAGCAAATACATGTCGGAGATTCAAGAGCTCAAGAACCAGAACGCCAGCCTCATCGAAGACCACACCCGCGATGTCCTTAGTATCAAAGCGAAAGAAACGCAGCTGGTTCGGGCAAGGAGCGATGCCGAAGCCACAGAACAAACTAACGAGCGTCTCCGGCGGGAGCTTGACCGACTCAAGAGGGCGCTCAACCACGCTGAAGGCCTCAACTCGAGATCAGGCATGGTCAGCCCAGGTAAGATTATCCTCTACTTGATCGCATCGGCTCGTCGCTAACAAAATGTCCAGGAATTTCTTCCCCCACACATGACGATGCGGGCATCTACCGAGACAATTCGTACGGTTCGTCATCCGCCAGGCACAATCGCGTCAGTTACGCCAGCAACATGTCCGAAGAAAAGGAGAACGGCGATCACCACTACCACCGCTCGAAGGCACTCAGCCCCGAGCTTAGGTACACTGGCAGTGCTTCGTCCGGTCGTGGCAGCCCTGCAAGAGGGTACCGGAGCTCTGGGGCTACTCCCGTTGACGATGTGCCGCCACCATCCTACTCTTCAGGAGGTGGGGGCGGGGGTGCGGGGTCCAACGGTAACGGAGTTGAGAGTTGGAAGCGTGCCGCCGAAGTGACCAGCCAGCTGAAAGCCAGGATTGAACAAATGAAGGTCAGTTTTCAGGGACACGAACCGCTCGCCGCATATACTGACGCATCACAGGCAAAACAAGGATTTGCCCGTCCTTAAGCTTGGCTCACAAATCCCCGGGGTAGGAGGCATTGTCGGATATCATGTGAATATGAAGACGGTTTTGGTTGGGGGTCATAATGGTCACGGTTAAGGGGTCCCGCAGTTGTTCTTGGTTGCATATCATAGGCGTCGGATGCATACCCATTCCTCTCGTCCGGCCTGCAGTTGGGAACAGACATGTTTGTGTCTGTATGAGTTATGGATTTTTTTAGTTCATCATCGAACTCGCCTGTATAGCCTCCGAGGGCGCGAGTGTATTTTAATTCATGATTGTTATGAACATGACACTTGGCAACGGCCGTGTCCGGGTCCTGTCACCGTGCAAGTTGAGTGCTAGGCCGTAGGATGAAGCATTCCGTCCGTCATTGGCGGAACGCACGGTATCTCATTCTAGAATTTAGAAAACATTTGTGAGCGCAACGGCGCTCGCTCGCTAACAAGGACATTTTCCCCCAAACCTCTTCCAGTTGCTCGTGTACAGCGATTGTGTTGTGCAGGTCAACAACGACAGCTTCGCAGACTTCCCTTCCCGTCTGTATGCAGTGAGTTTCCCAAGCACACGATAGTGCCCTTGACGTTTCCCCGTATCGTATCCCGTTGTCCACTTTACTGTTGACGGGACGTTTCCAACCGGAGTTGCCCGTAACTCGGCCCTTGGCGGCTAACAGCGACTCAGGAATGGGTCAACCAGTCGGTCCCGGCGGCGTACTTCTTCCTCCACTTCGGCACGTACTTTGCCTCCGGTCGCATTCCCCCGGACTGCTTGCCTGCGTCTACAGTCTTCCGTTCCAGGTCGGACTCAGTGTAGGGCGACGGCCGCACCGCCTCTGCCTCTGCTGCTGCGTCGGCCCACCGCGCCGCCGCAACAGACGATGATAAATATGATGTGGTATATCTGTTGTGGGTCTCGACCTTGACGGGGTCTACTCGAAGTTTGTTGAGGTCGACTTTGTCCACACCAATCTTGCCTGTTTTCCTGCTGAGGTCTCCATCGTCGGGTGGTGCTTGGGGGACTGTGGTGCCCGGCATCATCTTGTTGTCCTTTGGTGTTGGGGCCGCAAAAGCCATCGCGCCAAAAAGAAATGCGAGAGATGTTGTGAGATGCATTTTGAAAGTTTGTGTCGCCGTGGTCGTTGTAGCCTGAGCAACGATGAAGAAGAGGTCGTTCAGAGTGCTGTCGGAGCTTCCAAAGGGTTCAGGGTCTGAATAGAACGGCGGGTGCCAACACATGGTCTTATACTTTCCCTTATATTCTCTCCACAATTCTTGCTCACGGGTCCCGAATTTGGGTTATTGGGAGACGGGGGTAGCTCGAGAGTAAACGGGCGCAACGTCTGGTTCGGCCCTTTCAATGTTCTTCCCCTGGCCCGCGCGTCAGTGTCAGAAAGCTTATCGCGAGAGGGGAAGAAGAGGGGAAAACGTGAGAGAACGAAAAGGGTTTCCATGTGCGTTGCTCGTGTCTGAGGCGAGGTCATCCTCAGAGATGGGACCAACCTTGATGCAGTCAAACAAACTCGGAACCGCCCGTTCAAGGTTTTGGAAAGGGGAAACCCCACCCGAGTGTCGCCGCGACCCTAGAGGTGATCTCGCAGACCGGATAACGAAACTCTTTACGTTATTTCAAGTCGTATATGTATCGCTTCAGGGGTAGTTGACATGTAGAGAAGGCTGATCGATACTGAAGCATAAGCGTTGTGTACATTGGATGCACAAGTTCCCACCACCAAGGACCACCCATCGAGTGCCGGCTTGCAGTCAAATGTGCCGTATTTCATGTTGGATTTCACTGGATATCCGAGAGTCGACACGACTTCATTTGGTAAATGTCCACTTGTGGGCCGCTCTAAGAATACAAAAGGAAAGAAGCCAACCCTTGTCTCTTGTCATTCCCAGCGGAATTTTGTGTTTCCACAATACAGGAGAATCCTTTTTACTTCCCCATCATAATTTTACAAAATTTCCTTGACACTGGGAGAAGTGCCGCATTCCAATCAGGTCTGGGCTTTAAAGGTTGTATGGCGGATGATCCTCTTTTTATCCCCAACATGTTCCAAATTCACATCTTGGCCTGACAGGCTGTTCAGCTCGACGTCGAACTGTGAGTACTCACTGCGTGGTCCCCGTAAGGAGTTTGGTGGGTTGATGTATTTCACGCCAGTTTCCTTCCGCCGACGAGCCCATCAGCTTAGGTGTCATGGCCCTGAAGAATCTCCGGAAGGTAGGCATTGAGCCACAGATGACGAAAAGTTTCACTTCGACAAAACTAAGATGTAGACAAGGGAAAGTTGTCAGCAGATGCGTGTGAATTTTCCACATAAGAGGAGACAACCTACGACCAAACATTGGCGGGGGCTGCAGCCCACGAGGTGTCCTTGGTCTTAAGCAAGGGTTGAAGGTAAAACATGCGAACGACGGACGTTGTAACCAGCGCAGCCGCCAAAGCGAACAAAGCAAATCGGCCCCCCCTATTTACTTGTTTGCCTCAGGGCCACCAAATATTTGCTTATTTGGCCCTGTTAATAAATCCATCAAATCAAAAGCAAATAAGTGGTTATATTACCCAATTAGGCAATAAATGAAGTTATCTAGAGATCTTATGGATGAACAATAAACTTCTTAATCCCAGAAAAAGGCAATGCATCCCTCTTTAGCCAATTATTCGTTAACTACAGTCGCTTAATACTCTCCACCTTTATCGAAAGCCTTTACGATGTTAGTGTTAATTTCACTACACTAAAAGCTCACTCATAGTCTAATACCATAACTAGGATCGCAAAGACGTTAAGGGCTAATTTACTTAACCGAGGGTATTACGTCTAATGGTCTAGCCACTATTACGCAGGGTCATTTATCTCCTCTGGGACTTACCTAAGGTATAAGTTAAGTTCATTAAACGTCACCTTTACTTCCTAACTATAACAACTTCTTAGCTACTATCTAAAATAGTTATCCTTAAGTAAAGATGGGGCTAATAAGGAGGTTAGTACTAAGACTAATATACTATTGTCCTTATACTACTTATTAAAAAAGTACTTTAACCCCCTTTCCGCACTCTATACTTATACCTTTTAACTATCTCTATTTTATATTTTCTTAAAGTAATTAAAATTAAAAAAAGAATAGAAAATAATTAAAATAGTAAAAAGGGGTAACTTAATAAAAGTTAAGTAATACTTATTTAGCTTTTACTAAGCTAGTTTAATAGAGGACTGAAGATTCACTTAATGTTACGGGCTGATGCTCACGATGGCCTAAGCTTTGTCTAAGGCGTTAACCGGCATCTAATAAAAGAGCCCTCCGGTTAAAGGGGCCTCTAGTTAAAGGGCCTCCGGTGACCTCTAGTGCCCCACCAAAGGTCCCCTTTATTCTCTAGTAGTATAGATTCCTATACCGGCCCCTTTATGAGGAACTTCCTCTTTTCTACTCTTTAACTTAAAGTAAATAGTAATAGAGTACCCTAAGGTCGAAAACACTTAGGCCTAGCCCTTTGTATACTTCAAACTCAGGATTATAACCTTACCGTAATACTGGGTTAAGCGCAGCTCCCCACCAGTTAAGCAGAAAAGAGTACAGGTCAAGCACAGCTCCCTACGAAGAACAACACTCCTGGGACTTTAATGGGTTAACCACTAGTTCCCCACTAATCCCTAAAAAAACAATTAAAATAACCCAATTACCCTAATAGATACCGCTATACCCCTAATACTCTATAATAAATTAACTATAAAAAAGATATTAAATACTATTTTAGGATCCCTATAAGCCTAAATAATAAAAATTAACGAGAAACTAGAAAAGAGTTAAAACCAAAGGTTAATAACCCTTGGGAGTGAAACCCTTTACACTCCTAGTAGTATCCGCACCGATACCCCACTAATACTTAGTAGTGAGTCGATTCACCGAAAACCGTTACTTAACCCCCTAAAGTTTTCGGGTAAACAAAAGGAATATGCCCCTTAAGTATTGCAACGGAGCGGGGGATGCAGTGAACAGTATGTGCTGTATCGTATAACACACACACTCTACTGACCATAGGTCGTGCACCCTCCGTCCCGGGTCCGTGAGGGTGATTAACTCGTACGAAACCGCTCAACTAGAGCTATAATTTAGGTAAGGAGACACCTTAAGACCTGATCAGGGCCAAAGAGGGGTTCCTGCCCTAGATGTAGATACTGGTGAGTGTTAGGGCTTTGTTTGCTTGGTGGTAAAGCAACCTCTGTACTGTTCGCGGTATACGATCTAAGTGAACGGGTAAAAAGAGCTCTGAATACGTCTGTCTAACTAACGATGCTTGTTGACGTTCCGTGATATGTTGTTTTATGGTCCGTTGTTGTGTCCTCCGCTAGAAATGCGTCCCCAGTTCCCCTCTCTCAAATAGCTCGCTGTCGCCTGACTAAGGAAAAACCCGCTTAGCGTAAGCATTTCCCCCTGCACGGTTTCAGTATAATAAATAAGAAATAAGATTTTAATAAATCGCCCCTTTTACCTTATAAACTATAAACTTTAATATTTAATTAATTTATATTTAAAATTTAGTCCTTAATAAGTAATTAGCACTTTTTACACTATTAGAGGACTTAATAAAATTAGAAACCCCGAGGATTTTATATATTACCTCGATTATACTTATTTAGATCCGAATACCCAGTTCTAAACCGTTACCCAACTATAAATTCTATACTAAAAAAGAATAAAATTTCTACAATATTCTTACCTAAGTTCGAATAAATAATAGCCAACACTAGTGGTGGTGATTAGCCCACCACCGTGCAAATATCATTCTTAGAGGTAACCTTAACCCCTTCGTTAAAGGACTAGCTACTCATGGTTGAGCTTCCTAAGGATTACCTAGGTTAGTTCACCTAAGTATAGGATATTACTTAGAAAGTTAAATAGGCCTCCAAATATAATTACCCTTAGAGGTCTACCTATTTCCCCGCTACTTATCTAAAGGATAATAATAGAGACGTTATTATAATAGGAGCAGTTTAGTTTATAAAAGCTAAAAAAAAGATAACTATTATTAAACCCCGGAGAGGTTTTAACTCTTTTATGGATAATTACTGTTCCTAATAGAGAAACCCAGAACACAATAAGGACTACTACGAATACTTTGAGTATAAAAAAAAGAACACTTTATACGGAACTACTAGAAGAAAGCCGAACACCACTAATAGGCTAATCGGCCCTTTATAGTTAATACTTACTTAAAAAGAAACGTAGAAGAAGAAAACTAGTTAATAACCATTAATTTAAGTAATAAGTATAAGTTAAGAAAAGAATAACTCTGGGATAAAGTTGGGCCCCGGAGCTTACTAAGGAGTAAGTGAAAAGATAAAAGAAATACTAAAGAAACTAGTAGTAATAGGGTAAATAGTTTATAGTTATAAAAGTTAAAATTAATAAAGAATATTTAATTAATACTTTAGTAAACACCGGCTACGAAGTTTATACTATAGTTAATCGTTTTTTTATATAATACCTCTAATTACTATTTATTAATATAATAAAACACTTTATAAGAGGTTATATAATAAACGGCCCCTTACCGGGTAAAAACTAGGGAATAGTTGTGATATAAATAGAAATTAGTGGTTATATATAATAAGTTTATGTATATATAGTGGATAATTTAGAATTGGATATATTTTTAGGAAATCCCTGGATAGTTTAGAATAAGGTAAAGTATAATATTGGTATCCACTAGTTTACTTATGAGAAAGAAAAAATAAGAGTATACTTTTCTAATAAAAAAGAGCCCGAAAACATATTAGAGATACGTCGAGCTAGACTGCTACCAGTGGTACCGTTTACTATAGTTTACTATATAACGTAAAAAAGAAGATAAAAAAATAATTAGAGATCACTAATTATTATTACAATAGCCAGCTTATAAGATATTGAGAAGGCTCTTATAAAATTGGAACTATAAAAATAGGAAAATATTTCGAGGTTAGTACTAGAATAGGTGTATAAGGAGTTTAGAGACTTATTTGACTTAAATAAAGTGTACCCGGTGCCCCCCCACCGACCAAGTATAGACCATATAATCCCTTTGGAGATAGGGCTAGAAGGGAAGGAGCCCTAACTCCTTTGGGGACCTCTATACACCATATCAAAACAAGAGTTATTGGTGTTAAAGAAAACGCTTAACGACCTACTAGATAAGGGGTTTATTCGAGTTAATTACTCAGTAGTTGGTGTCCCCATGCTATTTACTAAGAAGCTAGGAGGTGGATTAAGATTTTGTGTTAATTATAAAACCCTAAACACTATTACGAAAAAGGACCGTTACCTATTCCCACTAATATTAGAAACTCTTAATAGAATAACTATTATTAAGTAGTTCACAAAGTTTAATATTATGGTTATTTTTTATAAAATACGGATTACTAAAAGAGATTTAGAAAAAGTTATTTTCAGAATAAAATACGAGTTATTTAAATGGGTGATTTACTTTTTCGAGTTCACTAATGCCCTAATAACGTTTTAATAATATGTTAACACTTTTTATGGAAATTCCTAAACAATTTTATTATAGTTTATATAAATAATATCCTTATTTATATTGGTAGTTTAAAAAGGGATTATAAGAAGAAAATACAAGTAGTTTTCCAGGCCTTTGTAACGGTCCAAGCACGTATATTATAACTAGCTATGGCGACTACTACGAGTATTTTTAAAATAAGGAGAAAGGAAGGAAAAGTTTGTTACCCTATAAATTCGTTGGATCCTAATTAGGTTTACCTGGGCCTAATTAGGCTTAGTATGTCACGGGCCAAGGCCCGATCAGAGGCCTCGGAACCACTCGGCCATGTTCAACGCTAACCGCTGCTTACTAAGCCTGACCAGGCCTAGGTAGACCTGATTAGGATCCAACGGATTTGTGGGGTAGTAGACTTTTCCTTTTTTTCTCCTTATCTTAAAAATATTCATAGTAGTCGCTATAACTAGTTATAATATACATACTTAGACCGTTATATTATTTTTAAGATTATTAAAGGTAATTAATTGAATACTTAGTATAGAAGTCCATAATTTGTGTGAGAGTAGTAAGAAGTTTTAGACGGGTTAACCTAAGGAGTCCCTAAACGTTTAAAGCTGATTAGTATGGCCTAATTAAACCTAGAGGTTATTATAAACTCGAAACGATGTGTGTGTGTATTCGTAGTAGAGTACTTTAACTATGTTATTAAGTATACTATGGTCACTACTGAACGTAAAACGCTAGGATAAGTAATAGTTATGCGACGATGGAAGGTAACGCTGAATTATTTGGAAACTCGTAGTAGTTAGTGTCACGGGCCAAGGCCCGATCAGAGGCCTCGGAACCACTCGGCCATGTCCAACGCCAACCGCTGCTTACTAAGCCTGACCAGGCCCAGGCAGACCTGATCAGGATCCAACGGATTTGTGGGGCAGCAGACTTTTCCTTCCTTTCTCCTTATCTTGAAGATACTCGTAGTAGTCGCCATAGCTAGTTGCAATATACGTGCTTGGACCGTTACAGTTAGTGTAGTTAATTGGATAGTTTGTAACCTAATTATAGGAGATGTGGACCGTTTAAGTAATCGAATAAGAGACCTAATAAGAGTAAATTCGATTATTATAAGAAGTCCTAATAGAACCTAGGTAACGTACATGATAAGCGAGTGGTACAGACAAGCGAGTGGTACACCCGACCACGACCACCTCACGAATACGACCAAAAAGTAATAATAATAACGTCAAATCAATTAAAACTACTCAAAATCCTCTTCCTCAAATATCACTTCATTTACTGGGCACGTTCATGTATTATGTCCGGTGTTCCCGTAGACACTACATCGCTGTTAACCTGATTCGGCCCTTGGTTTATGACCACTACTCCGGTGCATTTCCTCTTTTATTTGGGCCGTCGCCTCCCTCTAGGACTATAACTCCTTTACTTAGGATACAATAAAACTCCCTCCTTACCTTAAATGTGTTTTCTTAGCCCTCCGGCGTTAACTAAATAGGTTATTTTCCTCCTAAAATACTTTAAGCTTAGACCGTATTAAGGTAAGCTTATGTATAACTATTATTATATTTTTTGTAATATGGTTAATAGTTTATATAATAGGTGTCGGGGAGTTATTCTGATAACGGGAAATTCGATCTTTGATTAGAGTTAATTAAGAACTCACCTCGGTTAGGTTATTTAGTGTTTTAGAAACCTAAGGTAGTGGTGTTATTAGGAGGGACCCTGGGGGTATTAGAGTATGTAATTTGATGTCCAGCTTCGACAGGATACTTTATGCACTTAAAAAAATAAGTCCAGACCCTCTAAAACCCCCCTAGATATTCTTTTCTATGAGAACTTATGTAAAAGTGTTATAAAAGGCGGGGAAGAAGTCTTCCTTCGTAATATGGGTATTACCCCAGCGCATCTTATTCTCAATTTCTCAACTATACACTATTTTAAAGGGCCTAAAACAACCAATATCTAAGGACTAGAGAATATACGATGAATAAGCTGGTATATAAAGTATAATAATGTTATTTTTATTACAAAATATCTCGAAATCAGCGGAGTAGTGGTTTTCGTATCCATTGATAACAAAAAGGTAATATTAACCTCTTATACACGGTTTTATATACTAATTAAAGTACTAAAACTAATCTAGGCCTTTTTTATTTATTATCTATCCGTTTTTAAATATTACGATAACTTAGTTGGGTAAGAGACCTAATTTAGTATACTAAGTGAAAAGGTGATATCGGCCTATAACAATAATGTATAACGGGACACTATAACCCAATAAACTAATAACCTAAATAACTATAACCCATTCCTAATTACTAAATTATACCATTTTCGTATTTAAATACCTTTTAAAGTTTATAATAACTAATCTAGTTAAGATTTAGCTCATTATAAACCCAATTTCATCGAAATTATAAATATCTAAGTCCTAAATACCATACTTCGTAATTGTGTTTACCATAAACCGAAACTACGTATTTATTGTAATGGGATCTTCATATCAGGCTCTCTTATAATCATATTTACGAAAAAAACACATCTAAAGCCGTGGTTATCACTTAACGAAGTTGTTCGCTTATCACTTACCGACTAGTGGTGTATTATGGTCGGCGAATAGTCGATTAGCCATTTCTTTTACCCTAACTAGCCGGGGAGGAAATAATCGGGAATCTAAGTCGAGAATATACTCAACTAACCTCTCCTCTTTAAGCGACGTCAAATTCCGCGAGTTCAGTATACTATCACCTCGTGATGGGGTGCCCTTTAATCGGCGATGCAAAGTCGTATGTGAAACTAAATAGATACGTGCCACTACTTAGATACTAAGATTTAGGGTGTTTTGGATAACCTAAAAGGTAAGGATTAATTAAGTTTTATTGTTTAATGACGATATCGTTTTTGGTGGACGGATACGTGTTAAAAGTGGTAAGATGAAAGATCGTGGTCGGGTGTACCACTCGTTTGTTTGTACCACTCGCTTATCATGTATATTACCCGATATTAATAATAAATTAGTCCCTAATACCCTTTATAATACTAATTCCCCCTAATTAGGTTTATGTATTACCTTTGAGATAAATTAAATATTAAATTCCTAATTTACTAAAATTTAATGGATTATATAAAAAGTTTTAATAATAGTATTTTGAGATGGGAGGGAAAATAAGTGTGAATAAAAAAGTTTTTAGTTTGGAGTTAATTATATTCACTTATATCTATTCTAAGTTAAAAAACACTATATAAACTATGGTGAACACCTATTATATGTAAGGAGGGGCCAATGGGTTAAAGAACCTGGATAGATTTATGGAATACTTAAAAGGTTATTATGTAGACCCTAATATAGAAGTATAAGCTTTTAATAGATTAAGGATTATACAGTAAAAGGAGAATAAGAGTTTCATTTATTTCCTCTTTAAATTTGAAAAGGAGTTTATAGAAGTAGGAGGAGGACACTGGTTAGACGTTATAAGGATTAACTACTTTAAAGGAGCTCTGAACACTATAATAAGAGCTCCCCTTATTAGTATAATTAATAAACTAATAATATACGTTATATATACTTAGATGCTCCTAAGTATAAGTTTAGAATTGGATAGTGAATCCTATTAAGCCCGTTGTGAGCGTCGGCGTAGGAGATTATTAACCCCTAATTAAATAAAAACTAAGTTTCCTCGGAAGTAGAATAGTTGATTAGAGTCCCCTTAACCTAATTAAATAGAGTGGGAACTTACAAAGGTAAATAAGTTAATTAAGGACAAGAAAGTCCGTAAACGGCTAAGTTAAGAGGAAGTTCGTAGATATTATAATTATAATAAAAAAGGGTATATATAATAGTAATGCTCTAAGGATCGAAAAGAGATAAGGAAAACTAAGATTTTTAAAGGAAAAACTAAGGAATAAAGTGAAACGGATAATAGTTTTAATTAGGACTCTGAGGACTTAGGAAAAAAGTAACTCTTAGTGAAAGTTGTTATTAGGAGGAATAAGCTATAAAGGAATAGAAGGTCGTTAAAAAGAATATGGATTATAACCTATTTTACGTTAATATTGGGATTAATGGGATACGTTATATAACTACTTTTATTAATATAGGGTGTTTGATATACGCCCTGATTAGCGACGCCTTCGCTAAGAAACTCCGCTTATTATGTATTAGTATTACACCTTGGAACTTGATGTAAATCACCATTATAGTTCCTAGTGTAATCCACTACGTTATTTACACTAATATTAATATTAATAACTATAAACAACACCGATTATTCTTTTATATTATTCTTAACTAAGAAGACGATGTTATTTTTAAAAGGTCCTGGACGATTAACGATGATGTTATGGTTTACTTAGTATAAGGTATTCTATATATAAGTGTTATGGACTATTAGGTGGTAGAAAAGAAACCGGGTTAGGCCCGGTAAAATCCAAAGTTCCTAATTTAGTAATAAATTAGATTAGTATTCTTAGCTCTAATTAGGTGGGCATAGAAGAGAAGAGAGACCCCTCTTAGTATATTTACCCTAAATGTGTTTTTTATAGGTTTAGCTGATATTGAGAAGGCCCTAGTACTAAAAATAAAAATAAACCCGAGGACGAAACTCCCTACGTATTACTATAAGTTTTTGTATATCTTTAACTAAGATAAGGTTAATTAACTATTATTATACCAGAAGAACGTCGATTATACTATCCCTACTAAGAAGGACTCTTATAGTTAAGATAAACTAGTGACCTAGGGATCTTTATATAACATGTTAAGGGAAGAGTTAATTGTATTATGCTGAACCCTTATAGAATTATTAGATAAAGGGTTTATTAGGGCTAGTAGCTCCCCTATATTATCGCCCGTTTTATTTGTCCGGAAGCCTAGAGGAGGGTTATAGTTCTACGTCGATTATTATACCCTTAACATTATTATAAAAAAGGACCGATACCCCTTACCCCTAATTAGTGAGACCCTAAGGGTATTAATAAAAGTGAAGTGGTTAATAAAATTGGATACTATTATTGTATTTTATAAAATCCGGGTTAAAAAAGGAGATAAATAGAAGACGGTGTTTAGGACGAGGTATGGGTTATACGAATAGATGGTTACCCCTTTTAGTTTAATTAGAACCCCTACGATGTTCTAGTGATATATTAACTATACCCTATGAGATTTCCTAGATGAGTTCTGTTTAGCTTATATCGACGATGTTCTGATTTATTTAGACGGCTCCCTCTCTAATTATAAAGAGAAGGTCAAAAAGGTCCTCGAGCGCCTAGGCGTTGTAGGCCTGTATGTGGATATCGATAAGTGCGAATTCGAGGCTAAGAGTGTTAAGTATTTGGGGTTTATTGTTAATACTAGTAAGGGAATTCGCGTGGACCCTGAGAAGATTAAGGTAATCTAGGGATGGGAAGTGCTCCGATTAGTGTAAGGAGTCCGTGGGTTTATTGGTTTTAACAATTACTACTAATAGTTTATACCCAACTTCTTAGGGATTACATAACCCTTAATAACCTTAACTAAAAGGGATATACTATTTATTTAGAGTAAGGAGTGTATTAGAGTATTTGAGGAGCTAAAAACGCTCCTAATTAGTGCACCTGTATTAGC
Source organism: Colletotrichum gigasporum (assembly GCA_024584535.1). NCBI lineage: Eukaryota > Fungi > Ascomycota > Sordariomycetes > Glomerellales > Glomerellaceae > Colletotrichum > Colletotrichum gigasporum. Next base: position 7,796,726 of record CP077952.1, read on the forward strand.
TCACTGGGACCCTGATCGAGTTATAGTATTCGAGACCGATTTGTTTGGTTATATGGTAGGAGGTGCTTTATCGTAGTATAACGATGAAGGGATCCTAAAATTTGTAGTGTTTTTTTTATGTAAGAACTTACTTATAGAGTATAACTACTTAATATACGATAAGGAATTATTAGTAATAATATGCTATTTAGAGTATTGGGATTTAGAATTGCGGAGTGTAGAAGAGTTTATTATCCTGATTAATCACTTGAATCTGAAGTACTTTATAATAAAGAGATAGTTAAGTGAATATTAAATTAGGTGGTTAGAATTATTATCCTATTATAATTTTATTATCCAGTTTAGACTTAGTAAAAAAGTAGTAGTTCCTAATACACTATTAAGATGCGAATAGGATATCCCTAGTACCCTACAGGACAACAGGTTGAAGGGTCGGAAGATTAAACTCCTAAAGAATAGGATTAACGTATTACGAGTTAACAACATAATAGTAATTAGAGAAGTACGGGCCCAATCAGGGTAAATAAAGAGGGTTGAGTTTAGTATAAGAGACTCCCCCGGAGACATAGATCAGATCGACGACCCTAGCCTAGTGTAACGGTCCAAGTACGTATATTGTAACTAGCTATAACGACTACTACGAGTATCTTTAAGATAAGGAGAAAGGAAAGAAAAGTTTATTACCCCACAAATCCGTTGGATCCTAATTAGGTTTACCTAGGCCTAGTTAAGCTTAGTAAGCAGTGGTTAGCGTTAGACATAGCTAAGTAGTTCCGAGGCCTCTAATCGGGCCTTAGCCCGTAATAATTACCCCCTTCCTCCCCTCCCTTCCTAAGGGATATTCCCGTAATCGGCCTCGTAATAGTCTAAGGCCATTATATCCACTAGTATATCCACTAGTTCCTAGGTGAGTTGGGCATAGTCCTTCTATTTCACTAAAACCTTCTATCCGCCCCGTACTTTCTACGTATTACGGATCTCCTCAACTTCAAACTCCTCCCTATTAGCCACCAATATCACAAGTAACTAGGCATTATCACAACTTTATAATAATAACGGATTAACTTTAGTATACCTAATTAGGTTTATATAAAAAACGTTATAAATCCCTAGTAGTGTATTTAGCCGGTAAGCATAGAATCCAACTAGTTCAAGGACGGTATACTTTATATTAACTTAGTTGAACTTTTTTAATAATTAATTAAATTAGATATTCCATAACCTTAACTAAACTTTATCCCTAAGCTTAAATTAATTAAATAATTAGCGCCTTATATTTACGGTAATCTCTTATTTCTCTTATACTACCGCCATCACTACCTAAGCCTACTCAGAGGTGTCCTTCAGCTTTTAGATTAGAGCCTTTACTTTTACTATAGGGGTTTTATTACTATTCCACAGGGGTTCCTCTACTCTAATTAGGTCTAAGTTATACCCATAAGTAATAAAGAACGGGCTAAGTTTTATTAACAAGGTAACCCGGTTATTAATAACCATTATTATTATTAGGAGTAGTTCATCCTAATCGTTCTAAGTATATACTATATACACTCTAAAATAAGTTTCTATTACCTAGTTTACCCTCTCCATAACTCCGTTTATTTCTGGGTAAAACACTATAAAAAGTCTCTATTTAATCCATAGTAATTAGTAGAGTTATTTCTACATAAGACTCGTAAACTACGGTCCTCTATTTAATACAATTATATGAGGTATCCTATAATACTTGATCAAACCTCGGATTAGTTGGTTTATTATTGTATTCGTTATAATATCCTTTAATAACTCGAAGATTACGTTTTTTAATAAATAATTGGTCACCACTATGATATTCATAGCCCTATTATGGTGGGAAGGGGGTAATCCTATTATAAAGTTGATAAAGACCTTTACTTAGATCCGTCCAGGGATAAGTAGAGGCTTTAATAGGCCCCTCTTTTTGTTATGTTATATATTTCCTCGTCCATAAACGTCGTAGTTCCTTATAAATCTTCGGATATCCTGGGATAGGCCTGGTTAGTAGAACTGGTGGCTGATTAGGGCTTTTAAAGTGTCCCTCCCCGGATATCCTATTAACATAGAGTCGTGGAACCTCTGGATTAAACCCGTCCTTAAGGGTTTATAATATGGAATCCAGATTTTGTTCCTCTATAATAGTCTTTTATTATCGTTAATTATATATTCTAATAGCATTATCGGCAACTTCTACTATAAGGGAAGTTGTTGGTCTCCTTTTTATACTACCCCCCTAATTAATTAGTATTAGTTATTCTGGTCTAAGGCTTTATCCCATTAGGAGCGTAATAGCTCTTCTTTAAAAGGGTTTAAGGGGGGTTCCGTTTTATCGGGCTAAGGTTATCGGTCTAATCCATGTCTCCGGGGGAGTCTCTTATATTAGACTTATCCCTCTCTACTTACCCCGATCGGGCCCACACTTCTCTAATTACTACTACGTTATTAATTCGTAATACGTTAATCCTATTCTTTAGGAGTTTAATCTTCTAACCCTCTAACCTATCATCCTATAGGGTACTAGGGATATCCTATTCGCATCTCAATAATGTATTAAGAACTATTACTTTTTTACTAAATCTAAACTAAATAGTAAAGTTATAATAGGACAGTAATTCTGACCACCTAATCTAATATTCGCTCAACTATTTCTTCGTTATAAAGTACTTCAGATTTAGGTGATTAATTAGGATAGTGAACTCTTTTATACTCTATAATTCTAAATCCTAGTACTCTAAGTAGTGTATTATTACTAATAGTTCCTTATTGTATATCGAGTAATTGTATTCTATAGGTAGGTTCTTATGTGAAAAGAATGTTATAGGTTTTAGGATCCCTTCGTTGTTATATTACGATAAGGTACCTTTTACTATATAACTAGACGAATTAGTTTCGAGTATTATAATTCGATTAGGGTCCCAGTGAGCTAATATAGGTACACTAATTAGGAGCGTCTTTAGCTCCTTAAATGCTCTAGTATACTCTTTACTCTAAATAAACGGTATATCCCTTTTAGTTAAAGTTGTTAGGGGTTATACGATCCCTGAGAAGTTGGGTATAAACTGCTGGTAATAGTTAATAAAACCGATAAACCCACGGACTCCTCGTACTGATCGGGGCACTTCCTATCCCTGGATTACCTTAATCTTCTTAGAGTCCACACGAATTCCCTTACTAATATTAATAATAAACCCCAAATACTTAACACTCTTAGCTTCGAATTCGTACTTATCGATATCCATATACAGGCCTATAACGCCTAG